>JARJCQ010000064.1:0-697440 GCA_029281465.1 Mycena epipterygia | reverse complement strand
GCATCAAGATGGTTCAACATTGGCCAAGGTCTGCCATCTTGGTGCAACATTACATACCTTGGTGAGTGCTTGGCAATCCGGCAAAAATGATTCCAATCATCGATCTCCTTGATGGCATCTCAGCAGACAATAGCACATGTTCCCGCTTTTGGTGATGTCGCGTGCGGGCCTCACATCTTCCCGCTTCGTCCTTTCCTCCTTTTTCTCTTCGTTCCCTCCCACCTAATCCTCCCTGTCCGATGGCGTTGTCTGTCCTCCCTCTCTAAACCCCACCCATCAGACTCATACTCATCTCCCTTATATTTGCAGCCACTGCCCTGCAAGTCGGCAAGATCAAAAACACAGTGCTCAAGCTCACGGGCGAGATGCAGACTCCGATACCTCGAGTCTGGGGGCGCATTTAGCGACTGAGCGGTGAGTCCACTCCCCTTCCCTCTTTTCACTTCCGGACGCTGTGCCACGTCACTCGTCCCATGCACAGCGCACTCCGGCTCGGGGTTCCTGTCACGCACACACACAGGCTTGGGTCCCTGTAGCAGACATGCTTGGGCTCGGACTCCACGCCACGCACGTGCTCCACGTGCTCAGGCCGCACGCAGGGCTCGCATTCGCACAGCAGGAGCCGCAGCCCGTGTGTGCATCGTCTTTATGTACTTTATCACCTCTTCCCCCCCTCCATCGCGTCCCACTTGCTCCCGTCCCCATCTTCGCCCCTCGTTAATTTGTCCACCATTCACAACTTCCACTCCATCCTCATCTCTCCATGCATACATCTCATTCCCATTGTTTCCCCTTCGCCCCATCTACAACCTCCTTCTCGCCGCTCCGGACCCTGTTCTGACAATCCTTCAAAAGCAAGGACAATTTTTCAAAAATTTAGTTCAATGCCGTTCTTTGTGCGTGTGACGAGAGCACAATGGACTTATTATGGTATGCATGGCCGAATTGGAAAAACTTGCGGAAACGGAGAATCGGAGGTGCTCAGGCAGTTTTGGATGGGCCTGTTTTTTTTTTGGGTGTGTGACGTTGCTTGCTTCTCTTCCTTGCTTAATTCCCTCGAGTTGCGCGAGTACTTTCCTTCTCGTCGTTAGCCGATTCCTCTCCGACCCGGATTGCTGCCTCCTGAAGAAATAAGTTTCTCCTTGACGGCGTCTCATTTCAATGATCGAAACCGGAAGACTAAGGCTCTATGAATTAGGTAGGTGGTGATTCTTCTGCGTACTTGCTCACAGCTAATTCAGCTAGAAATGCAGCCTTCAAATTGCATCTGCGGCATCAATCCAAATCCACAAACTGCAGACCTCAAAAATTAAAATTGCGGTGTCAGTCGGTGTGTTCAATTTCTTCTGCCTTGGTCTCGCTCCTTCCTGACCCACGCTTTTGTATGTTGTCTCATCTCATCTCATCTCATCTCATATTCTTTTTCTTGTCTATTCCTTCTTCTTCAGCCTTGTTTTCTTTGTCTCAATGCCTGCTCTCGTCTAGTTCGTGTGCCTCCAAAGTCCGGGTTATTCGCTCCGCGGCACATTTCTATCTTCTCTGGCTGTATTTGAACTGCCTTTTTATTTCTTGTGTCAATATATGCGATACTGCTCGCGTTCTTGTCGTGACTTTTCTGTTCGCGATAAATTTGCCTCGTTGCAACCTGTATTTTCACGTGAATTCCCTTCACTCCATTATTTTTCTATTCTTTTCCCCGAGTAACAGCTTATTGTCAGCCGAGACTGTGACTTCGAGCTTCACACTTCTCTGTGCAGCGTGCCTAACTCGCCAACTTCTGCAGTCAGTCCAACTTTAAACTTCAAACTTCACCGACACATCCCAAATTCCATCGGTAAGCCTTGTCAATCTTGATTCGTATCCACCTGACTTGATCCTTCCTCCATTCAGGTTCTCTAAGCTGCCTTTTCCGATTTCAACGCTTCCGACATACGACAACTTCAACTTCAACTTTGGTGTCTATTCAAAGTCATCTGCACTTCACTTCAATCCACTGGAAATATGTCTTGAAATTACCATCCTTTCTTATCGTCTACTCTGTCTGACACGGATTTCATCGACCCAGTCCGCTCCAGATCGAAACTCGAATTCGTTTCGGACTTCGATGTAATGCCCTGACCCGCAAAGATTCCTCTCAGATTCCGTACGTCAATTCCTAATCTGTGTTCCATGCTCATTATTACTGACGCTAACATCATCCCTTCAGCACCGACGCCTCCACATTTCGAACTGGATTTGAATTGTAGTAGTGCAGTTCTAATCTTGGCCAAATCTTAACACCGACCAGGTCCGTCTCCTATCTTCTGTACATCTGTGGTTCACATTCTATTCTACAGATTATGCACCTATACATTGAGTCCTCAGCCAATTCCCCTGCCAATTCTACTCGGAGGCAATGTTTCGAACCTACTTATGTGCGTGTAATTTTCATCGGTGGGCTCTGTTGAACATGATTCTTATTTCCACAATGCTGACTTCGTCTTTTCTCAGTTCAGGTTCAGGTTTATGCTGTTCTCGATTTGAAGGCGTCCGTGATCACCAGCCGCGACAAGTCCAATCCGTTCATGCAAATTAATGGGCACTACCCCATTGCATTCCTCGAAGGTACTTCTCCTTCACTCCGTCTTATCTTCTACTCTTTGTCTTACTCGCATTTCTCCGTGTCTGCTCCAGATCCAAACTTGAATCCAAGTCTTGGACCTCAATATCAGCTGATGCAAGATTCTCTCAGCCCAGGTATGTCAATTCCTAGTCCTGATTTCAAACACATTATTACTAATTCTGGCACTCCGACGCTGGTGCGTATTTGGAACTGGATTGAATTGTAGTGCAATTCTAATCTTGACCAACTCTCGACCCCGACCACGTCCGTCCATTTGTACCACTTTACCCACCTCGTGCTGACTACGCTGTTTCTCAGCTCTGTGCATTCTGCCTTGAACTGGGAATGCGAACATCCGTCGCATCAAGAGGCTTCTCTCTTTGACGCGTGCTTCTCTCGCGAATCGGTTCCACTTCCAATTCAACATACCCACCTTCGACTCCAACACGCCTCTGGTCCAACTACGTCCTCGATGTAAGTCATGTGCGTCAAGCTTTCATAGCTTTCTCTCGTCCGAGGTATGCGTATCACTAATCTCCTCTGTCTGACGTTCGTTTCAACTTATTCTTCACTCAGTACATACTTGGATAGACGACCGTTGCCAGCTCTGATCTTGACTCTCACCACGTCCGTCCGCATTTCCCGCACATTCATGGCTTACATTCCGCAGATTATATATCTAATACACGCCCCGAAGTACTCGTTTGCCTCCCAACTCGAGGCGAGTTCCGCCTTTATCCTCATTTTTATCAACTCGTAATGATTGGCATTCTGCACGGTTATGTACTGCGTAACACGAACTCGACGAGCAGTCGAAAGCCAACGCACTGCATTCAATTACTTCACGGTAGCCAACTCCTCCCTGCGACCATCTTGCAAGATGCTCTTGCAGATGAGACATATTTCAAACCGGACTTTCCTTCATTATTTTTGCACCAATACGAGGCTGGAACCATCCCAAGCTGCAAGCAAACCTATCACTCATCGGCGTGTGTCCAAGGTGAGCCGAGGTCGGCCTTTCGTTTATTCCTGGTACCGACTTAGGTTCCAGGTCTCCAAGCGGTAAAAGTGATCTACCGGATCTCGTCGAAATCATGACATCACGTGAACGCCTTACGTACTTGAACTTGATCTCCAAAACCATTAAACCCTCTCTCCCAAATCTCGTCGATATGACATCACGTGCATTCGTTTGCTTCGAAACCTCAGCCTGTTGAATCCACCCTGCATGATCTCGTCGAATCTTCGCCATCACGTGGATACGAGACTGCCGGCCCGGTCTGCCGAGTCGTTGCTCATCCGCCCAGTAACATCGAGTCGCTGCCAATGTTATTTGTACTTTCTCTGTTCTTGGTCCAAGCCCTGAGCATCCACCCTGCAGAGAAGAAAAAAGCTTCAGAAAACGACCAATGCTTCATGTCCTTCCTCCTTTATGGGGACTGGCAATCCTCGCCAAACGAATGTCTGTTTGTTCTTTGTTTGTTCTGTGTTGGTCCTCGCTCCAGCCTTCTACAACGACTCCATGACCTCAAACTAAAATTCAGACATTATATGAGATGAATATCAAGAGAATGTCCCGAGCAGAATTTTCAAAATTTGCCTAGAAAAAGGGTTATAAATTGCTGTAAATGGCTGTGACTTGGCTGTGAAACTCGGAAAGAATTTGCCAGGGTACGAACAAAGTACAAAATTAAAAATCGGCTCGGGAAATTCCCTGCGAAAGATCAAAAAAAAGTGATCTCTCACCCAAAGTGTGGCCAGAATGTTGACGGTTGGTGCTGCAGCGCGGTCCGATCGTAAAGTGCCATCAAAACCCTTTACATTGCCAGTCCCCATCCTTTAGTCCTTTCCCAATTTTGAGTCACATGGAACGCATCAGGGAACATGTGGATGTGAAACACCATCAATAACCTTTGGGTGACGCGCCCACTTGGCACTCCTTTCCCTTGCTTTGCTCGTCTGCTTCACCCGCTTACTGTACGTACTTTGCACATTGCCTTCGCTTTATCCTTCCACCCCAGACGTCGCGGTACTCGCCAGCATTTTAACCCTCATTCCGGATGGGTGCGCCTTGATGATCGACAGCTCTCCTGAATCAGTTACTACGCAGCGGTGGAGCATGGTTGACGGGAAATTAATCGGTAGCGTTGTTCGCTACCAGCCCCTAGTGCGCTGGCCGGTTCTGAAATTATGAGTGTCCTGTAGCATGGCTTGAAATGATACCAGTCGTGGTCCAATTTGGGCGCATTGGTCCGCGCTCCGCCAAGTCAATCCGAGGTACAAACGGAGGAGGAGGAGGTGCGAGCGAGGGAGGCGCGTAGCGCCGACCGAGCGAGCGCCGACGACGACGACAAAGATGCTGGATTTACAGAGGAGCGGGAGCCACTACGTTAGGTACGACGTTTCGTCTGTAAAGACTCATTAGGCGGCGTATTTCCCTATATTTACCACGGTGGTGTTTGGCAGCGAGTTTAACGCCAAATAAACGGGCCGGGACGGGGTCACGGAATCCGTGTAGGGACTCGACGTGCTACCTCCGCCTCGCTTCAACTTCCCAGGTAGGGCTAAATCTATTCAGGTTCCAGCATGAACACCGAGCTGATTTAAATTGCGATACTAGGGTATTGTACTCGACAAAATACCATCAGTTACAAGACGCGCTCCTCGGTTGCCCGGTCAAGGGCAGGAGAGAGAGGAACCTCGGGACCCGGTCAAGGGCCATAAAGAGAGGTACGCATTCAGGTATTCTGACTTGTATCATCCAGAGGCCGTGAGGCCGTCGACAGAATTAACAGGTAAAGTCTTTCGAATAAAGGTTGAAGGCTGCACTAATTCAAAACTCTGGTTTATTTTCGAAATCTGAGGGAGCGCGGCGCCGTGGGTCGGGACCCGGGGGGTCCCGGGCGTCGCGCGACTGAAGATTGAGAAAAAAGAGTCTTAAACGTCCAGCACAAGCCGTTCGTGGTAAGTTCCAAGCGTATCACGGTTATTTTTATTGAACCGATCACCCAGCGAGACTGGCTTCTTAAACGACGCGAGGAATTTGTACTCGGGGTAGCCTGCCCCGAGTTTTCTCCACGCTTCGTCCAAGTCCCGCCAGACGGGACGTAAATCAATTTCGTCCCAGACTGGATTATGAGTGAGTTTGAGAACATGCAGTTCATTGGCATCATCTGAATCTTTCGACGCAGGGGATTTGAGCGCCCGAGAGCGTTCCGCCTTGTACTGTATTTCATCAAAGGTACGTTGGAGCCATCTCCCCGGGTAACCCCGTTCGCTCAAGCGAGTCGCGAAGTCCTTGCGGATCAATGCGAAATCTGCCTCATTAGAGCAGATTCGAACGTAACGGATTAATTCTCCTTTGACCCAAGCACGCTTGGAGTCTTCGGAATGGCATGACTTCCAGGGGATGTAAAGGTAGGCATTTAATGCTTTCTGGTATACTTTCGTCGTTAACCTCAGTTGAGGATGGAACGCCGGCGTCCTGGGATCAATCCCCAGCGACACAAGTACATCGAGAAAAGGTAGGTCTGTTTTAGACACTGACCACTCCATTTTCATGCTAGGATGGAGTGATCCAAAGCGCGCCTTGAAATTCAGCACGTCCGTAAGTGTTCCCTTGATGATAGCAAATGTATCATCGATGAAACGCTTGTAGAACAGGATATTTGCCTTCATTTCTTGGAGGTACAAACATTCAAATATCATCAAATGTCTGCAACGGAAACCCAGTCCTCTATCCAAGGGATCGCTCAGCTAAGAAAATCTGAGTCGGCAGACCAGCTATTTGGACTCTAAATGAGCTGTAATGAGTCACATATGGATCCCCAGACTCCATCCCCAGACTCCACTTCGCGGCGAACTCAGCGCATATATTTGGCGGTGGAAACCAAATCGTATATGTGAGCGTTGAACGACAAAGTTGGATTGGCCCATCGTAGCACTGAACCACAGCCACAGTATTTGACAATCCTCAGTAAAACTTGAAGATAGACAGACAAATGTAGAACCCACCTCAAGCCGAGCCGTAATTTTCTCACTGGTGTGGTCAAGTCTATTCTACAGCTCAAGTCACTAGGAGCTCAACTGGCCCTTGGATATTTGAACAAGACCTACCTGCTGAATGCGCGAACCAAGACCTAAGGACAATTATGCCAAAAGCCCTGCGCTGAAATTGATGTGCCGGCCTTTAATCCAAGATAAATTGCACTATCCAAGTTCGAAGTGCGTTTCAGCCGTAGGTTGAAACGAATGAATTGAACCTGCGTGAAGTTCGGACCTATTAAGCCTGGTTAAAGTTCAAGCCGGGACTCATGATCACGGAATAAGAGTTGAAAGAAATCGATCTGGGTCAGAAGTCCTTGGGTAGCTGAACAATAACTTGAAGTCTACGAGTGTCAGCAAGGAAGCTGAAACCAAGTTACGGAGTACTGTTGAACATTGTAGTCAATAATTCTACTTTGGCCATGGGCTTAAACCGTGTTCGCCACACCTTTTGAAGCTTGTCGTACCCAGGAATGCGAAAACACGTCACAGCCCCGAATAAAGTCGTAGAATAGTCTCACACGCTAAAACGCGCCAAGTTCAATGAAACCGTGGAAAATAAGTCCAATGAAAAGGAATTAGTAGGGAGGTATCAAAATTGAACCACGACTCAAGGGCTCAGGCCCAGCGAATATCCCGTATGCCGGGATCTGCCCAGATCTGCTCTAATCTGCTCACCCAAGGCATGGCAGATGAGGGCAGATCTCGGCAGAAAAATGAGCCTATGGCATATGAGCTTTTGAGCTCAACCTGCCGTGATCTGCCTCGCTCTGCCCGATCTATGCTCAAAAGTGTCGTAGGCTGCTCATATATGCCCCGGGTATTTCTCTGCTTCTTTTTGCTTCATATTACTTGGAAATTCATATTTATTCAGTAACTACAACATGTCGTGTACAACGACTGGCCCCACGGCATCTCTATTCAGCGGCGGCGGCGTGCAGGGGTCGGAAATCGAGATTCTGTGGTGGAGGTATACAGTGGGGCGATATTTGGGCGTGTAAAGCAACTGGTTGTTACAATAGTAACTATATGCGTGTTTGATTCAAAGAAAGACACTCACCAAACATGCGATAGCTCCAGTAAGCTCACGCCAATGACATTGACGCACAGCTGGTAAGGAGGTGTCAGCGCACTTCCAAAATAAGGAGGAATCACGTACTTAGTGGTGTTGGCAGCGTGTGTCGCTGCGGCTCCCATTCTTCACGGTATCTGGTACAGCGGCGGGGGACGCGAATGTGGAAGGCCAGAGGCGATGGTCGCAATAACATTGTAGGATGTTTTAGAAGAAAACACCAGAGAGAGAGAAGGGAAGCAACGACGCACAAATATGTCGAACGGGGTGTGGCGCAGATGCGCTCGTCCAATTGGGAAGTGGGTAGTGGTTCTGAGGTGCAGAGGATATGTCAGCGCGAGCGCAGTGAGCTTCGGGAACGTCGATCGCGATGCGCACAACACTCTTGGAAGCTTTGAGACGAGAGTAAGAACTATAAAATGCCAAAAGCGATAGTCAGTGCTGAGATAGAGAGAAGCCCAGAACAGAATACGCCGAATGGTTGCGCCGTAGTCGCGTCTCGTTGCCACATTCTCATGAGGGCCATGTGTAATCTTGAAGAAGGTTACAAGTAGTGTAGGGAAGTGGTAGCATGCGAAGGTAGAGGGAAGGGGCGGGCGGAGGGGAGGAGAAGCTGAGCGGGGCAGGGGGATTGTGGAGGTAGGAAGCAAGGAGTGTTTTAAACTCCGCTGATCCCCGCTCAAAGTGGTCCGTGCGCGCAAGACATCCATGACGTCGACGCGGACTTGTCATTTTCTTAATTCAAACCTAGTTCTGTGCAGGAAATTTCGCATGGTTTCCAAATTTGTTTCAGATTTTACTTGTTTTCAGTCCGTCGACAGAGGGCGGCAGACTCTGACATATTTGAGCCAAGGTCGGGCAGATGGCGGCAGATGGCGGCAGGTTGCGGCATAAGGGATATTCGCTGGGGCTTAGGAGTACGAGAGGTACGCATGTCGCAGCAACTTAGAAAGCCATATCTGGTTAAAAAAATTCTGAATCAGTCTAACTGGTAATGAAGAGAACACAGTGCACGTAGGAAATCCAACCAAGCTGACTGTGTTCACTGGACTCTTTCGAAGCTGGTCATTATAAACTGAATCTGGAACTACAATTTAAAACCTTAGCTACCACTAGCTGTCTATATCAGTACGCGTCTATTTGACGCGGCGTACTTGCTCGTGTATTAGGGAGCTTAGTATGATAAAATTGTTGCGGACTAACAATATCTTTACTATTGGCGGGATGCAATAGATTTATGACTGGCATTGTGGCATTGAGCCGGTAGGCTGTCGCGGTCACGGTCGTGGATGCAGGTACATGGGGGCGGTCGGTTGTAGAGGTACCAGGGGTGCCCGGAGGGCCATATTGAATTTCAGCATTGCATTTTTACAGCTATTACTCTGGATCCCCAGAGCTACGCCCGGTATCAAACCCCTAGTCCCTACGGGGACGCCACATCTCCCAAGTCGCATCATTCGCCTCTATCAATGGGGCAAGTTTCCGTTCGCTTACACACGATACCACTCACCTGCTCATGGTCCTTCGATTCAGGCGTTGATTATTGCGCTCAAGTCCACATTTCAGACCAGTGGAATTGGGGAGTGCTACCGTACAGCCCGCATGAGTAAAAATATTGACTACTAGCAGCAGATTACGCTTGCAGCAATCTGGGCACGCGCGCTCTACCCGACCTGACTCGATGCAGCCCGACGCGTCCATATCCTCCTCCCTACTTCGCCTGCAATTGGCGACCGATCACGAGACGGCGGGAGGTACTTGCGCGCAGTTGTGGTTAAATAGATAGCGCTGGATCCGAGTCGGTAGAGTGGGGTGCGCCAGTAGCGATTTGATGCGACGCCGGACGAAGACGTAGGCGGTAATATATATTATCCGCTTTGACCTTCGTCGATTTATTTTGAGCGAGTTAGGATGTAAGCATCGAGACACCCCGACAGAATTTTTGGCGTGAGACACAGGCCTAGGTGGACTCGGCGTGGGCGGGTGTAGCCTAAGCACGGAAGCTCAGACAGCGGGATTTGAGCACGTTCGCTACGCTGCAGCGAGGGTGAATCGGCATTCTGATAGGGGCATGTGTAGTTGGATTTTGAGCGAGTCTGCGTGGAACGTGAGAAGAGCATATGCGTGGACGCGGCGCAGAAGGAGAGCGCATAGGTTAGCGACGCAGATGGGGGCTTGCAGGAATGGAAACATACACATTGTGCATTGATTACGGTTACTGTAATTAATCCGGCTCGAGGTGTGCGTCTCTCCGCTTTACGTTTGGTGTATGTATGGCGAGCGTGGCATGTGGCGGGGGCGGGATTCGAGAAGTAGACATATGAAGGAGGGAGAGTCAGCCATCCGATGCAACACCAGGTCGGTGTTGCATCGCCCGATTGTGTGGGGCTCACCGAGGCTGTCCAAGTTTTTTAAGACACTATCATCACGTGTGTCTGGCAGATGTGGTCTGGCGGCAAGTGTATAAAGCGAGTACTGGGAATAAAATCACCGAAATCAAGAGCGCGTGGCCAGGAAGTATGTCGGAAGAAGAATGATAGATCTGGGTATGAGAAGCGAGTGAGGTGAATAAGTATGAGTTCAATCTCGTGTGGGACCCACTTTTATACAACCATCAGTGCGGGGTATAATTATTGACCACACACCGAAAATAGGGAGCATGCCGGTTTTCGAGCCCGGATAATAAAATAATAATCAGCCGTCTGTGCAATGATCTTCACAACATAAATTTGGAGGCTGTAACGTTCTTGGGACCATCGAGATGGCCATAGCCCCTTATTTTGCAGCAAAAACAAGATTAGCTGCCACTGGAAAGAGACCCAACAATTATAATGATAATTATCTTTCATTCTTTATTCAAGATTTCGTACTTGGAGCCAAAGCTTTTAGACTTGGTGGAAATTTGTGGTAAAACTTTATTATCATTGCGCTGACTCCGGTGCTGGTGACCCAAACATCACGGGTTATTGATTTTTTAAAAGAGAAAAATTCCAGGCGCTGGACGAGTGCAACGTTGAACTCCAACTTGAACGGTAACTTGAAGCTTGAAATCCTCGCTTCAAGTTGGGGAACATAGGGCTCGTAGGCTGTCAAATTCAGCCGGAAACGAGTTCCCTGATTGACATGCTTAAGCCAATATTTCCGGTCCGTGAGGCACAACTTCGGGGGGTGACTTGAATGGGCCGAGTAAAGATTGGCAATTGCACGCGCGCGGGACCGACAAATCCGATCAATGATCGGGCCCGAACATGGCCGAGGCCGGTGTCCGCCAATCTTCGCCAGATGGAAGAGCTCTTCTCGTCCTGCCACCCGTCGGTGTGCGTCCCCGCTGCGTGTGCCATTTCCCGTGCTCATGATAATCCCCACAGACCCCTTCCCAGCGGATTTGACCACCGTCGACGCGCCAACTCAGCACGATGCACGAGGCCGCCGAGAGCGCTGAAACCAGTCTCCTTAACTCCAAGATTACCGCTGCATCCGGCACTGCAGGTGCCTCCTCTCCCCAATCCTTTCCAATTCATATCTACCTCCAGCCGCCGCCGGCTCCGACACCACCTCCCTCGAGTGCAACGAGCAGCCCATCAACATCGCGCTCGACGTCGAGGTCAAGGACGATGTCTCGGACTCCTCCTTCGCCGACGCCTCCACTGCTGCTACCGCCGCCGCCACCGCTACGACCACGAAGGCGGCGATGACCAAGACCCCGAGGCAGCGAAGACTAGCTAGCCGCCAACCGCAGCCGCGGTCACACAGCGAGCCGCGTCGCGGCCACAGTTCCAGATCTCGGACGGCGTGGAGAATGCGGAGGCGGAGGTGAATGCGGTCTTTGTTGGTGGGTTGTATCTCTCTCTCTCTCTTCTTTCGAGGGCTTGGTAGCGCTCCCTTCTTGCTCGCGCTCCCCTGCTTGATCGCTCCCCTCCCCGTCCGCGCGCTGACTTGTTCGCCACGCCTCCCCCTCCTCCGCGCTCGCTCCTTCTTCCTCCTGCTCCTCCTGCGCGTGATGGCTCTCCCTCTCCTCCGCGACGCCTATCCCTCTTCCGCGCCTCTCTTCCCCTTCTTTCTCCCCGCGATGCCTCCTCCTCTCCCCTCCTCCGCTCCACCCTTCTGCCCCGTGCTCGCATGTGCTAATTTCTTTTGTTCGCACAGACTCCTTGCCAGCGGACCTGATCACCGTGGCAAGACCTCGATCGCGAACCTGGGCACGATGAGGGGGTGGAGAGCACGGAGACCGGCGATTCTGACCCGCAGATCGTTGCTGCGAGTGGGGCTGCTGGTAGGTTTCGCTTTGTCCTCCTTCCGCCGCACCCTCTTCCTGCTCCATCCTCCGTTTCCACGTCCGTTCCGCGGCGTGCCAACGCGCATCCTCCCCACGTCGTTTCGCGCCCTCCTCTTCCATGACTTCCCCATCGCCCACTTCACGGCGCATCCCTCCTTGCCACGTATCATATACCATGTGGCTTCGTGCCTCCTCCAGTGCCCGTAGCCTGCCATCCAATCCACCCCCATCCGATCGCATCGTCCGCCCTCCACCACCTCTCCTCGACGTCGGGCCTCCCCTCCTCCCCGTTCCAGTCCCCGGGCCTTCTGCTTCTCCCCTCACCCGCCGACTTCACGCTGCGTATCTCGCGTCGTGTCGCTCCCGCCGACTCCCCGTTACATCGCCCGGCTTCGCCTGGTCCCTCTGCAGTGCTGTCCCCGTCCTCTCCATCCCACGTCTCTCGGCACTCTGTGCCCGTCTCGCTGGCCTCGTTTCACCCCCGCTCACTCCACGCCGCACGCCGCACGCCGCATTCATGTCTGCTTCATGTCCCGCCTCATTACCCTCCCTCCTCCCTCCAAGCGCATCCCTTTCCCCTCCTCTTACCCGCACTTCCTGAGTCCTTATTCTTCTCGGCCCCGCTTTTATAACTCGTGTAATGACGCTCGTTCTCGTAGCAAACGCCCTCCAAGCCGACAAGATGAAGAATAAGGTGATCAAACTCACCGGCAAGAGCACGGGAAGATCGCGCAAGCTGCTGATGCGGGCTCAGGAACGTCGGTGCTCGAGGCGGATTTAGCGAAGGAGCAGCGAGTATTTTCATTCAGTGGTGTCCTGCCTTTCATTTCCATGCATTTACCATCCCCTCCGCTTCGCTTTCGCCGGACGTGGGACGTGGGACAGACATCCCATCGTCCATTCCTCCACGGCGCGCCCGCTCCGCTCTTTCCTCTGCACGCGTCTTCGCTCTTTCTTGATTCCCTTCCATTCGTGTCGTCTCCGCGCGCGCATCTCCTTCCGCCCTTCCTCGCGTTGTCTCATACTCTTCCGCATGTCCCATCCCCATTCCCATCACTGCCTTCCCTCGCCCGCACCCCATCTCATCCGCGTGCTCTCGTGCTTCCTTCGTTCTCCCCCCATGGATATATTACTCAGTCTCCTACCCAACCTCACGTTACGGGGTAGGGGAAGACTCAGTAGCGGTATTTTGAAGTGAAATCTCAGTAGTAATACGAAACGACAAATCCATCAGAACACGTGAAATTCAAACTCCGAACTCTTATCTGCCCCAACCCCTCCACGGAGGCTGGCGTTTAACAAAGGTAAACAACATAGCCACCCGCTACCGCCGCCGCCATCAACTACCGCATTCGGTCTCCCTTATGCCGACCTGGACGTCCCGCACGCAGATCGACCGCGTCGCTACAGTTCTTGCACAGGAGGCTGTTACGGCCTCAGATTTCGTTATCACTTTGCTGGAGCGGCCTTCCTACAGCGATCATCCATGTACTACTAGCTTGGTGGACCATGCCGCCGAGATAATTGATGTCTTCGCCAAACATCCTGGATCCGGCGCATCTACCTTTGCCTGGGCTCGGAAAGCAATCCAAAAAAAGACTGTCGACTCGATCACACTTTTGACAGCCAATGAGGATTGGCATTTCGGTGCTGTCCATGCCTCGGCAACAAAATTAGAGGACTTCCAGATCGAGGAGATGGCTGCCACCATGAAACTTATGGCCCCGGATCTATGGAATCTACTACACCTTCTGCTTTCTAAAGACCACCAGGACATGGTAGATTCTGATGGAGACCAATTGATGGAGGACATGCCGTCACCGGAATTCGATGAGCTCGGCAATTTTGCACAGAGCACTGACGGCGCTGGAACGCATGCTGATCGGTTAGAGAAGCGGCGAGAGGATATCAGGACCATTGTTTGTACTTCCTCAATCTGATATTATCGTAGGAGCTAACAAAGCCATAGAAAATCGTTGTCATGATCAGCATAATGATGCAAAGTCGAAATAATAAATGCAATGCACTCGAAAGTGTTTTCGGGATCTTTCTTCATTCGACAAACACTCCGGAGAAGGTCATACAGGCCCTCGCACATATGGGCATATCAATATCCCCAACTGCTATCCTCTCTGCGATCCATGCCCTATCTACCGAGACCATCGACACCTTGCGGGAGATGGGCCAAACGCTCCTTGTCGGCTACGCATATGACAATTTCGACATAAATTTCCCCACAATAGTCCCAGTAATTGAAAAGACGGGGGATCCCCTTACACATCTCACCTCCGGAGTCGTCATTTGCCTGGAACACGATGTCACCCTCGAGGACTTGGAGTGCTCCGAGGAGCTCTGGGCCAAATCCGTCCTAAATCCACTATTGGATGAATCACCCTCCCAGGAGGCCCGCCACCTGGAAGCAATACACCCCGAGAGTGATCATGCTTCGGGTCTAACCCGGCGTGAACGCTTCAATGCCTGGAAATTTAAATCTGATTTATTCGACTATGGCCCCAGCCAATTCCGTTCATCTTCGAAAACACTTGCACAACCCGAAGCAGTGGAGCAGATACCCTTGGTCAAAATGCGCTACGCTCCCGCACGTGCAATGGATATTAACCAATCCACCCATGCCGGCAATATTAGCGCCGTGGAAAATCTTCTCGGACAGGGCGGTGTTGGGCCCCCGCTGCCACTAGAGGATCCCAAGGAGAAGGATCCGGTTCGGATTGCCCAACGCAAACGCATGCGGAAGCTCGTCTCGATCCTCAAATATGTTGTGCTTTTCTTTGGTGATCTCGGCACCTTCGAAAGAGTTCAAGGTGTTTTACTTCGCCGCTCTATAGAGAGCACTCCCTGGCTCCGCCACCAGTTCATGGTTTTTGTGATGGGATTCTTCCATCTCAAAATGGCATGTGCAGATGCCATCTGGCGGATATTTATCGAGCCAAAGACAGGTCGAGCGGATCCGAACAGTCTAATGGCATATGTTGCCCAGCATCGACCTCGGGAAACTGGCAAGATCGGTTCTAATCCGGGATTTCGACGAATGCACGAGGTCATCCGGCACGATGGGATTGTTCTACGACTTGACGCCTGGAGGGTAGAGGCCAAGCGCCGTAACCCACTCTGGACATCTCTGGAAGAGTTTGCAAAGTCCAAGCCATCGGATGCACTCCTGGACGACATTGCCAATCATTTGGCCGAACACTATGTATCTGGTGGGGAAGTCGACATATATCAGGTCCGGAGCCGACCTGTTACTCATCGCGACAAGCAGAACGAGAACATCATGATTATGCACCAATACTTTCTTCTGTATGAGGAGACTTCATTCTCCATGAACAGGGGAGATATAGGACGCCTGGAAACGACTTTCATCCCATGGATCAGCATTTTTCGGGCTGTTGGGAAGCACAAATATTCGGCCCATATGAAGAAATATCTCACGGACGTCCATTTTGTTTATCCTCCGCGACTCGGGTATGTTCTTGATTTCTGTCTGCGAGATGTGCTTATTTTTGTCTCTTACAGCCGTGCCGTACGATACAACTCATTGGTCTGTCCAACTGGGATTGTGGATCAGTTCCGCGGCGTAGATTGGGTTGAAGAATCAATGATAAATTTGTATACAAAGGTGCATATCAACGATGCAGCTCCTCCTTATATCTAAACAATTTTCAGCACACTTTTGGCGGAAGTGGATCAAACTATACCAAAGCGCGTGTCATCGAAGAATCAACACTAATCAAAATTTACCACAGCTGCCACCGGACTATTGAACAGAACTTCTGTTTGACTTCGCTAACACGCCGGCATGCAGCACCCGATATGACCAAGACTTTTGCTCACATGGCAGAGTATGTCGAAACAAATTCCCCGAATGAGCACAAAACGGGCCGCGATTCAGCATACTCTATCCCTGATATGCTCGACAGAGGGGATCATTTAATGTATAATATTGCTGGGAAGCCTGGGTCCATTGAAGACGACGGCATAGACCAAGCAATTGAGGAGGAGGACTTGGCAGTAGAATACTCATAATTTGTGTATTGTCATAACGATTCAATTCTGAGCTTAGTTAGACTGAACAGATAGTGTCGAGAGGTGTTATTGTAGGTAAGGAACACATATTTGTGTCCCTCAGAACCGGCCCCCATGTTTTGTATTCGGTACAACATTGGATACAACGTCAAATGGTACAGGAAAATACAAGTAAACAATCACTCCGAATCACCGTAAAAATGAGACGGGGACATGGTCCGATGAAATGTGGGGATGGAGTGGAATGGACTCGATGGAGGGTATTTTGTGCGGAATTATAAGGCATTTGTGAGACAGGAGAAAAAGGTGAGACTTCGGCAGCCTCAACGTTTGCCAGGAAGCGTGTCGGCATTGGAGTAATGGGGTATGGGTGGGTGAAAGCCGGGTTCGGGGCCCACGGAGTGCCGGCAAGAGATGGTGGTGCGGTTGGTGTATAAGGAATTCGGTATTGACCATACAGAGGACGAGGAACGGGACGAGGAACGGATGGCCCAGGCTCGATGGAGGTAGTTGTGTGTATTAGCTCCTGGGGCTCGGCATTTTCATCTTCGGGATGGTGGGAGCTGGAATGCATCAAGGTTGACGGCGCTGATGGTTCGGACGACTCCGGCTGGTGCTGGGGATGGAACGGACACTTCTTGTTGGAGGCTGGATGTAAACGTTACATTAGACCGACTCGGGATGCCAGAAAAAATCTCGCGCACCAATATGACCGGCAGTGTGACACTTGGAACACTTGCGGGCCTGGATAGACCGGACAATCGGTGTTTCACTATCGTTGCTGCGTACTGCCAAAGGTGTCGACGTAAGAAGGGCGGGAGCCGCCGGGATCGCTCGGTGTTCCTGAATAAGAGCCACAACTGCAGCGCCGAACTCGGTAGCACCAGCCCATCGAGTTTCACGAGCCAACTGGTCTGTAGACCCGATCTTCGCAAAATGCGCGCAGTCAACGATGCGCTGAAGCACCTCGTTTGACATGACTTCACCGGGCCCGCGATTCTTCAGAACAGCGCGGCCGAACTTGGTAATCGTGGCGGCACGTCGGAATTCGTGCAACGCATCACGAAAATTCATGTCGGGTGCGTCAGCCTTGTACGAGCTGAGTCGAGAGCGTGAGGGAGCAGACGGCTCCTTGAGGGGGAGGTCTACACAGCCAAACGACTCGAAATGCGCCGGGGTGCAGAGCTCACAGCAGATGCGAGGGGTTTGCGCAATGCAACGAGGACATCCATTGGGCAAATCTGTTCTGCACTCCTTGTGGTCGGAAACTGAAAGGAACAAAGGTTAGTTCATTACGGGGAAGCGAGCAGTCGGCTAGTAGGCGTACCAGTCTTGTCGCTACCAAAATACAGCCGCGCAGGTACACGGAAGCACTTAATCAGGCGGCGCTCTGACCCAGCATTGATCATGTCGTCCATCTCCGGCGAGAGCTCGTTTCCGTCCTTCTTAGGCTTCTTCCCCTTCCCTACCGAGGCCACCTTGATCTTGTCTTTACGATAGACCTCCCGTCGATCCTCCAAAGCTGTTGCAGTGTCCTCCCCGTCAGAGTCGGAATCAGATTCAACAGACTCGATAGTTGTCGGGGGCTGGTGGGATGGAGCGAGAATAGGGATCGGAGGTCGCGTGGAAGCAGTATGGAGAACGCGAGGAGGGGATGCGATGAAGCGGGAGTGGAGGTCGGCCAGCGGAGTTAACGCGGTCGCAATCGAACCTACGGTGGGACCCACACTTCCAGATGCGGACGGCTGACTTCCATCAGATCTCGTCCTCTTCGCTGGCGGCTGTGACACCGGCGCGTCGTCGGCCTTCCGTTTACGAGTTGCGGCAGCAGCTTCCGTCTTTTTAGCCTTTCGAGCCGCTTTTTCTTCCTTTGTCTGATCAAAGTACATCGGTTCGACCAAAAATAAAGCAATCGCTTCGCACTTCGGGTCGCGTGCGCCGCGTCCAAAATGCTGCCAGAGCGTACACATGTCACAGCTAGCTCGCCACTGGATCACCAACGTGATATTAGGAAGATCAATACCCTGCAACAATGTTAATTCGTGTCGGTGAAATAAATTTATGATACGCGCCATTCCAAATGATTCCGTGCATGAGAGACCGTAGTTTTTACCTTCGTTGAACTTGTCGGATTCTTCTGCCCGGAATTCGGGCGACATTTCGGAATTAAACCATTTGATTTTGTCTTGGAATTCCTTGGGTACCAGACCACGAAGATATTGTGCTGCCAAGATAGACTCGGTGATGTTGTCGAAGAAAATGACGAATTTATAAGGCAGAGGTGTCGAGCCATCCCAGTCCTTGGGAATGAGAAAGGCAAGATCTTTGAAGCTGTTCATGGGGTACTTCATTTTGCGAACTGTGAGGTGAATATTCGAGCGATCATTAGAGCGTATGAATATCTCGGTTTGCTTCCCTGCATGCCCAAAGTGGACATGACATCGTGTAAAACATCAGCTGGGAGCGTCGCAGAGGTGATGTAGAAGGGGATATCCTTCGGAATAAGGTGGCGGAGCGTTCCAGCGATCTTGTATTCCGGGCGGAAATCGCCCCACTTGCTGATGCATTGGGCCTCGTCCCAAACGACGCTGATTACCTTGGACATAAACTTCTTGTCATTCCACAGTTTCTCAAATCCCCCGCCGGACTTCATCAATGTCTCGATGTTTGTCACGATGGCACGATGGCGGCCATCAGCTATGGCCTGACGTGACAACTAGTTAGAACGTCTGCTACAGGTGGAGAGAAGATATATAACACACCTGGAAATTTTCTGTCGTAGCTGTCTCCGCGGTGATTGTGATGGCAGAGATTCCGACTTTGGCCAGCGAGTCGACATTCTGCTTGCCGAGGATATTGAGTGGCGTAACCACGATCTGAATGCCGTCAGGGACGAAGAGAAGTGGCATCCAGAATGTTAAGGTCTTTCCAGACCCTGTCGCAGCTATGGATGCGACATCCTTGTCCCGTTTCAAGATTGCGCGCACGACTTTGAGCTGCCATAGGCAAGGTCTGTAGCCGAAGATGGCCTCGACTTTGTCCCGGATTTCACTGAGTAGCAGGTTATCAAAGTTGGGAGAGGCCATGTGAGAAGATTCGACGCGAGAAACACGTCGGGAAGGGCAAACGAGACGCGTCGAGAGTTTGTTGACAGAAGGAAGACCGAATGCGGTAGTTGATGGCGGTGATGGGGACCGGGTGGCTATGTTGTTTACCTTTGTTAAACGCCAGCCTCCGTGGAGGGGTTGGCAAAAATAAGAGTTCGGAGTTGAAATTGGGTCTAGAATTGATGTATTGATGGGCCATTGATGGATTTGTCTGTTCGTATTACTATTGAGATAAGGCTCCAAAAATACCGCTACTGAGAATCGTGCCAACCCCGTAACGTGAGGGTGGGTAGGAGACTGTATATTACTCCCTATCCGCGTTCCCTCCTTTTCTATCTTTTTTTTTACTTATCTTTCATGCTGCGGAGGCAGTTGCCGAAACTAGCATCGCGACAGACGTCGCGACGGGGCGATGTGTCCCACTGTAACTTGATCTCGGCATCTCTCAACTCACCGATTCCCGAGTTACTGGACCGAGTCGAGCTACATGTTAAGTTTACGTTACTGGATTTTTTGTTTTAAATTTTTAAAATTGTGGTTCAATGCCGTTTTGGGGGTGTGCTGAGAACTGCACAGTATAAAGTCAAATGTGTGACGATAGTATTGAGTCCGCCTTGTGCTTGGGGACTTAGCTGACGGACCGCGAACCGACTTTGTTGATTGGAGACAATCGGGATTGCTCGGGTCATTGCGGATGATCTCCGAGCCGAGCACGCTTAGTCTTCGAGAACTTGGAATCTGGTTGCGATGGGATGCAACTTTTATTTGTACTCCTTTGATCGACGCCTGCACTCTTATAACGCAAACCTGCTCATTTTTCCGCTTTGCTGGAGCGTACTCTGTCTCCCCCAATTATCACGGTCAAATGCTCTTCGCCTGCGGTCTCGAATGAATCTCTGATTTTTCTGGCCCAGTTCTGCCTGCATTCATTCAGTACTCCCAGTCTTCACATCTTCAGCCCCCGCGTCCCCGCAGCACTCCGCCGTCGATCAATGTAATACTTCTCGATGGTGTAGTTTTACCCAATGGAAATATACAGGCGATCCATGGACGAACAAGTACATATACGAGTTGGGTATGTATGTGCTAGATTCTCGTGCACCTGCGGACCCAGCTAATTTAGCGAGCTGACAGCCTTTAAACTCACAGTTCCATCATCTGTGCATGGATCCCTCAACTTCGGGCTCTCTAAAAGTCTAGCGCGATGCTCCTTTTCTTGATGACGTCTTTTTTCTTCTTCGAGAACTGAAATGTAAAGCTGATCAGCAGACAAAGTGGCACCGGGCACATGAATAAATCCATAGATTGGGTATTTGTGTACTCCATAATCCAGCCAGAGGTACAGCCTTCAAAATCGATTTGCCACTTCAATCCGAGTTGACAAAGTGCAGAGGCCAAAAAATTAAAATTGCGATGTCCGGAAGAAGTGCATAAATCTCTCGGAGCTGCACAAAGCGGCACAAATTTGTGATGAATTTAATGGACTTGGAGTACGAATCCGGTGGATTACTCAGCCTAAGAGTCTGTTCGGCAGCGAGTTCCAAATTCTAGCAACGTAGCCAATTTCCTTTTTGAGTGTATCCAAAAACATGTGATCTCGCCTGCGTGATTTTACGTGACAGCAAAACTTAAAGCGCGTCAACGCGTTCCCCGCAGCTATGCCTCCGATGTCCATGCGCGACATTCAAATCCGCTTGATCCTTGCGGGAGCCTATTTCTGGCACATGATCCACCTTGCGGTGATCTTGTACGCCAGCCCTCTTTATTGGAAACAAGAATACCATACATCGGCACTCACGGGTAAAGCCTGGGTCAATGAACTGCTTGTGGGGCATCCAGACCGGATAAAGTCGGAACTGGGCATGAGGTTGCATGTCTTCCTTTCATTCGTGGCCAAACTTCAAGCACTCTCTGGATTGACTCATTCAAAACATGTCACCCTTGAAGAACAAGTCGCGATCTTCCTCTACACTTGTGTCACCGGCTTGTCTATTCGGCATGTCGGTGAACGCTTCCAGCGCTCCAATGAGACGATTTCAAAGTATGTAAACTCTCGCTGTCACTGGGATTCTCGACAATGTACTGAGATCACTCAGGTACTTTCGACGTGTTCTTATCGCAGTATCTTCACCCCCATTTTATATGCGATATGTTCGCCTCCCTTCAGCCGACGACCCCACACCCGATTCCATCCTTCACAATCCAAAGTTATTCCCCTTCTTTCGCGATGCAATTGGCTCGATGGATGGCACACACATCAATTCTGCGCCGTCAGCAGCAGATCGACATGCCTCACGCAATCGTAAAGGAGGTGTATCCATGAATTGTCTTGCATGTTGCTCACAGGACATGCTTTTCCTTTATATGCTGAGTGGCTGGGAAGGATCAATGGCTGACGGCGCACTTTTCCTCGATGCCCGCCTCAATGATCTTACCATTCCTGATGGCAAATACTACCTCGCAGACGCCGGTTTCGGGAGCTCTGATGCCACACTTGTACCTTATCGTGGAATACGATACCATTTAGCCGAACAGGGGCGGGCGAGTGTCAGGTATGTAATCTTTTATTATATCTTCTTAAATTGACTCCTTGGTAGGCCCGCAAATCGTGAGGAACTCTTCAATCTGCGGCATGCACAAGCACGCAATGTAGTTGAGCGCATTTTTGGCGTGGTCAAAAAAAAATGGGCAATTCTCACCCGACTGCCCGAGTACGACATGGATATCCAGGCCCGTGTTCCAACAGCGACGGCAGCTCTGCACAATTTTATTCTCAAGCATGACTCAGCTGAATGGGATGACATTCTGTCGATGGATGATGAGGACCCAAACCCAGGGACCAGGGGTGCAGACAACGACTTCGGTGTTCTTGCGCAAGGTGTGACTAGTGAACAGGAGAAAGAGCGGTCGGAGGACAGACGGGATGGTATTGCAGATGCGATGTGGGAAAGCTATCAGAACATACTGCGCAAGAGAGGCGAAGACTTCAATGAGCATTATGTATAGGCAATGAATTGGGGTGGTTTCGACTCTACTACGAACAAAAAGACTATTTAAAAATTGAGGTCCAGATTCGAATACAGAGGATGAAAGGCATCAATCCCAATTTGCTGCAGCTCATCTATCACCCACGGAATCCGAATCTCTTCAGTCAGAAGTGCGTTGTAGGTGTCCGCCTTCGAAACATCACGTAAGATATTTATCAACGCGACACAGTCCTTGGGCACAAGCCAGATCTCCTTCTGTGCCGCGATGATCGCCTCGGTTCTCCGCTGAGGGCTAAGGTGGAAAGAGGGAGTCGGTGCGGACACAACGGCGGATGCAGGGGCTGTAGTCATAGTGGGAGTGGGAGCTGTAGCACTGGCAGCAAATATGTCACGGAAACTCGACATGATACCATTGAAGTCAGATGCTGACGACGCAATCTCTGCAAGAGTGTCACTGCCGGATGTGCGTCTCCGACTCTGTTGGTATGGCTGAGCTGCGACCCGTTTTTGAGGCTTAACAACCGGGGTTTTGAGAGGAGAAGAGGACGAAGAAGTCTGTTGTACCATTAGTGTCAGATAAGATTACAATCATTTACGAGAGACGCACCTGATGATCCTCTTCATCTTCTTCCTCGTCGTTTTGGCCCACAGTATTGCTGCTACTACTGCCCCCAAAATCGCGGTCCATTTGATCTTCGTCCCAATCAGGGCTGGGAGACTTCCTAGGGGTCTGTGTGCGACTCGAAACGGCTCCAGGCCGAAAGACGTGGGTACCTTTGGCTGCTCACGGCATGAGGGTTTCCATAAGGTTGAAAAACGGCCACCCCGCATTGCGGAATTGCGCTGCAGCGGGATGCGCAGCCACAAAGGCGTCCCAAGTCCCCTGAGTGGCAGGGCTAACATCTACTCCTCGCTCGTCGTCCCAAGACCAGCCCGAGACAGCCTTGATAGCTACAATCACATTGTATAGCTTTCTGAACTGGAAATGGCGACGAATGAGCTCAGGAGCTGCAGCATATATACAAGAATGACTCACAGAGGCATACTTGTTAGCACAAGCCTTCCCAGTTTTTGGTCCGCCCCTGCTGCGCAATTTTTCCACAACAACTGCAGCTCCACGGAACGTCTTGGCTTTAAAGTTTCCGCCATCCCCAGCCGCCGCTATGTTATCCACAAGATGCAAAAGCAAAGCCTTTCCATCGGCTCGAGTCCACACACAATTGCCTTTTTCAGGGAGAGCTGGAGGAGCGGAAGATGCAGGGGTATCAAAATCCCCCTGTGAGGCGTCTTCTGGCGGCATTCTGGTTGTTGAATGACCGAGTCTGCGATGCGCGAGCGTGCAATGAAAAAAAAGAGGAGGTTACACAAACAGTCACAGACTCGATCATCAAGCATGTTATAGCAAAGAGTACACGACAGAAACTACACTGCACATTCTCTCATAATTCTATAGTATGAGAGGTGCCATAAGGTCGAAAAAAGGCCACCCTATGTTGCGGAATTCGGCTGCAGCAGGATGTACGGCCACGAAGGTGTCCCAAGCCCCCTGGGTTGCAGGGCTCACATTGACACCTTGGGTGTCGTTCCGGGACCAGCCTGCAGCCTTGATAGCTGCGATGTGAGGGGGGTATCCGGCGGATCGGTCATGGTTACATTGAAGATTTGTCTGAGCTGAACGGTCGGAGCATTGCAGTATTAGTTCAGGACTTGCAGGATATATGATCACTCACGGCTCTGTACCTGTTCATGCATGCCTGCGGATTTTTCGTACCACCCTTGGTCCGGTGTCTCTCCGAAACATCTGCGGCATCGCGGAATGTCCTTGGACTGAACCTTCCACTGTCGCCCGAACTCCAGGCTCTTGCGTCGAGGAGGTACAAAAGCAGCGCAGTTTCGTCCGCTTGTGTCCATATGGGGCGGGCATGTGATGTGTCGGTATCAGACGCCTGCCAGGCAGTATTGGGTTGCATTGGGCTCGTTTAATGGCCAAGTACGCGCGATACGAAGAGCGACAGAGTGAGCTATTTAAAAAGAGCGCGTCAAGTCACACGAGGTCACAGATATCACATGTTTTTGGATACACTCAAAAAGGAAATTGGCTACGTTGCTAGAATTTGGAACTCACTACCGAACAGACTCTAATAGTCGGTGATTTGATTTTTCGTCGTCTGGCTGGCACCCATCGAGGACAACTCACGGATAACCGTCCTTCAGATGCTTCTGGAGACTGGCAAAAACTTGCCAGGAACCTCTATGAATTGCGAAGAAGAAAAAACATTCATGCTTTCCATACTACATCTAATTCACCCGGGTCAATTAATCATCGGCTGTGTTCAATGGCTGGCAATGTTCTCCAGTGCTTGATGGCACCCTCTTAAAATTTCAGTCTATATCACTACGATCAGTTGCAGTCTCGCTGCCAACATGCACCGCATCAAGGCTGTAGGAAGTTCAATTGGCTAATTTTACACTCTGATGCCGCGCGTGTTTGATGTAGTGGATCTTTGAGAGTGATGGCTGGTATAGGGAATGGGGGCACTGTGTATGTTCTCTGACCTCAAGTTCGAGCACTCAAGTAAGTATTGATTTCAGAAGCCTGCTCGAGTAGATTCGGTGTGCGTGCACCTGCAGCTCTGGTGCTCGGTGCGCACTTCTTCAGTTTCGAGAACAGCAACTGATCACACTGAAGCACAGACTATCCGCGTGAGTGATTCTGATCGTTGCGCAGATATCTCTCTTGACTTTTGGTTGTACCCATGACAGTGAGCTGTCCGAGGATGGAATATGAATATCTGCCTTCTGATTGGTTGAACACCAATAGGTTCCATCAGATCTGGATGTGTTGATTGATATGTATCTGCACCCCATTTATAGAACCTTGGGCGAAGTAATTGTACTATAATTTGTATATGAAAGTGAAACCAACAAGGCCTCAAGTATTAACCTCAACGTTACAGTAACAGGCTTGGTTCAGATTTTAACCCACACACAATTATATGTATAGAAATTCTGCATACCAGCACATCGGTCAGAGCAAAGGTGTGATGGTTGATGGAACAAAGATTCCAGTATTTCAATGGTTGGCTAGGCTACATCAACCAAGGAAGGGGTGAATAGGTTTCAGAAACATCTTCAAGAACCTGATTGATCAAGTCTCGTCTCTCTCTTCTTCACTCCTACCATGTCTGCCAGCAGCCCCCAGAATGCAGTTGTCTCCAATGTCTCATCCAAACCCTCCCCAACTTCTAATTCAGCCTGGCTTGAAGCTCTCCTCTTCAATGCAAAAATGGTCACTGCTGGTGCAGATGCTCTCCCATTTCCATATGTGAAAGGTGTCTTTGGCACAGTCGTATTCCTTTTGGAGGCAGTTCAGGTCTGGAGTTAACTGTTTATGACTGAAAACAGGGCTGATTTTGGCTCCTGCAGAAAGTTAAACAGAATCAGGAGAGCATGAAAGAGCTGTGTGGAGATACTGTGGATATCATCACTGTTCTTCGAGACCATATATCAGCCCATGGGGATACAGCTGCTCTCAAGTTCAAAACTCAATGTGAAGAGCTTGAAGCGTAAGTGACTCGATCTCCTATTAATAATTGTCTGGTGATGGTATTCCAACTAGGTTCTTGCAGGATGTGCTGGACACAGTTAATCAACTCCGAATAAAACCCCAAGGCTTTGGTGCCCGTTTCAAGGAAGTTATCAAGGCAAGCAGCACTGTGGATGATATCAGCAGATTTCGGACCAGGATGCAGGAGTTGCGGTCTAATTTCATGGTGCATACATCTGGGTTAATACATTACATATATTCTGATCAAAACCCCGCTCAGCTAATGGCAACCATGGATACAAATTTCCAGGTCCAAAAGGTGTTGACTGTGATATCACCCAGTATGATTCTCTTTTGCATGGTAGAGTATCCAATCTCATCTGGATTTCTGCAGCTGTGCCAGTAGCCCAAGTCCCGCAACAAGTCAACAATTGTCCTCCACCCTCCAGGATATTTCATGGCAGACAGACCATTCTCCAACAAATGCATCAATATTTCACGCAGACCACAGGAAAGCAAGATATTTTTCTGCTGCATGGATTAGGTGGTTCTGGAAAAACACAGATTGCCCTCAAGTTTATAGCAGAGTCAACTTCCAAGTGAGCTTCTTCATCTGAAAGTTTAGAAGTGTACTGATTTTATTCTAAGCTTCACCGACATTTTCTTCATTGACAGCAGCTCAGTTGGCACAATTGACACAGGTCTGAAAAATATAGCCAACGCAAAGACTGTTGGAGAATCTTTGAAGGATGCCCTTCAATGGCTCCAAAGCAAACAGGAGCAATGGCTTATGTTCTTTGACAATACTGATAACCCAAAAATCAATCTGAATGATTATTTCCCTCAATGTGATCATGGCAACATTATAATCACATCTCGAAACCCTGGACTGGTTGTCTATGCCAGTTCACACTCCCTTGTCTCTGACATGGAAGAAATAGATGCTGTGGATCTACTGCTCCGAAGTGCAGGCCAAGAGACCACAGATAATAACAAAATTGCTGCTGTTCAGATTGTGAAGGTGAGCCAGTGTTCACAACTGATACATATTCATTCAGTCAACATTTCTTCAGGTGCTCCATTATCTACCACTTGCAATCATTCAAGCTGGTGCATTCGTCTCAAAATCAGGAGATCTCGACAGCTATCTGGCACTTTATGAACAGAATCGAGCTCGACTGCTGAGTCAAAAGCCAGCTCAATCACATGATAATTATGCCTGGACTGTCTATACCACATGGCAGATCAGTTTTGATCAGCTCAGTCAACCTGCAGCAACCTTCTTGCAGCTCTGCTCATTGCTCCATCATCAAGGGATCTCTGAGCAAATATTCAAAAATGCTGCCACTTACAAATTTGGACCCTCTAGCCCATCTAAAGAGGAGCTACAGATGCCTCTCAAATTCCTATCACAGTTCTTAGGACCTGATGGGATGTGGGATTCATTTTGTTTCATAGACATGATGAATGAAGTCAGAGCCTATTCCTTGATCAATTTCCACCCCCAACAAAAGATGTTTTCAATGCATCCTCTTGTGCATGACTGGACTCGGAGCACTCTGTTGAACAAAGAATCATATCATCATTGTATGGTTGCAATGTTAGGAATGTCACTAGCCAGATTATCACAAGGGGAACTCCAACTAGCTAGCCTATGGATCCAGCCTCACATTGATTTCCTATTGCAAGACAACTCAAATGTAATCCCAGACTTCAGACATGAGTTTGTGAAAATCTATGTGTGGGGAGAGAAGCTAAAAAAAGTGGAGAACCTTCAAGCAGCGGTGGTTCAGAAACGAAGGGATCTTCTGGGTGATGACCATCAGGACACTCTTGAAGCCATGTATTGGCTGGCATGGATATACAGAAACTTGGGGAAATGGAAGGAGGCAGAGCAACTTGAGGTTGGGGTGCTGCAGCAGCGAAGGAATATTCTAGGTGACAATCATCCAGACACCCTGGATGTTATGGCAAATTTGGCCCTAACATATCAAAGGCTGGGGAAGTTGAAGGAGGCAGAGGAACTTGGGGTTGTAGTCCTTGAGAAGTGGAGGAATCTTTTGGGTGACAACCATCCAGACACCTTGATGACTATGGGGAATTTGGCAACCAAATACTGGAGCCTGGGAAAATTGGAGGAGGCCGAGGAGCTTGGGGTTGTAGTACTTGAGAAGCAGAGGAATATTTTTGGGGAAAACCATCCAGAAACCTTGCGGACTATGGGGAATTTGGCAACCACATACAAGGACCTGGGAACATTGAAGGAGGCAGAGGATCTTGAGGTTATAGTGCTTGAGAAGAGAAGGAATATTCTAGGCGAAAACCATCCAAACACTCTGATTGCTATGGGAAATCTGGCATTCACATACACCAAGTTGGAGAGATGGCAGGAGGCACAGGAGCTTGGGGAAGTTGTGCTTAAGAAGCGGAGGAATGTTTTGGGTGACAACCATCCAAGCACCCTGCGGGCTATGAGCAATCTGGCAACCATATATAACAAGTTGGAAAGATGGCAGGAAGCTGAGGAGCTTGGGGTAGCGACCTTGAAGCTGATGGATGTTTTGGGAACAAACCATAAATGGACTTTGGAGGCCATACAAAATCTGGCAGTGACATATGAACAACTGGGGAAATTGAGTGAGGCAGAGGGTCTGAATGCAATTATCAGGGGGAGTCAAACTTAGGTTTTGTTACTACAATTTATGTTGTTTCTCTTTTTTTGTTTACCTTTGACACTGACTGATCAATACCAATAATTGTCTGAACAATGTTAGAGAATATATTATGTGCACCAGAGACTGACAGTTATGCTGAGATTTGATCAGGACACAGCACATTTATTTGAACCCCACAGGCCTCAAAATAACCAGTCTTATATGTTACAGAGTCAGCCCAAGCCCAAAACATGAATATGATTTTATTTCTTCTTGCCACCCCAATAATGGGAGAACCCGCTGCTCGAGTGTTTGGCCGACACCTACCTCAGATTTTCTGAATTGTGGTCAAACTCGAACTGTGTGGCTCCAACCGTTGTGATACCATAGTGCACAAATTTGATTTTGAGTGAGGGTATCTTTTTTCTCCTATTTACCATGTAAGGGTAATCCGAGGGACAGGTAGGTCTGAACAGTTCAAGTATTGTACCTCCATGGTCACCAGTGCAGTGTAATTGTCATGTCAGTTGAAATACAATAAGCCAAGGCCAATAGCTTGGGATATTTTCCTTTGTTGTTGCCATACAGAGTCTGGCAGGCTGGTCATGTCCTGGTGAAGAAACTATACTATATCGAGAAACCCATGCAGACCATTGCATGTGATTCCCTGCTGTGAAGACAAGTCACTGTAACCCGGGCTATCAAACCTTAGTGGGTCACACTCCAATATTAAATGACCACTGCCATTCTACAAGTGGTGTGAGCTCTAGTTTGAGTGAGAATAAACATTACAAACTGGTTCTAAATCGAGTTTGTCTTTCAAGACTGTGGAGTTTAGCCGCCGATGACAACAAATTGGGTACAGTATATCATTACTGTCAATATCATTGACTGATGTATGTACACTGTTGGTTGGTGCCATCATTGAATATGGGGTGGTTGAAGGTCATATCCATGCCTGAATTTCTCAAGAAATAGCAGCAAGTCTCTGCTTGATCCTTCCACCTGACGGTGACTATACCACTGCTGTTGAACACAATGGTGGAAGTGGCAGAGATTCTGTAGACAGCAGATAGGCTGGATTCAAGACCATCACACGAGTATGAGAAGTAAATGATCATGAAGAGAATATAATCAGCACACCGTGTAGGAGGACCCTGTACAATCATTGGGTGGTCAGCAAAAATAGGCATGCAAGCCCGAATAATGAAATAGCAATCACTTATGTGTGCAATATGCTGAGTCAACACAGCTTGCAATTGGAGATCAGGACTGGATAACCATGGGCTGTCAATTTCTCAAGTAAGTGACAATGAGATTAGCTGATGCTGAGATCTGAGAGGAGAGACTGATTAAGTACATTTCGGCAACTTCGTAGCATTTGGTATTCAGCTTTTAGTCCTGACAACCAGTGGGCATGAAACTTTATTACCATTGTGATTCTGGTTCTGTACTGTTGGCTGAAACGGCGCTGGTTATTGATTTGTCAAATGACATAATTACAAACCCTCAAATCGACCTATCTTGGTCCTGAACTCTTAGTCTCGGCGGCCATGAACTTCAACTGCCAAATGGAGTGAACATTTGTTGCGAGTCCAGGCCGTGCGCGTGTGAAATTGAATAAACGGAGGAAAGCAAAGTTCCGGCAAATCCGATCAATGATCGGCCCGAAGCGTCGGTCTGATCTTGTCGTCTTGCTCTCACTGTCACTGCAGCGACGACGCAACGACAATGCCCAATTTTTGCCAGATGGACTCAAGTGCCCCGGTGTTTGCCAACCCCCAACGAAAAAATGGGTTCACCCTGCCCGTCCAACTGCGTTTACTGTCCCGATACCGTCGAAGTACGCCGTATTTTCGTTGCAAAGGTGCGTCTTTTGCTTTCGGTGTTTCTTCTGTTGCTACGGGAACGCTGACGCCGAGGCCAACACAGTATTCGTTAGTGCGTATCCCAGTCGCGTGTGCATTTTTCGCGAGATCCTCCCACAGAGCTGACCGCTGGTGACGCGACGTCGATCGGGACCTGGGCACAATGCGCGAGGCGGCGGAGAACGCGGAGACGGACTTCGACCCGCAGATCGCTGCTGCGAGGGGGTGCTGGTACGTTTTTTCTTTGCTTGTTGTCTTCTCTACCCCCAACGGCGCTGTGGCACGACGTGTCGACGCTGCTCCGGCGCAGATCGCGTCGAGTCGGACGTCGCAGTGCCCACCTTGACGTCGTGCCCCTTCCCCTGCCCGTATCCCATCCCGTGCCATCTTCCACCTGCATCGCACCACATCACATCCCTCATCCCCGTCCGGTATGGCTTTGTGCCTCCTCCGGTGCCCGTATCTCATCCTCCCTGTGCCATCGCGTCGTCTCCCTCCACACATCCGTCCTATCGCCCAACACGGCCTCGCATCCTCCCCTCGTTCCATTCTCCGTCCCCGCCCTCCTCCCTTCCCTGCCTCTGCCATTCGTACTTCTTTCTCATCCTATCCCCCCTCCCTCTGCCACGCTGCCTTGGCCCTCCTCCCGTCGTGTTTGCTTATTGCCCCGCCCTCCCTATCCGCGTCCGCGTCCCCCTTCTCCCCCTGCCCGCGGTGATTTCTTGGCGCATTCGTCTCTATGTTACGCTCTGCCTCCTCCGCGTCGCGTCGCGTGCATGCATATCGCCTCACATCTTCCCCGCTTTGTATTCACCTCCTTCTTTCCCTTTCCGTTCCCCCACCCGTAGGGGTCACACTCATCTCGCTCCTTTGCAGCTATCGCTCTTCAAATCGGCAAGATCAAGCACAAGGTTAAGCTCACGGGCGCGGTGCACACTGCAGACACGAGCGCCGGAGCCACTGCCACGGGCACGGACACGTCGTCGCTCGAGCCGGATTTGGAGATTGAGCGGTATGTGATTCTCTTGCCCTCTCTTCACGTCTGGAAGTGGCACGACAGCGTGCCGCGCCGCTCGTCCCATGCACGGCGCGCTCCAGCTCGGGCTCCTTGCCGCACACGCATGCAGGCTGGGGGTCTCTGTCGTGCACGCGCTCCGGCTCAGGCTCCACGTCACGTATGCTCCACGTCACGTATGCTCCACGCGCTCAGGCTCGCGGAGGCCTCGCACTCGCACAGCCGGAGCAGGAGCCGCAGCCCGCGCGTGCATCCTCCTTAACTCGTCACGCCCTTCCGCCTGCCCTCGTGTCTCACCTGCTCCCCATCCCTGTCTTCGCCCTGCGTTAAATCCGTCCGTCATTCAGCTCCGTCTTCATCTCTCCATGCATACATCCCCATCCCCATCCTTCGTAATCCCTGTCTCATCTTCACCCCTTATTGCCCATCCTTGCTCCGACCTCTTTCCTTCCTTCCCTCTCCATCGCGCGGTCCGCGCCCCATTTCCATCCCCATCTTCGCCCCTCCGTGCGTCCACGCGCCGTCATTCACAATCCCCCTTCCCTATTCTTCCCCGTCCCTGTTCTTCCGTCCCTCCTTCCGTTTTGTCATTTTCATGTTTATTTTCCGCCTTTTATCTTTCATCTTTTACGGGACTTATCGCTAACCCGTGCCTGCGCAGAATGGAATTAACAAGTAACGTCGTGGAGCAAGGGCGATGTGTCCAGGAGGTAGCTTGACCCTTGCCTTTTCACCGTTTTCGAGTTGCCGAGTCAAGTTATACAGCAACAGACCGTGCTTCCCATGTCAAGTAAGTAGTGACTTTGCTATTTTGAAAAAAAAAATAGTTTGATGCCGTTCTCGGTTTGCGTGCGACGGAAGTCGGTGCAAAAAATTACGGAGGTAGGCGGAGTGAATTGGGAGGGCCAGGGTGGTTTCGGATGGGCGTGGCGTGATGTCCGAGTCGCTCCGTTTCTTCCTTCGTTCTGTTCAAACTCTTGAGTTGCTTTTCCTTCGAAGGCACTTGATCCAGCCTTGTCTTCTATATCTGTTTGACGCGTATACCTCCTAGTCAACTCACCTCGCCTCAATCGGTCTTTTGTTCAAACTTTACCTCTAAATTTTATCGGCAACTCTGTCGAACCTATTCTTATTTCTGCGCTGACTTCATCTCTGCTTGATCCAGGGTCGATAAATGGGCTTTTTTTCGACTTCAACTCTGATTCGAACATTTATTCATCTAACCTTCACTATGTTGGATATATTTTTCGGAGGTACTCCTCCTTGATACATTCTTGTCCTCCATCTCTGTTTGACGGGAATTTCTCCCCCGAGTTTGTCTTGGATCCTTTTGATTCAACATGTATGTTCATCTGGCGAGTCCAGTAACTTGTGCTCCGCAATCTCGATTGAGTCCCAACTCGAGGCGAATCCCGCCTTTATCTTCATTTTTATCAACTCGGACTAGTCGGCATTCTTCACAATTACTTACTGCGTAACACGAACTCGATGAGCATTCGAAAACCAACGTACTCCATTCAATTAACTCGAGGCAAACATTTAATCCAGAAACCGACTCCTCGCTGCACCTACAAACTCGAACGTCTTGCAACATGCTCTTGCAGGTAAGATGTATTCTAACCTGGAATTTCTTTCAGTATTTTGGCACCAATACCAGGCTGGAATCATCCTGAGTTGTAAACATATCGCTCATCGACGCGTTTCCGAGGTACGTTCAGCTTTTCGTTTATGTCCTGACATTACATTGTTACAGCTATCCCTCGAGCCCCGGGTGGATCTATCAACCCAGGTCCTACGGAGCCTCCACATCTCCCAAGTCCCATCATTCGCCTCCATCAATGGAACGCAAGTTTCCGTTCACTTCTCAGTCCTATGCAGTGCGAAGATAGAGTGCCATATATTCTTGGATACTCGTCGTTGTGTTCTGACGTCTCTTTTCAGGGCTGCAGCGGGGTCATTGGACACTGGATGGTCGCGGAGCCGAGCTGTGTAACTCATTTCGATGATTTCAAAGATAAGGTGAGTCATCAAATACTTCTGCTCATCTACCGGCCGGCGCTCATTCGAATCATAGGGATGCACCGGCTCTGGATCTGGTAGAAGAGTGCGTCGCCCTTTTCATCTTCCGTGCCAATATTAATAATGAATGGCCTTTTTTCAGCGCATCGAATCCCGCCTGTGGAATCTCCAGGGCGGCGACGACTGGGGCGACATGTGCTCCACCACCCCCGCGGATTTCCGTGGGTTACATTTCGAGAGTCCCGAGATTTGTGAGAATTGGGTACGCATCCCCGTTTCTTTTCCCCTGGCAGTCCCAGCTTCCGAAAAAATGAGCTAATATTTCACTGCATGTGTAGGGTATTTACGGGGTATGGGGTATTTGGAATATCGAGGACCGAGAGTGCTAGTAGATGCTAGGACGCGACCGCCGAGGCGAGCGAAGACGCCTCATATAACTATTTCTTGTTGTTGTAATTTCCTTGTCCAAGTAACCACCGAAGAAAGGCACTGCATACGCGGCCAAACCAAATTTTCAATCACCACCGGATCGCTGCGAAAATGCAAAGCATCCGAGGCAAACTTGGGCCGATCCAGCAGCTGGAATACAGATGCTAGCGCGGGTTGATTTGTAATGAGAGAATTCCGGGCCTTCGAATAAGCAGGAAATGACTACATTGGTGTTCAACGTTCACAAAGTTAATGTCCGAGTCGACTTCAAGTTCCTTGGCCTTGAAGCTTGACTTGAAGTGATCCAACTCGTCGCTTCAGATTATATAGGACTCGTAGGCTGTCAATGGGCTAGAAACGTGAGGTCCCCGATGGACATGCTTGAACGGAAATGTTGGAAGGGGGTTATATTAGTCATCGCTACTCAGCCCGATCGTGTATCCAATCAGTGCCTTTGACTGTCTACCACGACTACCTTTCTACAATGAGGCACAACTTTGGAGGGGCAACTTGAATGGGAAAAGAACGCACTACCCGAAACATCCGATCAATGATCGGCCGAACATGGCCGAGAGTCCCGAGACCTCTCTCTTCCGCCGTTCTCACCATCTCATCCACGATGCTTGGACGATGCCCATGGAAGGTCTCTGCTCGTCCCCGTGCCGACTGCGTTTTCCACGCCTATCCCACCGGAGCGCACCGTGTTTGAGTTTGTGCGGAAGTACGTGCCTTTCCTCTTTTTTTTCTGCGTCATTAATTGATTTTTGCACACAGGCTGCGAGCTGTTCCAGATCCTGCTGTGGCTGGGAACGCCGAGACCAAGGCCAACGTCGTTTTCGTCCCTGAACGTCGCCATTGGGTGTGCATTTCCCCCGAGATCACCGCTGCATCCGGCGCTGCAGGTGTCCCTCCTCACTTTCTCTCCTGCCTTCCGATACGCAGCCGCCGCTCTATTAAGAACACAGTCTTCTAACTTGCCGGCGAGGTCCAACACATCAAATTCAAAGGTGCGTTCCGTAGTGCTCATTCCCCATCCAAGCGCAGCGCAGTCTTCGTGCGCTCGTGCTCACCTATTGTCTGCGTCCCACCATCGCTCGCTGCCATCCATGACCCGCGCCCATTCACTCGTCCTCACTGATCCATCCTTTCCTCCCTCTTCTCCCCTCTCCCTCCATCGTCCCGTTTACTGACCCAGGCTGCCCAGAGCGCCCAAGCAACCGCCGCCGGCGCTGACACCACCTCCCTCCATTCCGACCAACGAGCAGACCACCAAAATTGTGCTAGACGTAAATTCCAAGGGCGACACGTCCCAGGGTCGCGGCACCTTCTCTTCCGTGCTGTGGACACCACCGCCGCCGCCGCCGCCGCCGCTGCCGGAGTGCCGCGGCTACGACGAGTGCAGCCCAGCTGCAGGGAGCGGTAGTGCGACGTTCACGTTCCCGCTTCTGGACTGTGCGTAGTTCCTGATGTCGGACGGCATGGCGGGGAATGCGGAGGCGGGGAATGCGGAGGCGGAGGCGGAGGCGGAGGCGGAGGCGGAGGCGGAGGCGGAGGCGGAGGCGGAGGCGGAGGCGGAGGCGGAGGCGAATGGGATTTAAGAAGGAAGGTTGGGTGAAATGGATACATGCGGTCTTTGTTGGTGGGTCATGTTTCTCTCTTCCTTCGTGAGCTTGGTGGCGCTCCCTTCTTGCTCGCGCTCCCCTGCTTGTTGATGCTCCTCTCCCCGTCCGTGCCCTGACATTACTCTCCTCCCTGCCCCTCCTCCTCTTCACCACTTGCTCCCTGTTCCTCCACACGCTCTTCTTCTCCGTTCTCTCCTCCTCCTTCCGAATGTGCTAACTTCCATCTTTCCGCGCAGACCCGACCACCCTCGACGTGAGATCGATCGGCACCTGGGCACGATGCGCGAGGAGGCGGAGAGCGCGAGACGGGCGATTCTGACCCGCAGATCCTTGCTGCGATCGGGGATACTGGTAAGTTCTTATGCTTTTCTTCTGTTCTTTTTTGGAAGGATATCTCCGCGGAGGAGAGGCGTGTGCGACGACGCATGCACACTGCTCCGGGCGGACGCGTCGGGCGTCTGCTCTACATCTCCCTGACGCATCCGCTCTGCATCGCGTCGGACATCGCAGCGCCGTGTCGCTGCCTCCATCCTCCCCCTCCCCGTCCCCGTCCCCGTCCCCGTCCCCGTCCCCGTCCCCGTCCCCGTCCCCGTCCCCGTCCCCGTCCCCGTCCCCGTCCCCGTCCCCGTCCCCGTCCCCGTCCCCGTCCCCGTCCCCGTCCCCGTCCCCGCCCTGTCCCTGTCCCTGTCCCCATCCCCCGTCCCTTGTGCCCACGCTGCGTCCTCCGCGTATCGTCGGCGTCGCCTGGCATCCCTCTTCCATATCCCTTCCACATCGACCACGGCCCATCGGCGCTACCCCTCCCTACCTTCTTCCATCTCCCACGTTGCATCCGCGCGGCGCCACGTGGTGTCGCGTCTCTCCTTCGCAGCCTGGATCCCTTCTTGTTCCATGTCTCGTATCGCCTCATCCCCTCCTTGATTCGTTCGTGCCCCATTTCCTTCCCGATTTACTTTTTTCGTCGCCCGTCTGTACGTATACAAGAATACTACGGTAGTGTGGTAGATTATTCAACAATTTGGGTATCCATCCAGTGATTCGAGGCTGAACTTGACGCGCTCGTACTTGCCAGTGGCTGCGTATGAAAATTGCCACACCCGTGGCTTAGACGCCACCGGTGAGTCGATTAAACAAACGCAGCAGAGCCTCTTTGTACGACCTAGGAAAATTAACGTGGTCACTTGATTGAATGGGCGGCTGTTGAATACTACTGAGTACTGTTGCACGCACCGTTCTTGCCACACATTGACGAGATATAGCATAATTTTCGAAGGCAGGGCAATATGTGTATATTCTTCTGATGGCACCTCTCACCGAGATACCACTGACATCATGCTCGCCGCAAATGCACACCGAAAAGGTTTTGTAGGAGGTTCCATTGAGGAACTTTACATTACGGTGACTCTGCTGACCCGCGGCGATCTTTGAGGCTCTTTTTGGATTTGCATCACGAAGTCCAGTGCACGCATTCATCACATGATCGTGTTCGAAAGTCGTTCCTTTTATTTATCCGAAGCGGTGTTCGTTTAGCCTGGGTCTCTGTTTCGCACTCTAACCGAGATACTCACTGTCTAGTTTCTCATAGCCTTTGAGCAGGAAATTTGGTGTACTTCCGAACCGCTGGGTATCACTTTTGGTTCCACCCACGAGCACCCACGGCAGTCAGCTGCCCGAGGAAGCAATATAAATATCCGACTTCTGCTTTGTTGAACACCACATTCCATCAGATCGATATTTGCACCCACTTATAGAACCGGCGTGGAGGAATGAGTTGTGCTACAATCTATACACATATGGGAAGTTAAACCAACAAGGCCTTAAGCCTCGACCTCGATAAGCCCAGTTCAAATTTCAACTCATTTTTATGCACAACTACAAGCATAGAAATTCTAAAAATATGGTCACCAGAACATCGGTCAGGGAAAAGATGTGATGGTTGATGGAACAAAGAATCCAGCATGTCATTGGTTGACTACATCAACCACTGAAAGGGTGGGTAGCTTTCTCAAGAGTCTGAGTGATCAAGTGTCGGTTCTCTCTTTCTCTCCCCCACCATGTCTGCTAGTCGCCCTCAGAATGCAGTTGTCTCCTGCCTATCATCCAAACCCTCCTCAATTTCTAATCCAGCCTGGCTCAAAGCCCTCCTCTTCAATGCAAAAATGATCAGTGCTGGTGCAGATGCTCTCCCTTTTCCATATGTGAAAGGCATCTTTGGCACGGTTGTATTCCTTTTGGAGACAGTTCAGGTATGAAGTGAACTGTTCCAGACTGACAATGTTACTGATTTCACCCTGCAGAAAGTCAAACAGAATCAGGAGAGCATAAAAGAACTGTGTGGAGATACTGTGGATATCATCACTGTCCTTCGAGACCAAATATCAGCCTATGGGGATACAGCTGCTCTCAAGTTCCAGACTCAATGTGAGGAGCTTGAAGCGTAAGGCACTCTTTCTCTGATTAATAATTGTTTGGTCATGTTATTTCACATAGATTCTTGCAGGATGTACTGGAGGCAGTCAATCAACTGCGAATGGGACCCCGAGGCTTTGGTGCCTGCTTCAAGGAAGTTATCAAGGCCAGCAGCACTACAGATGATATTAGCAGATTTCAAACCAGAATACGGGAGTTGCGGTCTAATTTTATGGTAGATACATCCTGGTTGTCAAATATTTCCTCTGATTAAAATCTCACAGCTCATGACAACTATGGATACAAATTTCTAGGTCCAAAAGGTTTTGACTGTGATATCACCCAGTATGATTCTCTTTTACATGGTAGAGTATCCAATCTCATCTGGATTTCTGTAGCTGTGCCAGTGGTCCAAGTTCTGCAAAAGATCAACAATGTTCCTCCACCCTCCAGAATATTTCATGGCAGAATGGCCATTCTCCAACAAATGCATGGATATTTCACGCAGAGCACAGGAAAGCAAGATATTTTTCTGCTCCATGGATTAGGTGGTGCTGGAAAAACACAGATTGCACTCAAGTTTATATCAGAATCAGCTGCCAAGTGTGTTTCCTACTTTGAAAATTTGGGAGTTTATTTACTGTATTTTCAGCTTTGTGGACATCTTCTTCATTGACAGCAGCTCTGTTGAGACAATTGACACAGGTCTGAAAAATATAGCCAAGATAAAGGTTGTTGGAGGGTCTTCACAGGATGCCCTTCAATACCTCAGAAGCAAACAGGAGGAATGGCTGCTATTCTTTGACAATGCTGATGACCCCAAAATCAATCTGAACAAATATTTCCCACAATGTGATCATGGAAACATCCTTATCACATCTCGAAACCCTGGACTTTGTGTCTATGCTGGCTTACATTCTCCTGTCTCTGACATGGAAGAACTTGATGCTGTGGATCTATTGCTGAGAAGTGCAGGCCAAGAGACCACAGATGATAACAAAACAGCTGTTCAGATTGTGAAAGTGAGCTGCCATGTTCACAAGTCATGTATCCTTTTCATTCATATTTTTTCTAGGTGCTCCATTATCTTCCCCTTGCAATCATTCATGCTGGTGCATTCATCTCAAAATCAGGAGAGCTTGACAGCTATCTGGCACTCTATGGACAGAATCGAGCTCGACTGCTGAGTCAAAAGCCAGCTCAATCACATGATGATTATGCCTGGACCGTCTATACCACATGGCAGATTAGCTTTGACCAGCTCAGTCAACCTGCAGCAACCTTCTTGCAGCTTTGCTCTTTGATTCATCATGAAGGGATCTCTGAGCCGATATTCAAGAATGCTGCAACTTACAAATTTGGACTGTCTAGCCCATCTAAAGAGGAGCTACAGATGCCTCTTGAATTCTTATCCCAGTTCTTAGGACCTGATGGGATGTGGGATTCTTTTTGCTTTATGGACATGACAAATGAAGTCAGAGCCTATTCTTTGATCAATTTTCACCCACAACAAAAAATATTTTCAATGCATCCTCTTGTGCATGACTGGACTCGGAGCACTCTTGCCAACAAAGAATCATATCACCATTGTATGGTTGCAATAGTAGGAATGTCACTGACAGGACTATTAGAACAAGAATTCCAGCTGGTTAGCCTATGGATTCAGCCTCACATTGATTTCCTGCTGCAAGACAACTCAAATGTAATTCCAGATTTCAGACATGAGTATGGGAAAATTTATGTATGGGGAGAGAAGCTGAAAAAAGCAGAGCAGCTTCATCTGGCAGTGGTTCAGAAACGGAGGGATCTTCTGGGTGAGGACCATCTGGATACTCTTGAAGCCATGTATTGGCTGGCATGGATATATGGAGCCCTGGGGAAATGGAAGGAGGCAGAGCAACTTGAAACAGTAGTGCTGAAGCAGCAGCGAAGGCATATTCTAGGTGATAACCACCCAGACACCCTAGATGTAATGGAAAATTTGGCAGGCTCATACAACATGCTGGGGAAATTGCAGGAGGCAGAGGAGCTTGGGGCTGCAGTACTTGAGAAGGGAAGGAGTGTTTGGGGTGACAACCATACACACACCTTGTCAACTATGGGGAGTTTGGCACTCATATATCATAATCTGGGAAAATTGAAGGAGGCAGAGGAGCTTGGGATGGCAGTACTTCAGAAACGGAGAACTCTTTTGGGTGACAAACATCCAGAAACCCTGCAGGCTCTGGGAAATTTGGCACTCACATACACAACCCTGGGAAAATTGAAAGACGCAGAGGATTTTGAGGTTGTAGTGCTTGAGAAGAGAAGGAATATTCTAGGTGAAAATCATAATCATCCAGAAACCTTGCGTGCCATGGGGAATTTGGCAGTCACATACCTAGCCCTGGGGAGATTGAAGGAGGCAGAGGAGCTAGGGATCATACTACTTGAGAAGCGGAGGAATCTTTTGGGAGACAACCATCCAGACACCCTGCAGACTATGGGGAATTTGGCAATGACATATAAGAACCTGGGAAAATTGAAGGAGGCAGAGGAGCTTCAGGTTGTGGTACTCAAGAAGCAGAGGAATGTTTTGGGTGAAAACCATCCAGACACCTTGACAACTATGGGGAATTTGGCAGTCACATTCCAAAAACTGGGAAAATTGAGGGAGGCAGAGGAGCTTGGTGTTGTAGCACTTGAGAGGCGGAGGAATGTTTTGGGCGAAAACCACCCAGGCACCCTGCGGACTACAAGCAATCTGGCAGCCACATATAACAAGTTGGAAAGATGGCAGGAGGCTGAGGAGCTTGGGGATACAGCACTCAAAAAGCAGATGGATCTGCTGGGTGACAAGCATACATGGACTTTGGAGACCATGCAAAATCTGGCAGTGACATATGAACAACTGGGGAAATTGACTGAGGCGGAGGGTCTGAATAAAATTCTCAGGGGGAGTCAAACTTAGGCTATATTCTACTTTATGTTGTTTCTCCGTTTTTTGAACCATTTGACACTGAGTGATCAATACCAATAATTGTCTGAACAGTGTTGGAAAATAAGTTACCATATGTGCACCAGAGACTGACAGTTATGCAGAGATTTGATCAAAACACAGCACATTTATTTGAGGTTGACAGGCCTCAAAATAATCAGTGTTATATGTTACAGAATCAGCCCATGTCCCAAACATGAACACAATTTTATTTGTTCTTACCACGCCAATAATTGGAGAACCCACCGCTCGAGCATTTAGCCGAGACCTACATCGGAGTTTCTGAATTGTGGTCAAACTCGAACTGTGTGGCTCCAACTGTCGTCATACTAGAATAGTGCACAAACTTGATTTCAAGGGAAGGTATCTTTTTTTCCCTGATTTACTATGTAAGTGCAGCCTGAGGAAAAGGTAAGTCTCAACAGTTCACAGGTTTTGTACCTGCATGGTCACCAGTGCAGTGCGATTATCATGTCAGTTGAGATACAATAAGGCAAGGCCAAGAGCTTGGGATATTTTTCTTGATTGTTGCTGTACAGAGTCGGGCAGGGTGGTTGTGTTCTAGTGAAGGAAATTCATCATATTGAGAAACCTGTGCAGACCATTGTGTGTGATTCTCTGCTGAGACAGGTGTTGAACTTGGACTTGAGTTCTATTATGCTGTACCTGGCCATAAGGGCTATGCAGCGGTACTACTAGCTGAACTAGTGTTGGGTATGTAATATGTAATCGTATCTGGGGATTTTTCGAAGGCTTCATATGTAAACAGTAAGAGACGTAGAGGAATAAAAATAGCTAACATGCAGGCAGGGAAATGAGAGCCATACACAAGAAGGGTTGAGGTGGTAACATGCTGAGTGAGAATAAACACTACAAACTGGTTCTAAATTGAGTTCGTCCTCTGACACTGTGGAGCTTAGCCGTTGATGACAATGAAATTGGGTACAGTATATCAAAACTATCCATATCATTAACTGATGTGCACTGTTGGTTGTTGCTATTATTGAATGTGGGGTGGTTGAAGGTTGTATCTGGGCCTGAACTTCTTGAGAAATAGCAGCGAGTCTCCCCTTGATTCTTCCACCTGGCAATAATTATACCATTGCTGTTGAACAATGGTGGAAGTGGTGGAGATTCCATAGACAGCAGGCTGGGTTCAAAACCATCACGCGAGTATGAGAGGAGAATGATCATGAAGTGAATACAATTAACACACTGTGTAGGACCCTGCATAATCGTTGGATGGCCAGCAAAAATAGAAGTGAATTGCGTGCAATGTTCTGCCAGAAATATGTTTCCCATAAACGCGAATTTGAAATAAATTAGTACAGCTTATCAAATTACCAAGAAAGAGGAAGGAGTCAGTACAAGTCATGCTGAGTCGGCCAGGAGTCATTAGTTTAGAAAAAGAGGAATAAAATAAAGAGTCATACTGAGTCGAAGTGAGTCATTTAGGACTGACTCCCTGTGAATGAGTCAGTCTCAAAATAGTATAAAAGAGCAGTGTTTAGAATAGAAAGGACACCTAAATTACCAGCCCCCACTTGTAGCCTGAGAGTTAAAAATAAATTTCTTACGCTTACTCATCAGAGCGCTCGAGCTTCTAAGTCTATTCAGAACCTTATACGAAGCAACCCACTACTTAGTGCAGGATATCCTTGTGCCTGCCTTACCGACCGTTACCGAGACTTGGAGTCCTACAAATTACCAATATCTCTAAGCTTTTTTTACCAGAACCGCATCAAGACCGCCGTACTGAATTTAGTAAGAACTCCGCCGAATCCTTAGAAAGGAAATTCTATTTGGGAAACGAACACTTAAGGATTCTTTGAATAAAAAACCTATTCCAAGGTCTTTAAGGGAAACTATTTTTCCACTCAACAGCGAGCCCTAATAATGAAATAGAAATCACTTATGTGTGCAATATGCCAAGTCAACACAGCTTGCAATTAGAGACCGGGACTGGATGACCATAGGCTGACAATTTCTTAAGTAAGTGACGAGATTAGCTGATGCTGAGATCTGAGAGGAGAAACCAATTAAGTACAGTATGGTTTTCGGGAGTTTCGTGGCATTCAATATTTCAGCTTTTAGTCCTGTTTACAACCAGTGGGGCAAGAAAACTTTATTACTATTGTGATTCTGATTCTGTATAAGGCATGTCACGAGTCTACTCATGAGTCTACTCGGATCCGTAGGTGAGTACTCACAGTGAAAAAATTGATACTTGGATCCGTGACGACTCGACTCATGGTGAGTATGACTACTCATGGGTTTTGAGAAACTCACAAGTACCTATGAGTATCTGGAAGCTTTACACATATTGTAACCCTGAAGCATGATATACAGACATTTATAGTATCACAACTCACAGGTGAAGGGTCTTCAACGACTATGGACCAACCAGAAGGTATTTTGAAGCTGTGTTATATCCATGCACTCCGACTCCAGCCGAACTCCGAACTCCGAACTCCGAACTCCGAAACTCCGAAACTCCGGACTTTCGGGTCCATCTGGACCATCTCGGACTATTCACCAAACTTCGGTTTTCCCACTTCCAGTCCCATTCCTGCTGAACTCTGTTTCCGACCTTCCGGATCCATCTCCGACCTTCCGGTATATTATGTCATGATCTATTATTAGCTATTTTCCCGTTTATCCATTTATCCGAAGTCCTCTTATTGTTTCGGACTTCTCTTCTCTTCTCGTTCCTCATTTGGATAGTGACTTATTGTCTACGCATCGGTCACATTACTTATCCAGATTTAGGATTACAATAACGGACTTTAGTATAAATATGTCCTTAGATATGTCTTGTACTTCAGCTGGAAAATTAACGTTATTCCATGTTTCCCTTCATGGACTGAGTCCTCTCCTTCATCGTCACTTCCGTCTCGACTCCGGAGTTATGTCAAACCTCCGGATGTCTATTTTTATACTTCATCTTCACTCCGTCTTGACTCCGGAGCTATGTCAAACCTCCGGATGTCTATTTTTGTACTTCGACTTCACTTCCGACCAACCTTCGGCCGTTACGGTTCATATATCATCTTTGATCCGATCATCATCTGGCCGATCTCCGGTAGTGGAACTTCTCCATTTCGTCCCGGCTTGGCAGTCCAGTGGTCGCACACCCTTCCGAGCTGTGGTGCTTGCGAAAATAGCCGACATTCACCTCCGGCCCTGTTCCGAACTCCGGACCTCTTCCGGTTTCGGTTCTCCACAGGATCTCTCCGGTTCCCCTCTGGCTCGGTATATAACAAGCTGTTTCATTGCCCAAAATTGAGTCAAGTACTCACGGGTTTGGGTGAACTTCTCTAAATCGAAACTCGGATCCGTGACATACTCATGGCCACGGGTATTCACACCCATGAGTAGGAAACTCACGGGTTTTCTCACGGCTCATAGTGACCCGTGAGTTACCCGCACTCGTGACATGCCTTAATTCTGTACTGTTGGCTGAAACGGCGCTGGTTATTGATTTGTCAAATGACATAATTACAAGCCCTCGACTCGACCTGTCTACTAACTTGAAGTGGTCCTGAATTCCTAGTCTCGGCGGCCATGAACTTAAACTACCAAGGTGCGAGGTCCGATCAGAGAGATGGAGTGAATATTTGTTGCGAGTCCAGGCCGTGCGCGTGTGAAATTAAATAAACGGAGGAAAGCGAAGTTCCGGCAAATTCGATCAATGATCGGCCCGAAGTGTCGATCTTGTCTCACTGTCACTGCAGCGACGACGCAACGACGATGCCCAATTTTTGCCAGATGGATTCAAGTGCCCCGGCGTTTTCCAACCTCCAACGAAAGAATGGGTTCCCCCTGCCCGTCCGATGGCGTTTACCGTCCCGATACCGTCGAAGTATGCCGTATTTTCGTTGCAAAGGTGTGTCTTTTGCTTTCCATTTTTCTTCTGTTTGCTACAGGAGCCTTGACACTGAGGCCAACACTGTCTTCGTTAGTGTGTGTCCCCATCATGTGTTGTGAGATCCTCATGATGATTGCCGCAGACCTGACCACTGGTGACGTGACCTCGATCGGGACCTGGGCACGATGCGCGAGGCGGTGGAGAGCGCAGAGACGGACGACTTGGACTTGCAGATCGCTGCTGGTGCGTTTGTCTTCTCCACCCCCAACGGTGCTGTGGCTCGACACAGCGACACTGCTTCGGCGTGGATCGCGTCGCATCTCAATGCCCACCTCGGTGTTGTGTCCCTACCCTGCCCATATCCCCTCTGGTCCCATATTCCATCTGCACCGCACCGCATCACATTACTCATCCCCGTCCATTGTCTGATGTGATGAGCTCCTCAAGCAAGTTTCTGAGGGAGAAATGAGGGATATCACGCTCAACCGTCGTATGTGCCTCGAATGAATGCTCAAATGCGGCCCAACCTGACTCATTTTCAAGTCCTCGCGACTCCAACTCCCGATGAATTTGATCAGGACCTCAATGCTGTGAGCACCATTGGAGCTACATCTAGCCCTCCAGGACGACAGAATCCTCTGGACAGGGACCGGTGTTTACTGCTCTGCCGCCAGAATCTACTTTCAAAGCCTTGGAGATGATAGGGCTTGGCAATATTAACGCTGGGGGAAAAAGTAGTCAGCAGCCCAGAAGTAATGTTGAAATACATGACATTGCCTGGCAGCCTGGCAGCCTGGGCCGCTGACTCTAAGTTAGTGACAACAACAATTAGGTAAAGGTGAAAGGCAGACTCAACAACTACAGTGGGTGTCTTTTGTCAAACTTCTGAAATTCTTTGTTCACAAATTCGGTCCTGGAGAGAAACTATTAGTCCTGTGCCAGTAAGAAAACTTTATTAGTATTGCGATACTCTGCTGTTGTTGACTGAAGCAGTCTAAGCTGGTAATCGACCCCTGGATTAAAATGTGTCAGACCGAGAAAGACGAAGATTTAGTGCATAATAATTACCACTGAGATCCCGTGTCCGCCACTGCAGGTGCTCTCCAGGAACAGGAGTTTCTCCGCCTCGTTGATAGCAAGGCATGGTCATCTATATAAATACAGGTTTGAATTTCGATGTCTTTCCGCAACAAGTTGAATTTGAACTCTTACTTATGAGAATCATTCGCGACGTTCGAACTTGGATCGAAGCTTACCAGCAGGATCCGAGCCAGATTTGCTGTTGGGAGCTGATCCAGCGGCTGGAATAGCAATTCTAGCGTGGAATGATTTGTAATAGGAGAATTCCGGGCCTTCGAAGAAATAGGGAATCACTACATTTAACGTTCAACGTTCGAGTCGACTTCCAAAGTACTTGCAGCTTGAAGCTTGAAGTGATCCAACACATCGCTTTAGGTTGTGGGAACCTAGGACTCGTAGGCTGTCAACTTCAGCTGGAAATTTGATGCACACGCAAATTTCCGGTCGGTAAAACACAACTTTGGGCGCAACTTGAATAGTAGGAGGAAAGATGAATATTAATAGATTGGCCCGACAAATCCGATCAATGATCGGCCCGAACATGGCCGAGACCTGTCTTCACCTCTCACCATCTCATCGACGATGGCCAATCTTGATTCTTCGCCAGATGGAAGCTCTGCTCGACGCCGCGCTGGCTGCGTTTGTTTCCATTTTTGTGTGTGCGTTGAAGCGCGTGGATTCCTCTCTGTTTTTTCCTTGCGTTCTTGCTTGATATCTGTACGACCAGTTACGACCAGTTCCAGATCTGCGACGGTGTGGCTGAGAACCCAGAGGCCGAGGACAATGCCGTCTTCGTCGGTGCGCGTCCCCGTTGCGTGTACCATTATCCATGCTCATGATGATAATCCCCAGACCTCTTCCCGGCGGATTTGACTATCGTCAACGCGACGTCCCTCCCCATTCAGCGATGCGCGAGGCCGCCGAGAGCGCTGAAACCAGCCTCCTCAACTCCAAGATTACCGCTGCATCCGGCACTGCAGGTGCCTCCTCTCCCCATCCTTTCTAATTGATATTTATGTCCAGCCGCCGCCGGCTCCGACACCACCTCCCTTGAGTGCAGCAGCCCATCAACATCGCGCTCGACGTCGAGGTCAAGGACGATGTCTCGCAAGCCGGCGCTACCTCCTCCCCCTTCGCCAACGCCTCCACTGCTGCTGCCGCCGCCGCCGCTACGACCGCGAAGGCAGCGAAGACCAAGACCCCGAGGCAGAAGACCAGAGCCGCGAACCGCAGCTGCGGTTACACAGCGAGCCGCGCCGCGGCTACAGCTCCAGATTTCGGACGGCGTGGGGGGAATGCTGAGACGGAGGCGAATGCGGTCTTTTTTGGTGGGTCTCCCCTCCCCGTCCGCGCGCTGATTTGTTCGCCACACCTCTCCCCCCTCCGCGCGCGCTCCTTCTTCCTCCTGCTCTGTGTGCTTACTCCTCCTGCGCGTGATGGCGCTCCCTCCCCTCCGCGACGCCTATTCCTCCTCCGCGCCTCTCTTCCCCTTCCTCCTCCTCCTCCCCGCAATGCCTCCTCCTCCCCTCCGTGCGCTCTCCTCCTCCGCTCCACCCTTCTGCCCCGTGCTCGCATGTGCTGACCTCTTTTCATTCGCAGACCCCTTGCCAGATGACACCACCGTGGCGAGACTTCGATCGCGAATCTGGGCACGATAGAGCACGGAGACGGGCGATTCTGACCCGCAGATCGTTGCTGCGAGCGGGGCTGCTGGCGAGTCTCGCTTCATCATCCTTTCGTCGCATCCCTCTTCCTGCTCCATCTTCCGTTTCCATGTCTGCTTCGCCTCGCCCGACGCGTATCCTCCCCACATCGTTTCGCGCCTCCTCCTCTTCCACGTCTTCCCCATTGCCCCCTTCACGGCGCTCCCTCCTTGCCACGTCATCGTATGCCACATGGCTTCGTTCCTCCTCCAATGCTCGTACCCGTCTCATCCAATCCACCCTCATCCGCTCGCGTCGTCTGCCCTCCGCCACGTCGCGTCGTGTGTCCTCTACGTCGCGCCTCCCCTCCTCCCCGCTCCAGTCCCCAGCCCTTCTGCTTCTCCCCTTGCCCGCCAACTTCACGCTGCGTATCGCCTCGCGTGGTGTCGCTCCAGCCGACTCCCCGATCGCCTCGTCCTTCCAGTGCCTCCCCATCGTCTTCCTCCCCGGCCCTGTCCTCTTCACTTGGCTCTTCCACCCCACGTCCTCCCCAATCTGTGCCCGTGCCCGTCCGCCCTCGGCTTGCTCGGCTCGTTTCGCCCCCGCTCACTCCACGCCGTACGTCGCATTCGGATCTGCTTCATGCGCGTCCCATTATCCTCCCTTCCTCGCCACCGATCCCCCTACTCGCAATTCCTCCTCTCGGCCCGCTTCTCTATCCGGCTCGTACTCACGTCCCTTCTCTCGCAGTCATCGCCTTCCATGACGGCAAGACCAAGAGCAAGGTACTGAAGCTCACCGGCGAGAGCATATCAAGATCGCGCAACGGGCTCAGGAACGTCATCACTCGAGGCGGATTTAGCGAATGAGTAGTGAGTATTTGCGTTTTTTATTCAGTGGTGTCCTGCCTTTCACTTCCATGCACCTACCCTTCCCTCCTGTTCCGCTTCGCTTCCACCGGACGTGGGACGACGTGGGACAAACGTCTCCCAGCCCCAGTCCTCCACGGCACGCCCACTCCGTTCTTTCCTCTCCGCGCACGCTCCTTCGCCCTTTCTTGATTCCCCTCCATTGGTGCCTTCTCGCGCGCATCCTCTTCTGCCCTCTCGCGTGATCCCACACTCCTCCGCATGTCCCACCTCCCCACTCATGTCGCCGCCTTTCCTCTCCCTCCATTCGTCTGTACTCCATCTCATCCATGTAGTCTCGTACTTCCTTCATTCCCTCACCATGCGTATATCACTCCTTATTCCCGCTCGCCTTCATTGCCTCCTGCCCTTTTTCCCTTCCTCTTTCATGCTACAGGAGCAGTTCGCATCGCGACAGACGTCGCGAGGTGCTTCCTATGTTAAGTGTATGTTAGTGGATTTTTCGTTTTAAAAATTTCCAATTCTAGTTCAATGCCGTTCTTTTGGTGTGCTAAGATCTATGAGAGCTAAGTGTGCGACGAGAGCACTGACTCTGCCTACTTCACTGACGGATCGCGGACGGACTTTTGTTGATTGGACGCAATCGGGATTGCTCGGGTCGTTGCGGATGGTCTCCGAGCCGAGCACGCTTAGTCTTCAAGTACCTGGAATCTGGTTGCAACGGGATGCAAATTTATTTGTACGGCTTTGATCGACGCCTGCTCTTGTACAACACAAACCTGCTCATTTTGCGGCTTTGCTAGACTGTACTCTGTCCCCCCCAATCACCACGGTCAAATGATCTTCGCTTGGTGCCTCGAACGAATCCCTGATTTTCTGGGCCCGGCGCTGCGTTCATCTTCATTCGATACTCCGAGTCTTCACACCTTCGGGCCCCACGCGCGTCCTTCGCGGCTTTCTGGTATTCGGCGCCATGGTTTTTCTTCTCCGATTGAGTATCAATCAAGCCCAGCATCCAACTTTTTCAAGCCTCCGCGCACCACTCCATGATTTTCGTCCCTGATCAATGCAATACTTTCTTTTCGACGTATGTACTAGATTTTCATGCACCCGCGAACTAAACTAATTCAGCGACAGGTCCAGCCTTCAAACTTGCATTTTCAGCATAAACCGAAAGTCCCGTACTCCGCCAGCAATTACGCAGTGCTCCATGATTTTCAAGCATCAAAATGTAGAGCATGTGTTAGTTATTTTCGCACGTCATAATCCAGCCAGAGGTCCAGCTTTCAAAATTGCAGTTGCCGCTTCAATCCTAGTTAATGAAGTACAGAGGTCAGAAATTAAAATTGCGGTGTCATTCGGACCTGGATAAATCTATTGGACCTGCACAAAGCGGTACAATTTTAAGACGAGCCTAATGGTCGTGGTGCATACAACTACTAATTGCAGAAAAAGAAACCCTTTGGAACTCATCTTTGGAGCTGTGCAAAATTGCAGCATAAATTCCAAAGCGGCAAATTCAATTCACGACGCCTCCAGTGGACTACTCAGCTTAGTAGTCGGTGATTTACGTCGTCTGTCCGGCACCCATCAAGGATAACTACCGGATAACCGTCCTTCACGCGCTTCTAGAGACTGGAAATCTGACACCACCGCATGGTCGATGTTTTCCTTTAAATTGAGGTGTAGAGCAGGCCAGAAGACTAGGGCTTCCTGATTAATTAAATCTACGGATCTGGGGTGTATTGCGCTAAACTCTTGTGGGTACTTTCGGGACTCAGCCAGTGATTCGAGCCCTGAGGTGTTCATGCTTGGCTAGTTTCTTAACTTTAATAAAGGTAGAGCTTACCATGGACCTCTATGAATCGCTTAAAGGAATGCTTTTCATGTTGCTTCTAGTACACCCAGGTAACGGCAGGCAATGTTCTCTATTGCTTGATGGGACCCTCTTAAAATATCAGTTAATATCACTGTGATCAGTTGCGCTCTCGCTGCCAACACGCACCACATCGACAAGGCTGTAAGAAGTTCAATTGACTAATTTACACTCTGATCCCGTGCGCGTTTGTAGTGGATCTCTGAGAGTGATGGCTCGTCCAGGGAATGTGGGCACTGTGTATGTTCTCCGAGAGGTCGAGCACTCGAGTAAGTACTGATTTCAGAAGCCTACACAAGTAGCCTCGATGTGCATGCACCTGCAGCTCTGATGCTCGGCGCGCACTTCTTCGGTTTCGAGAACAGCAACTGATCACACTGGAGCACAGACTATCCACGTGAGTGATTCTGATCATCGTGCAGATCTCTGTCTTGACTTTTGGTTGTACCCATTGCAGTGAGCTGTCCGAGGAGGGAATATGAATATCCGCCTTCCACGTGGTTGAATACTAAGGCCCTGTTCAGGATCCCCAGCTAGGTATACAGGATCTAGCTGTAGCCTGCCAAAAGTTAGATGTACAGGTAGTCATGGACTGTACAAAAGTGTTCAGTTGGCGATCATAGCTGTACAGTATATCCCAAAACGGAAATCTGCCTTGTCACGCCGACTCATCTCTTTCTTTCTTTGCTCCTGCTCTTCGCCGCTCTCTTGATGCCTCGAAAGGGAAAGGAGTACCAAGCTCCACCTGGAATTGTTGTTCTCTCTGGATCCCAGCCAGCCAAACCTCATGGACGTCGTGCACAATGGAATACCACCACAGTGGGCCTTCTTCTCGACACTCTGGTCGCACAGAAGCTCGCAGGCAATCAGACCGACAATGCGGCCTAGAAGAGCGATGCATGGACCGCCTGTGCTGCAGCTCTTGCAGGTAGTGAGGCTGGAGTCAATGGGTCTGGTGGACCACTGAAAACAGCAAAGATGTGCAGTACACATTGGGTGTCGCCGGCGGTATGTGTTTATTCTAATGCTCTGGGACACTGTTCAACGCTTCAATAGGAGAAGGCCGACTACCTGATGGTCAAAAGCCTTCGAGGGAAGTCTGGCTGGGGCTGGAACGATGATAATCATGTCATTATTGTGGATGATGATGTGTGGGCTGAGTTCCTCAAGGTGCATATACAATACCTATGTTATATTACTGTGTTCTCACTAGATGCTTCCAGACTAGTCTGGATGCGAAGAAATGGCGCACCAAGCCATACAGTTGCGGACAATCAAAGCCTGCCTATTTTGGGAGCGTGGGAAATCTGGATACGCAGGTCGGCACAAGTTGTCTGCGGCCTCAGCAATCGTATAAAGGGTAGATTTAGATGCAAATGAACAGATTGACATGAGCAGAATGTTGAAATTGTGGCATTTTTGATGATCTGACCCCAAAATATTGAGAAAAGTCCAAACAAATAGCTAAAAATACAGAAAAATCGCCAATCGATTCCTTCCGACAAGGCGGTTATCATTCCTTCGAAAACCGAGAATTCTATCAAAGAGTTGATGTGTGAAAAATGATTTGATTTGCCATCAATCACCGCCAAAAAATAGTTGAACCCCCCTTAAAATGCTGCAGATTTGTATGCTGTAAAGGAGTATTCATTGGAGAAGTGGTAGAGTCATCCATGTGCCTACTTTGAAGGTGCATGGTACTGAGGCCTCAGATAGGTACACACAATTTCGTTCGAGGGGTCCAAAATATTGAGAAAAATGACAGCTCGTGGGAAAAACCTCGGAGGACCATTTTTAGGCTCCTTTTGAGCCGCCGGATCTGATTCTGAGCTCAGATTTATTCAGAAAAGGCTGGTTCTCGCGATACGATATAGGCGGGCTTTGATTGTCTGCAACTTTACCACTTCTACGATGAGATGGCCGACCTCATTGACGGCGGGGTTGCGACGGGGACAAACTCTTCGTTCCCGGTCAGCAAGCTTCTTCACCCGGGGCGAATGACGATGACGATGATCTTGGGTTCCCCCTTGACCCCCAGCTCTGTGGCGAGGGTGGTATCGCTCATCCACCCTCTCAGGAGGATCCAATCGACTGGCCACTAACGGACAAGGAGGACTCGGACGATAAGCCGCAGATTATTGAGGTAAATATGTCTTCTTCACTTGTCTATCAAGTGCCGGAGATAAAAAACATCACCATGACAGGGGTACACCATTTGTATGCGGCAGACTCCAACATGGCCAGGTTTGTAAAAGCAGATTCTCATTCGGGGTCGATTTGGATATTCATCCTCAAGAATCTGTAACGGATGCATCTGCTGATCGGGATTATGCTTTTCGAGTGATCCAAATTCCACACATGTCAGGTCATCGAGCTCAAGATGATGCGGGTGCGACAGATATCGCACCAAAAGGGCTACATCAGATTCTGAACCATTCTTTTGTGCCATTTGACCATGGTGTCGACCTGGTAAGTGAATTGGGAGTCGCTTTACTCCTGGATGCTTCTCAGAAATATGGAAGTTTTGGGCACATTTTTCAGAGCAATTGCAATATGTTCGTGGGGAAGGCCTCGTTTTTGGAACTCTGTAACTTGTATGTGATACAGAATGGGTCCCAGAACAGTGCGAATATCTTTCATGAATGAAGAGAGATACTGCTGAAAGACTTTCACAATGAGATCACTGGTTAGGGAGTAATTGGGATTTGATTTCTGGCCACCGTGGATTGGTGGTGAAGGTGATGAACAGAGTCACTGGCCCAAGAGCTTTTTGCAGGGCTAGACAATCAGATATGTTGGCAGCAGACCAAGCTGGAGAATGGACGAAGTTCGATGGCAATTGAACATCGTCAACTGGCTGCTCATCACCAGTTCCGATAAATTCCTCTTCATCTGGATCAGAATGTTGATTCAATCGGATGTAAGTCAATCGTACTTCTTCAACAGCACTCCAGGCATCAACTAAATATTCCCCTATTTTATTCTTGGTTAGATTGTGAATTAGAAAGAAGTGCAATGGAACACACCTGTTAATCTCGGAAATTTGGACATCTGTTCTGCATTCATGTAAAATCATGTCCGATACCGACGCGCCTGGCTGATTTTTTTGCTATCTGGAGTTTGACGCTCTGTAGACCAACCCATAGTATCATGAGGAAGTAGCAGCAAATAATGCAATGGTTCCACAAATGGCGAAAGAATATCCAAGAATATTGGCTTGTCTGCTCCTTTCTGTTGAATGACCAATTTTCTGCGAGTTGGTTGGCATGCAGGAGCAAGAGAAATAATGGCAGCGATTTTGTTACTTGTGCAATCTGTGTGTTCGACATGTAGAACAATATCATCATTGTCATCGTAAACATTGAGGTTCTCGATCAATTCATCCCCTTTAGCAAACATTGCCCAAGGGTCATGTATAAACCAACGAATTGCATGTTGGCCCTCGTGAGCAGGGAGCAGTCGATGATATGTTCGCCAACCGGCCAATGTTACTGCTGCAAAACCATCTGGAAATTTCATGAAATCACCATCATATACTCCAAGTGCTGTCAAGGAAAACAGGTTGTTCAATTTGCAGGAAATGCTACATAGCAGTCTTTCGGTCATTGATGAAGTAGTCCCACTCTGCAGGATATGGGGGAAGCGGGGGTTGATAATGAGCGCCGTTGGGACCGCAAATAAAACATCGATAATGTATTCTTTCGCCCGTCAGTGCCTACTCCATTGGTAAGTATGCATGCAAGGTAGAGAGCGGATAGCGCACCTTGATACCGCATATTTTGCACTTTCTATTCCAGCGAAGGCCAGGAAACCAGACTGTCTGGGAAGTGTTGAGGATGGCAACGCGATCCCACCACTTCTCCGAGCTATTCGAATTTAATTCGCATCGATTGTGATAAGCGATCAGGTCATCTTGGCGAATTACAGCCCGTTGACTATTGTCGAGCATGGCCCGGTGAATGGCGCGAGATTGAGTATCTTTGCGGCGAATATCTGCAGTTTGTTCATCAGATAGAATGCAGCGTGAGACCCTGCAAGCAGCTGTATCTTGTCTCCTCCTATGTTCACGGTCAATGCTGTCTTTGCGCAAGTGACGATCCCTCTGAGATTCACGCCGTGGGCGACGCTGACATTCGGCCTCGGATTCAATCGGATTGTGATCCGAAGTCGATTCCGTCATTTTAGTTAGCTCAATCCGGCAAACAACAACGTGATAAAGCAAGGTTCGAGCAACACACGAAGAGACCAAGAGGATGTCGCAGTACAGCAGAGCAGTGGATGGGGGAGAAAGTGACAACAAATCATTTACTATTGAGTAACCCTCTAGAACAGAGTCACTGAAGGACGGGAAGAGCTTACAGAAACCACCCTAGTTTGCAAGGAGGGAAAGGTATTAAAACATAATTTGGAAGAAGGTGTCCGAGGTTATGTCAAAAGAAGACGAACAGTGGGAGAAAATTTTGCAAGATGGAAATGAAATTACCGAGCTTGCAAGGAAGTTGTCGCACGCGACCAAAAAGGTCAAATGAAGCGGGCAAATCCGGGCGCTCAACCGGGCGCTAATCGGCGGACTTTGAAAGTTTGAAGCAGAAGGACCAACGAAGACAAAAAAGGTTAAAGGAAGCGGGAACATCTGGGCGCTCACGCGGGAGCTAATCAATGGAGTTTCAAAGCTTCAGACAGACCGAGTGCTTAATCTTATAAAGGGGGTGATAGGGAATTTAAAAGGTACTTACACCATCCCTCGTGCGGGTTTCTGCTGTCAAACTTACAAAGTCACTAGATGCACATGCACTCTAGCAGACAGCTTTTTCTAGATGGAATTTCCATGGTTGCATCAACTTTGCATGCAACGACGTCTTTATGCCATAATGGTCAACATTGGCAGTTATCGGAATAGTGTCACGCAATTTCGGAAGTGGTTTTCCTTCTGTCCGGTGCTAAATGCACTCGCTGAATACCCAGAGCTTGTCAGCCTGCTCCTTTGCCATTCTGGTATGATGGTACACTTCCAATACTATCTAGTTTTATAGTACACAAGAGCGCGCCGGGACGCCAGCACTTCATTTAAGTGAATCAGGAGCCAGCAGAGAGGCCCGAGCAGAGTTTGAAGGCTTTAAAATTGAGGTGTCGCGGGGATTTATTGCGGAGAGTGTCTTTGACAGAGAAGTGATGGAGCTGATTGTGTGGGAGCACTCGTGACTGCGGCATGTATTGCGAAACAGTACCGAATGAATGAACGGCAACCGGGTTGATAAAGGGTCGGCAAGGAGATCAATATCAGCGGAGATGGCGGAGTTTAAGGTCATAATTTTATAAAGTGGGATCTCCAAACATTTTCAGAGCACATTTTCAGAGCCTGTTTGACAGGACCCCGAGCGCTGGAGCTACCGTGGGAACGTTGAAAGGAGGCCTGAGGTCGACAAAATAGGTAAGGTGACGAAGCTGATGGCGAAAACTGAAATTTGACAGCAGAGATTGAAAAGGCTACGGACGGACAGACAGATAGACGTAATTTTATAAATAGGGTGATGTCACCCTCTTTATAAAATTAAGCATGTCCGTCTGAAGCCTTTAAACTCCGCTTTTGGGAGATCAGGCCCAAGGCTTTGGAAGCGCTCAGTTCAGACCTTTGGAAGCGCTCGATACACGGCGCTTTGTCGGGGCTTTTAGCCCCGTGATCAACTTTAAGCGCGCGCGCGCCTATAAAAGTGTACATAAAGCCAAACTCCGCTTTGCTCGGGGTATCAGCGTTAAACTTTCCAGGCGCTAAACCGGCGCCAATGATTTAACCAACCGTTTGGTCGCGTGCGTGTGCCTATAAAAATTTACACAATGCCAATCATCAGCCCACGGAGTATCGGCAAAAAAGAATTGCCGGCACTGTGTGGGCTATTGGCCAAATCAATTCAATTGGAATTTTGCATTGACATGAATTTCATGATGTTTTCGATGGTTTAGCCCGTACTTTACTTTCATTTGTGTCTCCCAAACAAAAAACCCATTTTTTCCTGAAAACTCGAGCACACGATGTATGGTGTGCATCACCTGGAAAATCTGGGTAAAACTGGGGCCCACAAAATTTCAAACATAAAGTAAAAGTGTTCCTTCTCTGATAAATCAGACAACAGACTTCAGAGAGGCATAATTTTATAAAGAGAGAAATATTGGCAAAAATTAATTGTGGGCTGTTGGCCACACTTCTCATTGCCACTGTACATCTCCTCCACATAGCAAATTATGTCTCTTTGTTCATTCGGAAGCATTTGAAACTCCACCAACCAATCCACTCTGCAACCATTTTTGGTTTGTACTGATTTTATTATTTGTTTTCTTATGCAAACAGCTGTAAGGTTTTTGCATTTTTGAATTTCTGTAATCAATAAAGGGGGAGGGGGACCGCGGAGCGGTCCCCCGAGCGCTTGTAATGTCTCAGAAGCTTTTGATCCTGGATTCCATTAGATCTATTGATACTTCACTGCACCCGATTTGTGCAACTGGCATGGAAGAACTAAAGCTAAGTGCACTATAATGTCTGTATAGAGGAAAGCTGAACCAATGTCTTTGATCTCACTACTTTCTAAGTATTGAAATCGTAAAATTCATTAACACCCGAACATTGATCTGGGCAGGACTGATGATTGCGCTGATAAAGATCCAGTATTTCATTGGTTGTCTAAATTGACCAATGAATGGGTGGGTGAGTTTCGGCAACATCTTCAAGAACCTGATTGATCAAGTGTCGTCTCTCTCTCCTTGGGTCTGGTGAAAATGCCGCGGCAGGCGCGGCACTGACGCGCAGTGACGCGGCAGTGACGCGCAGTGACGCGGCAGTAACGCGCAGTGACGCGGCGTGACGCGCGATTGACGCGGCAATCGGCGCGCCGTCTATTACTGAGCCCAGAGTACCCCCTTGCCTCCGGAACTCATTCGTACAGTGTTTACTAATGTAAATGTATGATTTGAGCACAGAAAACCCTAGCCCAAGATGGGGATCAGTTCAACCCAAACTGCGACTAATTAGCGCTAATTAGTGCTAATTAGTGCTAATTAGTGCTAATTAGTCGTGGTTTTGATTGTCCGTACTATGTTGCAGTGCCTTCAAGGTGTTGAATTGAAGGAAAAATCCCAGCAATTCCTCCTCCACATAAAAAATGAGACTAAGTCTATGTTGAGAAAATTGTTGTTGAAAATGAGTCCCTCCCAGAGCACAACTATTTCTCCACTGTCGTCTCAATTTCATGGACAACTATAGTGCACTATATACCTATCCCTCAGCTCTAAGGAATGGGGACTTGTTAATGTGATACAAACCTAAATCCACTTCTCACATCATAAACCTGGGTTGCAAATGTCCTGGAGGGGGGGGGACATGGAGAGAATAAGAGATCCGCTTGTAGGCTCATGCTTTGTGTAGCTGGAAAACGGGCTGGCCTCAGCTACAGTAACGTGTTAGATTTAGCAGTTTCTCATAACTGAATAATTTACAACAGCGTAGATCCGGTTCCGGTCTCGCCCTGCGACGTTGAATGTCATGTAAATTGATGTGGCACCAGCATACTTACCATTTTTAGTACTGTAACCATCTCTCACGAGGCCTGATTTCAACATAAACCAAGTTTCTACCATTGATACATTTGTTTAGGATATTTGCTTAAGCATGCTCGATCCCGAGTTCTTCTAGTATTGTTTTCTCGCTGTTAGTTCCGGCTCATAAAAATACCATTATGAAGTGTCCAGATTGAAACTAATTATTTGTTACTTGTGCCTCATTCCTCATGATGCAGATACTAAATTCCTGGAGATTTCTATGCAGCTCGAGCCTCATTTCTTACAATTCAGATAATTGATGCTGCAGGCCCGGAACTTTCTTCGTACTCTCCACACTAGGCGTACACTCTCGTACTCTCTGTGACCACCAATACAGTGATACTCTTGCTGAGCCGCACTGGGAAGTTCACATGGTCCACCACTTGCTTTGCATTCACACTCAATATAAAAAAGCTATGACTGCCAACTGGTATACATAGAACAGACTTCAATAATTCAATTGATACAAGTTATCAGTTCTGTCCAGCGATCGTGATTTCTGCCGGAAATCAGGTGTGGTCTCTCATAGATGTTGAAATGAGGTCCTATTGGTCTCTGATAAAGAATTCTTACCTTCAGTCTTTCCATGCACAAAGTCCATGATTGGACCAGGTCTGGTTTAACCGTTAACCCATCCTCAGGCTGTGTCTTGACACTATTCCTCCAAGTATTTGATGAATGTGAGCATGACAGAGCCATCATGATGAATTTCTTCTGACTCAGTAAGCAGAGACCTTTAATGTTGGTTAAATCTTACCATGTAAAACTAATTTTCCGTGGTCCTAGAAGGTGTGTATCACTCCTCTCGGGTTTATCATTTGTTCGTTGACTTGAGTTACTCTCCCTAACCTCTGTTTTTTTTCTTGCATTGCTGACTGCACTCCCTCGCCCTCTTCCAAAAGCTGTGGTATATTTTCATTCTATCAAGGAGGTGGATACATTGTTGTCAACTGTGCTTGTTGAGTGTGAATGTTCTGTGATTCGGAGTGGAAGTCACAATACCCAAGTCAGTCTCGGATCGGTCGCGGATGTATCGCAATCTCGGATGCTGCTTTGCAGATACGAGAACACACCTTTCCCCCTTGCACCTCATTCCCCACCCCCAGCATTCTGTGTCTACAAACATGAGTGGTGCAATAAAGGTTGGAATCTCAACCCACAGGGTAGTGAGTATCACACTTCACATAAGGTAGTATCAAACACCGAACAACTCTATTTGTGAATAGCACACATGTACCACTTGAGCTCGAGACATCCCTCTATTATCAATTTCCTTCTGTAGTTCTTGCATCTCATCCGAGAAATTTCCTTGATTCAAATTTGTGACCATGAGGTGCTATTGTTGAAGGATGCTGTCCGATTCCCCGGTTCCCTCCGCGATTGCTCCCTTTAAAGTCATTTGAACTGTGGGAAGCAAACCAAGTTGTGTATGGCTAACACTCCAATTCTATCACACCTAAATACATTTTCATTTCATCATTTCTGACACAGAACATAGAGAATAGTGGTTATTTTTTAATTTCTCACTTATGAGACTGTAAACAGTTCAATAATTTGAACCTGCCGGAACCGAAAATCAACCATGTTTGCATGGTAAGGCTTGGTTACACAGAACACATTTTATTCAAAAAACACGATTAATAACTCAACTGTGCGGCTGGAGACTAGTTACACCCGCCAACAACCGAGAAAACATTGCCAAAAGAGTCCATCTGCATGTTAACAACAAGATTGGTTTGGAGGCCCTTTCCTGCTTTACAGAATCACTGTGTACATGACTGGCATTAATTAATGATTTAAACTGTGGGACCAATGTGTATTTGGGTAACGCGGCACTGACGCGGCGGTGGCTGTGTTGACGCGGCGTTGACGCGCACCGGCGCGGTATTGACGCGCACTGACGCGACACCGGCGCGCATCGACGCGGCGGGTGATGCGGCAGCGGCATGGTTACCAGTCGGTTGCGAGATCCTTTTAGACATCCTAATGACTGTTGGAACCTATTTTTTCATGTTCAAAATGGTTTACAAGACAATATGGGTGGAGGAACTCGTCAAATCATCTATATCTATGCCTAAACATGCTTAGTTGGTGCCCTAGAGTCTTCCTGAGACATTATAAGTGTGAGTTATATGCAGTGGATGCCTGAGAAACAACAGCAGCAAGTTCAAAAAGATGCCGCGTCACGCCGCGCTGGTCCGCGTCAATGCCGCGTCAGTGTGCGCCTGCCGCGTCATTTTCTCCGGACCGCTCTCTCCTTCACTCCCACCATGTTTGCCTCCCACCTGAACATCTCAGCGAAACCCTCCCAGACATCCAGCCCAGCATGGCTTGAAGCCCTTCTATTCAATGCAAAGCTGATCACAGCTGGTGCAGATGCTTTTCCATTTCCATATGTGAAAGGCGTCTTTGGCACTGTTGCATTCCTTTTGGAGGCAGTTCAGGTCTGGAGTTAACTGTTCCTGGCTGGAAATCATGCTGATTTTGGCTCTTGCAGAAAGTTAAACAGAATCAGGAGAGCATGAAAGAGCTGTGTGAAGATACTGTTGATATCATCACTGTCCTGCGTGACCAGATATCAGCTCATGGGGATACAGCTGCTCTCAAGTTCAAAACTCAATGTGAGGAGCTTGATGTGTAAGTGACTCTTTGTCTCCAATTAATGATTGTCCGGTCATGGTATTCCATTCAGGTTCTTGCAAGATGTACTGGAAGCAGTGAATCAACTGAGAATGAAACCCCGAGGACTTGGTGCTCGTTTCAAGGAAGTTATCAAGGCGAACAGCACTATGGATGATATCAGCAAATTTCGGACCAGAATGAGAGAGTTGCGGTCCAATTTCATGGTGCATACATCCTGTTCAATGCATAACATATATTCTGATTAAAACCCTACTCAGCTCATGGTAACCATGGATACAAATTTCCAGGTACAAAAGGTTTTGACTGTGATATCACCCAGTATGATTCTCTTTTATATGGTAGAGTATCCAATCTCATCTGGAGTTCTGCAGTGCCAGTGGTACAAGTCCCGCAACAGATCAACAATTGTCCTCCACCCTCCAGGATATTTCATGGCAGACAGACCATTCTCCAACAAATGCATCAATATTTCGCTCAGACCACAAGAAAGCAAAATATTTTTCTGCTGCATGGATTAGGTGGCGCTGGGAAAACACAGATTGCACTCAAGTTTATAGTAGAATCAACTTCCAAGTGAGCTTCCAGATCTGAAAGTTTGGGAGTGTATTTATTTTATTCTCAGCTTCACCGACATTTTCTTCATTGACAGTAGCTCTGTTGAGACAATTGACACAGGCCTGAAAAATATAGCCAACACAAAGACTGTTGGAGAGTCTTCACAGGATGCCCTTCAATGGCTTCGAAGCAAGCAGGATGATTGGCTGCTATTCTTTGACAATGCTGATGACCCAAAACTCAATCTGAATAATTATGTCCCCCAATGTGATCATGGCAACATCCTCATCACATCTCGAAACCCTGGGCTCTGTGTCTATGCTGGCTCACACTTTCCTGTCTCTGATATGGAAGAAATAGAAGCAGCAGATCTATTGCTGAAAAGTGCTGTCCAGGACACTACATATGATAACAAAATAATTGCAGGTGAGATTGTAAAGGTGAGTCATGGTGTTTGCAAGTGCTATATATTGTTCAACATTTTTTTCAGGCACTTCATTATCTGCCACTTGCCATCATTCAAGCTGGTGCATTCATTTCAAAATCCGGAGACCTTGACAGCTATCTGGAACTCTATGAACAGAATCGAGCTCGACTTCTGAGTCAAAAGCCAGCTCAAACACATGATAATTATGGCTGGACGGTCTATACCACATGGCAGATTAGCTTTGATCAGCTCAGTCAACCTGCAGCAACCTTCCTGCAGCTTTGCTCATTGCTCCATCATCAAGGGATCTCTGAGCAAATATTCAAAAATGCCACTAACAAATTTGGACCTTCTAGTCTATCTAAAGAAGAGCTACAGATGCCACTTGAATTCTTGTCCCAGTTTTTAGGACCTGATGGGGTGTGGGACTCATTTTGCTTTATAGACATGACTAATGAAGTCAGAGCCTATTCCTTGATTAATTTTCACCCACAAAAGAAGATGTTTTCAATACATCCTCTCGTACATGACTGGACTCGGAGCACTCTCACTGACAAAGAATCTTATCATCATTGTATGGTTGCAATAGTAGGAATGTCACTTGCAGGACTTCTACAGCAGGATTTCCAACTGGCCAGCCCATGGATGCTGCCTCACATTGATTTCCTACTGCAAGAGGACTCAAATATAATCCCAGATTTCAGACATGAATATGGAAAATTATATGTGTGGGGAGAGAAGTTTCAAAAAGCAGAGGTCCTTCAAGAAGCAGTGGTTCAGAAACGGAGGGATCTTCTGGGTGAGGACCATCTGGATACTCTTGAAGCCATGTATTGGCTTGCATGGATATACAGACTCCTGGGCAAATTGAAGGAGGCAGAAGAACTTGAGGTTGTGGTGCTGAAGCAGCGAAAGGATATTCTAGGTGACAATCATCCAGACACCTTGCATGCTATGGAGAATTTGGCAGCAACATACTGGAGCCTGGGAAAATTTAAGGAGGCAGAGAAGCTTGAAGTTTTAGTACTTGAGAAGCGGAGGCATGTTTTAGGCAACAACCATCCCAGCACCTTCACAGCTATGAGGAATTTGGCAGTCATATACACTGAGCTGGGGAAATTGAAGGAGGCAGAGGAGCTTGAGGTAGTAGTACTTGAGAAGCAGAGGAATGGTTTGGGTGACAACCATCCAGAGACCTTGATGACCATGGGGAATTTGGCAACCACATACCAAGCTCTTGGGAGATTACAGGAGGCTGAGGGCCTTAAGGTTGTAGTACTTGAAAAGTGAAGGAATGTTCTGGGCGACAACCATCCAGACACCCTTCAGGCTATGGGGAATTTGGCATTCACATACCAAGCCCTGGGAAAATTGAAGGAGGCAGAGGATCTTGAGGTTGTAGTACTTAGGAAGCAAAGGAATATTCTAGGTGAGAACCATCCACGCACCCTGATTACTAAGGGAAATCTGGCAATCACATACACCAAGTTGGAAAGATGGCAGGAGGCACAGGAGCTGGGTGAAGTTGTGCTCGAGAAACAGAGAAATATTTTTGGTGACAATCATCCACACACCCTAAAGGCTATGGGGGATCTGGCAGCCACATACAACAAGTTGGAAAGATGGCAGGAGGCTGAGGAGCTCGGGATTACCACACTCAAGAAGCAGATGGATCTTCTAGGTGACAAGCATCCACAGAATTCAGAGACCATACAAAATTTAGCAGTGACATATGAACAACTGACTGAAACAGAGGGTCTGAATGTAATTCTTAGGGGGAGTCAAACTTAGGCTATGTTACTCTACTTTATGTTTCTCTTTTTTTTTTACCATTTGACATCAACTGATCAATACAAATGATTGTCTAAGCAATATTTGAAAATAGTGCACCACAGACTGATATTTATGCAGAAATTTGATTAGGACAAAGCACATTTATCTGACCTCGACCGGCCTCAAAATAACCAGTGTTATATCTTACAGTGTCAGCCCAAACCCAAAACATGAGCATGATTTATTTCTTATCACCTCAATAGTTGGAGAACCTGCCGCTTGAGCATTTGGCTGACACCTACATCAGAGTTCCTGAATTGTGGTCAAACTCAAACTGTGTGGTTCCAAACTTCCAGCCGTTGTGATACTATGTATACTGTACAAATTTGATTTCAAGTGAAGGCATGTTTTTTTCTCCAATACACTATGTAAGGGCAACCTGAGGGAAAGGTAGATCTGACCAGTTTACAGGTTTTGTACCTGGTGGGGATTATGTAGACAGCAGTGTAGTGGGGTGTTTGGGTTGAGAGCCAGACCCACTCTCTGTGTGTGCATGCTTGGCTGTAGCACAATCACATGGAGAACACTTTGCTTGTCTCCAAGGACTGCCCAGATATCTGGTGGCTAGCTGTTATTCAAAGCTCCCATACACCCTTAGCCACTCAGAGGTGTGTGCTGTGGGGGGGAGGGTACTCGTAGTACAGTTTCGTGGATTTAGATTTTTGGGGATGGGGAATATTGCGGGAATCTTTGTCAGCAGCGATGCTAGGTGTGCTGTTGCAGTGAGACACATTGTCAGGGAAAGTGACTGAGGTAGATTGAGGTACCACCGGGGTACTACTAGTAAGATGTTAGCAGATAAGACTCGGGATAATAAATTTTCTCAGCTAGGTCCCCTTTCGGAATGTAGTTATAATACACCAGCATATCAAACCTGTGAAAGTGCAAATCATTGACATGCAACCGTTACTTTTTGGTTTTTTTGTCACTAGGCTTACATCCTCTGTGGAGGGAGAAACTAATTACTCTGCGGGTACTATTGATCCCTTATGACGATTCTCCCTTTTAAAAACAGTGAAAGGGATGAATCTTGGATGAATCATGACTCCAGCCTTCATGAGAATTGTGGTGTAAAATGATCTTACAGCCAAGGACAGTACCGAAGGCGCGACCAAAAAAAATTCCATTTTTGGTCATTTTTGATCCGTGCGAAAGAATTGTCTCTAGCTCTCTCAGTTTGGGCGGATCAAGCTGAAAACTAGATAGAACTGATGTATTAATTCATGCGTAATTAGTGATAGAGCTAATTGTGCGAAAATGTATTTCTTTGATGGCCTGGTAACTAAAGCCCTCCCGCACATGAATGCTGTTTAGTGTGTCCAGGTCCCCTCCAATCGAGCTGATTTTTGGGAGGGGTGATTTGTGGTGTATATCTCGGGCATGATAGAGTTAGAAATGACGATTTATGTTTTTCTGGCTGCTGGTGGCTCGCTCGGATACATCTCAAATAGGAAATAATGGATTGACTGTATCTACTTGAGCCCTTGGTCAAAATAGTCGGAAATTTTACCCAGGCCAGTATATTTGACCACCATATATAGCGAAAAGGACCTGCCGCCAAAAAACGCGTCTCTAGAACAAATATCAGCGTGTCCTGTCCACAGCTCAGCATCATCAAATACTTCTATCATATCACCGCCATATTACTGCGTGCAACCACAACCCAGACACGCATCACATCACTCCTTCCCTCACACGGTAAATTCCCAACCAAAGGAGTCTTGCGAGCAGCCAGACAACACAGAATCTAGTGAGTGCAGATAGAACTCAGGCTGTCAGCCAGCTTCAAGCATCATCCCTCTGAATCTCCCTGAGCCCAGTTTTTGGTTCTGATCATGACACAAGATCTCTTGAGCTACCTGAATGAGAGCCCACCATAGCCCATCTGACACATTGAATGTATAATTCATTGTCAAAGACAAAGCCAAATATGTATGTTTTGTGCTCACTTGCATCACTTTGTGATGTGTTAGACATGCCTTTTTTGGTGGAGGGATCTTGTCGCAACGCAAGGTGGTTAGATAAGTTGACCTGAGCGATTGTTCCAACTGTTTTGGCCAAGGGCTCAAGTAGATCAAGGGCTCAAGTAGATACAGTCAATCCATTATTTCCTATTTGAGATGTATCCGAGCGAGCCACCAGCAGCCAGAAAAACATAACTCGTCATTTCTAACTCCATCATGCCCGAGATATACACTACAAATCACCCCTCCCAAAAATTCAGCCCAATTGGAGGTGACCTGGACACACTAAACAGCATTCATGTGCGGGAGGGCTGTAGTTACCAAGCCATCAAAGAAATACATTTTCGCACAATTAGCTCTATCAATCCAACATGGCCCTCCGGGCACCCCTGGTACCTCTACAACCAACTGCCACCTGTACCGAGACCGCGACCGAATCACCTACCGCGCCTCAGACCGGTACCTCTATTTATAATTCATAGCACGAACCAAACCGCACCGCAGACCACAGACTCCATATTCACCCACATAACGCAACAGAGTCAGCAGAGCTGAGGTGTGCGTGCCACGAAAGGGCCAGTTCGAGGATACAACTTTCGAATGAATACCCAATGATCGGTGGTACAAGCCTCCGTGCACTGGTGCGACATCAGATACAGGAGGAGCGGAGCTTTGCGGGGTTCTATAGCAATTTCACCCCCATGGAGCTGAGCGATCATGGAGAGTCGTTCTACGCTGAAGAACAGAAATAAACAGGTTACAGACGCGATTGACGAGCCACGAGCTATTGTACGTTCATCAGAGTTTTTATAAGCCAACATTGTGCTTTGGCGATCGCTGATTCCGGCGAACTCAAAGTCCCTGTTGAGGGCGAAAGTCGACAATTCATCTGCGGAATCGTCCCAAGGAGTGTTGTCAGCGACGATGATCATGATTATTTTCCCACTTACGGGCGGTCTTGGGTTGGAACGCAGACTCGTGCGAGTTTTCGGAAACTTAAGTAAGAGGCACACTTATGTCCGCATGGGTGGTCTTTGAATAACGACAGGAGCGCAGATTGACGCTCTGAACCTGTGAGACCATGAGCTTTGGCCAAGTCCTTTAATAGTTTCACGCTCATATAGTTGTAGACCGTCAGGAATTTATGCAGGTCGATGCATTCACAGATAACTGTGCCGGCAGGTATGTCAGTCTCTGTTCGCTTGAACCCAACATATTCATACAACTTATTGCAGAGATCACCACTCAAGAAAGTAATACCATCACGGGGGCTGAATGATGAACTGCGCGGTCGGAGAATTTTTAATTGCATGTTGGACTGAATGGACGATGAAAGATTGAACATTGTACTACCAGCAGAAATGAATGCACCATCATCGTCGGTGTTGTGTGCTACTGCATTGGCTTTAGAAGCTGCAATGGTAGCATGATCAAGAATGTACCAGGTGGAGCGAGGGAGTCAAAGAAATGTTCGCGGAAGTGGGCAGCACGCCAGACACCAGGGGGCATGGCGGTGCCTACTAGTTCCCGCACCGGAGTCGCTGACGGCTGCAGATACAGTGAGTGGCACGTTTCAACAAAATGTGGCTTGTACAAACCGAACTGCGCGAACACCATGCCGGTCAGGACAAATGGTTCCGGTGATTCGGAGCTGCGAGGGAATTGCGGGTGGCTCCCAACGGAGCTGCCGATAGCGCGGCGCTTCTGGGAAGTGTGCGAACCAAGGGCAGATCTGACAAAAGATCTTAGAAGGCTTGAAAGTGAGTAGTGGAGGGACCGACTCAACAGGGTTGAGGTTTTTGACTTCTTCATCAACCTCCTGCACTGTTGCAGGACGGGTGGGTGGCAAGCATCGAGCTGGCAGGTGAACGGTCATGATGGGAGGGAGGAAAAATTATAGATATGATTAAGAGTATACCAGATGGAGCAAGGGAGTCAAGAGAAGTGCTTGCAGGGGAGCACGGGGTGGGGGTGCGTTGTGATCTCCTCCAATATGTGTGAACTGTTAAGGGGGGGGGCAGAGAAGAGTGCATGTCGAGTTCATCGTCGATCTCCTGCACTGTTGGGGGACGCATGGGCGGCGGTTCGAGCTGGTGGGAAAACAGACACGATGGTGGCAGGGAGAAAAAGTTATGGGGGGGGGTGAGATTCGGTGTTTAAAGTCCGACAAATTTCAAAGGAATTAATTGGAAATGTTCGAAACAGTCGCACCTGATGGTGATGTGACTCGTCGACAAATTGCATAATCTGCAGTTGCAGCTGAGATCCAAAAATTCCCCTCTGTGTGAACCAACTTCCCCCCCCCCCCCCCCAAATGCTACACGCGTCAAGCTACCACTTTGACTTACAAACGACATAGGTCTTTATATAGATGAGAATATTTGGGGGATGAAAATATTTGTCTGAGCTGGGCGCAAGGTGCGCAAGACAACAATGTGATGTCATAAATTTGACGAGATCTGGCAGGAAGGATTTAAGGGTTTTCGAGGCGCAGGTCAGTTAGCTAAGCAGATCATGTGATGTCATGATCTCGACGAGATCCGGTAGATCACTTTTAACGTTTGGAGACCTGGAACCTAAGTCGGTACCAGGAATAATTGCGCATGAATTAGTACATCAGTTCTATCCAGTTTTCAGCTCGATCCGCCCAAAACTGAGAGAGCTAGAGACAATTCTTTCGCGGGGATCAAAAATGACCAAAAATGGAAATTTTTTGGTCGCGCCTTCGGTACTGTCCTTGGCTTAACAACTTCACTTGGAGAAACCAAGGCTATGCAGAGACCCATGAAGGCACTAATCAATTAACCACTCTCACCTGTGTTGTAGAGCTCCATTCATCCTGTCATCAACAACCATCTGAACAATTATAAATAGAAACCGAACATATCGGTGGAGGATCCAGCAACACGGTGGGGCCGTGAACTGGATGACCTCATTGAAACCTCGCCAACCAATCAGGTTTATCCAGAGACATTCAGGTCTCTTATATAAATTTGTACTGTTGGATTCCAATTGAATGCTCAAAAACACTGCCTTATGTTATAAATCTGGCCTGCTAAGCAATGGCCGCTTGATCTTATCTACAATATCTACCACACTCCACTCTGATTTCCAAAACTTTTGAAAGGCCTAACATCCAGCGTGTCAAACAGACTTCCCAAGCACGGTCCAGGTGCAGGTGTGCGGGTTTTATCTCTGGATGAGGGCAGCATTCATTAAAGCTGCATTCACACCAAAGTCATTTCAGATGGTGGTGGGGCTGGAGCACTCTCTGAGCTGCTGATACTCGAAAGACTGATTGTATCAAACCAAGATTGAAGGCTATCTCAACAAAATTCCCTCTCCATGTGAATGCTTTGAGCTGATTGGTGACAAGAGGACTGGAGGGTCAGCAATTCCTACAGAATATCATTATAAATCCTTAAGGATCATTACCATTTTCCAGGATCATCACATTGATGTTGGGTTGTCTGCAGATGTCGACAGCTGCCGCCATTTCAGCTTATCAGACCCTCTGCCCACAATCCAAAATGGGATCCATCGAACAGTTCCAGACTAGCAAGCTTGAGGATGCCCTCAAAAAGATATTCAAGCAGGAAAAGATGGATAATCTCGGCCCTGAGGTTTGCAAATTTATGTTGCCTGTCTGCATAGACAATGAATGGGTCTACTCACATGCACAGTTTTGTTTGTGCAATGAATGAAAGTAACATGAATCCTGCCCATCTAAGGGAAGATTAAAGGAAAGGTCTGGGAAGGCTCTGAAATTTCCAATGGACTATAAGAATGTGCTAATACATGTTAATGTCACTGGTGTCTGCAACCTGATTCACGATCAGTCACCCATCGATATTGCAAGAATGGTATGTATCTTTCAATAAAATCTTGTCCCCATTCTCTGGAGGCAGAAACTAATGATTCAAACAGTCGAATGAGGCCTGTATGTGAATTTGGCTGATACATTTTAGTTTAGTCTGCCAGAAATAATGTCCAGCAGATAAGTGGCATTATTTTTTATTAAATAATGGTGCAGTACCACAGAGGTTCTGTGCATGGATGTATAATATTTGCCACCACTGACAGTGTTGTTCTTAATGTTTACATATTCAATATTAAGCTCGGGATGCAAGAGCCACGGAATGATATAATCCTACCAAAACTACAATTCATGTCAAAATCAACTCGTTACCTAGAATATTGATGGTTTGATAACAGAACATCAATAAGTATTGTGTTTGAGCTGTAATTTGACTCTATAAGTTACCTGAGCCACAGTGAAAATTCCGAGAACTCAGTGGAATGTGTGTCTGGAAATTGCATATTTTGCCTCTCCCAGACATCTATGTAAGCTGAAAAGATGTCCAACGACCCAGAAGGCCCGTTTGAGCTTTTTCTATGACTCTGGCTGGAATTCCGCCGGGTATTCACTTCAAGGAAGTCAGGTTCCAAAAATAGCTGTTCGATACTTTTGGAAGGCTGGCCGTTGTGGTCTGATTTCTTGCACAAATGCCATCTTGAATCATTCAGGCACATACTCTGTCAGTTTTAGTAGCACCTTATGCTGGAATGAGGCCCAGAGCTCGATGCGACTGGACGCGACAACTCAATGATCAGTGCCTGCAGTCAACAATGCCCTAGATGCTAGGGCCCTACGTTTGATTAATGCCTAAGTCTTAGGGCGCCCTAACTTCCGGCGGATTCTCGGCTGGATCCTAAGCTATAGGGGCATAATAATATTCCAGGGAATATTATGTGTCCAGGACCATAGGATGGAGCCCATCATGGTCAGGTTCCACCAGCAGTGGTATATTTTTGGATGAAATGTCTACGGATCAGCTGATCATAATATTATTGAGCGAGGACCTTTCGGATGGGCTGAATGATCCATAATATTAAATCTGCTACTGGGCTCGATACAGCACATAGCTACATTATGCACCCTGAACACCAGGGCTCAGCTGATCGATGTTCTGAGGACAATAATATTATTACCTGAACTGACCTCGATACAGCTCATTGAGCACAATAATATTCTTTGGCCTGCAGAACTGGATTCAGCTGATCCACCCAATAATGTTGAAGCACCTGTGTACTAGGACTCAGCTCATCGACGTTCTGACGGACAATAATATTATTCCCCGAGCTCACCTCGATGCAGCTGATCAGGCACAGCAATATTCTTTGGCCCACAGAACTGGATTCAGCTGATCCACCCAATAATATTGTAGCACCTGTGTACGAGAACTCAGCTCATTGACATTCTGACGGACAATAATATTATTCCCCGGGCTCACCTCGATGCAGCTGATCGAGCACAGGAATATTTTGTGACCCACAGACCTGGATTCAGCTGATCCACCCAATAATATTGTAGCACCTGTGTACTAGGACTCAGCTCATCGACATTCTGATAGACAATAATATTATTCCCCGAGCTCACCTTGATGCAGCTGATCAGGCACAGCAATATTCTTTGGCCTGCAGAACTGGATTCAGCTGATCTACCCATTAATATTGTAGCACCTGTGTACTAGGACTCAGCTCATCGACGTTCTGACAGACAATAATATTATTCCCCGAGCTCACCTCGATGCAGCTGATCAGGCACAGCAATATTCTTTGACCTCCAGAACTGGATTCAGCTGATCCACCCAATAATATTGTAGCACCTGTGTACTAGGACTCAGCTCATCGACGTTCTGACGGACAATAATATTATTCCCCGAGCTCACCTCGATGCAGCTGATCAGACACAGCAATATTCTTTGACCTGCAGAACTGGATTCAGCTGATCCACCCAATAATATTGTAGCACCTGTGTACTAGGACTCAGCTCATCGATGTTCTGATGGACAATAATATTATTCCCCAGGCTCACCTCAATGCAGCCGATCAAGCACAGCAATATTCTTTGGCCCACAGGACTGGATTCAGCTGATCCACCCAATAATATTGTAGCACCTGTGTACTAGGACTCAGCTCATCGATGTTCTGATGGACAATAATATTATTCCCCAGGCTCACCTCAATGCAGCCGATCAAGCACAGCAATACTCTTTGGCCTGCAGGACTGGATTCAGCTGATCCACCTAATAATATTGTAGCACCTGTGTACTAGGACTCAGCTCATCGACATTCTGATGGACAATATTATTATTCCCCGAGCTCACCTTGATGCAGCCGATCAAGCACAGCAATATTCTTTGGCCCGCAGAACTGGATTCAGCTGATCCACCCAATAATATTGTAGCACCTGTGTACTAGGACTCAGCTCATTGATGTTCTGACAGACAATAATATTATTCTCCCAACTCGCCCCGATGCAGCTGATCGAACACAGGAATATTTTGGGGCCTGCACACCTGCATTCAGCTAACCCAGTGAAGGCATCAATAATAATACCAAAAAGATACCAGTACCACGGATTGAACTCATGACCATTCCTAAACATGCAATTGGTCTAAACCAGGGGTATTACACCTACACCAAAGACCCATTGGTTTCTTAACCCTTGAGAGGGCTGACCTGACGGCACCCTTCATTCTCCCAAAAGAAACAACCATTGTGCTTGTCTTCATCAAACCCACTGTGCCAGCACCCAAATATGAGTTTCATTTGATCCCACCAGTCATTTCAATCTCTTTTGACATATTCTACATCAAACATTTCTGGAATTAGCTTCTGCTGGAGCCTCAATGAGGCCGGCACCCAAATGAAAAACCTGCACTAGGGACTGTTTGTCGGTGTTTGTGTTCCATCAATACCACTACGCCTGCATCCAAATATGGAAATCCTGACTTGCACCTGCTTTCCTGGGCTCATTCACATTCTTGGGTGCTTCTGGCTTAGAATCTATGAACTGCACTGACATGCAACACCTGCTTGTCACCATCCATCAATCACAGATATCCCTTCTAATTAGAGGTGCCAGAGGGTGTGTGTGTGGCACTTCTAATTAGAAGCACACCAGGGTGGCACCACATGCCGCAGAATATGTTTGAGATATGCTGCAAATATGTGCAGCACATGAGTCTGTAAATGTACTAAGATATTACTTAGTGCTTTTTTTGAGTTTTTTGCATTAGGTAAGCACAGTTTTGGGAGTAGCAGGAAATTCCCAGGGGATGTATTTCCTATGAAAAATTGAGAAAACTTGACTGTGAGAGGGTGGGATTGAGGGCAAAGGTCTGGGCAGCCTGCCTCGTCCCCAGTCTACAGGCTCTCCTTGGGTCAACCATCATGCTCACCTGGCCAAGTCAGTATTCTGTCTCCTCTTTCCTGATTGGTCAAGCATTTTTGCCCCGATGTTTGTTTGATCCCTGTCACTGTCTCTTTTTCCACCACTGGCCATTTAATATTAATTCAAGGCTATCCCCGACTGGCCCGATATCGCCGATCAGGCCCACTGTCGGGTCTCTAAAACGTGCTTTTCTTCTTGTTGAGCACTATAGCTAGGGTGTAACATGGATGACACTGTGGGTGGATCTGTGTCACACCATACCTGTGAACCATAATACTGCACCCATTTCCCATAGGTACGGTATTTAACGGTAAATAACCGCAGTTATTCCCAAAATAGAAACCATGCAACTGTGAGTCTTTTGAGCAATATAGTGGAAGTTTGAGCATCAATTATGCTCAGTAAAGTATAAGACTCAATTATTAGTATTTCAAGACCACACATACTCCTCCGCTAATTTTTATTACACTTATGCACTCACCAGTGATAAATGACACAATAGCTCTGGTAACTAGGCTTTAAACCCTCCCCCCTGCACTCAGGATGTTCATACACAAGATACAAGTTTATCCCTTATTTATCTGGGATTTATTCAGCTTACATCCTCGAGAACGAGTCAATATCAGTCTGATCACGTGCTATTTATTCCCATCAAAACCACTACGCCTGCATCCAAATATGGTAATTCTCACTTGTTCTTGCCTCCCTGAGCCCATTTCAGCATGTATTTGAGATTTATAAGCTCTATTTGTATAATCCAATGTTCCTTAACGTGTTTAAGCCTGGGGAAGGGTCTTCAGTCTTGCCCTTATGTGAAATTCTCAAACCGCAATAAATCAATCTGAGGGATAGTTATGGATGTCTGACCATAAAACTCGGGTCAAAATGGTACATTAATGATTTGTTTCTAGGTAGGAATGGCAAGTAATATTGCAGTTGAGCATGAAACAGCTATATTTCCACAAATATACATAACCAAGGAACAAAACATTTTTTACAAAAATCCAGTGTAGTGCCACCTACGGTTGGTGAGATTCATCAAATGTTGCTTCCAATATCACGAGCTTGTTGATACCAAACACAAACAAACACAAAATTCCCCAATTAGGAAACTGTTTCGGTGGACTAAACAAGCAATACTGCAACCCACCGATGGTTTTGGAGCTCTGGATTGCCTCGCCCTTGTACCTATACTCTGAGGCTATCTGACCATGATGTTTGGTAGGAATCTGACTACACATTATGCTGTTTAGTGCCTTTTTGTCCAAAGTAATGCATGCTGCATATCACTTTCACTTTAGCTCTTGGTGTTCTCCCTGTGACATATAGTATGCATCTAGCATTCAGCTAGATGGTCCCAGGGAGGCAGACATTCATGTTCACCCATTCACCTCAACCAAAATCGGTAAATATATTCATTTTGACATCAACAGGGTTGGCCCAGGTGTTATGATTCAGGTATGCAATTTCTGTTGTGGCAGAAAAATACTACTGGGTGGTTGGTATAACATATATAAAAAGTTTTCAAATGCGAGACATTTTATTGATTCTGAGGTTTCCGCCCATTCATGAACTTCTCTACAAACTAGATATGCCCCAGGTTGGTAAAAGTCCATGTCTTCACCCAAAATTCTTTTGCCAACTGCTCATTGACATTGTAGGACCTTAAATACACACTCAGAACTGGCATCACTCCCTCTGAGGTGGCAGAAAAGTATGTTTGAGCATCAAATACACCCCGGAGTTGATGTTTCACGTTATCTAGCTTATTGTGGGCGCTCTGAGTGACCTGGGGCTACTCTGGGGATCTCAAATGGAATTAATGACTGATTAGAGCCCATTTCAAATGGGAGAGGGGCAGGAAAACTTCCGAAAGTGAATTTTAACAAGATATTCAAACTCCGGGCGGGGACGGGCCGGAGCGCCGGTAGCCGGAGACTCGATTAATGCACTGTCCATGTGTTCTTTCAAAGATTAAATTTTGTTAGCTAGAAATCCGATTAATTTTGAAGGGGCTCAGGAATAAAACATCACTTGGATGACAGACCATGAGACCTTGGGCAGACCCTTACAAATGTGAACACACATTCCACCAGATGTAAGGATGGGAATTATGTCCCCATATGTTCAATGGAAAGGAACTATGATCAGATATCATATTAAATGCAAGTCACCAGCTGAGTTGTAGCATGCATGTTTTATTTCTCCAGGTTTATGATTTCTGACCATAGCTTTGCTACCAGCCAGCTAAGAAACCCTTGAGATGATAGGGGATGTTGATTTAGTATTTAGCATAACCCCATGGGTGGAAATACCAACAGGCAACCATTACTGCCCAAGATATTATCCAAATTCCCTTTTCTGGACAGAGGAGTTGAATATACCTGATGGCATCAGTGGCAGTACACACCACCATCGAGCTATTAACTATCCAGTGCTCAATCTAGAAAAACAGTAACACAATGAGCAAACTCTTACAGAAGTGCTAGAATATGTCAGGGTATTATAAGATGTGCAGAGCCCGAGTCCTAGGCAGGAGGTGCAGAGGCTGGCTGGCTAAAAATAGTCTCAAGATCTGAAATCTAGAGCACAAGACCGAACAGTCTGTTCTCACCAGTGTTGGGAACTGCTGATTGCTCTCTGCCACCCAGCTCAAGAGTGGTGCATGATGTGGTCTTGCACAAAGCCCATAAAAATGTCGGTACAGGTAGCTGTGTCACGATTTGATGCCAATCTTATTGTTCCAAGCCTACCATTATCAAGTGCACGTGATTCCATTAGCTTCAAGACCGACTACGGGCACTACCCAATCCCTCTCATCTTACCAAGAGTGGACACCTAAGGCTTGACTCTAACAAGCTGGTTTCTTCAGCGCAATTACCCCTTGGAAATTGTGGTTATCCAAAATAGGAAACATAGGTATATTTTGCCCTTGTCATATATACCCATTCAATGAAACATCCAATTGAAGGTAGTATCATTGGTACATCCTTTAAGGCAGGTTTCCTCACATGATGGAATGGTGTTCTGATTGACTTGTTACAGTTTGGTATATTTATGCATGCAGTATTCAAAAAAGGTGTCTAGCTAAGTCTAATAATGGTTCATGGCATGGTGTCACATGCCTGGAAGCCACACTCAATCAAGCAGACCTGAAAAAGGCCTGGATAAACGAGTAAAGTCAGAATTACCATATTTAGACACAGGCGTAGTGGTATTGATGGGGAGCAAATAATAACAAATACCTGCTGATCACCATCATTTGCAGTCGTTATTGAACCGGTGATGCCCAATTTTCGAAATAGGCAATTACAGCTTGGCTTTAACCTTGCCATCCACACTACTCCTCATTAGTATTGCTTCGAAATTATATTCTCACATGAGAAGAAGTAGTGTTTGACTAAGTTAATACCGTTTGATATGTGTGCCTAGAGAGACTGTCACAAGCAGGTGTTGCATGTCAGTGCAGTTCATAGATTCTAAGCCAGAAGCACCCAAGAATGTGAATGAGCCCAGGAAAGCAGGTGCAAGTCAGGATTTCCATATTTGGATGCAGGCGTAGTGGTATTGATGGAACACAAACACCGACAAACAGTCCCTAGTGCAGGTTTTTCATTTGGGTGCCGGCCTCATTGAGGCTCCAGCAGAAGCTAATTCCAGAAATGTTTGATGTAGAATATGTCAAAAGAGATTGAAATGACTGGTGGGATCAAATGAAACTCATATTTGGGTGCTGGCACAGTGGGTTTGATGAAGACAAGCACAATGGTTGTTTCTTTTGGGAGAATGAAGGGTGCCGTCAGGTCAGCCCTCTCAAGGGTTAAGAAACCAATGGGTCTTTGGTGTAGGTGTAATACCCCTGGTTTAGACCAATTGCATGTTTAGGAATGGTCATGAGTTCAATCCGTGGTACTGGTATCTTTTTGGTATTATTATTGATGCCTTCACTGGGTTAGCTGAATGCAGGTGTGCAGGCCCCAAAATATTCCTGTGTTCGATCAGCTGCATCGGGGCGAGTTGGGAGAATAATATTATTGTCTGTCAGAACATCAATGAGCTGAGTCCTAGTACACAGGTGCTACAATATTATTGGGTGGATCAGCTGAATCCAGTTCTGCGGGCCAAAGAATATTGCTGTGCTTGATCGGCTGCATCAAGGTGAGCTCGGGGAATAATAATATTGTCCATCAGAATGTCGATGAGCTGAGTCCTAGTACACAGGTGCTACAATATTATTAGGTGGATCAGCTGAATCCAGTCCTGCAGGCCAAAGAGTATTGCTGTGCTTGATCGGCTGCATTGAGGTGAGCCTGGGGAATAATATTATTGTCCATCAGAACATCGATGAGCTGAGTCCTAGTACACAGGTGCTACAATATTATTGGGTGGATCAGCTGAATCCAGTCCTGTGGGCCAAAGAATATTGCTGTGCTTGATCGGCTGCATTGAGGTGAGCCTGGGGAATAATATTATTGTCCATCAGAACATCGATGAGCTGAGTCCTAGTACACAGGTGCTACAATATTATTGGGTGGATCAGCTGAATCCAGTTCTGCAGGTCAAAGAATATTGCTGTGTCTGATCAGCTGCATCGAGGTGAGCTCGGGGAATAATATTATTGTCCGTCAGAACGTCGATGAGCTGAGTCCTAGTACACAGGTGCTACAATATTATTGGGTGGATCAGCTGAATCCAGTTCTGGAGGTCAAAGAATATTGCTGTGCCTGATCAGCTGCATCGAGGTGAGCTCGGGGAATAATATTATTGTCTGTCAGAACGTCGATGAGCTGAGTCCTAGTACACAGGTGCTACAATATTAATGGGTAGATCAGCTGAATCCAGTTCTGCAGGCCAAAGAATATTGCTGTGCCTGATCAGCTGCATCAAGGTGAGCTCGGGGAATAATATTATTGTCTATCAGAATGTCGATGAGCTGAGTCCTAGTACACAGGTGCTACAATATTATTGGGTGGATCAGCTGAATCCAGGTCTGTGGGTCACAAAATATTCCTGTGCTCGATCAGCTGCATCGAGGTGAGCCCGGGGAATAATATTATTGTCCGTCAGAATGTCAATGAGCTGAGTTCTCGTACACAGGTGCTACAATATTATTGGGTGGATCAGCTGAATCCAGTTCTGTGGGCCAAAGAATATTGCTGTGCCTGATCAGCTGCATCGAGGTGAGCTCGGGGAATAATATTATTGTCCGTCAGAACGTCGATGAGCTGAGTCCTAGTACACAGGTGCTTCAACATTATTGGGTGGATCAGCTGAATCCAGTTCTGCAGGCCAAAGAATATTATTGTGCTCAATGAGCTGTATCGAGGTCAGTTCAGGTAATAATATTATTGTCCTCAGAACATCGATCAGCTGAGCCCTGGTGTTCAGGGTGCATAATGTAGCTATGTGCTGTATCGAGCCCAGTAGCAGATTTAATATTATGGATCATTCAGCCCATCCGAAAGGTCCTCGCTCAATAATATTATGATCAGCTGATCCGTAGACATTTCATCCAAAAATATACCACTGCTGGTGGAACCTGACCATGATGGGCTCCATCCTATGGTCCTGGACACATAATATTCCCTGGAATATTATTATGCCCCTATAGCTTAGGATCCAGCCGAGAATCCGCCGGAAGTTAGGGCGCCCTAAGACTTAGGCATTAATCAAACGTAGGGCCCTAGCATCTAGGGCATTGTTGACTGCATATTGTGCAATGATGGTGTGACATGTAGCACATGATGGCGACAAAGTTATCTGCCATTCCACATTTACTCTGTCCTCAGATTGGTTTGCAGAAACTGAGTAGACAGAACTCATTCATTGCTGAACCTTTAGGTTTGGCTACCTTGGGGAGCTTGGATTTCGTTCTGATTCACAAGAAGGACAAATACAATTACTCATGTTATATTCCTCAGCCAGTTCCGATCATTCGGAGGCAAGTCAGAATTGCATCTTTCCTCTGCCAATGCTCGTTGCGGTTCTAGTCTCTCTGCATGGCACATCTCTCCTCACCAGCATTGCCTGATTTCCATTATCTTATCAATAACTGCTCGGCTACTGTTGCGCACTCAGTGCAAGAATCTCATTCTCTGATTTCTCGGCGACTTGCTTCCTCTGTCGGTCTTGATCTTCCCTCTGTCAGATCTATTCCCATCTCCATCTCTGTGCCTGTTCTGTGGAACAACGGATCTCTGGGGCACTTTACCTACCAGCGGCTCTCTGTCAGCATATGTGACGACCTCCCTACTGATGCTCTTCTTGCTCATGACTGGCTCGTTATCTCTCAGTCCTTACTGGGACAGTGTCTTTTTGTTTTCATCCCTGGTTGTTTTGAGGCTAAATTTAATTCTCCATCGTCATCCGGTGCGTGGTCATGCCATATTTGTTCCCGATTTTCACAGCGTAATTCCAGAAGCTTTTTCGCTTTCAACGATGTGCCGAGGACACACCGATTATCAATCTTCCTCCTTGTCAGTGTCCTGGGGTGGACCCAGTATAGTACCCTCCCCCTCATTGCTCTCAGACACACCAAGGTCAAAGCTGCAGAAACGAAAGCTTATTCATGCGAGCGGCTGTCGTGGTTCTACGACGTAATTCTGGAAGGCAAAGTGAAACTTCTCACCACAAAAGATGGGTAAGTCTTCCAATTGTTCTCAAGGACTCGAGCGTTCAATCTTGGATGAAACCCCAGGAGCGCGAGTGGGCTGTGAATTATGAGTGCTCCAGTTGTTCATTAACAGTAAGTTCTCGGTGTCTCAACAAGTGACCTAGAATGCTGATGGTCTGAGAACAGGTATTCGGACATTGTGATTTGTGCCGCATTTTTTAGATGCCAATCATTCCATGTTGAATTTTGTCGTAGCACTGTTGCCTCCCTCTTCTACAGGTTCAGCACCTGCCTCGAAGAGGCCCAATCTCACGTCATTCTTTTTTCATAAACTCTCAATTATATTCCGGATTTTACGTGATCTACAGAGAGAGCAATGGCTGGATGGCAGATCAGTGTACAACCACATGGCATATGTGCCAATGTCCGACCAATGCCGATCGGCCGACTGGGTAATTTTGGATTGCCTCGTGGTCCGTGTCATGCGCTGATATTCCGAAGTGTCAGGCCTGATGGGCCAAAAGCGAAGCTTCGGACGGACACAGTGAATTTTATAAGGAGAGACACTGTGTTTCTGGCCCGATACTGATGTTTGTGGAGGGAAAATAAATATTATAATAAATATTCAGGAGGCCTGTAGGGGTATAGTCCCCACTGACTAGATACTAACAATGTTGATGTTGCACAGCCGAGGCGACCTCGATCGGGACCTGGGGCCGATGCGCGAGCTGACAGAAAGCGCGGAGACGGACGACTTTGACCCGTAGATCGCTGCTGCGAGCGGGCTGCCGGTGCGTTTGTCTTCTCCACCCCCCAACGGCGCTGTGGCACGACGCGTCGACGCTGCTCAGGCGCGGATCGCGTCGCGTTGGACGTCGCAGTGCCCACCTCGGCGTCGTGCCCCTTCCGCTGCCCGCATCTCGTCCCGTCCCATCTTCCACCTGCAACGCACCACATCACATCCCTCATCCCCGTCCGGTATGGCTTCGTGCCTCCTCCGCTGCCCGTAGCTCATCCCATCCCATCCTCCCTGTCCCATCACGTCGTCTCACTCCACACCTATTGCCCGATACGGCCTCGCATCCCCTCATTCCATTCGCCGTCCCCTCCCTCCCTCCCTCCTCCCTGCCTCTCCCATGCGTACTTCCTTCTCATCCAATCCTTCCTCCTTCTTACCTGCTGCTTTGGCACTTCTCCCGTCGCGCACGCGTATCGCGCCGCCGTCCCTATTCCCCCTGCCCGCCGTAATTCCTTCGGCGCATTCTCTGTCTTACGCCCCACCGCCTCCGCGTCACGTCGCGCGCGCACCTCACATCTTCCCCGCTTCGTCCTTACCTCCTTCTTTCCCTCTCCGTTCCCCCCCTCACCCAATCCTCCCTGTCCGATTGCATTGTCTGCCCTCCCTCCCTCTCCAACACCCACCCGTCGAACTCATACCCACACTCATCTCGTTTCTTTACAGCCATCGCCCTCGAGCGGTATGTGATTCCCTTGCCCTCTCTTTACGTCCGGAAGCGACACGACAGCGCGCCGCGCCGCTCGTCCCATGCATGGCGCGCTCCAGCTAGGGCTCCTTGTCGCGCACACGTGCAAGCTCGAGCTCCCTGTTAAGGCTCGGGCTCCGTGTCACGCACGCACTCATGCTCGTGGCCGGCGCGGGCGGAGGCCTCGCACTTGCACAGTAGGAGCAAGAGCCGCAGCCCGCGCGCGCATCCTCCTTAACTCGTCACGCCCTTCCGCCCGCCCTCGCGTCCCACCTGCTCCCCGTCCCTGTCTTCGCCCCGCGTTAATCCTTCCGTCATTCAGCTCCATCATCTCTCCATGCTTTCATCCCCATTCCCATCCTTCGTAATCCCTCTCTCGTCTTCACCCCTTATTGCCCGTCCTTGCTCTGATCTCTTTCCTTTCTCCTTCACGTGGTCCGCGCCCTATTTCTATCCCCATCTTCGCCCCTCTGTGCGTCCGCGCGCCGCCATTCATAATCCCCCTCCCTATTCTTCCCCGTCCCTGTTCTCCCGTCCCTCCTTCCGTTTTGTCATTTTCATGTTTATTTTCCACCTCTTATCTTTCATCTTTTTCGCGACCTATCACTAACCCGTCCCTGCCCGGAAGCGTCTTTTTTGTTTTGAAACAAAAATAGTTCGAAGTCGTTTTTTGTTTACGTGCGGTGAAAGTCGTGGCCGCAGCGAATCGGGAGAGCCCGTGTGGTTTCGGATGGTGTTTTGGGGCGTGATGTCCGAGTCATTCCATCTTTTCCTTTGTTCTGTTCAAACCCTCGAGGTACTTTGCCTTCCAAAACAAAGTCAAGCTGCGATTGAAACTCTTTTCTCCTCCGCGTGGTGCGTCGCACGCTACAACCTATGCGTGCTTCACTCTTCGAGTCGCAAAAAACCTCAACGTCTGACCCAACGTTGCTGTCGTGCAACCTGATTATGATTCTGCTGCTCGCTCGTAGCGCGCAAACAGTCAACTCCACATTCCGTGATGCTCGAGCGCTCGAAGCCCGTCTCCTGGACCGCGCTTTCTCTCCACTCACAATGGTCATATCCGGTGCTGAGGGGTGCTCGCTACTACCAATGGCGTCACGTTTCGCCTGCGATCTCCAAGTAGTCTATGATTTCGTCTTCAAGTTGGGTCCAGATGCACTTCCTCGTGCTCCAGCAACTCCTCCGCGCAGCCCTGTAGGAGTTTCGTGTCGATCTGCACCCATTGGTAATAGGTATCAGTGTTACATTACTCCGATTGTGCGCGGGCTACTTCTCTTCGAGTCTTCAAGCCCGTCCTTCGCGGAGTTCTGCCACAAGCATCAATGATCCGTGCTCATGCTCTACTAGTAACTCCGTGTAGTTCGCCGATCCGCACCCATTTGTGTTTACCCCGACTCAGCGCGTATCCGACTCCATCATCACACGCTTCTCATCACACGCTTCTAAAGATCTAACGCCGCTGTGATGTTTTATAGGCTTTCGTTCTTTCCCTCTTTTTCCCTCGATGTACATGTGTGCTGTTCCGTCTTGTTCCTGTCATTGCGATTCGAGTTCTTGGCCGATTTCTGCCTTTTCACCTCGATGCACTTCTGATTCAGTCTCGACTCTTTTCTGCCTTTAATTTCATCCCTATTCTTTTCTACACCGCTATTCCACACCTAGGCTGCTCGGATTTGGTGGCGCGATTCGGAACTTTCTACTCGACGACACATTTCTGCCGTCTTGGCTGGCGGCATCTTTTCTCCTGCTATTGTCACCTTCTTTCTATTGGCTTCTACGCGGCTGTTCCTTTTATTTCGCATGCACCGTGCTACAACTTGTTGCTCTGAATGGGTATTTTCTGTTCTGTGATCAAGTTCTGCTAGCACTCTGATTTGTTTTTTGGCCTCATTTCTGTTCTTCCTCCGAGTCATCGATCTCGACCCTGACACGGTTTTATTGCTGGCCGTCACTTCGGACTGCGCTTTTTTTTTCACTCTGCAGCCGATTCAATTATTTGGAGTCTGACTGCCTGGCAACGCAGTCTTCGTGTTGACATCCATTTTTTTTTCAGTTCTACACGAAACTTGCATCGGCTTATCCAGTCCTGCGCGGTCAATTGGACGTCTAGCTTCATATATGTGTCCCAAATTGTTTGGTAAGCTCTATCCAACTGATTATTATTCCCGCTTCGACTTGATTTCTGCTTGATTTAAGTTCTATACATCGGCTCTTCTTCGGCCTCATTCGCTTCGAATATCTTCTATTCACGCAAACTAATCGGCACTTCACCGTATTGAATATATTTTTCAAAGGTACTTGATCTAGTCTTGTCTTCTATCTTCGTCTAACGCGCATTCCTCTCCCTAGTCCATTTTAGATCAACTGCAATTGGGATTGAGTTGATGGCGGTGTAGGTAAATAGATAGTGCTAGATCCGAGTACGCCTTTCCACTTTCACATCAGTTTTCAACCTGCTAATAGGTCAAGCATAGTGGCTTTTTGGCGGTAAGCTGTTCGAAGATACATGTGCTTACCCGGATCTGACACATTCCTTGTGTACACTCTCAGTATGTGTTCCCCAACTCCGACCTGTTAAGTACACTCAGCGCCCCTTATGTTCAGTCAACTTTCTTAATACACTCGACCCGAATCATTCCGAGTCTGCGGCACCAAAGAACCATTATTCCAACACTTCAGTCTTCTGGCCAACGCTGCAGACTCCGTCTGCAGAGGGTTCATCGTTGCTCCTAACCTTCAGCGACCGAGCCGTCGCCAATGTCACGGCCGATACTTCCGTGCCGAACAGGTACAGTTTCGCATGTGAAGGGGTAAGTGTTGTGGGCCTGTAGCCGATTTTAATGAGGAATGTCGGACCATGGTACTGGAAGTTATATATGAGCCACCAGTTTGTTCAGAGGATCTAGCAAGTCTACTAGTATGGTCTACAACACGCTCGGTAGGTGGGCGCTTAGTGGGCGCCAATCAAATGGTGGTACTTTTTCTTATTTTGTCGAGCTCCTTTGTCTTTCGCTCACACCAAACATCGCCCTCACTGTGGAACCTGAATATTGGACGCTGGCTTGCATTCTTTTCATACATATCTACACCGGCGAAAAAGAAAGCTGCATTTTGTTCCTCGGTTCGAATCACAAATACTAATTTCCTGCCCACAAAACAAGTCCGGAGCATGTGCAACGGGCATTTCCCCTAAACGAGGCCGTGGAACGCCGCAAATGGATCGTCCTTCTCCTTTACCTCGTTGATCTTATACTCACCACGGATATGGCGTGCAACCTTCGGGATCGTGAGGTGTTCCACAAATGCGAGCGCCATATCAGAGCCTTGAAATTAATGTCAATCAGCTTGAATAAGGGGAAATGTTGGTCGACTTCTCGTGAACTTACCTGCAGTAATCCCGGAGCTGGTCCACACATTGCCGTCGATCACCCACCGAGCCATTGGGACCCACTCGATGTCCTTCGGTGTTGCGGCCTATAACCAGAAAGAACACCCGCGAGTGCAAGCTGGAAGGCACCAGTGCACACGGACATGACGTACTTCGCCTTCTTCGCCTGCCGTGCGATAAACTGGATCTGCTCTTCTGGAATGCGGCTTTCACCCGTGACAAAGTTCGGGCCCGCGCCTACGCCCACCCATCAGCATGCCTGAATGGACGGGAATTACCCGAAACTACTAGTACTAGTACCTCCGGGGACCCACAGAATGTCGAACTGTTTCCCTGAAGCGACGGTGTCCGCGTAGGTTAGGGTGGGATTGAAGGTCAGCGCGTCACGGCCCTTGTCGGAAATCATCGGGTCCATGGTGGGAGCGAGGTAATCGATCGTGACGCGGTACGGGATCTCGTCGCCGGCCATGCCGAAGGCGGGGTGGTCCCCGTGGTTCAAGCTAGCGAGGATCTCGGCGGGAGTGATGAAGTCGGAGAGGGTCACGCCTTCCGAGATGCAGACTGCAATGCTAAGCGTTTCGGGCATGGTTGGAGGTTCGACGCGTGTTTCGTACGCGGGGCTGCTTAAATAGCTTTTAGCTAATATGTAGTGGTTGATCCGAAATCGCCCGAAGCCTGTCGCCGGCCTCTTTCCCCGCCTCCACTGGACACCGTCGCCGCTGCTACTACGAAGGCCGCGATGGCCTCGAAGACCGCCGCCACCGCCGCCGCAACTTGGCGTCCCTTGTTCCTGCGCTGCGCACGGACTTACTCCGTTCTCTAGCGCTGACTTTGCCCCACCTTTCCGTGCGCTCACTGCTATGCACAACGCCTACCCCTCTCCCGCGCTTCTCTTCCCCCTCCTCTGCGCATTCGCTCTCCCTTCTTCCTCCGCGCGACGCGTTTCCCTCCTCCGCTACCTCTGCTACACCCTCCTCCACGCCACTCATTCCCTGCCCCTCCGCGCGCTCGCTCCGTTCTGCGCGATGCCTTTCCCTCCTTCTCTTCTCTTTCCTTCTTCCTCCTCACCGCATATACTGACTTCTATTTTCTAGAACCCTTCCCAGCAGACCTCGACGCAAAGTGGTTCGCGCGAGGCGGCTGAGAGGGCCGAGACGGACAATTTTGAGCGGCTGCGAGCGGGGATGGTGCGTTTTCTTCTTCTTTCTTCTGTTCTTTTTGGGGGGGTATGTACGGAGAGGGGAGAGGCGTGGGGGAGGACGCGCCCACCCGGGGCGCATCGCGTCGGGCGTCTGCTCTGCCTCGCGTCGGATCCGGGCATTGTCGCGGTGTCGGCTTCCACGTCTCCGTCCCCGTCCCCGTTCTTTGTCGTATCCCTTCCCTATGCTGCGTCTTCCGCGCGTCGTCCACGTCGCGTGGCACGCTCTTCCACAGTTCTTCCACATCGTCCACGGCCCATGACGCTGCCCCTCCCACCTTCTCCCGCCCACCTTCTCCCGTTTTCCACGTCGCATTCGCGCTGCGCCACATTGTGTCGCAACTCTGCCCGCCTCCCTCCCTGTTCCATGTCCCGTATTTATGGGGCATTCCCCTCATTCTCCATCTCCTCGTTCCCCTCTCGCTTTCCCGCTCGCCACCACTCCCCTCCTCTCAACACCCAGCATATTGCTTATTCGTCTCGCGCCCCGCTGACCCGCGCCTTTTTCATTATCACCACCACTCCCCGTGCTTTTCTAACTCGTACGCTGACGCTCGTTCTCGCAGCCACGCTGCAAGTCAGCAAGATCAAGCACCAGGCGCTCAAGCCCACGGACAGGGTACAACAAGTCAAAATCAAGGTGGGTGTTCCCTTCCCTTCCCTCACCCTCCATCCCCATCGTTCGGGTATGGCCCCGTGTCGTCCGCAGGGTCATATTCCGAGGCGTCCGCCGTCCGAGTCCGAGTCTGCGGAGTGCGAGCCCTCCGTCTCTCCCTCCCTCTGGCAAAATTAAGGCACTGACTGACAACTCCCTCCTCGCAGATCACGCAAGCCACCGCCGCGGCCACAGACACGTCGAGTCTGGAGGCGGATTTGGCGACAGAATAGTAAGTATTTGTGTTTTTTACTCAATTTGGTCCTTCCTTCCTTCCTTTTCTTTCTTTCTTTCTTTCTTTCTCTTCCATCTACCATCCCACCCGGTATCCGTGCCATCGTGTCCGCGTTCGCTTCCGTCCCGTATGTGTACGCTCCGACTGCGCTCCCTCCTCACCCTTTATGTCTCCATTCCGCTTCTGCTTTGGTATCATCCTTCTTCCATTCTTCCATTCTTCCACGCGCGCCTCCTTCCTACACCGTCCCATCTCCTCTTCCTTCCCACCCACCATCCTTCCCGCCCCCCAGTTCCGTCGTCACCCCTCCTTCATTCGTTCATACCCCATTCTACCCGCGCGCACTCACAACCTCCGCTCCGTTTTCATCTCCCCATCCATCCATACATCCCTGGCCTCCCTCTACTCGATAAGCGATTCGCGCTACATACACATTCGAGCTGCAGACTGTGCTTCCCATGTCAAGTAGTGATTTTTTTGGTTTGTGAAAAAAAAAATGGGTTCGATGCTGTTCTTTGGGTGTGGCGATGAGAGTCTTGAGGTGAAGAGAAGGTTGAATGGATGAGGGTTTGTCCGGGTGGTTTCGGATGAGGTTTTTTCGGCTGATGCGTCCTGTCTTCGGACCAAAGTTGTGGTTAAGTGCAGTGCGATACTATATGCTCTTTTCAACGGCAACACCGCAGCACGTTACTCTTGCACTTTGCAGCTTGGTCACTGCCTAGACAATCTGGATGGAATTCGATTGCTGTGTCTAGATGCGGCGTGAGGGTGAGGCTCGGAGATCCTACATCTGTCAGAGACTTTCAATACATCCGAAGCAATACTCTTTGCTGCGTGACGTTTCTCTAGCACGCGGCGCTCGCAACGTCGCTGTCCGCATGACTTGATCTTGCTCCGAGTCCTATCACGCAAAGCGTGAAAACCCGGCAATCTACTATCTAGCAGATCTCCTGGACAGTGGTATGTTTGTCTCCCCTCTGCGATCAAACGTCGGTGAACGCCCAGCGTTTTGCTCATGCTCCAGCTGTAGAAACTTCCCTGTGTACGCCGTCGGACTCCTTCCATGCGCTTCTCTGGATTTACATGGAACGCAACATTTTTGAAATTTTAACGTACAGCGTACAAGACTAAAGCTTAATTAATAAATGACATCTATGTGGCTGATTTTCTGGGGACTTGCGCACTTGTCAATTCAGCCAGCGGTACAATTCAAAAGTATATTTGCACCATCCGGCCCATCCTCCAGCAATTACTCAGTACTGCATGTTGTTTTTCTTGGCGGGGCACTGCATGCAGTTACTCAATGCTCCTGCACGCACTCGCACTTTTGCCACCACAATGGCCCATGCTCCAGCAATTACTCAGTACTTCATAACTTTTGGCTTGGTTTGGCGCTGCATGTATTGACTCAACACAGTACTCTGGGTTCTCAGTCATGCTCGTCCTTCATGTGCTTCTGTAATTCTGCAGCTGGCATCGCGACGTTTATGATTTTCTTCTCCAAGATTTTTTTTTTTTGCTAAATTCGCAACTGCAAGATCACCACTCCATGAATAAGTTCGTGGATGGGTATGCGGTGGAATTTCGTTGATCTGGGCGCTCATTTAGTAATTCAGCCGGCAGTTGGCCAGCAGACTGTAAAATTACAGCATCGAAGCTCAGACCTCAAAATTGGCACGTCAGTCGGCAGCGAGAAAATCCCAAAGCGGCATAATTTCACTCCGACCCTAGTGAAATACTCGACTGAGCCCCGTCGCCGATGATTTAATTTTTTCGCCATCCAGCCGGACGCATACGAGAAAACCGACTCATATGGTAGATTGTCCATCTGATTCACTTGTTAATCTTGTACTGCAGTGCAGGGACCTGTACTCGTTCTCAACATTCCATCGGAACTTAAGAATGAAAAACGGCCCAATGTACAACGACCCCAGGGCTACTTAGTGGATTGTTTGATTTTACTTATCTGTCTCCCACCTATTGAGTGTGTTCGTACTTGACTTTGGTTTCTTATTTACGAACCCACGATTGGGCACTCGATTGAAGTAGAAGAAGGTATTCACCCGATTGTCATTGACCTGGGAAGAGTACCGTTGCACATTATGTCCCACTCCATATTGAAGAATGAAAGATAGTCTTCAACTACAGGCAATATATGTGTGTCGCACGTCTGATGGCACCCTGTTAAGATATCACTGTTGTAAAGTGCGGTCTCACTGCCAACACACATCGCATTACAGCTAATTGCGGAACATAGGGCGCGGCCCATTTTTTTTTTCCATTTTGAGCTGTTTTTGATCGTTTTCACCGTATTGCTCATTGCGGGCTCTGTTCTCAATGGATCACTTCGAAAAGTTTATGGGCAGACTCGTGCTGCGATTCTGGAGGGCCTGACGTGCTCCGTTTATTTTTATTCGGCTTGTAGGAAATGAGATGCTAAATTTTCCTGTTTTCATCTGAATCTCCTCATATAGGAGGAGATGTAAATATAATATTTCGAGTCGTCATTAGGGAGGACCTAAGAACATTATGGAGGTCCTATCGTCGCCATATTTTCTCTATGGGTCTCTTACGGCGTGAACCACACCATTGAATCCGAGAAAGCGAGCTTTGAGCATCCATTGCTCAAGCACCGTGTTCTGGCTTGTTCTCTGGCTTGTTCAGCCAGATATTTTATCAGAGCTCACCTTGAGGTCTTTGAAGTTAGGTGTCCACACGTGCCCATGACTGATGGCAGATTGGAGCGCGTCATGTAATGAGACATGGATGTTTGAACCGAATCTGAGTCGTGAGGTCTCTTCCAAAGACCTCAAGGTGAGCTCTGATAAAATATCTGGCTGAACAAGCCAGAGAACAAGCCAGAACACGGTGCTTGAGCAATGGATGCTCAAAGCTCGCTTTCTCGGATTCAATGGTGTGGTTCACGCCGTAAGAGACCCATAGAGAAAATATGGCGACGATAGGACCTCCATAATGTTCTTAGGTCCTCCCTAATGACGACTCGAAATATTATATTTACATCTCCTCCTATATGAGGAGATTCAGATGAAAACAGGAAAATTTAGCATCTCATTTCCTACAAGCCGAATAAAAATAAACGGAGCACGTCAGGCCCTCCAGAATCGCAGCACGAGTCTGCCCATAAACTTTTCGAAGTGATCCATTGAGAACAGAGCCCGCAATGAGCAATACGGTGAAAACGATCAAAAACAGCTCAAAATGGAAAAAAAAAATGGGCCGCGCCCTATGTTCTGCAATTAGCTGTAACAAGTCTCTATAAGGGGTTCAATTGAGTAATTTTACACTCTTCGCACACACGTGTGTAGATCTTTTGACAGATGAGATGATATTCGAACAGAAAATTCGGAGTGTCGCATAAGTATGTCTTCCAACCTCTGAATTGAGAACTCGAGTAAGTACTTATCACAGAAGCCTACTCAAGCAAACTCGGTCCACGTGAAACTGCATCTCTCACGCTCTTCTGCAATTCTAAGAACAACTGATTGCGCTGAAGGACACAGCCTATCTGTGTGAATGATTGTGATTGTTGCACAGATCTCGGTGTTGACCTTTGGTTGTACCCATGACAATGAGCTGTTCGAGGAGGGAATAAAAGTATATGCCTTCCAGTTGGTTGAACACTAATAGGTTCCATCAGATCCAGATGTGTTGATATTTATATGCATCCATTTATGGAACTTTGGGCGAAGTAATTGTACTATAATTTGGATAGGAAGTGAATCCTAGACTCGGAACCAGCCTGCTTACGAATGGCAACAATGTGATTAATTCCGTCCGGGCGCACGAGAAATACAACATGCTCACCACATTGTTGCCATTTGTAGGCAGGACTGGTTATGAGTCTAAATAAACCCAACAAGGCCTCAATTATCAACCTCAATGTTAACAGGCTCGGTTCAGATTTCAACTCACACACAATTACAACTATAACCATTCTGAATACCAGTACATGTATCAGGGCAAAGGTGTGATGGCTGATAGATCAAAGATTCCAGCATTTCAATGGTTGGCTACATCAATCAAGGAAGGGGTGGGTAGGTTTCAGAAACATCTTCAAGAACCTGATCGATCAAGTGTCGTCTCTCGCTCCTTCACTCCCACCATGTCTTCCAGTAGCCCCCAGAATGCCATTGTCTCCCACCCCTCATCCAAACCCTCCCAGAGTTTTAACCCAGTCTGGCTCGAAGCCCTTCTCTTCAATGCAAAAATGATCACTGCTGGTGCAGATGCTCTCCCATTTCCATATGTGAAAGGCATCTTTGGCACTGTTGTATTCCTTTTGGAGGCAGTTCAGGTCTGGAGTTAACTGTTCCTGGCTGAAAATGATACTAATTGTGGCTCCCGCAGAAAGTTAAACAGAATCAGGAGAGCATGAAAGAGCTGTGTGGAGATACTGTGGATATCATCACTGTCCTTCGAGACCAGATATCAGCCTATGGAGATACAGCTGCTCTCAAGTTCAAAACTCAATGTGAGGAGCTTGAAGCGTAAGTGACTTGATCTCCAATTAATAATTGTCTGGTGATGATATTCCACCTAGGTTCTTGCAGGATGTCGTGGACACAGTTAATCAACTGCGAATGAAACCACGAGGCTTTGGTGCCCGTTTCAAGGAAGTTATCAAGGCAAGCAGCACTGTGGATGATATCAGCAGATTTCGGACCAGGATGCAGGAGTTGAGGTCCAATTTCATGGTGCATACATCCTGATTAATATCCCACATATATTCTGATTAAAACCTCATGCAGCTCATGGCAACCATGGATACAAATTTCCAGGTCCAAAAGGTTTTGAGTGTGATATCACCCGGTATGATTCTCTTTTACCTGGTAGAGTGTTCAATCTCATATTGAATTCTGCAGATGTGCCAGTAGTACAAGTCCGGCAACAGATCAACAATTGTTCGCCACCCTCTAAAATATTTCATGGCAGACAGATCATTATCCAACAAATGCATCAGTATTTCACACAGACCACAGAAAAACAAGATATTTTTCTGCTACATGGATTAGGTGGTGCTGGAAAAACACAGATTGCACTCAAGTTTATAGCAGAATCAACTTCCAAGTGAGCTTCATGATCTCAAAGATTGGAGTGTATTTATTTTATTTGCAGCTTCACCGACATTTTCTTCATTGACAGTAGTTCCACTGAGACAATTGAAACAGGTCTAAAAAATATAGCCAAGACAAAGGTTGTTGGAGAGTCTTCACAAGATGCCATCCAGTGGCTCAGAAGCAAACAGGATGAATGGCTATTATTCTTTGACAATGCTGATGACCCAAAAATCAATCTGAATGATTATTTTCCCCAATGTGACCATGGCAACATCATCATCACATCTCGAAACCCCGGACTAGTTGTCCATGCCAGCTCACACTCTGTTGTCTCTGACATGGAAGAAATAGATGCTGTGGATCTATTGTTGAGAAGTGCAGGTGAAGAGGCTACAGATGATAACAAAACAGCTGCTGTTCAGATTGTGAAGGTGAGCCACAGTATTCACCAGTCATATAAACTTTCCATTCATATTTTTTCCAGGTGCTCCATTATCTGCCCCTTGCAATTGTTCAAGCTGGTGCATTCATCTCAAAGTCAGGAGATCTTGACAGCTATCTGGCACTCTATGAACAGAATCGAGCTCGACTGTTGAGTCAAAAGCCAGTTCAATCACACGATAATTATGCCTGGACAGTTTATACCACATGGCAGATCAGTTTCAATCAGCTCAGTCAACCCGCAGCAACCTTCCTACAGTTTTGCTCATTGCTCCATCATCAAGGGATCTCTGAGCAAATATTCAAGAATGCTGCAACTTACAAATTTGGACCCTCTAGCCCATCTAAAGAGGAGCTACATATCCCTCTTGAATTCTTATCCCAGTTCTTAGGTCCAGATGGGGTGTGGGATTCCTTTTGCTTTATGGACATGACAAATGAAGTCAGAGCCTATTCCCTGATCAATTTTCACCCACAAAAAAAGATTTTTTCAATGCATCCTCTTGTGCATGACTGGACTCAGAGCATTCTGTCCAACAAAGAATCATACCATCATTGCATGGTTGCAATAGTAGGAATGTCAGTGGCAGGAATATCAGATGGAGATCTGCAACTGGCTAGCCTATGGATGCAGCCTCACATTGATTCCCTAATACAAGACAATTCAATTGTAACCCCAGATTTCAGACATGAGTATGGGAAGATATATATGTGGGGAGGGAAGTTTAAAAAAGCAGAGGAGCTTCAGGCGGCAGTGCTTCAGAAACGGAGGCATTTTCTGGGTGAGGACCATCAGGACACTCTTGATGCCATGTGTTGGTTGGCATGGATATACCAAGACCTGGGCAAATTGAAGGAGGTAGAGCAACTTGTGGGTGCAGTGCTGAAGCAGCGACAAGTTATTCTAGGTGACAATCATCCAGACACCCTGGATGTTATGGCAAATTTTGCCTGGACATATCTACTGCTGGGAAAATTGAAGGAGGCAGAGGAACTTGGGATTTCAGTACTTGAGAAGCTAAGGAATTTTTTGGGTGACAACCATCCAGACACCTTGGTGAGTATGGGGAATTTGGCATCTACATACAAAGCTCTGGGAAAATTGAAGGAGGCAGAGGAGCTTGAGGTTGTAGTACTTGAGAAGTGGAGGAAGGTTTTGGGAGACAACCATCCAAACACCTTAATGATTATGGCAAATTTGGCATCCACATACAAAACCCTGGGGAGATTGAAGGCAGCAGAGGAGCTTGAGATTGTGGTACTCAAGAAGCGGAGGAATGTTTTGGGTGACAACCATCCAGACACTTTGATGACTATGGCAAATTTGGCAGTCACATTCCGAAACCTGGGGAAATTCAAGCAGGCAGTGGAGCTTGGCATTGCAGCACTTGAGAGGTGGAGAAATATCTTGGGTGATAACCATAAAAGCACCTTGCGTACCATGGGCCATCTTGCAGCCACATATAACAAGCTGGAAAGATGGCAGGAGGCGGAGGAGCTTGGGGTTGCAGCACTCAAGAAGCAGCTGGATCTGCTGGGTGACAAGCATACATGGACCTTGGAGACCATGCAAAATCTGGCTGTGACATATGAACAATTGGGGAAATCAAAAGAGGCAGAGGATCTGAATGCAATTCTCAGGGGCAATCAAACTTAGGTTATGTTACTACAATTTATGTTGTTTCTCTTTTTTTACCATTTGACACCTACTGATCAATACCAATAATTGTCGGAACAGTGTTGGAAAATAATTTTGCATATGTGCACCAGAGACTGACAGTTATGCAGAGATTTGATCAAAACACAGCACATTTATTTGACCTCAACAGGCCTCAAAATAACCAGGGTTGTATGTTACAGGGTCAAGCAAAGCCCAAAACATGAACATGATTTTATTTGTTCTTATTACACCAATAATTGGGAAACCCGCCACTTGAGCATTTGGCCGACACCTACATCAGAGTTTCTAAATCATGGTCAAACTTGAATTGTATGCCCCAACCGTTGTGATACCATAGTGCACAAATTTGATTTCGAGAAGGTATCTTTTTTTTCTCTGATTTACTATGTAAGGGCAACCCGAGGGAAAGGTAGGTCTGAACAGTTCACAGGTTTTGTACCTGCATGGCCACTAGTGCAGTGCAATTTTGAATTGTCATGTCAGTTGAAGAAAGTTCATAATATCGAGAACCCTGCCCAGACCATTGTGTGTGATTCCCTGCTGTGAGGACAGGTCACTGGAACCTGAGCTATCAAACCTGAGCGGGTCACACTCCAATATTAAATGACCACTGCCATTATACAAGTGGTGTGAGCTCTAGTTCAAGTAAGAATAAACACTACAAACTGGTTCTAAATTGAGTTTGTCTTTCGAGACTGGAGTTTAGCTGTCAATGACAACGAAATTGGGTACAGTACAGTATATCATTAGTGTCCATATCATTGACTGGTGTGCACTCGCCATCATTGAATGTGGGGTGGTTGAAGACTGTATCTGGGCTTGAATTTCTTGAGAAATAGGAGCAAGTTTCCGTTTGATCCTTCCACCTGGCGACGACTGTGCCATTGTTGTTCAACACAATGGTGGAAGTAGTGGAGATTCTGTAGATGGCAGATAGGCTGGACTCAAGACCACGCAGTGAATATAATAAACACGCTGTGTAGGACCCTCCATAATTATTGGAAACAGAGGTGACTCGCCTTTGAGTGAATAATGAAATAGCAATCACTCATGCAATGGGTGATGCCAAGTCAATGCAGCTTGCAATTTCCAGATCACCATGGGCGGACAATGGATAAGATTAGTTGACATCGAGACGAGAGACCGATCAATTATAACAGTGGGTTTTTTTTTGTGAGGTTCGTTGCTTTCTTTATTCAAGATTTTGTTCCTGGAACCACAGCTTTTAGTCCTGCTGAAAATTTAAACCAGTGAGGCAACATGTGAAGTCTGATTGCATAAATGGAGTGGATATTGGTTGCAAGTCCAGTCTGTGCGTGTGAACGGTGAGGCACAACTTGAATGGAGGAAAGCGCGAAGTTCCGGCAAATCCGATCAATAATCGGCCCGAACATTGCCGAGGCCTGTCTTAGCGACGATGTAACGACAACGCCCAATTTTTGCCAGATGGACTCGAGTGTCCTGGCTTTCGCCAACTTTCAAACCCGATCCAACGAAAGAATGGGCTCGCCCTGCCCGTCCGACTGCGTTTACTGTCCCGATACTGTCGAAGCACGCCGCATTTACGTTGCAGAGGTGTGTCTTTTGCTTTCCGTATTTCTTCCATTTGCTACGGAGAACGCTGAGGCCGAGGCCAACACCATATTCGTTGGTGCGTGTCCCCGTCGCGTGTGCATTCTTTGCGAGATCCTTATGATGATTGCCTGCAGACCTGACCACTGGTGACGCGACCTCGATCGGGACCTGGGCACGATGCGCGCGGCGGCGGAGAGCGTGGAGACGGACGACTTTGACCCGCAGATCACTGCTGCGAGCGGGCTGCCAGTGCGTTTTCTTTACTTTTTGCCCTCTCCACCCCCAACGACGCTGTGCCACAACGCGGCTCCGGTGAGGATCGTGTCGCATCGGACATCGCAGTGCCCACCTCGGCGTCGTGCCCTTCCAATGGCCGCATCCGTCTCATCCCATCGCTTCCTGGCCTCCTCCCATCCCACCTGTGCCGCATCGCATCGCATTCCTCCTCCCCGCCCCGTATTGCATGGCTTCATGCCTCCTCCGCTGCCTGTATCCTATCTTACTCATCCTCTCCGTCCGATCGCGTCGTCTCCCTCCACACGTTCCTCCTCTCCCATCGCCCGATACGGCCTCGCATCTTCCCCTCGTCCCATTCGCCGTCCCCGCCGTCCCCCCTTCCCTGCCTCTGCCATTCATACTGCCCTTTCATCCGATCCCCCCTCCCTCTGCCACGCTGCCTTGGCCCTCCTGCCGTCGTGTTTGCGTATAGCGCCGCCCTCCCCATCCGCGTTCCCGTTCCCCTTCTCCCCCCTGCCCGCAGTGATTTCTCGGCGCATTCGTCTCTATGTTACGCTCCGCCTCCTCTGCGTCGCGTCGCATCGCGTGCGCGTATCGCGTATGCTTCACATCTTCCCCGCTTCGTATTCGCCTCCTTCTTTCCCTTTCTGTTCCCCCTCTCCCCCCAATCCTCACTGTCCGATTGCGTTATCTGTCCTCTCTCTAGCCCCCACCTGTCGGGATCACACTCATCTCGCTTCTTTGCAGCCATCGCTCTCCAAATCGGCAAGATCAAGCGCAAGGTTCTCAAGCTCACCGGCATGGTGCACACTGCAGACACGAGCGCCGCAGCCGCTGCCGCGGGTACGGAGATGTCGTCGCTCGAGCCGGATTTGGAGATTGAGCAGTATGTGATTCCTTTGCCCTCTCTTCACGTCCGGAAGTGGCACGACAGCGTGCCGCGCCGCTCGTCCCATGCACGGCGCGCTCCAGCTCGGGCTCCTTATCGCGCACGCGTGCAGGCTCGGGGTCTCTGTCGTGCACGCGCCAAGGCTCAGGCTCCGCGTCACGTACGTTCCACGCGCGAAGGCTCGCGGGGGCCTCACACTCGCACAGCCGGAGCAGGAGCCGCAGCCCGCGCGTGCATCCTCCTTAACTCATCACGCCCTTCTGCCTGCCCTCGCATCCCACCTGCTCCCCGTCCCTGTCTTTGCCCCGGGTTAATCCGTCCGTCATTCAGCTCCGTCTTCATCTCTCCATGCATACATCCCCATTCCCATCCTTCGTAATCCCTGTCTCGTCTTCACCCCTTATTGCCCGTCCTTGCTCCGATCTCCTTCCTTTCTTCCTTCCCTCTCCATCGCGCGGTCCGCGCCCCATTTCCATCCCCATCTTCGCCTCTCCGTGCGTCCACGCGCCGCCATTCACAATCCCCCCTCCCCATTCTTCCCCATCCCTGTTCTCCCGTCCCTCCTTCCGTTTTGTCTTTTTCCTGTTTTATTTTTCACCTTTCATTTTTCATCTTTTATGGGACCTATCGCTAACCCATGCCTGCGTGGAACGAAATTAATAATTAACGTCGTGGTGGAGCAAGAGCGATGTGTCCCAGGAGGTGGCTTGACCCTCGCCTTTTCACCGTTTTCGAGTGTGCCGAGTCAAGTTATACAACTACAGACCGTGCTTCCCATGTCAAGTAAGTAGTGACTTTGCTGTTTTGAAAAAAAAATAGTTTGATGCCGTTCTCGGTTTGCGTGCGATGAAAGTCGGTGTAAAAAATTACGGAGGTAGGCGGAGTGAATCGGGAAGTTTCGGACAGTGTCCAAGTCGCTCCGTTTCTTCCTTCATTCTGTTCAAGCCCTCGAGGAACTTTCCTTTCCAAGACCAAGTCAAGCCGGGATTGAAAGGGCTCTTTTCTCCTGCGGATGTTGGCGCGTTGCAGCACGCACACTACAACCTACGCATGCTTCACTCTCCGAGTCGCAGAGCTTTTAAACTTTAACGTCCTGTATGAAATTGCCCAGCCTTGGTGGGTCAGCGCTCGGAGACTTTCGTTCATCCTCGAACTTTTCTGTGCGACTTCTGCTGCCGAGCAAACAGTCAACACCGCATTTTTCTTCTCCAACGTTAACTGAGCGCGGGAGCAATCGAAAAATCCTCGTGCTCTAACTCCTCCGCGCAGTACTACAGGCGATCTGCACCTATTGGCATTGATGTTGCATTTACTCCGACTCTGCGGCAGGTAGCTTCTCTTCGAGTCTGCAGCAAACCGCGTGATTCGCGGAGTTCCAGAGCTCTACCAGTGACGCCACCGCGCGGTCGATGGTTCAAGTTGAGGCATCAATGATCCGTGCTCATATTCGGCTAGTAACTCCTCCGCGTAGTTCGCCAATCCACACCCATTTGTGTTTACCCCGACTCAAAGCGTGTCGGACTCCATCTTCGAAGATATAATGCCGCTGTGTGATTTGTAGGCTTTCGTTCTTTCTTTGCGATTCGAACTCTCGGCCGATTTCTGCCTTTTCACCTCGATGCACTTCTGATTCGGTATTTTCTGCCTTTCATTTCACCTTTTCTACACGGCCATTTCATGTCTGCCTTGCGTGGACCTCTCGCGAGGCTGCTCAAACTTGTTGTCGCGACTTTCTACTCGACGGCATATTTCCACTGTCTTGGCTGGCGACAGCTTTTCTTCTATTATTCTCACCCCCTTTCTCTTGGTTTCTACGCGACTTTTTCTGTTCTTTTGCATGTAGCGTGCTACACTGACTGGCTGTTTTCTGTTGCGACCTTGTTTTTGCCCTCATTTCACTTTATTTCTGTTCTTCCTTCCGAGTACATAACTGATCTCGACGTTGCTACGACTTTATTGCTGGCCGTCACTTCGGACTCGTCTTTTTTATTTTTATTTTTATTTTTCACTCTGTCGCCGCAATGTCATACCATGGTCTGGGAAGATTAACGGAGGCAGAGGAGCTTGAGGTTGTGGTACTTGAGAAGAAGAAGAATCTTTTGGGTGACAACCATCCAAGCACCTTGCAGACTATGGGGAATTTGGTAAGCACATACCTAACCCTGGGGAAAGTGAAGGAGGCAGAAGAGCTCGGGGTTGTGGCACTTGAAAAGCGGAGAAATATTTTGGGTGACAACCATCCAGAGACCTTGATGACTATGGGAAATTTGGCAATCACATTCCAAAAACTGGGGAAATTGAAGGAGGCAGAGGAGCTTGAGGTTGCAGTACTTGAGAAGAAGAGGAAGATTTTGGGTGATAACCATCCAAGCACCTTGAAGACTATGGTGAATTTGGTAGTGACATACCGAAACCTAGGAAAATTGAAGGAGTCTGAAGAGCTTGGGGTTGTGGTACTTGAGAGGCGGAGGAATGTTCTGGGGGAAAGCCATCCAAGCACCCTGTGTACCATGGGCCATCTTGCAGCCACCTATAACAAGCTAGAAAGATGGCAGGAAGCTGAGAAACTTGGGGTTGCAGCACTCAAGAAGCAGAGGGATCTACTGGGTGACAGGCATACATGGACTTTAGAGACCATGCAAAATCTGGCAATGACATATGAACAATTGGGTAAATCAAAAGAGGCAGAGGATCTGAATGCAATTCTCAGGGGGAGTCAAGCTTAGGCTATGTTACTACAATTTATGTCATTCCTCGTTTTCACCATCTGAAGCTGAGTGATAAATAATTGTCTGAACAATGTTGGGAAAATAGATTACTGTGCACAAGAGACTGAAGTTATGCAGAGATTTAATCAGACACAGCACATTTATTTGATCTCAACAGGCCTCAAAATAACCAGTGTTATATGTTACCGAGTCAGCCCAAGCCCAAAACATGAACATGCTTACCACCCCAATAATTGTAGAACCCGCTGCTCAAGCATTTGGCAGACACCTACATGGGATTTCCTGAATTGTGGTCAAACTCAACTCTTGTGTATCCAACTGTTGTGATACTATAGTACATGAATTTGATTTTGAGTGAAGATGTCCTTTTTCCTCTGATTTACTATGTAAGGGCAATCCAAGGGAAAGGTAAGCCCGAACAGTTCACAGGTTTTGTAACTGCATGGTCACCAGTGCACTGCAATTTTGAATTGTTATGTTAGTTGAAATGTAATAAGGCAAAACTTGGGATATTTTTCTTTATTGTTGCCATACAGAATCAGGTAGGCTGGTCATGTCCTGGTGAAGAAAGCTCACCATATCGAGAAACCTGCCCAGACCATTGTGTGTGATGCCCCTGCTCTGAGACAGGTCACCAGAACCTGAGCTGCCAAACCTTAGCAGGTCATACTCCAATATTAAATGACCACTGTCATTCTACCAGGATGTGAGTTCAGTTTGAGTGAGAATAAACACTACAAACTGCTTCTAAATTGAGTTCGTTCTCTGAGACTGCAGAGTTTAGCCATTGATGCTAATGAAATTGGGTACAGCATATCATTATTGTCTATATCATTGAATGTGGGGTGGTTGAAGGACATATCCACCCCTAAATTTCTCGAGAAATAGAAGCAAGTCTCTGCTTGATCCTTCCACCCGGCAACAACTCTATTACTATTGCTGTGCAACACAATGGTGGAAGTGGTGGAGATTCTGTAGATGGCAGATAGGCTAGATTCAACCATCACCTGTGAGAAGTGAATGATCATGAAGTGAGTATAATCAACGCTGTGTAGGACCCTGCATAATTATTGGAAACTTTAGAGGTGACTTGCCTTAGAGCTGGAATAATGAAATAGCAATCACTCATGCAGTGGGCATGGTTGATTCAACACAACTTGAAATTGCTGGATCACCATGGGGTAATGATTTCTTGAATCAGTTACCACAAGAGAGAGGAGGGACCAATTAATTACAGTGGGGTTCTTTGCAAGCTTCATTGTATTCTTTATTTCAGATTTTGGAACCACAGCTTTTAGTCCTATTGTAAACTGGTGGGGCACGAAAACTGTATTTTACCATTGTAATTTGGACCACCATTGATGTGACCTCAATTAGGAACCTGGCACGATGCATGAAGTGGAGGAGAACACACGCAAATAGACAATTTTGACCTGTGTATAGATTGCTACTGTGAGTGGCCTGCTGGTGTGCTTTCTTTACTTTTTGTCTTCTCTAACCCCCAATGGCACTGTGGCACAACACATTGACACTGCTCTGGCATGGATTATGTCACATCGGATGTCACAGTGCCCACCTCAGCATTGTGCCCTTTCCACTGCCTGTATCCCATCTCATCCCACCTTCCACCTGCACCACACCACACCACATCCCTCATCCCTGTCCAGTATGGCATCATTCCTCCTCTTACAGGGGGCAAAACCCAGGGCATGACAATGTGAAGTGCTGTGGAAGCACTTGGCAGGCATCATGCTTGGCATCTGGCTCGGCACTTACTCTCATTAGTAATAAAGAACAACTTCCTTTTTCCCTTTGTCCTTTGTCTGATCTATTTTAGCTGTTTTGAAATTGTGCTGAAGCTCTCCTGGCTATAACATCTTCTTACAGCCATTGACAGTACCGAAGGCGCAGATGAAAAATTCCCTGTTTAGGATGTTTTTCGAAGAATTCCCCAGATCTCTGTCAGTTTTGTACAGATTCAGATGAAACCTAGCCAGATCTTCCAGGCTAATTCATACACAATTAGTGACAGAAGGAAATTTGCGAAAATACTTTATATTGATTGGCCTGTGTTTTTGGACTGTTTCCGTGATAAATGATGTCTAGCATAGTCCAAACATGTTCAAATGAGCTGATTATTTGCAACAGCGAACTAACATACGTTTAAAAAGATTTCATAGAGTCAGAATTCCAGAAAATTCAGTCTATGATACCTGTAATCCTGTCTGGACAATGGGCAATCCACTCTGATCTCGAAATATTGCGAGAACTGAATGTAACCATGAGCTTTATGAATCTATGGCTGGATAAAATCATTCATAATCCATGTAAGTCTTTTTTCTCACAGAAACCAGGCCATTTGAACAGGTTCCAGGCTTGCTAGCGGGTATCCAACACTCAAACAGCCTGAAATCCAAGATTATCCACTATGAAATATTTTGACAGGTTTCTCTCTATCACTGATTCCGCATTAATTAGCCCAAATTATCCAGCATGATTTCATCCAAATCCACGAAGAACTGACCGAGATCTAAGGAATTCTTTGAAAATATCCCAAACAGGAAATTTTTCGTCTGCGCCTTCGGTACTGTCAATGGCTGGAAATTTTCAAAAAAAATCCATGACTTAAAAAGTGTATAGCTCGAATCGTGTGTAGTAAAAGAGAGAGCAATCGGACCATCATCCTTGCTCGGGAAGAGGAAGTAGGATGGTCCAAACATGGTCTGGAGTGGCAAAAGGGGAGGTTTCAAATGAGGCAAAGGAGAAAGGAAAGAACACTGATGAGGTGTATGCAGTGGGATAGAAAGATGGAGCAAAAGTTGTGAATGGCATGCGGTGGGATGGGACGTGGACAAATCAACAAGGGAAGCACAGGGAGGGTTGAAGAGGTGACAAATTAAGGAGGATGCATGTGAGCGCTGCGGCTCCTGCTCCTGCTGTGTGAATGCGAGCCCTCCACATGGCCTCAGTCCATGGAACACAGTGAAACAGTGCACTCAAGTGCGGCCTATGCTAGAACTGATATGGAGTGATGTAAAACACCAAACCAATCAAGCAACACACACACAACACACAGTGTGGACTTGAGTTCAGAGTATACAACTAAGATTGAATCAACACTATTGATATTTCGACGAATCGGACTTTGGGGTCTGTTTAGGACTTGTGGGAGGCAACGATAGTTGATAAACAACTGAAATAGGCTACCGAGTTACCGAAGCAACGGGGTTTATATGGGTTTTATGTGTTCTAGGAACGGGTTTTACTTCCTAGGATACTACTGCAATCACTAAGAGTGGGTACTGTGACCACACTGATTCGTGGAGTTCCAACAGATGACCTGTGTCACGTCCCTCTTCTTTCTCCCCGTCCCTCACTTTCTCGCCCTGTGTCGCATATGTCTCTGTCACGCTGCCTTCCCCCTCGCCTCTTCCATCGCTGGCCCTCGCCTCGTGCCACCACGGCCGACTCCATGTCGCGTCGTGGCAGAGTGGAGTCGAGTGTCGCATCATCGGACCTCGTGTGCTCCCCGCCCCGTCCCCGTCCCTCGCTCCATTCCTCTTCACCTGTCGGACTTACACTCATCTTGCTCGTCTTGCAGCCGCCGCCCTCCAAGTCGCCAAGATCAAGAACAAGATTCTCAAGCTCACCGGCAAGGTGCAGCACCGCGGGCATGGACACGTCGAATCTGGAGGACTTGGCGACAAAGCAGTGAGTGTTCTCCTGGTATCCTTCCTTTCATTTCCATCCATCCACCATCCCCTCCCTCCCTTGCGCCCCTGTTCCGCCTCGCTTCCACAGGCGGGACTCCGCACGCCGGATGCGGGACAGTCGTCTCCACGTCCCCATGTGCGCCGCACTTTCCTCTCTGCGCGCACCCCTTCGCTCTTTCCCGATTCCGCTCCATTCGTGTCTTCTCCGCACGGGGATCTCTTCCGCCCCCGTCCCACCTATTCCCGTTCCCGTCTTTCATTTCCCTCCATTCGTCCGCGCCTCATCCCACCCGCGCAATCTCGTGCTTCCTCCATTCTTTCCCCATGCGTATATTACTCCATGCTGCGGGAGCAGTTTGCATCGCGACAGACGTCGCGAGGGGGCGATGGGTAGCTTGATGTCGGATCTTTTAACTCGCCGATTTCGAGTTACTGGGCATACCGAGTTGAGCTGCTGACCATTCTTCCCATGTAGTAGTAGATTTTAAAAAATTTCTAATTCTATTTCAATGCCGTTCTTTGGGTGCGCTGAGATCTATGAGAGCCAAGCGTGCGACGACTATTTTGAGCCCGCCTATCGGGATTGTTCGGGTGGTTTCGGGCTTACGGGTCGCGTGACGTCGCTCCTTCTTTCCTTCCTCGAGTGCTTTTCAAGACCAAGTTGTGATAAGCTGCGGTTCATAGGCGATATAACCCCGGATATTATAAGCACCTTTGGAGACTGTAAATCTGACGCCATCGCGAGGTCAATGTTTTTCCTCTTTCTTTCGATTGAGGTCCAGACGACCAGCGCTTCCTGATCAAGTCAATCTATGGATCCAGGATGGATTCTTGTGGGTACTTGCGGGACTCGGCCAGTGATTTGAGCCTTGAGGTGCTTGTGCTTGCTGGTTTCTTAATTTAATAAAGGTAGAACTCGCCATGGACCTTCAATGGACCTCCATGCATCGGGTAAATGAATTTCTTCAATTAATCATGGGCCGTTGTAAGAACAACCGTCCTTTTACATCTTGGGATCTGGAGACGGTATGGGACGGCAAAAAACGGGCGTTAACCGTACATTAATAGGACGGGCCGAGGTACGCGATGTGACAATCAGAGGTGAAACCCCAGGTGCACCAGGCTTTGAAACGCGCCAGGGGTCCTCTGAGACCTCCCAAGCGCACTTGGGTTGCATATTTTGCACGAAATGAATGGATTGAATATCCGCCGGGCTCTGTCACATGATCCACGGTGATGAAAAATAATTCTCCTGGTTCCAGTGGAGGAGATTCCTGGCGCTGCCTCAACCAGGGTGATAAAATATCTCTGAGGCGCCAATTTTTGCATGGCTTAATATCGAATTTTAACAGTACATACAGCGAAATTCATAGTAGATTTAGATTCCGCACCCAACCGTATACGGCTGTCAACGGCTTCTCTCTGATGGACGGACAGCAATTTTGCCGTCCCGTACCCATCCCGCATATTTTATTGGCCAAGGGCTCGACGGGGTGGGGTGGGTTTGATGGCTCCCGTCACACCAGTAAAGGCGGGGACGGTGGGCAGCCCTGGGAACCGAACCTCAGCAAGACTTGAGCAAGACTGGCAAATTTAGCCTAATTGCCCAAACCCTTATAAGGAATCCTTAATGAACGGTTTCAATAGGGGTTTTTTTTTTGACCACGCCCCAAAAACCACTAATACATAACAGGAAAACTCTAGATGTTAATCATCATAGTGTGCGGACTTAAGAATACTGAGGCTTCTATTTGATCTCTGAAGCGCCACTATCATGTTTGGTTGCTTAGAAACCCATGATAAGTAAAGAGTGTATTCCACGGCAATTATTCCATATTTGTACCGTCTGCACCCACAGCTTGATTCCAAGTGAATGCTCAAGAATACTACTTTACGGTATAAATCTGAGCTGCCAAGTGTCAATGGCTGCTTGGTTTTATCCATCATCCCTGCAACTACTCTTGGTCCCCTTACTTGTAAACTTACAAAAACTAACATCTACCATGTCACAAATGATTCCCAAACATGGTCCAGACATGGGTGTGAGGGTGCTATCTCTGGGTAAGGCCAGCCTTCCTGCAGATGTCGACAGCTGCAGCCATTTCAGCTTATCAGACACTCTGCCCTCAACCCAAAATCGGTTCTGCCGAACAGTTCCAGACTAGCAAGTTTGAAGAGGCCCTCAAGAAGCTATTCAAGCAGGAAAAAATGGATGATCTCAGGTCTGATGCTTGCAAAATGTATGTTGCCAGTCTGCATAGAAAATGAATGGGCTGCTCACATGCACAGTTTTGTGTGCACTATGAATGAAAGTAACATGAATGGTGGTATCCCACATCTGTTTCACTCATACAACACCCTGGAAGAACCAGCAAGCAACTGTATGATATGGCAGGCAGCACGGGCTACCTCTGCTACACCTGGGCTGTTCAAACCAATGGAGATTGTACTTGCAGGGCTGAAGCAGCAGTATATTGATAGATGTGTTGGGAACAATAACCCAACTTCTTTGGTTGTTAAGGAAGCAAAACAGCTATACCCATCCCACCCTATAGTGCTGGTGGCAAGCCTTGGGACCGGACATCCTGAAACAATTCAAATTCCAAGATCCCGAAGTTTGAACACCATTGCACAGGTCATGAAAAATATTGCAACTGACTGTGAAAAGACACATGAAGACAATGTCCGCAGATTTCAGAGCACAGCCAACACCTACTTTCGCTTTAAGGTTCAGCAGGGTATGCAGGTCTTGGAGCCCAAAGACTGGAACAAATTAACAGAGGTGTCAGCTCACACTGACTCCGTTCTACGAACGGGTGATGCAAAATTTAAGCTAACAGAAGTTGTCAAGATAGTCCTAAGTAGGTCAAATTTATCTCACAGAGGCTCACTATGAATTGATGATATTATTAGATCCTGCCATACCAGTCTTCCCCACATCTAATCCAGAAACTGTGTCAGTGCTGAAACATATCAACAATTGTTCCCCACCATCAAGAATATTCCAGGGCAGACAGACAATTCTTCACCAAATGCAGACATTTTTCACACAGACAGTGGGCAAGCAAATTATATTTGTGCTGCATGGATTAGGTGGTGCTGGAAAGACACAGATTGCACTCAAGTTCATACAAGAATCAGCCTCTCAGTGAGTTTTTGTTGCAAGTGAACTCATTTTTCTCTCAGCTTCACTGACATCTTCTTCATTGACAGCAGCTCTGTTGACACAATTGATGCGGGCCTGAAAAATATAGCCAAGACAAAGGCTGTTGGAGAGTCTTCACATAATGCCCTTCAATGGCTCCAAAGCAAGCAGGATGAATGGTTATTATTCTTTGACAATGCGGATGAGCCAAAACTCAATCTGAACAGCTACTTTCCTCAATGTGGTCATGGCAAAATCCTCATCACATCTCGAAACCCTGGACTTTGTGTCTATGCTGGCTCACATTCTGCTGTGTCTGACATGGAAGACATGGATGCTGTGGATCTATTACTGAGAAGTGCTGTGCAAGAGACTACAGATTGTAACAGAACAACTGCTAGTCAGATTGTGAAGGTGAGCCAGGGTGTTCACAAGTCACTGATCTTTTCATTAATATGTTTTCCAGGTACTCCATTACCTTCCCCTTGCAATCATTCAAGCTGGTGCATTTATTTCAAAGTCAGGAGATCTTGACAGCTATCTGGCACTCTATGAACAGAATTGAGCTCAACTGCTGAGTCAAAAGTCAGTTCAATCACACAATAATTATGCCTGGACAGTTTATACCACATGGCAGATCAGTTTCAATCAGCTCAGTCAACCTGCAGCAACCTTCCTACAGTTTTGCTCGTTGCTTCATCATCAAGGGATCTCTGAGCAAATATTCAAGAATGCAGCCACTTACACATTTGGACCCTCTAGCCCATCCAAAGAAGAGCTACAAATGCCACTTGACTTCTTGTCACAGTTCTTAGCACATGATGGGATTTGGGATTCCTTCTGCTTTATAGATATGACGAATGAAGTCAGAGCCTATTCCTTGATCAATTTCCACCCCCAACAAAAGATGTTTTCAATGTGCATGACTGGACTTGGAGCACTCTGTCGAACAAGGAATCATATCATCATTGTATGGTTGCAATGTTAAAAATGTCACTAGCCAGACTATCAGAAGGGAAACTCCAACTAGCTAGTCTATGGATTCAGCCTCACATTGATTTCCTGCTGCAAGATAACTCAAATGTAATCCCAGACTTCAGACATGAGTTTGGGAAAATCTATGTGTGGGGAGAAAAGCAAAAAAAAGCGGAGGAGCTCCAAGCTGCAGTGTTCCAGAAACGAAGAAATGTTCTGGGTGAGGACCATCTGGATACTCTTGAAGCCATGTTTTGACTGGTATGGATATACAGAAACCTGGGGAAATTCAAGGAGGCTGAGAAACTAGAGGTTGTGGTGCTGAAGTGGCAAAGAAATACTCTAGGTGACAATCACCCAGACACCCTGGATAGTATGGGGAATTTGGCATTCACATACCAGAGCCTGGGAAAATTGAAGGAGGCAGAGGAGCTTGGGGTTTTGGTACTTGAGAAGGCAAGGAGTGTTTGGGGTGACAACCATCCAGGCACCTTGACTTCTATGTGGAATTTGGCACTCACATACCAGAGCCTGGGAAAATTGAAGGAGGCAGAGGAGCTTGAGGTTGTAGTCCTTGAGAAGTGGAGGGATGTTTTTGGGGACAACCATCCAGACACCTTGATGACTATGGGGAATTTGGCATCCACATACAATGCCTTGGGGAAATTGAAGGAGGCAGAGGAGCTTGAGGTTGTGGTACTTGAGAAGCAGAGGAATCTTTTGGGTGACAACCATACAAGCACCTTGCGTACCATGGGCCATCTTGCAGCCACATATAACAAGCTGGAAAGATGGCAGGAGGCTGAGAAGCTTGGGGTTACAGCACACAAGAAGCAGATGGATCTGCTGGGTGACAAACATAAATGGAGTTTGGAGACCATGCAAAATCTGGCAGTGACATATGAACAATTGGGGAAATCAAAACCGGCAGAGGATCTGAATGTAATTCTCAGAGGGAGTCAAGCTTAGGCTATGTTATTCTACTTTATGTTGTTTCTTTTTTTTTTTTACCATTTCACACCAATACCAATAATTGTCTGAATAACATTGGAAAATAGATTACTGTATGTGCACCAGAGACTGGCAGTTATGCAGAGATTTGGTCAGGACACAGCCCATTTATTTGACCTCAACTGGCCTCAAAATAACCAGTGTTATATGTTACAGAGTAGCCCAAAACATGAACCTGATTTTATTTGTTCTTACCACCCAATAATTGGACAACCTCCTACTCGAGCATTTGGCTGACACCCTTCTGAATTGTGGTTACAGTAAATTTGAACTGGGTGGTTCTAGCCATTGTGATACCATAGTGCACAAATTTGATTTTGAGTGAGGGTATCTTTCTTCTCCTATTTACCATGTAAGGGCACCCCAAGGGAAAGGTAAGTCTCAACAGTTCACAGGTTTTGTACCCACATGGTCACCAGTGCAGTGCAATTGTCATGTCAGTTTGAATACAATAAGGCAAGGATAACAGCTTGGGATATTTTCAGCTTGGGATATTTTTCTTTGTTATTGTCGTACAGAGTCAGGCACTGATCATGTCCTGAGGAAGCAAATTCACCATATCGAGAAACCCGTGCAGACCATTGTGTGTGATTTCCTGCTGCAAGACATATCACCAGAAAGCTGCCAAATATTAGTGGGTCACACTCCAATATTAAATGATGACTGACATTCTACAACTAGTGTGAGCTCTAGGTCAAGCGAGAATAAACATTACAAACTGCTTCTAAATTGAGTTCGTCCTGGAGTTTATGCCGTGGATGACAACGAAATTGGGTATGTCATTGCTGTCCGTATCATTAACTGATATGCACTGTTGGTTGTCGCCATCATTGAATATGGGGTGGTTGAAGGTCATATCTGGGCCTGAATTTCTCGAGAAATAGCAGCAAGTCTCCCCTTAATCTTTCCACCTGGCAAAGACTCTACCATTGCTGTTGAACACACTGGTGGAAGTGGTTGAGATTCTGTAGATGGCAGGCAGATAGACTGGATTCCTTTCTCATACTTGTGTCATGGTCTTGAATGATCATGGAGTGAATATAATCAATACACCGGCGTGTAGGACTCTGCATAATCATTGGATGGCTAGCAAAAATAGAAATAAATCACGTGCGAGCCCGAATAATGAAATAGCAATCACTCATGTGTGTAATATGCTGAGTCAACACAGCTTAATCAGGACTGGATAACCATGGGCCGACAATTTCTCAAGTAAGTGGCGACGAGATTAGCTCATGCTGAGAGGAGAGACCAATTAAGTACAGTAGGGTTTTCGAGAACTTAATGGCATTCAATATTTCACCTTGTAGTCCTGTTGAAAACCAGTGGGGCAAGAATTATACCATTGTCATTCTGATTGTACTGTTGGCTGAAACGGTGTGGGTTATTGATTTGTCAAATGACATAACTACAAGCCCTCGAGTTGACCTTAAGTGGTCCTGCCAGTGAACTCCTAGTCTCGGCGGCCATGAACTTCAACTGCCAGCGTGCAAGGTCCAATCGGATGGATGGAGTGGGTATTCGTTGCGAGTCCAGGCCGTGCGCGTGAGGCACAACTTGAATAAACAGAGGAAAACTCGCGAAGTTCCGGCAAATCCGATCAATGATCGGCTCGAAGGTCTGTCGATCTAGTACCGTCACTGCAGCAACAATGCAACAACGACATCCAATTTTTGCCAGATGGACTCGAGTGCCCTGTGTTTGCCCACTTTTAAACCCGATCCAACAAAAGAATGGGTACGCCCTGCCCATCCGACTGCGTTTACCATCCCGATACCGTTGAAGCATGATGCAGAGGTGCATCTTTCGCTTTCTGTATTTCTTCTGTTTGCTACGGGGACGCTGAGGCCAAGGCCAACACCATATTCGTTGTTGCATGTCTCTGTCGCATGTGTATTTTTCATGAGATCCTCATGATTATTGCCCCCAGACCTGACCACCGTCGACGCGACCTCCACTGGGAACCTTGCATGATGCGCGAGGTGGCAGAGAGCGTGGAGACGGACGACTTTGACCTGCAGATCACTGCAGCGAGTGGGCTGCCGGTGCGTTTTCTTCACTTTTGTCTTCTCCACCCCCCAACGGTGCTTTGGCACGGCGCATCGACGCTGCTCCGCGGATCACGTCGCATTGGACATCGCATTGCTCACCTCAGTGTTGTTTCCCCTTGCCCATCCTCCACCTGCACTGCGCCGCACCACATCCCTCATCCCCGTCCGGTATGGCTTCGTGCCTCCTCTGCTACCCGTATCCCATCTCTTCTCATCCTCCCTGTCCGATCGCGTTGTTTGCCTCTAAACGTCCCCCTCTCCTCCGGGTCGTATCACCCGATACGACCTCACATCTTCCCTGTCCTACTCCTCACATCTCCTCGTCCCACTCGCCAATGGCCGTCCCCCTCCCTCTCCCAGTCATACTTCCTTCTCATTCAATCCTCCCTCCCTCTTACCTGCTGCCTTGACCCTCCTCCCCACCATGTGCGCATATCCCGCTGCCTTCCCTATCCCTGTCCCTGTCCCCCTTCTCCCCTGCCCACCGTTGATAAGGTGTGAAATTGAACACACCTCAAATTGTCAATTTTGTGACCTTTCAGTTGGATACAACTGATAAAACCAGTTAATAAGGTTACACGAGGGTACTAGTCTACTCCCAGGACTGAGTACCAGGCCGCTGGACGCGTTTTAAACACCAGTTTCATCATTACTTTTACCACACTGGTCATAGGGATTTTCCTGCAAGCTGTACACTGTGCAGTGAGTTTGAGGATTTCTGTGGATGCTAGGCCATTATCATATACATGGGACGTTGGAAGGACATTATAAATGGCTACAGAACTCAGGGAAATACTATCTGTGACTTTACAAAGTCATTTTGATGATAGTTACCATATTAGGAATCTAGTGGTTGAACTTGGTGATTTCCGGGTAGTTCCGGAGCCTGTTCACATCTTGATCGGACATGAAGGATGCCGGAAATTGCCTAGACCCATGTGTAATAGGTCTAGAAGGCCTTGGGTGCACTTGGCAAGGTCTAGATGGCTGTGGATACAGGCTGTGCTTGGAAACAATTCAAAAGGCTGTACATTTCCCTTGGGGAAATGACCTTTTCCTCGGAGATCACATCGGAGGTTTCCTAGGACCGATACAGATGACACATGGGCGCTGTTTTCTCGGTCTAACACGGAGTTTAAACCCCAGAAAAGCGGTTTTATTCTCACATACTCTATACCCTTTTAGACAAGTAAAATGTATATAAACCGGCATGTATAATATGTATGGACAGTGAATCCCACTCCCACTTGTTGGCACCAGCTCTTGAGTGTAGTGATCTGGAATCGCCTTGTGCTTGAGCCAGTCTGCAACGACTTGGATTCCACTTGTGTTTGAGCCAGTCTTGGTAAGACTTGGAATCACCTTGTGTTGAGCCAGTCTTGCTGTGACTTGGAATCGCCTTGTGCTTGAGCCGGTCCTCCTCTTCCCCACCTTTACAAAGTCCAACAGTGGTTCTTGTGGTTAGTAACTAGGGTATTCTTATTGGATATACTTGGACATAACAATAAATTGGTTTTGTCGTTCTACTTGCACTATAAGTGTTGTGTATTGGATAAGGTTGTCTGAGGGATCTTTTCTTGTTGAGATTGAGGGTCGATACGCCTGACCCACTGCCCCGAACACACATAACAAAGCATTGAGTTGTTGGTGGTTGAGATTGGGTATATTGGAGTGTAGACTTCGTCTAACTCTTTTGTATTTGATTTCACTGCTACACTCAGGTGCAGCGTTTCACCGTGATCTTCAGCGCATTCATTTGCCCCACCGCCTCCGCATCGTGGCGCGTGTGCGTATCACCTCACATCTACTTACCTCCTTTCTCTCTCCGTTCCCCATCTCACCCAATCCTCCCTGAGCTTGCATTGTTGCCCATTCCCACACTCCTCTCGCAGCCACTGCCCTGCAAGTCAGCAAGATCACACACAGCGTGTACAAGCTCACGGACGAGATGCTGCAGACTGAGATCAAGATCACCCGCTGTGGGCTCTGATACCTCAAGTCTTCAATCAATTTCGGCGACTGAGTGGTGAGTATTCTTATTCCATCTGTTCCTTCCCTCTCTTTGCTTTCACAAGTGGGACGACACCGCACTGCCACTCATTCCATGCACAGCGCTGAAACGCTGACTATAATCCCGCAGGTGAAAGATATATCACAAATACTCAAAATGAGTATCAGAAATACACCAAATCAACACTACAACACCACTATCAAACGTGCGAGGTTCGGGGTTCCAGTCAAGTATTAGACTGTGGCAATTTGAGGTTTTACTATCTATGTAGCTTCTTTAGCTAATGACACAATTTGACAATCTAAGTCCGTCTTAGGCACTTTTACGCGATCTATCGATCTTAGGAAAGTGTCTTTATGCAATGTAATGGAATGTGATTCAATTGGGACGGTCAGAGGACCTTTGAGACCTGGTGGACCTGTATCTGCCTTGTTCAATGATTATTTAGCTAATGCGGACTGGACGTCACTGCAATGAACTAATGCACCTTATATTCTATTCTCACTTGTTCCACACGTAAATCAGGCCTTATAGACCTTAGTAACATGCGTCACTCGCAATAATATCCAACAAAATGTATATTTGAACAATAACACACAAAAGAAACTTTATCGGCTTCCCAATAGTAATCCGAATAGATGCAACACTTCCAAGATGGCACACTGGTTCAGCGTGAGCACGGAAGGAAAGGGGAGAATCCACTGGCGTCCTGCTGAAATCCTACGGGTATTTATACTACGTAGGAACCCATATACGGAAATAATGTTACAAACGAAATAAAACTCTATCTGGTATGGTTATGGCTAGATATATTGCCCACGGCTAAACGGAACTGATTCTTGGTACATTCTGCGATAAATACGGAAGAGATTTAATAAATAGGTCTGAGAAATATGAGATTTGGTATATTTGGGACAGAAACCATGCGGTCTCGCCCTGGTTTATCAGCCTATCATCACCAAGACATGTGATCCTTATTGCAACACCTTGTTTCCGCAGTCAAGGCCATGCAACAATCTATTATTAGCACACCTATCCGACTTTATCCGAAACATCGGTCAAAGCGAGCCTTTGCCGGGCTGCAGCAAGGACCCAGACCTCTGGTCCATCATGTGTGGCCTCGAGATGCTATTGATGCTAAGTGTAACACACATGGTTCGTTCTTAGATGCCTAATCGGGTTTCCTTCTAGAACCATCTAGTCGTAGGACTGCCCGTACTGATTCCTCTTGGTCCTCTGCGCCCTTGGACCCTCCCTGGTACTTGTTGTAGTTCATAGACGGATAATAAAAGACCATATCCTTGATAGGAACATGCGGAGAAACCCCAATTCGGTTATAGAATGGTTGGGAACTCTTTAGCTAAAGAACGGTATCTTCCATAAATTCTGACCAACTTGGCGGCCGTCCTCTATATGAAGCTCCAGACTTCAGCACATGTATAATTCCTTAGCTACATGCTTGGATCTCGCACTAGCTCGCGTTTGGTAATGATATGTATACAGCAGTTTCTTTAGCTAATAGGTATACAGCACTTGTAAAATTGAAGAATTTCACAGCTAGCCATTTAGCCTGCTTATCAGCATGCCAAGACTCGGGCTACCTGTTGCGCATACACTCATGCTCAGCGTCCTGTTGCGCACACACTCAGGTTCGGGGCACACATGCGTGCGGGCTCCAGCTCTGCGTCACGCACATGCTCCACACGCTCAGGCTGTGTGGAGGGCTCGCATTCGCACAGCAGTGAGCAAGAGCCGCAGCCTGCGGGCGCATTCTTCTTCCACCACATCTTCCGCCCTCCCTCCCATCCCACCTGCTCCCCGTCACCATCTTTTCCCCTCCTTGATTTGTTCCCGCCCCATCCTACCATGCACCATTCACGACTTCCCTGTCTTTTTCTTTACATACTCACATGCATCCCAACCTTTCCTTCGCACTCCCTTCTGCCACTCCGGACCCTGTTCCGATCATCCACTTCGCGAGCAAGGGCAATGTGTGTCCCATTGCTCGCTTTTTTTTGCTACATGCAATTCGAGATACACACTTGTTAAGCCGTGGATTCTTTTTTTTATTTTTAAATTAACGTTCTTTACGAGGTGTGAATCTCCGGTACAGAATTTTGACGTACAATCGCGAATCGGAGGTATGTCGCTGGCACGTGACGTCGCTCCGTTTTCAAAACCTAGCTTCTTCACGTCCTCGTCTTCAGCAACCTCAGAATATTAATCCTTTCACTCAAAAATACTCATCCTCATGCCGTCCATGGTACAACCCCCGGTTCAGAGTTGAAAACCCTCACTATGCCTTCTGAATCTTGTGCCGATCCTACCCTCCTGCTTACCTCCTGCAGAAATCATTTCTCTTCTGGATGGAATGGGCCTGGTTACCTATTTGCCCATCGGCGCGTGAGCCTCGGAGACTTGCGGCTATTCATCCAGTCATGGTCCGTCGTGGTTGTGTTCCTTGTGTGCGCTCAAAATCAAGTTTTTAACAGCACAACCTGATCCTGAGCCCTATTGCTTTCGTCAATACTCACTCAGATGCAAGTCTGCTCACTCTCGGCCTATTCTCTGTCTCCCCTGCGCCACTCTCAGTTATAAACGGAATGCCCTGGTGCTCGCTACTATAATCAATCCGCTTTGCCTGCGGTCTCGATGATTTTATCTTCTCATTCCGGTGCACTGCATGCATTTGCAACTCAAGTTTGTGCTTTCCAACCAGACCTGCACTCGGCCAAAAACATCCTAAATCAATCCTCGATAGTGGTAAAATGCTGTCAGCGTGCGCTCCTTCAACGGCGCCAGGTGCAAAGTTAGTTTCGATGTGGTTCAGGTTTTATTTTGGGCCCACATTTACTCCCTGATACATGTTTCCCAAGTCCACGCACTGCTGGAGCTGGTGCTCCTGGGAGCTCGGTTTTTCTCCACTCGAGACATACATCGGCTACAGCACAGCATCCGGGCCAGCAAATGCCAGCACTCAGCGCAGCAGTCGTTGAGAAATGAAGTGAAGTGTGAATACTATGTGGGCCGTGTGGGCGCCAGTGCGGTGTATAATTCTTGATCACATACCAGAAAATAGAGCATGCCGGCCCTCGAGTTTGGATAATAAAATAATAATCACCAGAACAGCGTGATCTTCGAAGCTATGATGTTGCGGAAGCCGAATCGAGATCACCACATTTTCCAGTGACAACAACATTAGCTGACGTCGAAAAGAGTAGACGTATTCTATTAATCACAGTGGGTGAGTTTGGTCAGCATTCTGGTATTCATTTCATTCCTGGAGGAGCTTTTAGTTGTGTAGAGAACTGTTGAAAGAAACCTCTCTCACCATTGCGACTCCAGTGAGATAATCATTGGTCCTTTCCAGTGCCGTTGACTGAAACAGCACGGGTTATTATTCTTTTGAACGAGAGAATTCCAGACCCTGGTGGAAGCTAGTCCTGTGGTTACCACGCCATCGTAGTAGGCGGTCGACCTTATTATATAAGCACCCGATTGGGAAGTCACATGTCTACTACATTGTCGCGACTCGACACGTCAAGGGTGGCCTAGAGGACATATCCCATGAAAAATGGGTGCTGGGCTGCTTGAAATTTATTAAACAACGCCTCTGACCCTCTCCGTGGTACATTTTGGAACGGAACCGGCAACTCACCTTTTTAAAGCTTTTATCGCCCAATTCGGTCGAAGCGGGAATCACCTAGATAAAGCCCCCCCCCCCGGGGTTTTTTATGTTCCCTGGACACTTATAAGCCTTTTTCATGCCATCTAACGTCGAAATTCGCGTCAAATAACACCAAGACGCGTGAAATAAATGGCTTGTTTTGTTGCGCATCTCCCATCATTACATAATAAAGTCGACCGCCGCTTATCAGACGCGGTAACTAACAGACTGTAACAAGCGAGGAACGAGCTGGTATTGTTACAGCGTCTGTCTAGAGAGACTAGGTAGAAGCAGACGGCAAATACATTCGACGTTCAGCGTTTGAGTCACCTTGAAGCTTGGAGTGGTCCTATTCGTCGCTTCGAGTTGTTGGAACCCAGGACTTGGACGCCGACAACTTCAATAGCCAGCTGGCAACAGACGAGATGAATAGACATGCTTGAGACTGAAAACAAATCCAGTCCGCGAGGCACAACGTGGGTACAACTTGAGTGGGCGTAGGAAAGATTGGAGGCCAGCTCCGACAAATCCGATCAATGATCGGCCCGAACATAGCCGACCTCCGAGTCTCATCCAATCGTCTCGAGCACATCTGCGAACTTCTTAGGAAGTGAGAGGTTTAGCCAAATCAACCGCTCCCCGAGGGGGAGCGGCCCAGTGTCTTTGTGCCGTTTCTGGATGGCCTAAATACAATAAACTATAGGGACGGAAAAACATGAGCAGGAGTGTATACGAGCGTCCGTGTGTGAAAAATACTATGTAGGGCGGGTGACCAGAAAATGGCTACGCTATCCATGGCAAGTATAATAAATAAGAGAACTTCCAGGAAACAATGAGAACGGCTCACCTGGCAAGGCAGTGGAAGAAATCAAGAGATGACCACTGCTTGCCAGGGAGATTTGATAATAGGGGTGTTTCGGAACCGCGCTAAGTGGCGATGCGTAAATTGGAATTTACGGCGGAGTGCGAGGAAATGGGAAGGACTCACTGCTACGACTCTCGCTTAGACCGCAGGGGTGGAGAGGAGCGAACTCTTTTACAACCGTTGAGGGTTTACAACCTTGGAGGTAAGAGCGTGAGAGGGAGCGGAAGGAATCGGAGGTATCTTGCTTACTCGACGATTAGCCTTGTGTAAACTCCCGTTTAAACTCGACTCATCGACGATGTGGCCTAGTGTTGCCGGGGTTCGGTTAGGTTCGGTTTTTTCCGAAATTTTCCGAACCCTGAACCGGACACATGCCGAACCTGGGGTTCGGTTCTCAGAGGTTCGGTTCAGGTTCAGAAGCGGTTCGAACTCCAACGAACCTGTGGGTTTTCCAAGAACACTGACTGACTCCTATAATTCTGGAATAGGTCCCACTGAGTGTAGATATCATTGAATTTAGTCGGATTATAGAGGGGTACCTGTTCCAGCTCTGTTTTGCAGGTTTGAATGGCAAGCCTTTCAATTGATCTGCCTCCAGGCAAGCTAAAGATTTATCAGATTGTCCCGGGAACTGGATCAAATCCCCACATGACGCCAATGGTGCCTCTGTAAATTGGATCTTGGGTATGACTTCAGCCTCATGTGGGTTTAGTTGAGGTTCAAGAAACAAAACTACCTGTGAATGTTCACCAAATAGCCCTGAAAAAACTCAGGTTCGAACAGGTTCGCACCTGTTCGCACCGGTTCGCAAAAAATCAACAATCTCCGAACCCTGAACCGGACCTGAGGTTCGGTTCAGGTCCGGTTCAGGTTCGGCATCGGTTCAGAACCGAACAGCGGCAACACTAATGTGGCCACTCTTCACCAGATGGACAAGCTCTGCTCATCCCTGCGCTGGCTGCATTTGCCGCCCATTCCCGCCGAAGCGCACCGCTTTTGCGTTTGCACTGAAGTGCGTGCATTCCTTTTTCCCATTTTTTTAAAAAAAAACATTGTTGACTGATTTTTGCAAACCAGCTAAGCCTACGAGCAGTACAAGGTCTCCAATGGGTGGCTGGGAGCGCCGAGGCAGAGGCCAACGCTATCTTCGTCGGTGCGCCTCCCCGTCGCGTGCATTTCCCCGCTCATGATGATCATCCCCGCAGACCACTTCCCGGCGAACAGGACTGCCGTCCACACGAGCTGCGTCCGAGGCTACAGACGCTACAGGTGGCCCTCCCTTTCCTTCGTGTCGCGGTCCTCAAGCTCGTCGGCGAAGGTGCGTTCTGTCACCTGTGGTTCTCATAAACCATGCCTTCCCCTGCTGTCCAATCGTTCGCGTCCTCATTAACCGCACTCTTGCGGTCCATATTGGCGCCCACCCCATCCTATCCCCCTCGTCCCAGCCTCATCTTTTCTACCCGCCTTCTTTCTGTCCCTCTCTCCTCTCCCCTCCGCCCCCGCACTGCAACTAACCCCGCTCCCCGTGCAGATCTCAAGCAACCGCCGCTGCCACTTCCATCGCCTCCCTCGTCCGACCTCGCCACCGAGCAGACCAATCGTAGGCCGTCGCTACCTCCTCCGGTCTATTTATCTTCCTCTTCTCCTACGCAGCGCATCCGTTCATGATTTCCTGTCCCATCGAAGGGTGTTCCCCGGGACTCTCTGCGCGCGCTCGCTCCTCCTGCGCGCGATGCCTCTCGCTCCTGCTCCGCGCGCACGGACTCTCTCATCCGTCCCTCTCCTTCCTGCACACATCCCCTCCCTTCTTCCTCCGCGCGATGCGTCTGCCTCCTCCGCACGACGTCACTCCCTGTCCTGCGCTGCACCCTCCTCCTCCACGCCACTCGCTCCCTAGTCCTCCCCGCGTTCACTCCTCCTGCTCCGCGCGCTCACCTTCCTTCTCCCTTCTCCCTCCTCCTCGCATGTACTGACTTCTTTTATTCGCACAGACCCCTTCCCAGCGGACCTGACCGCCGCAACGTGAAGTGACTTGCGAACCAAGGGCACAATGCGTGAGGCAGCGGAGAGCGTGGAGACAGGCGATTTTGGCCTGCAGAGAGTGCTGCGAACGGGGCTGCTGGTGGGTCTCGCTTCGTCATCCTTTCGTCGCATCCCTCTTCATGCTTCATCCTCCGTTTCTACGTCTCTCCCCCCCCCTCCACGTCTCCACGTCATCGTATACCTCGTGCCTCCTCCAATGCCCGTACCCCGATATCCAATCCGTCCCCGTCCGCTCGCGTCGTCTGCCCTCCACCACGTCACGTCGTGCCTCCCCTCCTCCCCGTTCCAGTCCCTAGCCCTTCTGCTTCTCCCCTCGCCCGCCGACTTCACACTGCGTATTGCCCCACGTCGTGTCGCTCCCGCCGACTCCCCGTTACATCGCCTCGTCCTTCCAGTGCTTCCCCATCCTGTTCTTCCCCGTCCCCGTCCCCTCCACTTACCTCTTCCACCCCACGTCCCTCCCACTCTGTGCCCGTCCCCGTCCGCCCTCGGCTCGCTCATCTTGTTACGCCCCCGCTCACCGCAGTCGTGCCTGCTTCATGCGCGTCCCATTATCCTCCCTTCCTCCACACGTATCCCCTTACCCGCACGTCCTCCTCTGCTCTTGGTCCCGCTTCTATACCTCGTGCTAGCTCATGCGCTGACGCTCGTTCTCGTAGCGATCCCCCTGCGAGTCGAGAAGATGAAGAGCGAGGTACTGAAGCTCACCGGCGAGAGCACATCAAGATCAAGATCGCGCAAGACGCTGCCGCGGGCTCAGGAACGTCGTCACTCGAGGCGGATCTAGCGAATGAGCGGCGAGTATTTGTGTTTTTTGTTCAATCGTGTCCATCCTTTTACTTCCATGCATCTATCATCCCCTCCTGTTCCGCTTCGCTTCCGCCAGAGGCGGGACTCCGTACGCCACACTCCCGACGTGGGACAGGCATCCTCTCGTCCCATTCCTCCACGCCACACGTGCTCCGCTCTTTCCACTCCGCGTACCCCCCTTTGCTCTTTCCTGATTCCCTTCCATTCGTGTCTTCTCCGCGCACGCATCCTCTTCCGCCCTCTCGCGTCGTCCCACTCTCTTCTTCCCGTCCCACCTCCCCATTCCCTCCACTCGTCCGCGCCCTATCCCACCCGTGTGGTCTCGTGCTTCCTTTATTGTTTCCTATGTATGCATTACTCCCTATTCGCGTTCCTTCCTTTTTAATCATTATCTTTTTTTATCTTGCATGTCACGGGAGCAGTTCGCATCCCGACAGACGCCACGAGTGGGGCGATGTGTCCCAGGGACAGCTTGATCTCGATTTCGAGTTACTGCTACCGAGGCGAGCCGCGGACCGTGCCTCCCATGTCGAGTAGTGGATTGTTTTTTGTTTGAAAAATTGACTTCGCTGCTGTTCTTTGGGTGCGCTGAGAACTACATTATGAGAGTCAAGCGTGCGACGACTGTTTTGAGCCCGCCTATTGGGATTGTTCGGGTGGTTTCGGATGGGCTTGCGCGTCGCGGAACATCGCTCCATTTTTCCTTCCTTCTTTCCCCGAGTGCTTTTCAAGACCAAGTTGTAATAAGCTGCGGTTCGAAGGCAACTCCGGCTCTTCCTTCAAGTTAGTGCTTGATGACACTCTGCAGAGGTCTCCGAGCCGAGCACGCTTAGTCTTCGAACGGTACCTCCTGGAATCTGGTTGCGATGGGATGCAAAATTATTTGTACTGTCTTGATCGACGCCTGCTCTTAACGCAAACCTGCTTATTTTTCAGCTCCCCTGGACCATACTCTGTCTCCCTCAATCTTCACGGTCAAATGCTCTTCGCCTGCGGTCTCGAATGAATCTCTGATTTTTCTGGCCCAGTGCTGCCTGTATTCATTCAGTACTCCGAGTCTTCACATCTTCAGCCCCCGCGTCCCCGCAGCACTCCGCCGTCGATCAATGCAATACTTCTGGATAGTGTAGTTTTACCCAATGGAAATATACAGGCGATCCATGGACGAACAAGTACATCTACGAGTTGGGTATGTATGTGCTAGATTCTTGTGCACCTGCTAATTTAGCGAGCTGAGGTGCAGCCTTCAAACTTGCATTTCCAGCATTTGTGCGTGAATCCCTCAACTTCGGGCTCTCTAAAAGTCTAGCGCGATGCTCCTTTTCTTAAGTACGTCTTTTTTTTTCTTCGAAAACTGAAATGTAAAGCTGATCAGCAGACAAAGCTGCGCCGGGTGCATGTAACAAGCGAGGAACGAGCTGGTATTTTTACACCGTCTGTCTAGAGAGACTAGGGTGCATGAACAAATCCATAGATTGGGTATTTGTGTACTTCATAATCCAGCCAGAGGTACAACCTTCAAAATTGCATTTGCCGCTTCAATCCAAGTTGACAAAGTGCAGAGGCCAAAAAGTTTAAACTGCGGTGTCAGTAGGAAGCGCATAAATCTCTCGTAGCTGAAAAAAGCTGCACAATTTTATGATGAACTCAATAGATTTGGAGTACGAATCCGGTGGATTACTCAGCCTAATAGTCGCTGATTGGATTTTTTATCGTCTGGCTGGCATCCATCGAGGACAACTAATGGATAACCATCCTTCATGTGCTTCTTGAGACTGGAAATTTGATGCCACCGCAAGCTCAATGTTTTTTTTTCAACTTCCGGTGTCTTTCTTCCGAAATTAGCCGGCCAGAAAACTATTGCTTCCTGATCAAATGAATCTATGGATCTGGGGTGTATTGTGCTAGATTCTTGTGGGTATTTAGGGGACTCCCAGTGATTTGAGCCTCGAGGTGGTTGTGCTTGGTTGCTTTCTTGATTTAACAAAGGTAAAACTTGCCGGGGACCTCTTGCCAGGGACCTCTATGAATTGTGAAGAAAAAAACATTCATGCTTTCCATACCACATCTAATTCACCTGGGTCAATTAATCATCGGCTGTGTTCGATGGCAGGCAATGTTCTCTGGTGCTTGATGGCACCCTCTTAAAATATCAGTCTATATCATTACGATCAGTTGCAGTCTCGCCGCCAACACGCACCGCATCAAGGCTGTAGGAAGTTCAATTGGCTAATTTTACACTCTGATGCCGCGCGCGTTTGTAGTGGATCTTTGAGAGTGATGGCTCGTATAGGGAATGGGGGCACTGTGTATGTTCTCCGACCTCAAGTTCGAGCACTCAAGTAAGTATCGATTTCAGAAGCCTACTCGAGTAGACTCGGTGTGCATGCACCTGCAGCTCTGATGCTCGGTGTGCACTTCTTCAGTTTTGAGAACAACAACTGATCACACTGACTATCCGGGTGAGTGATTCTGATCGTTGCGCAGATATCTCCCTTGACTTTTGGTTGTACCCATGGCAGTGAGCTGTCCGAGGAGGGAATATGAATATCTGCCTTCTGATTGGTTGAACACCAACAGGTTCCATCAGATCTGGATATGTTGATTGATATGTATCTGCACCCCATTTATAGAACCTTGGGCGAAGTAATTGTACTATAATTTGTATATGAAAGTGAAACCAACAAGGCCTCAAGTATTAACCTCAACGTTACAGTAACAGGGTTGGTTCAGATTTTAACCCACACACAATTATGTATAGAAATTCTGCATACCAGCACATCGGCCAGAGCAAAGGTGATGGTTGATGGAACAAAGATTCCAGTATTTCAATGGTTGGCTAGGCTACATCAACCAAGGAAGGGGTGAATAGGTTTCAGAAACATCTTCAAGAACCTGATTGATCAAGTGTAGTCTCTCTCTTCTTCACTCCCACCATGTCTGCCAGCAGCCCCCAGAATGCAGTTATCTCCAATGTACCATCTAAACCCACCACAACTTCTAATCCAGCCTGGCTCGAAGCCCTCCTCTTCAATGTAAAGATGATCACTGCTGGTGCAGATGCTCTCCCATTTCCATATGTGAAAGGCATCTTTGGCACTGTTGTATTCCTTTTGGAGGCAGTTCAGGTCAGGAGTTAACTGTTTATGACTGAAGATAATATTGATTGTGGCTCCTGCAGAAAGTTAAACAGAATCAAGAGAGCATGAAAGAGCTGTGTGGAGATACTGTGGATATCATCACTATCCTTCGAGACCAGATATCGGTCCATGGGGATACAGCTGCTCTCAAGTTCAAAATTCAATGCGAGGAGCTTGAAGTGTAAGTGACTTGATATCCAATTAATAATTGTCTGGTGATGGTATTCCATCTAGGTTCTTGCAGGATGTGCTGGACACAGTTAATCAACTGGGAATGAAACCACGAGGCTTTGGTGCCCGTTTCAAGGAGGTTATCAAGGCAAACAGCACTGTGGATGATATCAGCAGATTTCGGACCAGGATGCAGGAGTTGAGGTCTAATTTTGTGGTGCATACATTGTGTTTAATGCATCACATATTTCCTGATTATGACTGTACTCAGCTCATGGCAACTATGGATACAAATTTCCAGGTCCAAAAAGTGTTGACTGTGATATCACCTGGTATCATTCTCTTTTACATGGTAGAGTGTTCAATCTCATCTTGAAATTCTGTAGATGTGCCGGTAGTACAAGTCCCACAACAGATCAACAATTGTTCACCACCCTCCAAAATATTTCATGGCAGACAGATCATTCTCCAAAAAATGCACCAATATTTCACACAGACTACAGGAAAACAAGATATTTTTCTGCTGCATGGATTAGGTGGTGCTGGAAAAACACAGATTGCACTCAAGTTTATAGCAAAATCAACTTCCAAGTGAGCTTCTTCATCTGAAAGTTTGAAAGTGTACTGACTTCAAACATGATTCTCAGCTTCACCGACATTTTCTTCATTGACAGTAGCTCCACTGAGACAATTGAAATAGATCTAAAAAATATAGCCAAGACAAAGGCTGTTGGAGAGTCTTTGCACGATGCCCTCCAGTGGCTCAGAAGCAAACAGGATGAATGGCTATTATTCTTTGACAATGCTGATGACCCAAAAATCAATCTGAATGATTATTTCCCACAATGTGACCATGGCAACATCATCATCACATCTCGAAACCCTGGACTAGTTGTTCATGCCAGCTCACACTCTGTTGTCTCTGACATGGAAGAAATAGATGCTGTGGATCTATTGCTGAGAAGTGCTGGCGAAGAGGCCACAGATGATAACAAAACAGCTGCTGTTCAGATTGTGAAGGTGAGCTGCAGTGTTCACTAGTCATATAGACTTTCCATTCATATTTTTCCAGGTGCTCCATTATCTGCCCCTTGCAATTGTTCAAGCTGGTGCATTCATCTCAAAGTCAGGAGATCTTGACAGCTATCTGGCACTCTATGAACAGAATCGAGTTCGACTACTGAGTCAACAGCCTGCTCAGTCTCATGATAATTATGCCTGGACTGTATATACCACATGGCAGATCAGTTTCAATCAACTCAGTCAACCTGCAGCCATCTTCTTGCAGCTCTGCTCATTGCTCCATCACCAGGGGATCTCTGAGAAAATTTTCAAGAATGCTGCAACTTACAAATTTGGACCCTCAAGCCCCTCGAAAGAGGAGCTGCAGATGCCACTTGAATTCTTGTCACAGTTCTTAGGACCTGATGGGGTGTGGGATCCCTTTCACTTTACAGACATGACAAATGAAGTCAGAGCCTATTCCTTGATCAATTTTCACCCTCAACAAAAGATGTTTTCAATCCATCCTCTTGTGCATGACTGGACTCGCAGCACACTGTCCGAAAAAGAATTATATCAACATTACATGGTTGCAATTGTAGGAATGTCAGTGGCAGGGATATCAGAAAGGGAACTCCAACTAGCTAGTCGATGGATCCAGCCTCACATTGATTTCCTACTACAAGACAACTCAAATTTAATCCCAGATTTCAGACATGAGTTTGGGAAAATCTATGTGTGGGGAGAGAAGCTAAAAAAAGCGGAGGAGCTTCAAGTAGCAGTGTTTAAGAAACGGAGGAATCTTCTGGGTGAAACTCATCCAGACACTCTTGATGCCATGTTTTGGCTGGCATGGGTATACAGAGACCTGGGGAAATTGAAGGAGGCAGAGCAACTAGAGGTTGTGGTGCTGAAGCAGCAAAGGGATGTTCTAGGTGACAACCATCCAGACACCCTTGATGTTATGGGATCTTTGGCAGTCACATACCAAAGCCTGGGAAGATTGAAGGAGGCAGAGGAGTTAAAGGTTGTAGTACTTGAGCAGCGGAGGAATCTTTTGGGTGACAACCATCCAGACACCTTGGTGACAATGGGAAATTTGGCAGTCACATATGAAAAGCTGGGGAAATTAAAGGAGGCAGAGGAGCTTGGGATTGTAGTACTTGAGCAGCAGAGGAATCTTTTGGGTGACAACCATCCAGACACCTTGCGGGCTATGGGGAATTTGGCAAGGACATATAAGGGACTGGGACGTGTGAAGGAGGCAGAGGAGCTTGAGGTTGTAGTACTTGAGAAGAAAACAAATATTCTAGGTGAAAACCATCCAGAAACCCTGATTGCTATGGGAAATCTGGCATTCACATACAACAAGTTGCAAAGATGGCAGGAGGCACAGGAGCTTGGGGAAGTTGTGCTTAAGAAGCGGAGGAATGTTTTGGGTGACAACCATCCACTCACCCTGCGGGCTATGAGTAATCTGGCAGTCACATACAACAAGTTGGAAAGATGGCAGGAGGCTGAGGAGCTCGGGCTTACTGCACTCAAGAAGCAGATGGATCTTCTAGGTGACAAGCATCCATGGACCTTAGAGACCATGCAAAATCTGGCAGTTACATATCAACAACTGGGGAAATTGACTGAGGCAGAGGGTCTGAATGCAATTCTCAGGGAGAGTCAAACTTAGGCTATGTTACTCTACTTTATGCTGTTTCTCTTCTTTTTACCATTTGACACCAATACCAATAATTGTCTGAACAACATTGGAAAATAGATTACTGTATGTGCACCGAGACTAACAGTTAAGTGGAGATTTGATCAGGACACAGCACATTTATTTGACCTCGACAGGCCTCAAAATAACCAGGGTTATATGTTACAGAGTCAGGCGAAGCCCAAAACATGAACATGATTTTATTTATTCTTACTACCCTATCAAGTGTGTGGCCGACACGTACATTGGAGTTTCTGAATTGTGGTCAAACTCAAACTGTGTGGCTCCAACCATTGTGATACCATTGTGCACAAATTTGATTCTGAGTGAAGGTAACTTTTTTTCTCTGATTTACTATGCAAGGGCAACCCAAGGGAAAGGTAGGGCTGAACATTGGCTGAACAGTTCACAGGTTTTGTACCTGCATGGTCACCAGTGCAGTGCAATTTTGAAATGACATGTCAGTTGAAATACAATAAGGCACGGCCAACAGCTTGGGATATTTTTCTTTGTGGTTGCCGTACACAGTCAGGCAGGCTGGCCCCATCCTGGTGAAGAAAGTTCATCATATCAAGAAACCTGTGCAGGTCAGCGTGTGTGATTCCCAGCTGCAAGACAAGCCACCAGAACCCGAGCTACCAAATCTTAGCAGGTCACGCTCCAATATTAAATGACCATTCTCATTCTATAAATAAACACAAACTGCTTCTAAATCGAGTTTGTCTTGGAGTTTATGCTGTCGATGACAACGAAATTGGGTATATCATTGCTGTCTGTATCATTGACGAATGTGTGCTGTTGTCACCATCATTGAATGTGAGGCGATTGAAGGACGTATCCGGGCCTGAATTTCTTGAGAAATAGCAGCAAGTTTCCACTTGATCCTTCCACGCAGCAACAACACTACCATTGCTGTTGAACACAATGGTGGAAGTGGTTGAGATTCTGTAGACACCAGATAGGCTGGATTCAAGACCATGCAGTGAATATAATCAACACACTGTAGGACCCTGCATAATTAGTGGAAACAGAGGTGATTTGCCTTTGAGCGAATAATGAAATAGAAATCACTCATGCAGTGTGCATTGCTGAGACAACACAGCTTGAAATTTCTGGAACAATTTCCAGAGTCAGAGATAAGACGAGCTGACATCGAGACAAGAGACCGATCAATTACAACGGTGGGTTTTTTGTGAGGTTCGTTGCTTTATTAGGGGAAGTCAGAGTTAACGAATCAGCCGCGATTCACGCTCGAATCACGCATCGATTCTGATGCGATTCTGAGCGGTGTTTCGCCGTGTTTCCATCATGAATCGATTCTCAGCTTTGACCGCACCGATTCTACTTTCGATTCTCCTTCTAGCATAACCCTGTTAACTATGTCCCAAATTATATATCCTAACTTATGATGGCATCACTTCCTGACTTGACACCGACGCCACGACATCCTCTGTGCATGCCCCGTTTGTCCTCGCGCCAGGCGCGCACCCGGCATATCATCGACGTGTATCTCAGACATCGGAAGACGCAAATCAAACGTCAAATCCGCCAGAAGAACAAACTTGCGCGTGCACTGAGAAATGCCGGACTTACCACCGAAGATCTAGAGCTACCTCTGGCGACTACCCAGGATTATCCCTGGGAGGATCCTGATCACTCGGAGTCCTCTGCGGACTCGTCTCTCGGATCCGAATCCATCTCTTCCGATGACTCCGACGCCCTGAGTACGAGCACGGAGGGCTGGTCGGCTCTTCTCGGCTCAGACTGGCGGGGATCTTCAATGGGGGGCTCTGAGTCCTCTCAGTCCTCTGTCTTCGACTCTTCATCGGACAGCGCCGATGCTGACGATGAAATGCCCGACCTCCATCCGTTCGGCTATCCCGATTTGGATGAGGAGGAAGACAGCGCCAGCACGGGCTCGGATGATCACACGTCGTCAGAATCTGACTCGGGCTTGGACAGGGATGGAGAGGATGGATGGAGCTTGCAGGATCTTCTCGGCACTGGTGATGACATGGCTATGCGCAAGCGGAACCATCTCCTCCGTTGGGTGCAGCAGGGACTGGAAGAGTTACACGCGCACCGGTACGAAATGCCTAGGGACAGCTTTCCCCGCGGACCGGCTTTCATGCGCCACGTCTTGTCAGAGATGAAGGACACCCGCGGCGATCTCTTTCGGCAGGAACTGCGGGTATCCCCGCGTACTTTCGACCGGCTCGCCGACACCCTTTGCGATGATCCGGTCTTCACCAACAATTCGCAAAATGCACAGATGCCAATTGAAGACCAGGTTGCGATCACCCTGTTCCGCTTTGGACACTCCGGGAACGCGGCAGGCTTGCAGAAGGTCGCCAATTGGGCGGGTGTGGGCAAGGGTACTGTGACGCTTGCGACACGAAGGGTCATGACAGCGATCCTCCGGCGTGATTTCATGGCAGCAGCAGTTCGCATGCCGACTGAGTCCGAGAAGGAGAGGGCGAAGGCATGGGTGGAAGCACACTCGTGCAAGGCGTGGAGAGACGGTTGGTGTTTGGTGGACGGGACGCTGGTGCCCCTCTTTGACAGACCCTACTGGTTCGGCGAGAGCTATTTCGACCGTAAATGCAACTATTCTCTCAATATTCAAGTACGTATCGTATGACCTCTGCAACTCCCATCCATATTTATATAATTCACAGGTCATCTCGCTTCCAAACCTTCGCATCATCGATTTCGGCTACGGCTTCACCGGTAGTACACACGATTCCACGGCGTGGGAGGAGACGCGGATGGTGAAGGAGCGTGAGATTTGGATGAAAGAGGGCGAGTTTATCTGGGCCGACTCCGCATATCCCGTGCGTGTGCCGATTTGAAGCAGATGTCCAGCATTCTAATACCGCTAAGTCTAGATAGAAAAATGGGTTGTTGCACCGTACAAGAAGCCGGCGCGTGATCTTCCCCGCAACGAAGAATTCAACAACCATCTCTCGATGGTCCGCATCCGTTCAGAGCATGCCATCGGGTTTCTAAAAGGTCGCCTTCAATCACTGAAGAGTCTCCGAGTTAGCATCAAAAGCGAGAAGACACACAAATTTGCGACATACTGGATCGCCGCGTGCATTGCCGTCCATTCCTTTGCAATGCAATGCGAAGATGAGGAGCGTCCAGACTCCGACGAGGATGCCGTCATGGCAGACCCTTTCATACACGATGGTCTCTCATCTTCTGACTCTTCCGCAAACAGCACACCACAACGTCGTGGACGCGCAAGTCAGACACGCCTTCAATCTGGCAAGGCGAAACGAGAGTTCCTCAAACAAGCTTTATTCAAGACGAAGGACAAACGAGGGCGGCGCCGGGCACGTAGGCAACGGGCGGAACTAGGTATGAGTAGCGACAGTGATGAGTAGTTTGTAAAGACCGTGATGATATATATGTAAAAAGGCCGTGTGGGCGTCGGGCTCAATCAGAGCATAGCAAGGGGAAGGTATAAGATGCCGTGCAGGCGTGTAAATGAGTGAGAAGGCCGTGTAGATCAATCGAATTTGTAGTAGTCGTTGAAAGAGGTGTCGGCGTTGCTGCTGCCAGCCCCGCTGCTGGTACTTGCGAAGGCATCCGTAAAGTCGACGTCGGAAGAAGCATAGCTGGGAAAGGTGTTGGCGGCGTGAGAGCGGCTGCCGGAAGCGATGGGAAGAGTGGCCATCCGGAGCTCGTGAATACGCTGTGCCTTGAGGTCCTTCATCTTGAGCTTGAGCGCTCTCTCCTCCCGCTTGGCCTGTCTCTCTTCCTTGCGCCTCTCCTCGCGCTGCTCTCCCAGGCGACCCTTCAGCTCAAGGATCTTCAAGGATTGCTCCGCGCGGATGGTGGCCAACTCCAGCTCCTTCTGACGTGTCATCTCCTCGCCCTTCGCAATGTCCGCAAACTCGGTGATCTTGCTCTTCTTGACGGAGCTGGGAACGGCGGGTGCAGCGGGAAGGGGTGCAGGGACGGATGTACCAGCTTTGGCGGGAGTCTTGCCGGCGGGCTGCTTCCCCTTGGACTTTTTCGACTTTTTCGACGGCTCCTCCTCGTCCCCAGCCTCCAGCTCGTCGTCTCCATCCACCACGCCGTCCGACGTAGCCGGGTGATAGTCTGCATCGCTCCCCACATCGCGGCTGCGCTGCACTGCAATCGCCAGCTCGGCGTCCGAGTCAAGATCATCAATCTGCGACAGCGACAGCGAGTAGCCTCCCGGGTCCATATCCTCGTCCGGTGGGGCACTACCGCCCTCCGACGCAGGCACCTGTGGGAGAGGGGCTGCACCCATCACATCCGCGTCGAACCCAGTGTCGCTATGGCCGAGGCCGGTGGGGACCAGATTGGGACGCTGCGCGATGAGGTCGCGCATGTCAAAGAACCACGGGGCACGGACACTGATCTGGTCTGTGGAAGGAGTGAGCAACGGCGGGCACTAGAGGTGAGTACATACCCCATAGTGTCGTGAAAGCGTTAACAACACTGGTGTCGATCTCATCCGCACTGCGGATACCAGCACCGGTCTCGCCCATGTCGCTCATGTACCCGCGGGTCTCCTTCGCCATCCTGTGGTCCCTAGTAAGTCTACAGTCCCTGCATTCGGACGATGATACGGACTCACTTTCGCAGACGATTCTTGAATTTGTTGGCGTAGGCTGTCCTCTGCTTAGCGGTGCTCACGGCTGCGAGGGCGTCCTTGTACTTGGGGTGGTCGCCGATGACCGCAAGGCACAACTTCCACTGCGCGGCAACCTTGGTTTTGCCACCGCCTTTTGCAGTGGACGCATTCGGGCCAACGGGTGGATAGAGAGCCCGCTTGATGTCTCTGTCCTCCATGATGCAAGCAACAGTGCTCTCGCTGAGAGAGACGTCGCTCCAGCTGAATGAGGTGGTGAGTGAAGGCACATTTGGCTGGATTTGCTTTGCTTACTCGATAGTCATGGTGGACGCCGACTTGGCTTCCTCCTCGTCGCTATCGCTGTCCTCCTCGTCGCTATCGCTGTCCTCCTCGTCGCTATCGCTGTCCTCCTCGTCGCTATCGCTGTCCTCCTCGTCGCTATCGCTGTCCTCCTCGTCGCTATCGCTGTCCTCCTCGTCGCTGTCCATTGTTTCGTCCCCGGAGTCATCGCCAGCCAGAGCTTTGCTCTTTTTCTTTGCTTTTTTTGCGGCGGCTTTTTTTGCGGCGGCCGCTTTCTCGGTGGGAACCGCTTTGCGTTTGCCTGTGACGGCGCCGGCGGTTTTTTTGGGGGCTTTGGCTTTGGCTGAGGCGGGCTTAGAAGCCGTGGTACGGGAGTCCTTGGCCATGGGGGATGAGCAGAGAGGAGTGTGATTTGTACGATAAGCTGCGGAAGGGATGTATTTGAATATGGAATAAAATGTGATTTTATGTTCTTTATATAATTTCTCTCATGCAGATAAGTCACAACCGCAGACGGTAGGGAAGGCTGGGCGTCGATTCAGAAGTCGATTCAGAGGGTGTTCCTCCTCCGGAGGAGGAACAGCGATTCAGTTTCGATTCAGTGAAACTCGAAACATGATGGGAACACCGCTCAGAATCGCATCAGAATCGATGCATGATTCGAGCGTGAATCGCGGCTGATTCGTTAACTCTGACTTCCCCTATTCAAGATTTCGTTCCTGGAACCACAGCTTTTAGTCCTGCTGAAACTTGAAACCGGTGAGGCAAGAAAACCTTATTGCCATTGTGACTCTGACTGTATACTGTTGGCTTAAACAGCACGGGTTATTGATTTGTCAAATGATATAATTACAAGCCCTCAAGTCGATCCGTCTACTAAGTTACTAACTTGAAGTGGTCCTGAGCTCCTAGTCTCGGCGGCCATGAACATCAACTGCCAGAAGTCCGATTAAATGGAGTCGATATTCGTTGAGAGTTCAGTCCATGCGCATAAACGGTGAGGCACAACTTGAATGGAAAGCGCGAAGTTCCGGCAAATCCGATCAATGATCGGGCCGAACATTGCCAAGGCCTGTCTTGATGTAACGACGACGCCCATTTTTTGCCAGATGGACTCGAGTGTCCGGCTTTCGCCAACTTTCAAACCCGATCCAATGAAAGAATGGGCTCGCCCTGCCTGTCCGACTGCGTTTACCGTCCCGATACCGTCGAAGCACGCCGCATTTACGTTGCAGAGGTGCGTCTTTTGCTTTCCGTAATTCTTCTGTTGCTACGGAGAACGCTGAGGCCGAGGCCAATACCGTCTTCGTTAGTGCGTTTCCTCGTCGTGTGTACATTTCTTGCGAGATCCTCGTGACGATTGCCCACAGACTTGACCACCGCCGAGGCGACCTCGATCGGGACCTGGGCACGATGCGCGAGGTGGCAGAAAGCGCGGAGACGGACGACTTGGACTCGCAGATCGCTGCTGCGAGCGGGCTGCCGGTGCATTTGTCTTCTCCACCCCTTAACGGCGCTGTGGTACGACGCGTCGACGCTACTCCGGCGCGGATTGCGCGTGTGTCGGACATCGCAGTGCCCACCTCGGCGTGGTGCCCCTTCCCCTGCCCGCATCTCGTCCCGTCCCATCTTCCGCCTGCACCGCACCACATCACATCCCTCATTCCCGTCCGGTATGGCTTCGTGCCTCCTCCGCTGCCCGTAGCTCATCCCATCCCATCCTCCCTGTCCCATCACGTCGTCTCCCTCCACACGTCCCTCCTCTCCTATTGCCCGATACGGCCTTGCATCCTCCCCTCGTCCCATGCGCCGTCCCCTCCCTCCCTCCTCCCTGCCTCTCCCATGCGTACTTCCTTCTCATCCAATCCTTCCTCCCTCTTACCTGCTGCCTTGGCACTTCTCCCGTCGCGCATGCGTATCGCGCCGCCGTCCCTATTCCCGTCCCCGTCCCCTTTCTCCCCCTGCCCGCCGTAATTCCTTCGGCGCATTCTCTGTTTTACGCCCCACCGCCTCCGCGTCACGTCGCGTGCGCACCTCACATCTTCCCCGCTTCTTCCTTACCTCCTTCTTTCCCTCTCCGTTCCCCCCTCACCCAATCCTCCCTGTCTGATTGCATTGTCTACCCTCCCTCCCTCTCCAACCCCCACCCGTCGAACTCATCTCGCTTCTTTGCAGCCATCGCCCTCCGAATTCGCCAGGTCGGGAACACGGTGCTCAAGCTCCCCGGCGGGGTGCAGGCCGTGGTCGAGGTCGTGCAAGCCGCTACGGACACTTCATCGCTCGAACCGGATTTGGAGACTGAGCGATATGTGATTCCCTCGCCCTCTCTTCGCGTCCGGAAGCGGCACGACAGCGCGCCGCGCCGCTCGTCCCATGCATGGCGCGCTCCAGCTAGGGCTCGTTGTCGCGCACGCGTGCAAGCGCGAGCTCCCTGTTCAGGCTCGGGCTTCGCGTCACGCACGCACTCATGCTCGTGGCCGGCGTGTGCGGAGGCCTCGCGCTCGCACAGCAGGAGCAGGAGCCGCAGCCCGCGCGCGCATCCTCCTTAACTCGTCACGCCCTTCCGCCCGCCCTCGCGTCCCACCTGCTCCCCGTCCCTGTCTTCGCCCGCGTTAATCCGTCCGTCATTCAGCTCCGTCTTCATCTCTCCATGTTTTCATCCCCATTCCCATCCTTCGTAATCCCTGTCTCATTTTCACCCCTTATTGCCCGTCCTTGCTCCGATCTCCTTCCTTCCTTCCTTCCCTCTTCATCGTGCGGTCCGTGCCCCATTTCCATCCCCATCTTCGCCCTCCGTGCGTCCACGCGCCGCCATTCACAATCCCCCTTCCCTATTCTTCCCCGTCCCTGTTCTCCCGTCCCTCCTTCCGTTTTGTCTTTTTCATGTTTCATTTTCCACCTTTTATCTTTCATCTTTTACGGGACCTATTGCTAATCTGTGCCTGCGCGGAACGAAATTAACAAGTAACGTCGTGGCGGACGTCGCAAGCAAGGGCGATGTGTCCCAGGAAGTAGCTTGACCCTCGCCTTTTCACCGTTTTCGAGTTCCGAGTCAAGTTATACAGCTATAGTGCTTCCCATGTCAAGTAAGTAGTGACTTTGCTGTTTTGAAAAAAAGAGTAGTTTGATGCCATTCTTGGACGGAGCTGGGCGGAGTGAATCAGGAGGCCAGGGTGGTTTCGGATGGGTGTGGCGTGACGTCCGAGTCGCTCCGTTCTTCCTTCGTTCTGTTCAAGCCCTTGAGTTGCTTTTCCTTCGAAGGCACTTGATCCATCCTTGTCTTGTATCTCTGTTTGACATGTGTACCTCCAACTGAGCCCCAGTCAACTCACCTCACCTCAATCGGTCTTTTGTTCAAACTTCACCTCTAAATTTCATCGGTAACTCTGTCGAATCTATTCTTATTTCTGCGCTGACTTCATCTCTGCTTGATCCAGGGTCGATAAATGGGCTTTTCTTCGACTTCAACTCTGATTCGAACATTTATTCATTTAACCTTCACTGTGTTGGATTTTTTTTTTCAGAGGTACTCTTCCTTGACGGGAATTTCTCCCCCGAGTTTGTCTTGGATCCTTTTGATTCAACATGTATGTCCATCTGGCGAGTCCAGTAACTTGTGCTCCGCAATCTCGATTGAGTCCCAACTCGAGGCGAGTCCCGCCTTTATCCTCATTTTTATCAACTCGTACTAATCGGCGTTCTTCACAATTACTTACTGCGTAACACGAACTCGACGAGCATTCGAAAACCAACGTACTCCATTCAATTAACTCAAGGCAAACATTTAATCTAGAAACCGACTCCTCGCTGCACCCACAAACTCGAACGGCTTGCAACATGCTCTTGCAGGTAAGATGTATTCTAACCTGGACTTTCTTTCAGTATTTTGGCACCAATACCAGGCTGGAATCATCCTAAGTTTTAAACATATCGCTCATCGACGCGTTTCTGAGGTACGTTCAGCTTTTCGTTTATGTCTTGACATTACATTGTTACAGCTATCCCTCGAGCCACGGGTGGATCTATCAACCCAAGTCCTACGGCGCCTCCACATCTCCCAAGTCCCATCATTCGCCTCTATCAATGGAAGGCAAGTTTCCGTTCACTTCCCAGTCCTATGCAGTGCGAAGATAGAGTGCCATATATTCTTGGATACTCGTCGTTGTGTTCTGACGTCTCCTTTCAGGGCTGCAGCGGGGTCATTGGACACTGGATGGTCGCGGAGCCGAGCCGTATAACTCATTTCGACGATTTCAATGATAAGGTGGGTCATCAAATACTTCCACTCATCTACCGGCCGACACTAATTCGAACATAGGGATACACCGGCCCTGGATCTGGCAGAAGAGTGCGTCGCCTTTTCATCTTCCGTGCCAATATTAATAATGAATGGCCTTTTTTCAGCGCATCGAATCCCGCCTGTGGAATCTCCAGGGCGGCGACGACTGGCGAAATATGTGCTCCACCACCCCCGCGGATTTCCGTGGGTTGCATTTCGAGTCCCGAGATCTGTGAGAACTGGGTACGCGTTCCCGTTTCTTTTCCCCTGGTAGTCCCAGCTTCCGAAAAAATGAGCTAATATTTCACTACGTGTGTAGGGTATTTACGGGGTATGGGGTATTTGGAATATCGAGGACCGAGAGTGCTAGTAGATGCTAGGACGCGACCGCCGAGGCGAGCTAGGACGCCTCATGTAACCATTTCTTGTTGTAATTTCCTTGGCCAAGTAACCACCGAAGAAAGGCAGTTCATACGCGGCCAAACCAAATTTTCTCGCTGCTGAGTTCAGGTTGGTCAAACCAATTTTCAATCGCCGCCGGATCGCTGCAAATGCAAAGCAGGATCCGAGCCAAATTTGGGCCGCTCCAGCAGCTGGAATACAAATGCTAGCGCGGGTGGATTTGTAATGAGAGAATTCTGGGCCTTCGAATAAGCAGGAATTGACTAGATTGGTGTTCAACGTTCAACATTAATGTCCGAGTCGACTTCAAGTTCTTTGACCTTGAAGTGATCCAACTCGTCGCTTCAGATTAGGACTCGTAGGCTGTCAATGGACTGGAAACGTGAGGTCCTTGATGGACGTGCTTGAGCGGAAATTTCCAGTCCGTGAGGCACAACTTTGGGGGCAACTTGAATGGGTGGAGGAAAGACCGGACTGGCCGACACATCCGATCAATGATCGGCCGAACATGGCCGAGAGTCCCGGGACCTCTCTTTTCAGCCGCTCTCACCATCTCATCCACGATGCTGGGACGATGCGCATGGAAGAGCTCTGCTCGTCCCCGCGCCGGCTGCTTTTCCACCCCCATCCCACCGAAGCGCACCGTGTTTGCGTTTGCGCTGAAGTACGTGCCTTTCCTCTCTTTTTTTTCTTCGTCATTAATTGATTTTTGCACACAAGCTGCGAGCTGTTCCAGATCCTGCTGTGGCTGGGAACGCCGAGACAAGGCCAACGCCGTTTTCGTCCCTGCACGTCACCATTGGGTGTACATTTCCCCCGAGATTATCGCTGCATCCGGCGCTGCAGGTGTCCCTCCTCCCTTTCTCTCCTACCTTCCAATATGCAGCCGCCGCTCTATTAAGAACACAATCTTCTAACTCGCCGGCGAGGTCCAAACACATCAAATTCAAGGTGCGTTCCGTAGTCCTCATTTCCCATCCAAACGCAGCGCAGTTTTCGTGCGCTCGCGCTCACCTATTGTCTGCGTTCCATCATCGCTCGCTGCCATCCATGACTCGCGCCCATTCACTCATCCTCACTAATCCATCCTTTCCCCTCCTCTCCCCTCTCCCTCTATCATCCCGTTAACTGACCCAGCCTGCCCAGATCGCCCAAGCAACCGCCGCTGCTCTGACACCACCTCCCTCCACTCCGACCAACGAGCAGACCACCAAAATCGTGCTTGACGTAAAGTCCAAGGGCGACACATCCCAGGGCCGCGGCAATTCCTCTTGCGTCGCCTCCACTGTTGCTGTGGACATCGCCGCCGCCGCCGGACTGCCGCGGCTACGACGACTGCTGCCCAGCTGCAGGGAACGGGAGTGCGACGTTCACGTTCCCGCTTCTGGACTGTGTGTAGTTCCTGATGTCGGACGGCGTGGCGGGGAATGCGGAGGCGGAGGCGAATGCGGTCTTTGTTAGTGGGTCATGTCTCTCTTCCTTCGTGGGCTTGGTGGCGCTCCCTCCTTGCTCGCGCTCCCCTGCTTGTTGGCACTCCTCTCCCCGTCCGTGCGCTGACTTGATCGCCGCGCCTCTCTCCCCTTCTTCCTCCTGCGCACGATGCCTCTCCCTCTTACTCCGCGCGCTCACAACTCCTTTGCGCCACTTCCGCGCGACGCGTATGCCTCCTCGGCGCGATGCCACTCCCTACTCCTCCGCCGTTCCTGCGCATGAAGCCTGTCCCTCCTTCTTCCTCCTCACGTCCCCTCTTTCGTTCTCCCTCCCCCTCCTTCCGAATGAGCTAACTTCCGTTCTTTCACGCAGACCCCTTCCCGCGGACCCGGCCACCCCCGTGAGATCGATCGGCACCTGGGCACGATGCGCGAGGAGGCGGAGAGCGCGATACGGGTGATTCTGACCCGCAGATCGTTGCTGCGGGCGGGGATGCTGGTAAGTTCTTATGCTTTTCTTCTGTTATTTTTTTGGGAGGATATCTCCGCAGAGGAGAGGCGTGTGGGACGACGCATGCACGCTGCTCCGGGCGGACGCGTCGGGCGTCTGCTCCGCGTCCCTGACGCATCTGCTCCGCATCGCGTCGGACGTCGCAGCCCCGTGTCGCTGCCTTCATCCTCTCCGTCCCGTCCCTTGTGCCCACGCTGCGTCCTCCATGCATCGTCGACGTCGCGTGGCATTCCTCTTCCACATCCCTTCCACATCGAGCATGACCCAATGGCGCTGCCCCTTCCTACCTTCTCCCATCCCATGTTGCATCCGCGCCGCGCTACATCGTGTCGCGTCTCTCCTTCGCAGCCCGGATCCCTTCCTGCTCCATGTCTCGTATCTTCGCATCCCCCTCCTTGATTTGTTCGTGCCCCATTTCCTCCCTGCACGCACTCACAACCTCCGCTCCGTTTTAATTTCCCTATCCATCCCTACATCCCTGTCCTCCCTCTACTCGTTAAGCGATTCACGTTACACAGGGTTTCGAGCGGCAGGCTGTGCTTCTCATGTCAAGTAGTGGATTTTTTGTTTTGAAAAAATTAGGTTTTGTGCCGTTCTTTGCGGGAGACATTGAGAGTATTGAGGTGAAGCGAAAGTTGAAGAGAGAAAGACAAAAATAAATGACGATGACGGGTTTGTGCGCATGGGCTTTGGGCTGGCGCGTGACGCCTTCCTGTCTTCGGACTCTTCAAGACCAAGTCCTGGTTAAGCTGCGGTGCGTCACTATCTGCTCTTTTCAACGGCAACAATGCATAATGTTACTCTTGTCGTACTCCGCGTAACTTGATCCTGCTCCAACTACGCAGACGTGGCACCGCGCAAACCCCGCAACCCGCTTGTTCTCTGTGGTCTGTCTCTCTCCACTCGATACTCATAGTCCTCGCTTGTTCAGACTCATGCTCGGTTTCTGGATGTCGCCCCGATTTCTTCTCCAATTAATGATTCCTGAGGCATCAACACAGCGAAAGCCCAGAATTTTGCTCATGCTCCAGCTGCAGCAACTCCGCGTTACTACAACTTAGCACACGTCGGACTCCTTCCACGCTTTTCCCAAGATCTGCATGGAACGCGATGTTTTTGCTCTCGAAGCCTCCTTGAAATTCCAACGTACAGCCCACAAGACTAGCACTCGATGAATAAAGATATACATGTATATGGGAGAATTTTGTGGGTACTTGGGCACTTGTTAATTCAGCCAGAGGTGCAATTCAAAACTCGTTCCGGCTCATCCTCCAGTAATTACTCAGTACTGCTTTTTTGTCTTGGTCCGGCACTGCATGCAAGTTACTCAATGCTCCCGCGCACACCTACTTTCGCGATCCCAATTTGCGCTTGATTTTTCCAGGGTCCCTTCTAGCTCGCAAACCCAACATTCCCAAGTTCATGCGCCATCAGATCTTGAGGCTCGTCTCCCATACGCCACCTCACTCATAAGCATGCTCGGTCTTCAGCGCTTCTGCAATTTTGCAGCTGGTACCGCAAGGTGTAGGGTTTTCAACATTTTCTTTTCGGCTAAATGCGCAATTGTAAGATCACCGCTCCACACCGATCCATGAATAAATCTGTGAATTATTCTCTATAAGAGCATGCTCGAGATCAGAATATATAACGTTGATTTCAGGTCGTTCGTATTCGTTATTTTTTACCGGACCGACATGCTGCTCTTGTGATACGCGCCGACTGGTCCAATGTGTCAGGTCACAGGTGAACCTTGTTCCCTTTGATTCAAGACCTATCTAAACGGGGCTTCTCGAACAGAGCTCTCATCCACCTATCTGATAAATTGAAAGTACGGGAGGCAACGTCCCCTCTGCTCCGTCACGTTTGCATCCTAGAATATTTGATTCAAATCAAAAGATGATGTTTCCTCGGCTTCCGTTCTCAAAGTGCAACTCACATCACGTACTTGGTTCAATTGATCGCATCACCTTCTTTGAGCGCCTCAAGTTGCGTTGAGCCCGCCCATCCATGAACAGTTGGTTTTGCGTGAAATGATACCTATCCATCACACGACATACTCTGATGACTCTCACTTTGTGGACTCGGATCTCAAGCGCCATGTGTCCGAATCCAGAATTAACGGAAACATGGCATTCAAATAGTAACCCGACTTGCTCCGTCTATCCGTATTGCCGGAGCGCAGTAACCAGAACCCCTCAATGTCATTTTGAATACAATCATGTCATTCTCTGTCTCCATGCAACTTTCAAGAGCTCGCACGAGCGCGGGGATTGGGTGATCAGGTCAACAGGTGGACGGATCAAACGCGTCACCCAATTTAATAAATAATGGAATTACAAGCCGTATGGTGCGTAAGAGGGCGGCGACGTATAAGAGGGCGAACCTTGTTGTACACACGACGACGCGCGTGAGGCGTACGACGACGGCCCGCGTTAAAATCACGCATAACGTCAGATTTAGATGTTCTACTCCGGCACCCACTCTAGATTCCATTGTAAGGGATCGCTCCAAGACGAAGCGATATTTAAGGTTCGCAGCTATACATACCAACATGCTTACCAACTGCCAGTGCGACTACAGGGATGGACAGAGATGTGCAAAATGTGGGAATGTCGTTTCGTGAGATGGCCGCCTTCTCTATTACGCGGTCCTCCGGCACCTCAGATTCAATGCGTCTAAAAAGTATCCTGGAAATGCGGAGTATGCCGGCAAGGCGCGGTAGTAATCTAGCTGACTGGCGAGCGTAATGGGCTGCCGAGTGATGCGTAAGCCACTGGCGCAAACTGGACCATTTGGCTTGCACTGGTGCATGGTTTAAAGGCCAAGCCTTGACTGTGCTCCGACTACCAAAATCCCTTCATGCTCTCCAGTCACTTCCTGTTGGTGCTAACCACAATTTTCTCTCTCGCAGCCACCAAGTCCACTAGCCCTGTCGTTTCGCTGGACTATGGGACTTTCCAGGGTGTCTACGATGGAAACCTCATCAAGTTCCTTGGGGTTCCCTTCTCCAGTCCTACGTGCGTGCTGTTTTATAAGTGTTTCTTTTTCCAATTGTAATCCACTGCAGGGCCCGCTTTGAGCTCCCACACCAACCTGCACCTCTAGACGGGCTACAAAACGCGACGGCATTCGGCCCAGCGTGCCCTCAGCAGGCGCTCTCTCTCCAATTGATCCCCAACCACACTTTTGTCTCGGAAGAATGTGAGTCCCGCCCCACTGGAGCTATCTCAAACCGAACATGTTCTCCACAGGCTTGACACTCGATGTATTCACACCCGCTGGCGCACACCCTGACTCGAAGCTGCCTATTTTGGTGGTACGCCTGTCCCTTATCCCGTCAGCTTCCGCCCTGCTAATAGGTCAAACACAGTGGCTTTTCGGCGGTATGCTATCCGTCCTGTGCCTACAGGAAGCTGACGCAGTTCTTCCAGGCGGTTTTGAAGTGGGCAGTTGAGGGGACACAGATTTTCGGGGTGCAGTCGAGCGATCCATCCTCCTCGGTGTCGCCCCGAATTACCGTGTGAGCGGTACGTGCCTTGTCCTACGGTTCCTTCCAGGAGTTATTCTAATGCTGTTCAGCATTCGGGTTTTTGGCCGGGAAAGAAGTTAGTGAAGCTGGAATAACTAATCTCGGGTTGCGAGACCGTGCGTACTATGCGGGTTGTTCGTCATTTTCATTGCGGCTGAGGTTTCCTGCCCGCAGAAATATTTGCTCTCGAATGGGTACAGAAACACATTGTTTCGTTTGGCGGTGATTCGGAACGCGTGGTGCTGTGAGTCGCTGTCTGATTTTGTATTGAAGGATTTAGACTAACACGTTCGAAGAGGTGGCCTCAGCGCAGGTTCAATCTCTACTTCGCTCCTGCTTCTCTCCAACAAACGCACCTCGTCGTCTCTGTCTCGCGGAGCCTTCATGGTATGAGTACGGGTTATGCTGTACCCCCATTTTGTCTATAACGCGGGCGATCGACAGGTCTCTGGCCCCCCCTGGCCATCGCCTACAGTCGCCGACGGCCAGCCCTACTACGATGAGCTCGTTGCCGCCAACAACTGCACCCAAGCACTTGATATGCTCGACTGCCTGCGAAATGTCCCTTTCGACTCTTTCCTCGCTACGGTGAATAAAACACCAGATATTCTTTCGTACCGGAGCATCGCACTTGTGTGGAGACCGCGCGTGGACGGGGATATCATCTTACGCAACCCAATTGAATCGGTGGTAAAGGGGGCGTTTGCGAAGGTGCGTTCATGTGGTTGCATCTGTCCAAGGCTGATGTGACGTTACATGAATGCGCAGATTCCCATCCGTGCGGGAGACGCGGACGACGAGGGAACGTGAGCAAAGTATATGGGCCAAGAACTTGCCCGACGCTGATTGTCCCTCAGTTCCTTCGCATTCGCGAACCTTAACATTACGTGCGTCGTTCGTTACCCTCAGAATTTATCTAGTTTCTCAAGGATTAATATTCTATACAGGACGAACACCGAGTTCGTTGAATATATTCAATCGAAGTGCGTTTCTTATTACCCGTGCAATCCCAACACCAATCTTCCTAGCTACTTGCCCGGGCTACTCCAGCCCAGATCTCTAGAATTGCGGAGCTGTACCCGCAAGATCCAGCACAGGTAATTACGTTGCCGTATGCTGTCACTAATTCCTTAACTTCATTTTAACTCTGCAGGGATCCCCGTTCGGTACTGGGCTCGCCAATCAATTGACGTGTGCTCTCTTCTCCACCATTAATCGCCTCCCATCTAACATTTCCCAACAGTCCGGAATTTAAACGCATCGCGGCCTTCGAGGGGGATTTCTTCTTGACTGGCCTCCGACGGTTCTTCGTCCAGCACGCCTCCACCACTCAAAACACATGGAGCTGGTGTAAGATTTATCTTCTCCTCCATTCATGTGGCTCATGGAGTGTTTTTTTCAGTGAGCAAGCGGGGTAAATCGACCCCTGATTTGGGAGCTGCTCATGGCAGTGATATGCCCCTCTTCTTCCCCACCAACACCACCATTCCGGTTGACAATGTCGCAGTCGACGCTCTCAGTATGTGTGTCCCTACTCCGCCAGGTTAACGTACTCAGCGTCCATCATTTTCAGTCAACTTCCTCAACACTCTCGACCCCAATCAGTCTGCGGCACCAGCGGGCCATCGTTCCAACGCGTCGGTCTTCTGGCCAAAGTTGCAGACCCCGTCCACAGAGGGTTCCTCGTCGCTCCTGACCTTCAGCGACCCGGTGATCGTCAACATCACGGCCGACGACTTCCGTGCCGAACCGATACAATTTCTTATTGATTTGCATGTGGAAGGGGTGAGTCTTGTGGGTTTGGGCTTGTAGATTACACCCACCATATTTCTATAATGCCCCAAATGAGCTTACTGTGGATGACGAACCAGTTGAAATGAGTGGCACCCGCGGTGGAAATGAGTCTTCGACCGACCCACAACAAATGCTGTTTGCAATGTGTTCAACAGTGGTTGGTGCATGAACTCATGCAATGCACTCTCCGTGATGTAAATTCTGCTCAATTTGATGCCCTTGTCAGTGTGTACATACTCGGAGTTGGAGTTAAACACGTTGAACCATCAGTCAGGTCACCAGGTTGAACATGTAGAGCTGCCACTAGAGTAGCAGCATTTTGGAATTGTTTCGATGTGGTTTCGTACTCATGTTCGAGTGTATGACTTGACCAACAGATTGCCCACCAGATGAGCGCAATTGTATTAGGGTGTGTTAGAGGGGTGAGGTTTGCAAAGAGACCGCTGTTGCAGATCAGTCAGAGGAAGAAAGGATGTTACAGCCGTTTGCAGTACCGAAGGCGCGAACAGAAAAATTACCCTTTTGCGCAGATTTTGATCCTCGCGACCGATTTCCTCGTAGCTCTCTGAGTTCTGCACGGATTGAGCTGAAATATAGCTAGATAATTCGGGCTAATTCGTACGCAATTAGTGATAGAGAGAGATTTTCAAAAATGTCATATTTTGTATCTGTGAGCATTCGAGGCTCGGGTCAGCGTAAATTGAGACTAGTTGGTTCAGTTTTTGTCCGAGCAAGCTGATTTATTGGAACTGGGTACTTCTACATGTAAAGAGCAACGTGATAGAGTCAAATGTACCGATAACTCTTACCTGCCTCATCCCTGCCCCGTTCAACCGTGTTTTGTACTGTAAAGGCAAATCTGGTTGTCATTACCCGATTGTCAAAGGTATTCAAGTGATCACAGTCTCTTAGGGCACCCTTGGATATTTAACCATCGTCCAGCATCCGAAAACGCGTGTTTCGTCCAGGTAATTAGGTCGCGTCGAGTGACGATGGGGTAGTGGCTCTGGATGCGCTGTCGGTGTGCACTAGGCAATCCCGCAATGTCGCAATGCAAGGGATAAAGCAAAGAGGGAAACTGGCTAAACAGGCGCAAACTGCTGACTAATCACCCCGAATGCCGCCGGATCCGTCCATGCGCACTACCGCAACGAGTCGGAAGTGATGAAATCACGGGAAGTCATGCATGGTCGTGACTGTAAATAGCCGTGACGCGACCTAATTACCTGGACGAAACACGCGTTTTCGGACGCTGGACGATGGGTAAGTATCCAAGGGTGCCCTAAGAGACTGTGATCACTTGAATACCTTTGACAATTGGGTAATGACAACCAGATTTGCCTTTACAGTACAAAACACGGTTGAACGGGGCAGGGATAAGGCAGGTAAGAGTTATCGGTACATTTGACTCTGTCACGTTGCTCCTTACATGTAGAAGTACTCAGTTCCAATAAATCAGCTTACTCGGACAAAAACTGAACCAACTAGTCTCAATTTACGCTGACCCGAGCCTTGAATGCTCACAGATACAAAATATGATATTTTTGAAAATCTCTCTCTATCACTAATTGCGTACGAGTTAGCCCGAATTATCTAGCTATATTTCAGCTCAATCCGTGCAGAACTCAGAGAGCTACGAGGAAATCGGTCGCAAGGATCAAAATCTGCCCAAAAGGGTAATTTTTCTGTTCGCGCCTTCGGTACTGCAAACGGCTGTAAAACTCGACTCATCAGGGTTGAGGATGGAAGTCAGGTTGAGAATTACCGGAAATGCGTCCAGTATTTATACATCCTCGCCTCCTCCCCATTTGTCTTGCAGCAACGATGCAGATTATTGATTAGTTCCGGAACCCTCAGGAAGATCTGTCAAGGAATGGATGTCCAGGCGCAAAAGCAATTCCAGCCCCAGCCGAAAATACATTCAAATTCCGGATCGTGGTATTTTCATAGTAGAATGACCGGTATCACCCATTTATACAACCGCGCGTTTGATGCGCATGTGAGACCGCAGGAGGATGGGACTGCGGACGCAAAGGGTGGGGCAGCATGATTTATGAGCATCGCCGGTGAGCTTGGGCACTTTGTCAGATTATAATTTAAAAGGGGAGGGAGAGGCAGCTATAGCGGCGGCCGCAGCAGAGATATGGGGTCGAAAAGATTGGGCTCGGCGCTCTCGGCGGCCTCGCGCATGGTACCGAGGTTAGTGAAAGCCATCATGTCGACAGTGATCAGAGTCTACGGGGGGATTCCATGAGTAGGGCGCGTTTTACAAGCACATAGGGAGAGAAGCACACCGACGAAGACGGTGTAGTCAACGACGCGGAGGGGAAAAAACGTAGGTGGAATGCACGCACCTCTGCTGACTGCAACGGAAATGCGGCAGCTTGGGTGGACCCGGCGCGGCAAACACAGGCAGCGGACAACTTGAAGTAAAGCGAGTAATTTTCTTTCAGTTGGTTTGAAAAGTCGACGAAAGAGAAGTCAACGACGCCAACAACTACTAAGGGGAGTCGACTCTGAGTGAATGCATATGAGGGACAGGGAACGACGTAGAAAAGAAAGTGGATGTTTTCGCCGTCAAGACAGAAATGCAAAAAGTGTTCGGGGCAATGGGCTAGTTGTGTTGAGTTAAGGTTAATCCGGCGAAGATTGGCAATTGTACGCCGTCGGCCGCCGCCCGTCGATAGGTTCGGAGCAAGCCTGTCTCGCACCGGCAAGCCGGTGAATCTCGGAGAGAGGCTTGGGTCGAACTGATAAAAACATGCCATGTGTTCCGAGATGAAATGCTCTATCATTTCTGGTCCAGGATGACCAAACCAAAAAAATGATAATGATCACCCGACCAGTGGTCCCTCGGTGCAATGTGCAATGATCAGCACAACATAATTTTCAAAGCGATGGTGTTACTGGGCAGGGCGGAACCTGGAATCGAGATTGCCATGGCCTTATTTTCAACTGACAACAGGATTATCTGACACTGAAAAGGACAGACCCATTGACTACAGCAGGGCTTTCTGTGAGCTTTCTTCCGTTTGAGGTTCAAGATTTCAACTGGAGCCCAGGATTTTTAGACTCGTTGAATACTGCGGCAAGAAACTGTATCACTCACCATTGCGACTGAAACAGGGTGGATTGAGTTATCAAATGAGGCCCTTGAGAAGGCAAGCAAATATCGATTAGATCTCTGTTCAGCGGGGTTTCGCACCTGAATTGACATCCAACCTGAAGCTTGAACTCGAAATGGTCCAACTCGTCGCTTGAAGTTGTGGGACTGGGATCCAGGACTCGGAGGCTGTGAACTTCAGCCGCCAGCTGGCAACAGACAAGGTCCCTAATAGACATGCTTGCAGAAATCTCAGTCCGTGAGGCACAACGTGGGCACAACTTGACAATCGCACGAGGGAAGTTCCGACAAATCCGATCAATGATCGGCCCGAACATGGCCGAGACCTCTTCTTTCCCGAATCACCATGACGCCAAGTTTCTTCCCGCTCTCACCACCGCGTCGACGATACCCAATCTTCGCCAGATGGAAGAGCACCGCTCGTCTCCGCGCGCGGCTGCATTTGGCACCCTCATGCCGCCGAAGCTGAACTGAAGTGTGTGCATTCCTCTCTGTTTTTTCCTGCGTCGTTGATTGATTTTTGTATGAACCAGATATGCGACGGTGTGGGTGGGAACGCCGAGGCCAAGGCCAACACCGTCTTTTTCCGTGCGCGGCCCTTCCCTATTTTGAAACACGTTCTTATGGAGTTTCTCCTGCAGACTGGCGGACATGACCACCGTCGACCCGACGTCGCTCACACACCTCGGCACGCGAGACGCGACCTCTTGAACCCCCCAGGTCGCCGCTGCGTCCGGTGCTCCATGTTCCCTGCCTCCTATCGGATTCTTTCAATCGGCAAAATCAAGAATAAAATCCTCAGCGGCACAGAGTCCTGAATCAAGATCTAGTAGGTGCCTTCCGCGGTGCTCACATCCCCGTCCGCGTCCGCATCATCCCCAGCGCAGTCTTCGTGCTCACCCGCGCCCGCATTAATCCGCTCTTCTTGTCCATCATTCGCGTCCCGACCTCCCATCGTCCCTGTCATTTCTCTATGATCCCTTTGCCAAGCCCTCGCCCTCGCACCCCAACTAACCCGGCTCCCCGCGCAGATCCAACCCCCGCCGGCTCCTCCACTACTTCCCTCAGGAGCGACCTCGCCACCGAGCAGACCAAGAAAATCGCCCTCGGCGTAAAGTCCAAGGGCGATGTCGCGCAGGGCCTCGCCTCCGGTTTTCTCTGCCGTCGCCTCCACCTCTACTACTGTGGCAATCCAGGCCGTCGCGAAGGCAGCGCAGACCAAGGCCGCGCAGCTGGAGCTACTAAGACCGCAGCCGAAGCAGCTACTGAAGCCACCACAGCTAGTGCCGGCACGTTCTCGTTCGCGCGCCGTTCCAGATCTTCAACGGCGTGGCGGGGAAATGTGGAGACGGAGTGAGAGGCGAAGGCGGTGTTTGTTGGTACGTACGTGCGCTTTTTTTGGTTCTTCATGTGTCCTTCTCCCATGCGCGCTCTGCGTGGTGTGGAATCCTTGGGTTAGAGGTTCGTTGTAGCTGTTCTTCGAGGGCTGGCTCTCCTCCCCGCCCGCGTGCCGAGTTCTTCGCCTCGCCACCCGCCCCCTTCTTCCTCCGCGCGCCCTCATTCCTTTTCCCTACGCTCCCCTCTTTCGCTCGCTCTCCTTCTTTTCCCAGTGTACTAACTTGTTCTCTTTCGCACAGACCCCTTCCGGCGGCCCGGGAGCTCACCACCGTCGACGCGATCTCTATTGCGAACCTGGGGATGGGCGAGGCGGCGGAGAGCGTGGAGACGGAGTGCTGCGAGTGGGGATGCTGGTGAGTATTTGTTTTGCTTCAGCTACGTTACCTTCTCCACATTGGTGTCCTCCCGCCTCCTTTCTCCACGTCGGATTCCTCACGCGACCCGGGCCTCATGCATCTGCTCCGCGTCGCATCGAAGGTCGCAGCGTCGCAGCATCGTGTCACTGTCTCCCTCCTCTGCCCTGCCTCCTGCTTCACGTCTGATCGCGTCGTCTGACCTAGTAACGCGGCACTACTCCTTCCTCCTTCACGCCCCTGCTCCTTCCTCCGCGCCCCTCCTTCCCGCTACTCGCGCCCCTCCCTCCCGTTGCTCCTTCCTCCACCTCCCCTTGCCCTTCCCCCGTCTTCCTCGCGTGTTCACGTCGCATGCACAACTTCTCCGCGTCGCGTCGGACGTCCCATCGGCGTGTAGCATCGCGTCGTCCCTCGCTCTCCTTCACTCCGCTGCCCCCCATCCTCTCCTCCCCCCATCCCATCCCGTCCCATCCAATCCTCCGCGTCCTGTCGTACCCCTCCTCCAAGTGTCTTCCTCTTCCTCCCCGTCCGATCGCATCCCTCCCTTGCACGGCGTGTCGCGTCCCCCTCCACGTTCCGCATCGAATCGCGTAATTGCCCTCCCCGCCTCCGCGTTCTTTGCTCCCTCTTTCCAGGCTACCTACCCTGTTCCTCTCACTCCGTCCTCCTCACCCGTCGAACTCCTACTAATCTCGCTTCTCTTTGCAGCCACCACTCTCCAAGTCGGCAAGCTCAAGATCAAAGTCGTCAAGCTCAAACACACGGGCGAGGTACAGCATGTTAAAATCAACCGCCGCGGGCTCCGACACGGACACTGATTAGTGAGCGTTAACTCTCTCATACATCTTCCTTTCTTTCTTTCCGTTCCATCCACCTCACTGCTCTTTCTGCCGGACGTCTTCGTGTCCCATTCCTTCACGTATGCTCCGCTCTTTCCTCCCGCGCGCATGCTCGTTCATTCGATTCATCCAGTAGTCAATTTTCTGTCTAGAAAAATTGCAATATTGGTTCAATGCCGTTCTGTGTGCGTGTGTGTGATGAGCGTATTGGGGGGCATGCCAAATTTGCGTGTGTGCGTAGATATGCTTGAGGAAGAGAAGGATATGGAGTGGTTTCGGATGGGCGTTTATTCTGGCGCGTGATATCATTCCATTTCTTCCCTTACTACTTTTTCTCCAAGATTAATTTAAACTGTGCAAAGACAATACTCGCCCTTTGCGTTTGCCACGTATACCAAACTAGACCTCAATCAAACTCAGAAAAGCAGGCAAAAACAACCGAATGAATGGATGGAAATCCCGGTGAGTATTGCACACTAGATCTATCCCCTCCATTCGAGACTCTATCTACAGGCGATCATTCATTCGCGCGCCGCAGTTAGGGACGGGGATCTTTCAATCGGTTTCGTAATTAATGAATGGTTGCATCAGTGGAAACAGATCCGTTCCACTGCTGTGGCTGTCTCGGTAACCCAGACGTTCTACATGTGATATCCGATTCAATCCATATCTTATCTCGGAATGATCCGACAGAGTTTGAATAAATGATAAGAGAAAAATGAGTAGATATCACACTAGAATGTCTGGGGCATTTGGTAGTGTGTTACCCCCCATGGGGTCACATTTCTTGTGTCACGTACCGTGCAGTATCGCGTCCTGGGGACCGTGAGAGCATCTAAACAGGCCTAAAATTGTGTTGGTCGACTATATGTATGAATAGGACATAGTGAGATTTTTTCCCCGAAAGCATGAGGCCGCGTTGGCACAAAGTAGCACTCAATGGCCGCAAAATAAGTGCAGTTTTGAGTGGCGCATAACAGCACAGAAAGTGGCCGAAAAAATCCAAGAAAATTAGAGAGGCCTCTGAGAGGCATAGGGAGCCTGGAATGAACAGCCGGTGGGGAAAGGAGGGCGGTGAGGTAGAAGGAGGAAGAGATGTGACCCTATGGGCGGTATCACTATACCAAATGCCCCAGACGTTCCAGTGTGATCTCGGCCCATCATTTTCTTATCATTTATGTCAAACACCAGATCAATCCGAGATAGAGAAGATCACACTGGAATGTCTGGGTTACCGAGACAGATTCATCACATGATCGTGTTCTGAAGTCGTTCCTTTTATTTATTTATACGAAGCGGTGTTCGCTTTGGCCCGGGTCTTTGTTTCACACTTTAAGTGAGATACTCGCTGTCTACTAGGTTCTCGCAGCCTTCAAGCAGGAAATTTGGTGTACTTCCGAACCGCCGAATTGTCACTTTTTGGTTTCACCCACGAGCACCCACAACAGTCCGAGGAAGCAAAATAAATATCCGACTTTTGCACATTCCATCAGATCGATACTCACACCCACTCATAGAACCGGCGTGGACGAATGGATTGTGCTACAATCTGTATACATATGCGAAGTTAAATCAATAAGGCCTCAATATTCCATTTTCGACCTCGACAGGCCCAATTCAAATTTCGACTCAGTTTTATGCACAATTATAAACATAGAAATTCTAAAAATATGAACACCAGAACATCGGTCAGGGCAAAGATGTAGAATCCAGCATGTCATAGGTCGGCTACATCAACTACTGAAGGGGTGGTAGCTTTCTCAAGAGTCTGATTGATCAAATGTTGGCTCTCTCTTTCTCTCCCCTACCATGTCTGCCAGCCACCCCCCGAATGCAATTGTCTCCCACCTCTCGTCCAAACTCTCCATTGGCAATCATCTGCGAAACCCTAGCCTTTTGCTCATGCTCCAACCGCAACAACTCTTTGCAGAGTCGGTCCTGTGAGGAGGCCAGGGATGATAGAAAACAATTGGAGAAGCTCAATTGTTACAGAGCTGGCAGGAACACAAAGTGACTATGCCTCTTCAAAGTAGTGTCCATTTAATGTCTGGTCAGTCAGCCAACTGACCTCCCAAGTACAAAGAGCAGTGGCTTGTGTCATAATCCAGTCCCCAATATCTGTATCTTTCAAGGCTTTGTTCCCTATAGCTGTTTCAAGAAGATACACAGCACCACCAGTCCCAAAGTATGTGTTTGTTATATTCTTGATTGCTCCACTGTCCGATGTGAAGAGCTCCTCAAGCAAGTTTCTGAGGGAAATAAGGAAAGTTTTCTTTCATAAAGTCGAGCAGAGCAAGAGTTTTCTCAGTGTCTATGAATTTGGGAGCCCACGAGTTACTTCCGTAGTCAAGATCTTGGTTTCCCAAATTCGGATGTCATGAGAGGATGGTCCGAGACTAGCAATTCCCAAGCTCGGAAGTTTCTCCATCCGATCATTGAGCATAATTTGAATCAAACAAATCAAAGCCCATGCTCTGGTGGCGGATTACCTTTCCCCGTCAAGACCCAATTTGCTCTCATTTGGAAATGCAGTGCATCTGTGCCTATGCCGTTATATGTCAACCATCGGTGCGGAGTTGCCTAAAATTAGCAACATAAGACCTAACTCCAGCTCAGTTGGTACGCCGTCATCCAAAATTATCTTAATACCTCTGGTGCGGTTGCTAACCATACAAAACATAATATGACTGGGTTTCATCAGATCCAGATGCTGATCTACACCCCATTCAAAGAACCAGTGTACTACAATGTGTAGATATATGGGAGGCCAAAGAACCAGGTGAGTAGGGCTGTTCACTTCTCACCCTGACAGACTCAGTTTGGAGCTTAACTCACTCTTTGTACGCACAATTCTAAGTATAGAAATTCTAAATGAGTGCCCGAGCAGCTGTCAGGGCCAGGGTATGATTGATGCAACAAGGAGTCCATTGGTTGGTTACATCAACCAATGAAGGGCTGGCTATGTTTCAGAAATGTGTTCAAGAACCTGACTCTCTCCCACCATGTTTGTCAGCCGTCAGAATGAAGTTGTCTCCCACCATCAGCAAGAAGGACAACCATCCAAACCCTCCCCCACTTCTAACCCAGCCTGGCTTGAAACCCTCCTCTTCAATGCAAAGGTGATCAATGCTGGTGCAGAAACTCTGCCATTTCCATATGTGAAGGGGATCTTTGGCACCGTTGTATTCCTTTTGGAGGCAGTTCAGGTATGGAGTGTACTTGAACTGGTCCTGACTGAAAATGTGGTCGTTTTGGCTTCTGCATAAAGTGAAAAAAAAATCAGGAAAGCATGAAAGCACTGTGTGGAGATACTGTAGATATAATCACTGTCCTCCGAGACCAAATATCAGTCCACAAAGATACAGCTGCTCTCAAGTTCAAAACACAATGTGAGGAGCTTGATGTGTAAGCGACTCTATCTCAGCTTAATGATTGTCTGCTCATGCCATTCCATTCAGGTTCTTGCAGGATGTACTCGAAGCAGTGAATCAACTGCGAATGAAACCCAGAGGATTTGGTGCCCGTTTCAAGGAAGTTATCAAAGCGAGCAGCACTGTAGATGATATCAGCAGATTTCGGACCAGGATGCAGGAGTTGAGGTCCAATTTCATGGTACATACATACCTGTTAATACATCAGACGGTTTCTGATTGAAACCACACTTAGCTCATGACAACCATAGATACACATTTTCATGTTCAAAAAGTGTTGACTGTGATATCACCTGGTATGATTTACCTGGTACAAATTTGTTTGTCAATCTCATCTGGATTTGTGCAGATGTGCCAGTCGTCCAAATCCCGCAACACATCAACAATTTTCCTCCACCCTCCCGGATATTTCACGGCAGACAGACCATTCTCCAACAAATGCATCAATGTTTCACACAGACCACAGGAAAGCAAGATATTTTTCTGCTTCATGGATTAGATGGTTCTGGAAAAACACAGATTGCACTCAAGTTCATAGCAGAGTCAAATTCCAAGTGAGCTTCCGCATCTGAAAGTTTGGAAGTGTATTGATTTTATTCTAAGCTTCACTGATATTTTTTTCATTGACAGTAGTTCCATTGACACAATCAACACAGGTCTTAAAAATATAGCCACAACAAGGACTGTTGGAGAGTCTTCACAGGATGCCCTTCAATACCTCAGAAGTATACAGGCTGAATGGCTGTTATTCTTTGACAATGCTGATGACCCAAAAATCAATCTGAATGATTATTTTCCCCAATGCAATCATGGAAACATTCTTATCACATCTCGAAACCCTGGCCTTGGTGTCTGTGCATATTCTCCTGTGTCTGACATGGAAGAAATGGATGCTGTGGATCTATTGCTGAGAAGTGCCATCGAAGAGGCCACAGATCATAACAGAGCAATGGGAGGTCAGATTGTGAAGGTGAGCCAGTGCTCACAAGTCATATATATCTTTCATTTAACTTCTTTCCAGGTGCTCTAATATCTTCCCCTTGCAATCATTCAAGCTGGTGCATTCATCTCAAAGTCAGGAGACCTTGACAGTTATCTGGAACTCTATGAACAGAATCGAGCTCGACTGCTGAGTCAAAAGCCAGCTCAATCACATGATGATTATGCCTGGACTGTCTATACCACATGGCAGATCAGTGTTGATCAGCTCAGTGGCCTGCAGCAACCTTTCTGCAGCTTTCCTCATTGCTCCATCATCAAGGGATCTCTGAACAAATATTCAAGAATGCTGCAACTTACAAATTTGAACCCTCTAGCCGATCCAAAGAGGAGCTACAAATACCACTTCAATTCTTATCACAATTCTTAGGACCTGATGGGGTGTGGGATTCCTTTTGCTTTGTGGACATGACAAATGAAGTCAGAGCCTATTCCTTAATCAATTTTTACCCACCACAAAAGATGTTTTCAATGCCTCCCCTTGTACATGACTGGACTCGGAGCACTCTATCCATTAAAGAATCATATCATCATTGCATGGTTGGAATGGTGGGAATGTCACTGGCAGGACTATCAGAAGGGGAAATCCAATTAGCTAGCCTATGGATGCTGCCCCACATCGATTTCCTGCTGCAAGATAACTCAGATGTATTACCAGATTTCAGACATGAGTTTGGGAAAATACATGTTTGGGGAGAGAAGCCCAAAAAATCGGAGGAGCTTCAAGCAGCAGCAGTTCAGAAACAGAGGGAGCTTCTGGGTAAGAACCACCAGGACACTCTTAAAGCCATGTATTGGCTGGTGTGGATATACAGCAACCTGGGTAAATTGAAGGAGGCAGAGCAACTTGAAGTTGCAGTGCTGAACCAGCGGAGAGATATTCTGGGTGACAATCATCCAGAAACCCTAGATGTTCTGGCAAATTTGGCAGCCACATATCACAATCTGGGAAAGTGAAGGAGGCAGAGAAGCTTGGGGCTGCAGTACTTGAGAGACATAGGAATGTTTTGGGTGCCGACCATGTGGACACCCTGCAAGCTATGGGGAATTTGGCAGTCACATATGAGAGTCTGGGAAATTTGAAGGAGGCAGAGGAGCTTCAGGTTTTAGTACTTGAGAGGCATAGGAATGTTTTGGGTGCTAACCATCCAGACACCCTGCGGGCTATGGGGAATTTGGCAGCCACATTCCAAAAGCTTGGAAAATTTAAGAAGGCAGAGGAGCTTGAGGTTGCAGTACTCAAGAGGCGGAGGAAAATTTTGGGTGCCAACCATCCAGACACCTTGCGGGCTATGAGTAATTTGGCAGTCACATATGACAACCTGGAAAAATTGCAGGAGGCTGAGGAGCTTCAAATTGTGGTACTTGAGAAGAGAAGGGATATTCTAGGTGAAAACCATCCAGACACCCTGAGTACTATGGGAAATCTGTCATTCATATACATCAAGTTGGAAAGATGGCAGGAGGCACAGGAGCTTGGGGAAGTCAGGCTTAAGAAGCGAAGGAATGTTTTGGGTGACAACCATCCACTCACCCTGTGGGCTATGAGTAATCTGGTAATCACATACAACAAGTTGGAAAGATGGCAAGAGGTTGATGAACTTGGGGCTACAGCACTCAAGAAGCAGATGGATCTTCTAGGTGACAAGCATCCATGGACTTTAGAGACCATGCAAAATCTGGTAGTGACATATGAACAATTGGGGAAATTGAGCGAGGCAGAGGGTCTGAATATGATTCTCAGGGAGAGTCAAGTTTAGGTTACATTACTACAATTTATGTTGTTCCTCTTTTTTACCACCTGACACGAACTGGTAAATTACCCATAATTGTCTAGACAGTGTTGGAAAATAGGTTGCAGAATGTGCACCAGAAACTGGTAGTTATGTAGAGATACAAGTGGCTGACGGCCCGCTTTGCGGGCTGCCATCCCCTCTTACACATGAAAGCAGTTTGAAGTGGCTGAGGATCCTCTGCAGGAATTAATACAATTTACAGGCTGTACTTTTAGTTTATCAGAAAATCCAAGGTGATTTGTGAGTCTATCTGAAAGAGAAGTGATGGAAGAAGTGATTGTGTGAGAGCGGCTGATTGTGGCATGCACCCCAGATTAGAACGAAAGCTGTGTACGGCTCGTTGGACCGCCTGGCACCCAGCATGGACAGCGACTTTTTATAAAGTTAAGCATGTCCAAAAGCCCTGGAACTTCACCTGATCTGGCAGAGCTCTTCTCTAATACATTTGCTCCGATTCCCAATAAGTTGACCCACAAGTGGTGAAGAATAAATAAGTTGTTCTGTAATTTAGGGTAGGTCTCAGCCACTGGTTCCGATGAGCGGAGAGTGCAGCTTGATTGCAGAGTTTAAAAGCTTCAGACAGACCGAGTGCTTAATTTATAAAGAGGGTGATGGTCAGGGCACAACACTGAAAGGGCAGTCTCTAAAGTTGTAAAATGCTGCAATGCTAAAAACTCCTAATCGAATAACTGGGATATACTATCACACAAAGTGAGATACTAACACCAATCAAATCAAAGATGAGATCCTCAACGAAACACTCCTTATACATGCAACTAAGATTCCGACTTGTTCAGGTTTTTGTAGACACAAGTATAGGTCTACAGGGACCAAGAGTGAGATTACTTGTAACAGTTGTGTGTAGAATATGATTCCAAGGAGAGATTCCATTGCACATGTTACAAGGCAAGTGACACACTTGAAGAAGTCAAGTTTAAGCGAAACTGGTTGTTTGGATTTAAGTTTCCCAACTTCGAAGGTGATAACAGGATAGTTCCTGGCTAAGGGTTGGGTGGACTTAGTCCAATTGGTTGACACTAAGGTCAGGGCATTCCGTACTCAAGACAGGGTTCACTGCCTATGCTTTACCTCTTGGGAAATAGCCGCTGAACAATGTTCCTTTATACACAATGGGACTTATAGGTCACGGAAACTCAGGGGAAGTGAACAGGGACTCCACCGCTGTTTGGTACAGACATCTCTCAAATGTTTTTCATTTAATGTCTGTCGAATGTTGTCTGAGATATTGTGAAGACATCATATCACCTATCCCATGAACCTTTTCTGAGAACAATGTTTCTGAGATGTTGCAGTGAACATCTTCTCAACGTTCCACCAAATATTTGGTTCATCTGGTAATCAACATTTGAGATACAACAACAAAGATATTCATTTTTGACACTACAGTACATAAGAACAGCCTGGCAGCAAGTGCTGGCACAACACAAAAGAGAACCTCTGGTTCAGACTAGGTGACAAGGGTGCATTACTGTGCTCTGTAACAGCTCTCGAGGGCGTATCACAAATATTTATAGTTGGGGATGACGAACGACCCTGGTGAGTCGTGAGATGTTATGTCATGATTCGGTTCAGCTGCCCGGATTAACCCGCGGGTAGCCCGGCCACGTGACACCCCATCAACCATCGCAAACCCGATCGAGACATGTGATCACAGCAGTTCCAACCCGCCCCTATGTGTCGCAACTACCCCTCTACATTCTTGGTGTGTCACTATGCCCCTTCGTTCCTTGATTCTCCTCAGTGTCGCATTTATCACATAGATACTCTCCTGATCACCAAATAGTATATAAGTAGAGTAGAATCTCCCTGTACAGTAGATTCTACCTCGTCTATACTCAGGCTTACCTTGGCTTGACCTCGTTGTTCCCTCAGGTTATCCTGACGCTCTTGATTCTCACCGGTCGCTCATACTATGCCGGATTATACGACTGCCCGCTACCTTCCCCTACGGAATCCCATCCGTTGTTGGCTCCTATTGATTTCCCTCGCTCACCCCTCGGATTAATCTGCCTCGACCCAACAAGGAAGCTATCCGGCCCGTTGTACTCCTCGACAACCGTATCAGCTACTGAGTTGTGCCCAATATCCCCGGACGGTTCTCCGTGTCCTTTCTGGTCAAGTCGACCCGAGCCGACGCTGACATATTATAATGGTGTTCCGGGACTTGGATAAGCCTCCAAGTCCCCAAGAGAGTCTGTTTCAATTAAGAGGGAGACCATTCAGGCCAGAAAGTCTGTGTCTGAGTGTCAATTTGGTCTCGCCTCAAGCCAATGAGAAATCTACTATGGCTTTGATACACAAAAAGGCTAGGAGGATGCTAGGTAGAGCTCTGAAGCTCTATGGAAGAGATCAAGTGCAGATGTAAAGCAGATGGCAATGGATAAGGTAATTACCGCTGGCAGATGCTCGAGTTGATAGCCACTTTAGCTGTGAACTCAGAATAGCTGATAGCTGGCATCAATACACTTAAAGGACACCTGCACTGTTAAGAGGGCAAGACAATGAATGATAGGTCATTGGATAGTTAAGGTAAGAAGGTAATCATATTGATCTCAAGGTGTGATTACAAGTACATGTATTATGCAATAGGTCATGTGACCAAACATGTCGAGATAAAAGAGGAAAATATGAGTAATAATAAATGGGAATATAAATGGTATATGGCCCTTACATGCTCTCTGTGTGAATGATAGAAGCAGGGCAAATTATGAGGGGTTATAGCATTAACGGTGGGCAACACACCATTATTCCACGCATTCAGATGACTATCACCGTGTACCATGATGAGCAGGGCGTGTGAGACATGGAAGTGAAGGGAACATGTGATGAGCAGGGCTCATGTGTGCAGCATGGCAGGCCTTGATATGGCAGAGAATGTGGGGCTTGATGCTTTGAGGAGTTTTGAAAAGTCTTGCGGAGTGGTGGATGTGAAATGCTGCACCACGAACCTCTTGCCCGCTCAAACTAGCTTGAGTTTAGAGTTTCTTGGAGACTTGAGCAGGCCTAGGGTTCTTTTTCACTGATTCTGGCTCAGATTTATGCCAGGTTTTGAGATTTGCGCTGGATTGCAGGCACCTACTAATCCCGAATACCAGCTCTAGTTAGAGGGGTAACTGCTATGTGTGTTCCCCCTCTAATTAGAGGTGTTTCTCGTTGATTCCCCCATGCTGCAAAATACGCTACAAACCATGCTACAAATATGCTCCAAATGACTTAGGGCTTTTATTCATGCATGTATTAAGTAATCCGCATGCAGGCCAGTACATGATGGTAAAACTTGAAAATGGCAAATGACACTTTGTGCTTATTTCATGAATAGGGCACCAAGGAGACCATTTAGTGTGAAGTAAACAATGGGAAAGGCAAAGCATTCAAACCCATATCCTCAGAAACAGATCTCAGCCAAATCTGGACCAAAACACTTGAACAGAAGCTCAATTTGAGTCTTTTACACTGTCTCTTGCCTTTCCCATTGTTTATTTCGCACTAAATGGTCTCCTTGGTGCCCTATTCATGAAATAAGCACAAAGTGTCATTTGCCATTTTCAAGTTTTACCATCATGTACTGGCCTGCATTATGGCTCAGAATTGTTCATATACCTTGGGAAAATCAGTAAGAGCCTTCAGAACATCATCTATGACCCTGTGGAATGCTGAATAGGGTGAATAAGAATATGAAACAAGATCACCTTAAATCATGAGGTATAGGGTGCCCTGTGTGTCCATTGTCTACTTTACTACTATATCTACATGAGTCAATGCCAAAAGATGTGTTTTGGGATATCTCACACCATGGAGGAGGGCATGATAGGGCCAGAGTGCAATTTCCCTGTAGGGCCAAATTGCGATGTTTTTCATCAGAAGAAGATAGAAAATCACCTGGAGGGTGTCTTTGTAGCTTAAGGGAACAAATTAATACATCCAGGACCTATTTCCATTGGTATATCCCCATGACACTCTGGCCAGGACACAATTCATTAATTTTCGCTATTTTCACCCTATTATTGCACCATAATAGGCTCTACTGTGTCCCAGTTGGCTTCAAAGAACACAGAACAACATGCCTATAAAGTTAGACCATCCAAAATGGTTGAACTATGAGCCAGGGAAGGGCTGATGTCGAAAATTTCCTTTTGGGGAAGAAGGTGTTAGTGTCCCAAAATGGAAGGTCAGCGGCCAAACCTTTGATCTCTATTACTCGTATCTTAAGGAGATCCCTCGTATCACATTGTACATGCTTGCCCATCAGCAGCTGATCCTCCGCATCAGCAAGCACATGGGTCGAATCAGATTGTGTTTGCCTCCTTCCTAATTTACCCAGTTTTTGTCATTCACCACTCCAAGGCCCACAGATTTTGGTATTTCAGGTTCCAGTTCTTTTTCTGGGGTTGCCAGCTGACCCCCACGTCGAAGATTAGCCGGCCGCTTCGTTACGTGGGTTTTATTTTCGACTTCACCAATCAGCTGTTCAAGTGCCATTCAAAAGGGAGGTTCTCTTTTGCCTCCCTTCGTTTGCCACCCCATCATCTATCTCCTCATCACATCCGAGTTGCATCGCTCCTTCTGCTCAGTTCCATTCTCACTGTGCCTTAACCACTGAACTCTCAGTTCCTGAGCCGCCGTTACCGTATGAGCGTTGAACATCGGAGGGTATGTTCCCCTCCCTCGTTGACTCCCGTCCCCTCCCTTGGCATCGTGAAGTGTATACTCAAATCGTAACAGGCCTGCCATAATTTCAGCATGAACTATGATGTACTCGACTCACTTTGCTTTGTAGATCGCAGCTTCTCCCAGCTCACGGATAAAGCGGTGCGTGGATTCACCAAAACACCCGTGGGTTTGAAAAACCCGGTCTTCCTGCCTCTTCCTCACGTTTCAACACGCTATTTTCGCGGTCAAACTAATCACCCTGCTTACTTAGATTACCACCGCGCAAAAACCCCCACCAACCCATCAATAATGGAAGTGGAAGAGTGCAGAACGCACGGGTGAATTATATGGTGAGTTTCACTCCGTCTCTGCTCTTTGCTGTCCTCCTCATCCATAGAGCTACTGTATTCAGACACATGCTTGCGCAATGTGTATCATGTCCAGTGCGACTTCAGCATCTATTCCATCTAGCCAACTCAATTCCTTTCTACCAGACGGTCTCTCTTGAATGGATGGTGTCGATACAGGAGCCTCCTCACCACGCGCTCGCTGCAGGGTACAATTTGAAGGTAGGCAGACTGTTATTATCTGCTCGGACGTCCATCTGGTATAGCTCAGGCAGACAATGTTACCCAATGACGTGTTCACAACGAGTATATCCAGTGAGTTCGATTTAACATAATTGTGTTCTGCCCGCACGACATCCATCACTAATGCAGGCTTCCACAGTTTCTTGCGGCAAAAATCTCAGTGTACGTTGACTCGGACGTAACAGGGTCAGGCAGAGTAAGTGCAGACAATAGACAATCTATGCGGTTATCCTCATGAATTTTACTGTACAGGGAAACAAGATACATTCGGGGCAGGTTGGTGTTCTGGTACGTTCTATTTCCTGCCTCATTTGTTGGGTAACGTCCGACACCTAGTGTTCAACCAAAGTGATGTGATCTCCTTTCCTTCTCTCTCTTATGTTTTCGCTCATTGTTGATGCCCACTGGAAGCTGTGCATGCACACCCAGCCTCTGTGCGATCCCTTTTCAGCGTGATCGTGCACTCGCCGATGCATGCACATGGGAAGTCAGCGACGCTGTAACATCAAAGTACGCCTCTAGCTCTGCGACTATTCATTCTGACTGACGTGCTGCGCATACTCCAAGCAGCGGCGCGTTTGTACTCACCATTCTCCTTCTGTCCATCTCCTCGTGATTTACTCCATTTCGACCTCACCATTAATTTTTTGCAGTTTTACCTGCGCTACAACGCGTTCATCATCGTCCTGTCCTTCTGTACGTCTCCGCCTGCGATTCACTCCAGTTCTACCTCACCATTAATCTTTGCAGTTTTATCTGCTTGTGCGTACACTGAATATTTGTAGAAGTATACTGTCACTCCTGTGGGGAGGCATCTACTGAGCCTCGCGCACACCATCAAGCTGACGACCTAACTCCATGCACGAGGTTTCTCATCCCTCCAGTAACCCCAGGTACGCATGCTTGGTCTGCCGTGAGGTCAACGAGATCTAACTTCGGAGGCTCGATGGAATCTCAGGCAAGAGCGCAGTCAATTACCCGGGATGCAACGAGACGACTCAGATGTGTCTGTGCTTCTATTTTATTTTTATGAGCCCATCCTAAACTTCATTACAGACAACCGGCCCAATTTGTGAGTCGTGACCAGGTGAGAATTTGTGGTTTAGCGGCGAAACCTATCTAGATAGATCTATCTAAGCTATGCACAGATGTTCATGATCTTAATTGATACCATCGTATCTTCGTGTTGATAGGTGCATTGTCTCCTCGTGACTTTCATGACATGCTGATAAATATTCTCAGTTTCTCGGTGGTGCAGAATATACATGTAGCATTTGCCGGCTCCTACAGTGCAAGCTTGACTGAGGCAGATATTACGTTTGCATTGACTTCTCAGCCAGATGCTATTTTTTTGGTTGTTTTGTTTCCGACTATGTAGGTAGCAACAGATATGGAAATATGTACTAATGTGATGCATAATGAAAACAGTTGTTGCCTAATACTACATTTACAGCCCTTTGCAGAACTTAGGGTGCGAACGAAAAAAATTCCATTTTGGTACATTTTTGATTGTTTTCACCAGGACAGCCGCCCTGCGCTCAATTCCGGGCCGTTTGCCTCGGGGCCTAGCCTGATCGATTCGCCTTCAGAATGCGCAGTGAACAGTCTCCTCGGATTTTCCAACCGACCTCCATGGCACATTTCCGGTATGAGAACTCAGTTTTCAACAGCTAAATTTGGTTTTTTCCCAGCAGGACACTTGTTCCGGCTGCAGTTTTGGGCCTTTGATCGCATGTATAGGCTCAATCGATTCGCCCGTGAGATGCGCAGAGCACTGTGTCCTCAGATTCTCAACCTGACTTCCAGAACAATTTCCTGGGGATGGAAATGAGCTGTAAGCAACCACTTTTGATTGTCAGTCAGCAGGACAGTTGCTGCGGCCTCAGATCTTGGCCGTTTGCCTCTGTGATAAGATGAATCTCTGAGGACTGCAGATGCGCAGTGAACTGTGGTCCCAGATTTTCAGGCTGACACCCAAAACACCTTCCTGATACACGAGTTCAAATTTCAACGGACTATTGCCCAGAACAGCTGTAAAGTGTTTTATGGTGCCTCGAGTGACTTGGTGTCTTGGATTGTTTGACTTTTATCTGTTTGGTAGCATACTGCACATTAATATACAATTTTACAGGTTCACAGTACATTTCTGTCTGTAGAAGATGTAAAAATAACAATTTTTTTATGTTGTAATCAAGGAATTCTGAGGATACTGTTCACTGCGTACGTGGAATCCCAATCGAATGATGCTATTTTCGAGCCAAATGATCAAAATATGAGGCCGTAGCAGCTGTTCTGCTGACCGTCAATCAAAAGTGATGACCTATCGAGGACTTCTTCCGCCAGGAAGCAGTATTGGGTGGGAAATTGTAAATCTGAGGTAGCCATGCACTCCGGATTGTTGAGGCGGAGAGATTGAGACTATCCCCGAAGAAAAAGGCCCAGAATTGAGGGCAGGGCAGCTGTCCTGCTGGAAAATAATGAAAAATGTTGGGATAAAGCTCATTTCCGTGCTCAGAAAGTGATCCTCGGGATTGTATAAAGATTCTGAGGAGACTGTTCACTGCGTATTTCGAAGGCGGATCGATCGGGCTAGGTCCCGAGGCAAACGGCCCGGAATTGAGCACAGGGCAGCTGTCCTGGCAAAAATGATCAAAAATGTACCAAAATGGAAATTTTTTCGTTCGCGCCCTAAGTTCTGCAAAGAGCTGTAATTGGTCGTATATATCTGTGTAAGTCTACAAGCATACCCCAAAAACGAAAACATAACGACAACGTGCTCCATGTCACTCCATGTCAAGGGTTCAACGCGATGCAGATGTCGGTCGCCAAATGTCCGAAGTTGAAAGCTGCAGTGTTGGGGATAATTTTATATCAAGAAAGAAATTGTTCTGGATGTTTAGAGGCAGTGTGCGAGAGGGATTCTGATGAGAGCACCCACGCCGGAGCGAAGCAACAGCATATCTTGTACCCAAATTGTAGAGTTCATCAAGGGCTACAAGAGTCATCTATAGCATTTTGCAATTGGTGGCCCCATTGGCCCGCAAAATGCAAAATACTTTTGGAGAGCCGGCACTTTTTGACAAAAATCAGCATTTAAAGCAACCAGGCATCAATTGCAACCAAATATGGGCAGCCACCAGTTGTAGGGCAGCTATAGCACCCCAATATGAACAGCCATCAATTTTAAGGCAATGGCTGGGCAGCCATCAAATTCACGGCAATGGCCGGGCTCAGCAATGTAGGCATTTTAATTGAAATATGACAATTTCTTGTTATTTTAAAGGATGGTTTGCATGCCGCCGCAAAGCATGCCAATGGCAACAATTTTTATTGTTATTTTCTGTATTTCTTTGATTTTTTACAATTTTTTTGGTGAATTTCCTTTTTTGGATGGGTGCACCCACCGCCTGCTACCCGCCACCCACCTCCTGAGGATTATCTAATGCAAGTCAGGAAAATATCTCTAAGTCCATATGCTGCAGGTCTCATATTTGCAAACAAAACCGCAGCATATACCGCAGCACGGCAGGAATGCTTATATCCCTTCTAATTAGAGGTGGAATTTGGGATTATTAGGTGCCTTGGGTTCCCGCAACATAAATGCGCCCTTTCTCCATGCTGGGTTGATGTGCACCCACCACTTCCACACCCTGGCCACAAAATCCTCAATGTTGTTGATGTTGGGTCTCCACGTTGCCTTCCTCCCCCTGCCCACCCAGCCCTTCACTTCTTCCGGACGCTCGGTCGTATTTAGCGCCTTCAGCTGTCAACAACGTAAGTAACACCCACTTGGATCAACAGTGTTTGACAGGCATACAGATGATTTGAATCCCTTGCCTTCCTCCCGCTCAAACCACACATGCACGAGCTCCGTCCACTCCGGTCCATACTCCTTCTCCTCCAGAACTCCCCACACCGATGTCGCCCAGGTGGAATCAGACTTGGGGGCCGCTTTCGCCCTAGGCACGGGTTTCGCTCGCTGCATGCAGGGTTCTCGTGGTGCCGGCGTGTCATTTGCATCCTCCTCTTCTTCATCCCCATTGTCGTTCTCATTCTCACTGTACGCCTCTTCTCCTCGCTCTGCATGCCCTGCTTCACCTTTTTCACCCTCCCCTTGGTCTTTGTCGGCGCTTTCTGCTTCTTTCCTTTCAAATCCCCAAACAGCTCATCCGCTGACTTGTTGAGGCTCAACATCCTCAAGGTTCGTTTATGCTTCGCAATGTTATTGAGTCGCGTCAACTCATACGGCACCCCCCTCCGAATCTCACCCAGAAGCCGTGCTTGCTCCTTAGTGTCAGCTCGCTTCAGCTGCTCGCGCAGCAGAGACAGCACGAGGGCGTCTTTGCCCCCAAAGTCAAAGTATGGCTCTTCCTCGTCATCGCCCCACCCGCCCTCCTTGTCCGACTGCTGCCCCCTGCCAGGGGGCACAGCTCCTCCCACGCACCCACTCATAATATCTTCGTCGTCGTCCATGAGCGGTGGGAGGGGCACATCGCACGGATGGATGGGCGTAACCGGTGTAGCTTCCGCAACTAGCAGCGCGGTGGATTGCGTGTCAAAAGTGGAAGTGGCGGAAGCCGGTGTTGTGGTGGGGACATCCATGGCGGAGGCCACTGGGATGGTGCCGGGGGGGGGGGGGGGGGGGTGGGCCTGGCCGTGGCCGCCGTGTCTGACGCAGGGCAGCCCCCCGCCATTCCCAGTCCCTCCTCGCAAGGCTCTTGATCTGCGTATCTTTGTGAGCTCATGTACCGCGTGCTGAAATATATATCACTTACGCGCTGCCCAAATGAATCGCGTGAATTGGCCAATCGCAACTTTGTATCCCTCGGGATCATGGGTCGCAAAGCCCTCCCCCTTCGGCCCTTTCGTCTTCCCTGTATGCACGCTATCTTTGCGTCAGAGACAGGCCTTCCAAATGCAAGTGCCACGATGTACCCAAGTACTTCCACGCCGGTTCCCGGATCCACCCTTCCAGCGAGCAGCGTCAGATGGTACCCTGTGTACTCCACAAAGGAAACCAAGAGCGATGACAAGAGCGAACTGAAACGCTGGCAGCACCTAGTAGCACGCAGAATTGTTTCATTAGTTTTCTCAAGAATATAAGCACAGAGCACATTTCACTTACAATGCCTGGTCCTGGCCGCTCGCGGAAGGCAAGCCCTCAGCAGCCTCCTTGTGTGCCTTCAGGGCCTGCTTGTATTCGACCTCCGCCTCTTTTTTAATCCGCTTTTTCACGGCTTCGTCCTCCTCATTTAGCAGCGTCTGCGCCAGTGGACAGCAAAGGCGCAGGTGCTCCTTTGCAGGCTCTTGCGCGTATCGTTCTGCGATCACTGCCGCAAGCTTGGGCTTGAAATCCTCGTGCTGCATATACCACTGCGCGTCCGTCAGGCGTTTCGGTGCGGGCCCGGGCAGACGGCGCAGAGCAGCGAGGAAGGGTTGCCAAGGAATCCCCGCGAGTCCCACCGCAGTCCGTTGATGATTAAACCACGTCTTAATTTTCTGCAGGCAGCACATTAGCCAGCCATACGAAACCATCACCAGCGCGTCGCGTGGGGCGTGACGGGCCAAAAAACATCGAGCACCTACCGTGTTCGTGGCCTTCATGATCTTCTTCTTCTGCTCCTTTTCCTCCGCGGTCAACTCCTCCTTTGGCCCGGCCTCGAGCTCCCTCTCTCGCTCACGCTCATTTTCCCCTTCATCATCGGTTTTGTCGTCCTCCCCGTCTGGTGCATCTGCATTTCCCTCGGGCTCCTCTGGCTCCGTCTCGCCCTCCTCTGTGTCTGGTGGGTCCTCATTGAGAGGTAGCCGCCAGGGGAACTTGCGCCAATAAGTGTGGAAGAACAGGGGCCAGAATTCACGCGTTTTCTTGACCTGCGACTTCTCCATATACGTGTCAAGCTGGCTGGTCATGAACTCCAATCGTTTGCCCTGGAAGGCGCCGGGGGTGCCGCGTTTTTTGCGAGGCACGGTGGTTGTTGACATTTTCAGAGGCAGTCCTTGGGGTACGCAGTCCGTTGCCTGGGGCAACCCGCACCCGGAATACTCCGATCCAGGCCATTGGCGGACCCCCAAGACGGCGATATCTCCCCCCTTCTCATTAGCCACGAGTTGCCGCCGATTCCCATCGTTTAAAATACACTAGTTACATTCAATTCATTTTTACACCGAATTCAGAGCAACTGATTCAAAAATTTTAAAAAAGGAAACAGAAAAACAAGAACAAGTCGTGCAATTCAATTAGCCAAACGCGAGACACATATGCATCAGTCAGAAAACCGACGCCTCTACTCAGAGTCCGACTCGGTATCTACCTCGTACACCTGGGCACCCACAAACTTCGCCAGCTTCTCCGGGCTCCATGAGCCAATCAAGCAAACATATTTCATACCCAACACTCTCGCATGAGCGACTGCATCCTCGCTGGAAAAAAAGCGCCCCCCAAAAAAATAGTCAAATCTCAAATCAACATCAGATGGTAAGAGGGAGACGCACCAAGTAGGGAATGTAATGTTAACACCATGCACTCCCCAGAATTTGCAGGGGACTTCCTCCGGCGAGACCGCCCCCACGCCCATGCGAGCGAATGCCTGAGTCGCGCCCATCCACGCGAGGTTCGAATTGGGTGCAAGGGGCGGCTGTTTTGGCCGCAGCCGGCGGCGTGCCGATGGGCTGGAAGGAGCGGATGTCGACACCGTTGTCAAGATTGAGGATGAACTCGACGTCGCAAAAGAGGACGGAGGGGGCGATGTCGGGCCACGACACGTCGATGAGTGGCCTTGCGAGGCGTCTGGGGAACTGGCTGCTTGAAGACAACATCTGCGTTGAAGGCCCGAGCCTGCGCCGGCATCGATGGTGGAGTTGGAGGGGGTGTCGCCGCCGGCGCTGTGTCGAAGATCGGCACACCCGATTGTGGTGGACATCCAGATGTGTGGAAAGCTTCGCAGTCTTCATTCCACTTGCGGATGGCGACTGGCCAGCTCTTGGCCTTGGACCAGCGGCCATTGCTGACTCCCTCCACTTGTTTTCGTGCTGTTCCTCTGTGTTGCGTACAAGTAAGTGAAATGCAGCCAAGGGACGAATGATCGATGTACTTACTCCCTCGTGAAAATTCCACGGCCGGGGAAGCCATTACCAACCACGTAGAAATTGCAGTCGGCCAAGAGAGAATGCTCTTCCGCGTTCTCGTCGCTGGGGTCTGGCCAAAACAGGGGTTTGCAGTGGCGTCGCCCAGCCATTGATATCGCGGAATCGAGAAGAGTCACCTCTGTCACAGAGGTCACTCTTCTCTTTGTTTTTCCCCAAGTCCTCCGTATGGCGCATTCCCTGAATGTGTCGTACGATCCTTGCTGCGCAACGCTGTACGTGCCCCACATCCGCACTCAAATTGTCACTCATCTACCTCCCTGGTCAGCCTAGAGTTCCAAAAAATCAGTCAGAAAGTCCGTGACCTCGCAGTGCCCACCATGATCGACCAAGCGTAAGTCCTGCCATCCTTTCACGGTCTAACTAACAGCACGGCCAGGACATCGCAGCCTTGCCTTTTCCTTTCCCAATCGCAGTGTTGCCTTTCCCCTTCCCAATCATCGACCAATGCTACAGGTATGATGGATGGTGAGGGTGTCGAATGGGTGTGGCCATCCCTTGTATCAACTGGCCATCTGCAAGGCAAGAGCATGGGTCCTGGCGCAAGAAGACCCTCGTCGACGACATCCCCGTCGATCCCGACATGCCCGCCCTGGAGCAGGCCAATGTGGCCGAAGAAGCGGATGATGGCTCCCCTCCTCTGGTCGCAGACAATGGCACCAGTCCAGGCACTACCGCCCACTGGATGGTAGGCCTCCTCATCATCCCAGCCTCGAATCCCATTTGGCTGACGCTGCTGCTTAGCTGGCCAAGCTTTGAATCCGCTCTGCTCCGTCATATGCCTACCAGCTACCTACCGTCCATCCACTACTTTCTTTCCTTCAACTTTGAATAGATTGGTTTCGAAAAAACGAATTGATTTTGAATAAAATTGTTTTGAGAAAACGAATCGATTTTAAGATTTGATGTGTGCGACAAGATAAACTGCGATTAATGAGACTTCAGGCCATTCCCCGCAATGCCTGTGCGGCGTCCCGCTCCTGCTTGCGCAAGGCGTCAAGCTCTTGCTGCTTCTGAAATGCCTCTAGTTCCTTCGCTAGCTGCTGCCGCTCTTCCCGCTCCTGTTGGCGCTTTAACCAGGAATGCGGTCCACGCTTGGCTTCTACTCGGGATGTTAACAGGGTAGGCCGCAGACGTATAATTGAGACTTACTTCAGTCGGGTTGCGCGCTGGCGATGGGCGAGATTCGCCCCATGTCTGCCAATTAGCACATATTTGGTCGCAGGACTTTGTTAATTCACTTCTCCCTGTATCTCTTGCTAGCCCCTCGTGCATGCCGACGAGCTTCCTCAGCCTCCTCTGGTTGAGTTTGGACCATCTTGAGCCGTCTGCGGAAGGAGGAGTGAGCAGTGGGTAGAGCAGCGCACCGCTGCATACTGGGCCATTCGGTCTCGAGCTTTATCTCGAAGCTCGTCGATGTTCCTGGACAATCACTGCATTCCGAGGCCCTGTAGGCACGGTTGGTTTACCTGAGTCTACGTCGGTCTACATCGGCCTACCCCAGTAGGCCGAGTCTGCCGACGTGATGTAGGCCAAATTGGGCCTACTTGGGTCTACCATCTGCCTACTGTCGGTCTACTCAGGCCCCCCTATCCTGGTAATCGGGTGTTATGTTGCTGTTGCCACATTCCCGCTTGGCTAATATTGCTCTTACCGGTTGCCATGTTCCCACGAAGTCAATATTTATTGGTCAACAACCGGGACATACCGTGTCAATTTCCGTAAGTTAGCCGAGGTTGGCTGTGAGTGAGCCGAGGATTGACAGCCATGGGCTGTGTCATTAAAAATAATCACATTCCCACATTCAGTGGTTACACAGTGAAGCAAGAGTGTGTTTTAACACAGCTTGGACCAGAAACAGAGCTCAGGATATAGCGAAATTGTTGATTTATCTATGAGGTGGGTCTACCTCTGCCTACAAGGGTAGGCAGAGCCTGTGCCTACAACCCCACGGAATGCAGTGAATTACGAGCATGAAGTTGATGGGCAGTGGGGGGGCCAGTACTTCTCGCGGTATTTGGCCGAAGCGAGCCACCTAGACGCCATAACGGATGCCGAACAAATAAACGTCTTTTTGGAAGATTTGCCCATTCTACCGTTGGGTGGTTCGAGTTAGAGGGGTTGAGGGGTGCCAAATTGAAGAGCTGAGACCAACGGGTTCGAATGCACAAGAATTGAAAGATTTGAGGAGCTTTGAAATGAGATGGTGGTGATCGAAAGAAGGCGGCATGTATTTGGAACCGCAATCGACAGATCTTGTGCACAGGAATTTTCAGGATTAAATAAATTTCCGATAAATCGGCGAAAAAGGTGAGAGATACAGACGAGGGGTAGTAAACGATTCCACGACTCGGATTTTTAAACTCTGGAGCAAGAGGCCGTAGGGAGCGAGAACAGGCACGCCAAAGAAGTGTACTAAGTTCACGATCACTTCATGCGAAGTTTGTGATCACCCGCTTGGCCGCAGTTTTTTTGACAAGGCACGAGCCTGGCTGCCACAAAATTTTCGAAATAAGTCCCAGCCATTCCAACATCATTTTCCACTTCATTTACACAAATTAAACCGGGAACATATGTGAAATTACGCTTCAATTAAAATTGTTTACTCGTAAGTGACATCCCACATCTTGTACATCTTTAGGCCCTCCGCCCAACGATTTTGCCGCTCGTCTGCACGTCGCCGAGTCTCCGCTGCAGAGGCCTTCTTCGAATTGACAGCCTTGTCGGTCTTGAAGCCGTTCGCCACAAAGCGAAAGATGCCGGCCGAGGTGAATTGCGTGAATGAGTACCTCGTTTCACCCGGCTGGATCGACGTATTGGAGTGGCGAAGCAACGCGGGGGGAATGAGAATGGTACAGCCCAGAGGGAATTGGATGATGAGTTTCACATCCCAGAGGATCAGATAGCCCCCTTTGTTAGGGTCGAAGCGGCCGAGGCTGGTAATACTGCACCAACCCCACGCTAGGTTTGCGAAGTTGAGGTGGGGGAAGGTGATGGTCCGTGGGCCAAAGTTGAAGGTGGCGGCAAATTACAGACAAGGTGCAGGTGGTTTGGGGGTGCAAAAAAAGAAAAGAAAAAAAGCGAAAATGGGATAGTAAGTCTGTGTAATAGGATGGTTGAGATATTTGCCTGCAGCTATAGCCAAGGCTTTTGGGGATAAAATAATATTGCTCCATGCATCAGCCACACCATGGTATGCAAGCCACATAATATTATTACTATCACGCGCTGGAAATCTGGCCACATGGGGAAGGCCCCGGGAAGCTGGCCACTTGCCAAATGTAAGGACGAATGCTACTGAATATTGAAGGCTCGGACTCGGGGGAGGGAGTAGGGCTTCTGACGCCCATGTATGCTAAATTTGGACGCAAAATGATGAGTTGATCGAAAATTGTGGCGCGTTTGATTGCGGGCCGAAGGGTGAGAAAATCATTTTCTTAACTCTGAGTGGCCATCTCGCTCATTTCTCCACCAATTCTTCGTCAATCCACAATTTCGGGGGCTCGTTCTTCTTGCCTAATCTTGGGCTTTCTCCTGGGCATGAAAAGATCTCCATAACTGCACCCTCTCTATGCTAAACTCGGACATATGACTGCAATACAACCTTGAGTACCCTAACAGGACGACCTGCGTAGCAAAGGATCCTTCAACACTACGGGTCCAGCACTTTACATGGGTCATTATGATGAAAATTTCATTTGTACATGTATGCCTCAATTCTATTTATTTGATACCTCTCTCAATGTCGTCCGATACGCTAATCACCCGATTTTTAGTGGTAACAATGTTTAAATGTCAGGTTCCCAGCAGTCCGACTCAAATATGGAACAGAGGGTCCAGGTATGTTCATAACAAGTAGATGAAGCCACCTGCAGCTTATTTCGGCCATGCGCACCCTCTCACTGCTGCACGGCCCTCAGTTGATTGGAGAGATGGATCCTGCCGCTTCCCCTTCTCATCAGAAGCATCTGGTGCTGCCCTTTTTATGGGTCCAGTGTAACATTTTAAGGCTTACAATATATCATCTACATCCCTTGAACATTATTATATACTGCAAAGCTATCAATTGAGTCGGCAACAATGGATTTGCGCGAGTGGCCAGGTACCGTGTCAATTGCCTATCTGGGAGTTCTGACCGAAATAAATTCACCACACAGTCAAAACATCACTAAAATTGGTGTAGGTGGGCTTCACTTGTTCACAGGATGTATGCCTTCCATTTGAAGCCCTCGGGCGCTCTGAAAGACCATCAAGGAGTTAATGGCCGAAAATAGCTAAGGTGGCCAGGTTCCCGGCGGTTGATAGTATGACCTTTGGAAAAGCAATGTGCACATGGCACCAATGTGATGCAGATAAGCAAAGGAAAGATACTCACAAACGGAATGCCTGTGGCTCTAGCTTGTTGTGCTGTTTTTATTTTTCCAAACACAAATGGACAAATCAGCTGCATCCAGCTATGATGGGCGCAAATTATTATCCCATACATCGGCCCAACACTACCCAGCTGCAAAATAATATTACTTTGGCCGACCCTGGGTCAGCAGGCACAATAATATTTTGGGCTCTCAAAATATGGATGGGCCAAGTCCTACCATGCTGGGCTCAAAATATTATCCTCCCCATCAGCCAAAGCCTGGCACTCCTCGCTAAATAATATTCCTGCCACCCATCGGCCAAACCCAGGTCAGCAGGTGCAATAATATTTTGGGCTCTCAAAATATGGATGGGCCAAGTCCTACCATGCTAGGCTCAAAATATTATCCTCCCCATCGGCCAAAGCCTGGTGGTGCTCCTCATGAAATAATATTCCTGCCACCCATCGGCCAAGCCTAGGTCAGCAGGCACAATAATATTTTGGGCTCTCAAATCATTGGGCAGCTGAACCCAACCATGCTGGACTAAAAATATTATTTTTCCCATCAGCTGAAGCCTGGTGCTCCTCAAAAAATAATATTCCTGCCACCTGTCAGCCAACTCTAGGTCAGCAGGCACAAGAATATTTTGGGCTCTCAAAATATAGATGGGCCGAGTCCTACAGTGTTGGGCTTGAAATATTCTCCTGCCCATTGGCCAAACCCTAGTGCTCCTCACAGAATAATACTACTGCAACCCATCATAACCCTGGGACAGCAGGCAGAATAATATTTTGAGGGTTTCAAAATATCCGTCGGCTGAATCCAACCATGCTGGACAAATAATATTATTCTCCCCCGTCGGCCAAAGCCTAGCCCTTGCTGGGCAATAATATTACTGCTAACCATTGGCTGAGCCTAGGTCAATGAGCTGGGTAATATTTTGTGCTCTCAATATCAATCAGCTGAACCCTACCACATGGGGGAAAAAATATTGTACTGGGCTGGCACCAGCACTTTTGACAAGTAAAATATCATACCTGCTGTGGATATCCTTCACACAAGATACAAGGGCCCTGACCTAAGCTCCTCACCCAATAATAGGGTCGTTCACAGTTGCCATTTATCTACAATTTTTCCTACCATTTTTCGGCCCTTTTTTGTATCCCATCGTTTTTGATCAGGATTTTTTCCCCTTTGCAATTTAGACATGTAAAAAGGGCTGAAAAGGGGGAAAAAACCGCGCCCCAAGTGCAAAGCTTGATCAAGAAGGAGAGTAACGAGTTCAAAAAAGGGAGCAAAAAATGGCAATTGTGAAACCCCCCTCCCAGTGCTCTCTTTTTCTGCCCTTTTCTGCTCCTTTTTGTGCTTCATTTTCTAATCCCTCTTCCAAACCTTGAGCTTGTTCATGATGGTCAATGATGGATTCAATGTCCGATAATGCCCTCCATGCTAACCATAAAGGTGCTGCAAGAGCTCGTGTCGGAAAATGGGAATAAAAAGGGCGTAAAAAATGACCAGAAAAATGGAAACTATGAATAACCTTAATATTAGGGTCGTTCACAGCTGCCATTTTTCCGCTGTTTTCTTTATTCCCATCGTTTTTGACCGGGTTTTTTCCCCCTTTTCAATTTAGACATGCAAAAAGGGTTGAAAAGGGAAAAAAAACCACGCTCCAAGTTCAAAACTTGGTCAAAAGGGATGTCATGATTCCGGGTTATTTCATTTATTCCGCATTAACCCTTAAAACCCGATTGTCTTGCTATGATCAGTTTCTCCTCAACCCCTACCCGTCTCATTTATCCCTGGAAACCCCCTTTCCGTTACTTGGCAGTTACGATCATCTAGTATATATAGGCCCTCTACTCTAGACAGTGCCTCATACTATCTTTGTCTACTCTCCAGTTGCTCCCCCCGTCGCATTAACCCGACAACAACTCGAATTCTACCTTGTCATTCAATCGCCTCAGTCGTATAATAACCCGACGAGCCGCTGTGCTGACAAAAGGATAGTATCCCCCTACCGACTACTCGACTGAACGATGCCCCGCGTAAACCCGCTCAACGAAGCGGAATTCCAGGCTGCCAAGCTAGGGGACAGAACCCTGTGGCTATACGGCAAAGTCCTGGACGACTACGAACAGATCGAAGGCGACCTCTCTGCCCTCCATTCCAATAGCGAGACCCTGGGGGCACAAGTCGCCGAGCTACACTCCGATCTCACCATGGTGAAGGCAGCCCTGTTGGAGGCCGCACAAAAACGCACCATGGCGAACACGACAATGATGGAGGCTTTGAAGCTCCTCAACAATGCGCGCATTGACTTTGCCGCTACCTCCGCTGCCAGTGGGCCCCGTGGGCCCACAGCCACTGATAAGGAACTCAAGGTCAACACCAAGCAACCCTGCGTCGCTGCCCCTATCCATTTCAATGGGGACCCTGACAAGGTCAACCAGCTCCTATCAGATTGTTGGCTCAACTACCAGGGCAACTCCGCGTACGACACCGACCACGCGAAAATCACCTACTGCCTGTCCTATATAAAGGAAGGACCCACACAAGCTTGAGCCAACAATGTGGTACAAGCCATGCGCTCTGGCAGTGGTGAAGGTGCGTACTCTACCTGGGTGGCGTTCGAGGCCACGGTCCTCGCCGCCTTCAAGGGGGGCGCTGAGGTGGAGATTGCACAAGCCAAGATGGAAGGCCTGAGGCAAGGACAGAACACCGCAACGGCGTACTTCACGGTCCTCGATACCCTCAACAAGACCGCTGGCTATGACGAGACCATGTTAATCCGGCTCATGAAGAGCGGAGTTAATAGGCTGGTGGTCGAGGCCATCTACGGACAAACAACGATGCCTACCGATTATGCGGGCTGGAAGAAAGCTGCCATCAAGAACAACAGACACAAATGGGCATGGAATGCTATGAACAACAGCCTGTGCCTCCACAATACGAGTACCCGCACCACCTCCACGCCGCAGTCCCGCACCAGTCCCACGGCATACCACACGCTGTGGGTGTTGTGAACGCCCTACGCCTGGCCCAGCAAATGTGACAAGAGACGCACGGAATCTACACGCTGAACGATATCTGCGTCATCTGCATTCGGATACCACCTTACCGGATTGGGAGTCTCGCTAGAGCTTGCGCTTCGCATGTCCTGTTCACCTTGTCTACAACCTTGTCCACCACCAACCCAACGCGCTCTACACGGCTCCGCCTCTTGCACATACCCTTCACCAGCAAACGTCCACCATCACTCACCGGCTCCTCTCATTTACACCAGCGAACACCAGAGGATCTTTCACACCCGCTTCACCACCGGAATCTCTCGTTTACACCTCTCGCACATACCCTTCACCAGCGAATGTCCACCATCGCTCACCGGCTCCTCTCATTTACACCAGCGAACGACCACTTTCGCTCACCAGAAGACCTTGTTCACACCTGCGAACATACCATTTGCCGCCTCGTGTTGCAGCCACAGGGGATGAAACGCGAGGATCTTTGGGCACGAGGCCCGACGTATCGGACATTTTCAAGGTATAAAAGGGAGACTTTGTGAGGCTTGTGCTCACAGACAAGGGTAGTCGTACAGAAAGTCTGGCAAGTTCCAGGCGAACGTATGTGGTAACGACCCTCAAGAAACGGTCTAGCTCTACAAGAGATGTCCGGAGGTAAGAAATCCTACTCTCCAAAGGATATCTCCTTAGCCTTACGGAAATCTGTATAGACTGAGTGTCGACTCGTCCTTGATCGCAGTTATCTGTATGCGGTTTCAGATAGAAATATTCAGTTAATATGATCAATAGAGCAGAGAAAGTCGCCTAATGCCCGATGCCTCTAAGATTACTAAGGGACTCGGAGTAACTCAACGAGTGTCTCGGAGGAGCTCGACGAGAGGCGGCCAGGCAGGCGACGTGGTAGTGCGATAAGAGTGTAGATACTGATTGATAAGCTAGCGATTACATGATAACGTGTATCTAATCATATATCTGCTTATCTATAAATGGAGCGCACTGATACTAATACAAGGAAGAAAAATATAGGAGTCCAAGTTCATGCGAGCATATTCCATTCCTTACAGAGCCCCCCTAGTCTCGGTGCGCTCGAGGATCAAAATATTCGGGGATTTCCAGGCTTCCGACGGAGGCCTGTTGCCACGTGATTGGGAATGATCGCGCCAGCACCGTGCCCACTTCGTCAAAATCGCTGTCGTTCGGGATGTGCCTCGGAGCGTGAACCCCTTTATTGTTCTGGCGGAGGTAACTCGTCCACTGAGATCGCGTTCTGGCTTTAATAATTCCCCTATCCAGGTCTTTGAATAGATTGTCGATGATATTTAAAGCGCCCTGGCCGACCATTCCTCTGTAATGACCGCTCTCCTCTTCGAAGACGTCAGGCATCGGGAACAAGCTTGTGTCAGAAGAAGGGGAACCTTCAGGTATGTGACCCACAAGAATCAGCTTTTCTCCAAAGCTGACTCGATCCGTTGTGAAGAATCGTGCGCGTTCGCCCGGTCTCGGAGTCTTTTCCAAGAAACTCTCCCCTTGTGCATACTGCGTGACTTGCAGAGAGGGACCTTGGACGAACCTGAAGATGAGATCCGGGTCCAAGACTTGCGCCAAGCAGCTCAGGATTCCACCTTCACTTATGAAGGCTACCGCTTCTGGACGATTCAAGACTTCCCTTGCCGAATTAAGCCATGCCGCTTTCAGAGCAGGCCCTCCATTTCCCCAAGATATGAAACGCTCCGAAAATCCAGGTTCGTACATCGCTGGGATTGTCAACGCGTTGACGTCGCTCACTGTATGTTCGCAAAACTCAGGGACATCCGCCGCGGGTATGAATAGGTGGAATGGGTAGCAGTAACGCCAAGCCAGATTGAGGATATCCGCAGGATCATGAACTTCAGGGTCGCATGCGGCACTCAGCTTCAATCGCAGGTGAGTTCGAGGATCTTTGAACACGAATACCGCCTTCTCCAGCCATTTTTCGTTCCAGGCCAGGCCTTCTCTCATCCTACGAACAGGAGTACGCTCGGTTACTCGATCCATCATGCTGCGGAGTTCTGTAACCGCTTCGGACCTCGACCCAAACTGTGGCACATAGTTGGCGACGGCATCCGGGCTGGGAGGTAGAGGTGTGAGAGGGCTCCCTAGTACGTTCCCTTCTTCCTCGAGCGAATCAAGAGCATCCTCATAATGTTCTTCACCCTGTTCTGAAGCGACTTCGTTGAATTCCTCAGCGAAGGGACGGTCGTCTCTCTCCTCGACTCCGCCGACGGTTTCCTGTATGGAGGAGTGCTCTTCCTCGGCCTCGATCGCGGACCTTTCTTCCCACTGGTCGCCGCCGTCATTGGTCCAAACTTCAGGGACAGGCGAACGTTCTGGATCCAAGGTCTGGCTGCGGCGTATAAGATCCCCCCGATGTGTCCTGTTACGTGGGCTCAGCGAACGGGAAGACCGACGTCTCAGCCCCAAGTCGCGCGGCCGGTAGTAAACCTCAGCGTTATCGAGTTGATCAGAGGCTGGCGAGCGCATCGAATGCCTGGCGTCTGAAATGGCAAGACGTTCTTCTAAAGTGAGCCTATGATTTGGGCTGCGCCAACTAGCTCCCGCCGACACTCCTACTGATCCCTCCGCAGGTATATACCTGGCTTCCTGCGCGCGAGATTTCGGTCCAGTGTCATTCCATCGATCACGATTGCGAGCGTCGTCCTCCCGTCCGCCGTTATAGGGATTGAAGGTGCGTCCAGGCCTGGGAGCCCACTTGTTCTTCACTTTCTCGCGTCTGATAACAGTGTCTTCGAAAAATAGATCCGTTTCCGACACTGGCTCCCCGTATTCCCCGGTGGCGAATTGGTTTAACTGCCAAAGATGATTGACGGGCTGAATCCGAGCATGACTTGGCTCGTCTATTGTTAACGGACTTTGACGGAAGAACGTGCATATTACGTCCCGGTGTTTCTGGGCTATGGTGGACTTGAATCTTTCCGCGTAAACACGGATCTCGTTCCGATTAAAAATAGGCCTGGCGCCATACAACATGAAATCCACGATTTTGTACTGATACCAGGGTTCGTATTCGGTACGCGATTGTCCTCTATGCTCCGAGCGATTGTCCTGACCGAAGAAATCGAAACGTTCCAGGTCCTCGCGGAAGATTTCGAAGCTAGGGAGCTCGTAGGTCTGAGGCATGACCCTCCCCTTCGTATGAAAAAGCGCTATAACCTCTTTCAGGAACCTGGGAGAGTACTGAAAAAATCGACCGGTCGCCTCTTCATCCTCCGTAAACGGAAAATAAAAAGGTATTCTATGGGCCGACCAATGTGCGAAATTCATCTCGTGATAGTCTCTGCTTAACTTGAACCAGGTCCCAATTTTCGGCCGTTCGTCCAAACGTAAAGACCTAAGGTAATCGCGATCCTTTTGTAGCAAGTTCTTATCCCAACCTTCGCCTAATGAACTCATCCAGGAAATGAAGCCCAAATGATCCAGAACGCTACGACGCGCTTTGGCCGCAGTTTCTCGTGCCGTTTCTTCCGAGTGATGAATATGGAATAGGGAATCTCTCTCCACGGCGGAAGGCATGTCTCCCATCTCCCCGTTCCAAGGATTCGGCCCGTAAAAATCTGTTCCAGCGGCGATCGACAAGCAAATCAACTTAAGGCGCTCAACTGAGCTTGCGGCCTGATTCGCCCAAGTCTCGTCAATGAAGTATCCGTCCAACGCAGGGACTGAATCGCCCATCCCATCGTACGTTATCCCGTCGTATTGAGGTGTTAAGTATATTGACTTCACGAAGGCGAATCTAATAGGGTCTGACACGCCTATCTCCAGAGCGGACTTGGGGCTCCATCCCCTGAAGTGTGCGACAGGATCGTACCAGCCTGGGAGATTGTCGTAATCGGTCCCAGATAGGGCGCCCCTCTGCGCCGGAGGTATCCTGCTGCGCCAATACTCCAAGGCGTCTTGCGAAATGTCGTTCGGGTCTCCGAAGTATGCAATCCATGTAATGTTTCTAATAATGAATAGATCTGGAATGGTATATATTCCGTTTGAGTCAGGATGACTGTTATCCATCGCGTCTACGGAGGCTCTCAGAGTCGGAAATCCGGGCTCTTTGAAATCTCCACCAACTAGCAGTCAACCGAAATTCGTGAAGACTGACAAGTCGGCTTGTATAGCGACTTCTGTAAAGTAAAGAAATAGATGAAGTAGATAGTGAAAGGGAGAGAAAGAGGGGAAGGAGAGAGACGGAGACGGAGCTCCTCTTATCCTATTGATCCATCAACATCATGCGCTCACGCGCCAACGGTGACGGAACTACAAGCCAAGAGGGGTATACTCGGAATTCCCGCGTCCAAAAAAAGAACGGTACTAATACAATTGTCGGACCGGTGTCCGTTCAATCCTGTGCAGCGATGGATTTGGAATACTCCTTCATCATATCTGGAGCGTTACGCAAATCTTTTGTCGTTTGCCAAGAGTCGAACTGTGGCCCGTAATTTTTCCACCTCACCAACCATAGGTGTGTTTTTCGCCTTTTGTCGTATTTTTTTCCCACAATTTTCTCAACTTCGTATTCTTCAGATGGAGCGTCATCTCTCGTCTCTGGCATCAAAGTCCGCTCTCCGAATCGCTCCTCGCTCTCTCGATAAGGCTTCATATGGTCGAAGTTGAACACAGGGAAGCCGGGATATCTGTCATCCAGTCTCAAGCGGTATGTCTTCGGGTTTATCTTTTGCAGCACCTCGAAGGGCCCTATCCACCTCTGGACTAGCTTGGCGCCTTCTCCTCTCGATTCTTTCCATTCTAGGGAATGAGGGCTGATGAGCACTCTAGAGCCCACTTTGAAGTCTGGGATTCCTCTCCTGCCGCGGTTGAAGTACTTCGATTGCTCATCTTGCGCTTTAGCTATGGCCAACCGAGCACTCTCCCTATGCATCTTTATACGGTCGAGGTAGGAACTAGCTTTCGTTCCCATCCCATAAGGTGCTGATTCCGAGTTCCTGGGCAGAATGAATTCTAGCGGAGTTTTGGGATTAAATCCGTAGAGTAAAAGGAATGGAGTAGTCCCCGTCGAGGAATGCACATTGTTATTATATGCAAACTCTAGCAAACGAAGCCAATCTGCCCAATCGTTCCGGTCCCGAGCGATGTACGCGCGCAGCATCGTTTCCAGCTGCCTATTCACGTTTTCGGTTTGACCGTCATGTTGGGGGTGATGCGAGGAGGATAAGGCCATTTTAGTTCTCAACGCTGCTGCTACGGACTTCCAGAAGTCTGAAGTCCATCTCGGATCCCTGTCTGCGATTATACTGTCTGGGACTCCGAAACGGGACACGACGTGCGCGACAAACAAATCCGCGAAACCCTCAGCTGACAATCCAGAAGTCGTAGGAATGAAAGATGCATGCTTTGACAATCGATCAACCACCACGAATATAGCATTGTATTCGTCTGACCAAGGTAGGTTCACGATTAGATCCATAGACACTGATTCGTAAGGTCTAGTTGGAATTGGATTAGGAATTAAGAATCAAAATTTCGTGAAGTTTCGATCTTTGGTCCTTTGACAAATGTCACACGCGGCGATGAAATCTAATATGTCCCCCTTCATTCGCTTCCAGTAAAATTTCGAGCTCAGTTTCTGCCAGAGCCTCTCCGGACTAATGTGTGCTGATTCGACTGGTGACTCGTGCGCTTCCGTCATGAACTGGCGTCTTTTCGCTTCCGGGACGCACAGCCTTGGGTGATAGTCAGCGTCTCTGAAAAACAGCAGGCCCTCCGGGTTCTTGAAGAAGCGTTGACCTGGCTTCCAACGATCCTCGGATACTTCCTCGCTCGCCCAGATCTTCCTAAGGATAGGGTCCTTCTGATAATCGGCAATGAACTCCGCCAAGAAATCCGCATCCATTCCGATATGTACGTTTGGGGGCGGATTAACAGCACCCCAATACTCTTGTGATGGCTCTAAGGCGTCGATATCTTCGCTATTCGCTTCAAGGGGTGTTTCTGTCCGAGTATCGGCGCCTAGCTCCCTGGACTTGCTGCCTTCGTCTTCAGCTTTCGGAGTCAGAGATGATTTTGATTCTACTCTCACACCCCCCCCAGCCTCGTTCGTACCGGAAGGTTCGAAGGAGCTCTTCTCTTCTCTTCGCAGGCTTCGAGTCACTGCAAATGCACTTTTCCTCCCTTCCAAGCAATCGGCTAAAGTCCAGGTAGTAAAAGTGGCTCTTCTAGCGGGTTGTCTTTCTAGCCATTCTTCCTGGGCTGCTGCGAGATCGTTTTCCATCGTGATTGAGTCTCCTGCGTCCTCTGTCGGCGAAATGTGGTTCGGAGCCGCGCGTGGTAATCTGGATAATGGGTCGACGTTTGAATGCTTTCGCCCTGCTCGGTGTACTATCTCCAGCCCCGGAGCATACGCCGAAAATACGGCTCCCCAAGCTGCCAATCGACGATTTGAGTTCTCATAGGTCCGAGCCCATTGCAGCGCAGAGTGATCCGTCACCAGCAGGATCTGCTCCCCTTCTATGAATGGCTGAAATCGGACCAACCCTTCCTTCGCGGCAAGAGCCTCCCGCTCGGTGGTAGAGTAACTATAGACCACAATGTCGTCTATGTACACGAGACAAAACAGCCACAAGTAAGGCGACAAAATTCCTTGCATTACGCGTTGAAAAATCGAAGGACCGTTTTTCAGTCCGAATGGCATCCGTTTAAATTGAGCTAGTCCTCGGTGAGTCCGAAAAGCGGTCTTCTCAATATCCTCCTCAGCTATTTCCATCTGCGTGAATCCAGAAAGAGCATCGAGGGAAGATAAGACCTGCGCGCCAGACAGGGTTTGAAGGATTTCCGATTGCCGAGGGATTGGAAATTCGTCCCCTACGGTCACAGCGTTCAACTTGCGGTAATCCACACAAAAGCGAGGCTTTCCATTTCTGTAAGCAATTACGACGGGCGCACTCCACGGACTTATAGAATCTTCGATTACTCCCTGCGCGAACCATTTATCAAGTTGTTCATCAATGACTCGTCGTTTCTCAGGGGAGCTGGAGTACATCGGCACTGCGATAGGCGCTTGATCTTCCTTGGTACGGATATGGGCTTTCGCATCTAAATGACCGAGGCGTCCGTCAAATCCGAAGGCCTTGACCCTGTTTTCTAGCATAGCCCAGGCTTTGTCCCTTAGATTTTCCGGTAGAGAGCCAATATCCACTAGGTCCTTCATTTTCGCAGATGGATAAATCGTGTCGTCAGGCATTGCAGCTGTTTTCGGGCCATAGTTTTCTGACTCTTCGGTTACCGCATTGATCTTATCATTCGCGTCCGGCACCTGACCGTGTTCTCCTCGAATATGCACTCCTGCAAGGACGTTCTCCTCCGACGGTGGGACGCCAGTTCCAAAATCGGTACGGATCCTCGGCTCGGGACGATGTTCCGTCGGCACAGCCTCTGATCACTTCTTCTCCGTTTCTGCTTCCAAATTGGCCTGGATGAGTGATGTTATCATGGCGCTCTTCTTCCTTAAATCTTCTATCTCCCCTTCGGACTTCGGTTTGTCGAAGAACTCCTGAGGATCCATCAAGAATCCCAATATCTCGCCTTTCCTTATGATCCTCGGACGATCGCTCAGATTACTGACTGGAACGCAGGGTCTTCTCGCTGATATTAACGTCTTCGGTATGCCAAAGAACGTATCATCAGCGTTGGCTAATATGTTCATGTCTACCAGCCACTCCTTGTCCTCCGAGAAGTTCCCAGCAAGACGTACGATTTTGGAAGAATGCGGCGTGATCCTTGTTTCTTCAGCGGCCCTCACGGCGTGTCTTTCTCCATTCATCCTCTTCTTTTTCCGTCTCCTTCGCGCTTTGTCTCTCCTGTGAGCCTTCGCCCTTTGCACTCGATCCGCGTGTATTGTCAAGCCGGTCGCCAGATGATGAATTTCCGATCTCCCTCTGAATTGGTCGACCCCTTGAGCTGAAACTTCATGTTCAGTACCTCCGAACCAAATTTTCGTTCCAAGCTCCACGTTGCGAGAGACGCCGAGCTCGTAATTGAGCTGATAGTCCTCTCCCAGAAGAATGGGGACCGACATGCCGCTGACCACGTAAGCTTCCGCCTCCGTCTCCAGAATTTCGCCGTCAATTGACATCATTAAGATGCGCAGTTTAGCGTAGCCCTTGATCATCGTGTCCCTATCGGTGAGTTGAGCTAAGTTCATCTTATATCCTTCCCTAACGGCAGGAGGATTTTCAAGGAGGCGTGATATTCCTCAGAGATCAGAGTTATATCTGCGCAGGAGTCAATTCGCAAGTCCACCGGTGCGTTGTCTAATGAGTCGACCCATCCGCGCACTGATAGAACAGAGACTCCTATGGCTGATTCGCCTGCCTTCGCACTTCGCTTACGTTTTAGGACAATAGGCTCCAGCTCTGATGGCGGGGGTTCTAGCTCTCCTTGAGCTCTCGTTTCATCTTCGTCCGCCGCGGAGTCAACTTCGGCTCCGCTCATTTCGCTATCTTCCTCGTTCGGCTCCAACAACACTCCTCCTCTGGCTTTTGGCATACGAGCCTCATTTGCCCAGTACTCGTCTTCTACCTCCTCTAGTTGTACCCGATAGGCAGCTCGAGCTACCTTAGGAGCTAAAGGAGAGTGTCTTTCCTGGGACTTAATCGTGAAGATGTCCATTTCGAGTATTCCGTTATCCGAGTTAAATTGCCCATTTTCTAACAAGTCCGGAGTAGCTTGATTCGCGTCGGTCTTAGGCTTCCCAGCCATCAAAGACAGCAAGGCTGTCACGACGTCGGAAGCAGCCGAATTTATAAAGACCGCTCATTCAATCGAGCATCCAGGAGGACGCAATAAGCACTATGGTAAAGCATTCCGAGTTCATCATCTCCTGGATCGCTGACGACGATTAGGACACCACGTTTCTTCTTTTCAATGTAAACATTCCAGTCGGGGCATTCTCTGTCCCAATGGTTGGCGCTCCCGCAGACCTTGCACGGCGAAGGAGGTAGTTGTCCCATTTTCGTGGTGACCTGATCGTTTTTGCTGAATGGATACCCACCTTTCGGCGGAGCTCGCTGACGCTTCTTCAGGACTTGATACACCTGATGCAAAGTTTCAGCTCCATCTTTCGGGTCTTCGCTCGGTTTTACTCCCTCTGAGAAGATCTCTTCCACTTCTCGCAAATCATCCTCCATGTCAGCAGCCTCTGTCAAGTTCGCTCTACGGAAAGGTCACGGAGAAGTTTGTTGAAAACCCAGTTTCTTCAGACTGGAAGCAAGATTTGACATGGTCACCACGTCCGGAGAGTCTTTTTTCGCTACCTCTATGAGAGCGTCATAATGCTCATTCACTTTTTCGTAGAGTTCCTCTGATGAAGAAATGTTCTCAAGCACAATGATGGTACTCCATCTTAACGGAGCGCGTCTCATTATTGCGAAAACTTCCAAAGGTCCTCCATCGTCTGATCCTCTAAGCATTCGGATAGATCTGATCCGGCGAGTCAGAAACTTTTGAGGCGATTCCTTCTCATGTCCTTCCTGTCTAAAAGCTTGCTGCTCAAACTCCGCATTTGCCGTGAGTAACCATCTCTTTCCCAAAAACTTGTCGCGAATGATCTCTAGATATGTCTGATAATGCGCTCGCATCTCGTCCTGGCGTATACTAGACAATGTCGAGAACCATAGTTGTACTGTCGATCCTTCAACGAGTCGCGAGGGCAACCAAAAACCTAGTGCTTCCGGTAGCCAACCCTTCAAGACGGCAAATTGGTTTACGTCCCAAAAGTAGTCGATCGCGGTACTGTGTTCACCATCCCAGCTCGGAAGTAGATCTACTTTCAACTTTGGGTCTATGGTCGGGACTACAGATCCGTATGGAGCGCCAGCGGCTACGTGTGGGTAACCTTTCGCACCATCGCCGTTACCATCACCGCCGCCTCCACTGCTACCGTCATCTCCACCTGATCGGCGATGACGCCTGGGCGGATCACCTGCGCCGCTATTTCGTCTCATCGGACGTCTGGGAGCATGTCGCCTCGGATGCCTCTGCTCGGGTTCCGATTCCCCTTCGTCATCGCCATCGCCATCGCCATCTCCATCGCCTCCGGCGTTAGCAGATCCTCGTAGCTGTGAATCTTGATCTTGATGGCGACTACCAGCTTTACTTCGTGGAGGGCTGTCTTTGGCCATGTGCGGAGGTAAATCCCTCTTACGATGATCTTTCTGTCCTCGCTCACTTTCGCCGCCCATTGTAGCGGCTAGAAGTCGGTTGACAGAAGTATTCCCAGAGAAATCAAGACCAGAGTTTTTTACTAAGGGATTTTCGGCACGAATCCTCGGAGCTTGACTGATTGAATCTCCATAAGGCTTTGCCGATGCCATTCCATATAATGCATTAGGAAGACCTCCACCAGGAACCGAGAACATTCGACCCTCATTAGTTGGTGATCGAGGTACGTCACTCGACTTGGGTGTAATTCTGCTCCTTCTCCGGGTCTCTTTACCTTTACCCTTATTCGAAATAGAGGCGCCATAGAAGTCGATATCCAACGGATCTGCATCATCAGGAGGCAAGGTAAATTCGTTGCCCGCTCTCCAACTCGTTCTATCTGAATTGGGGCGTAAAGTTCTGTTCCCTTGTGCTGACCAGTATACCGTAGATGGCTTCTCCTCGGGTTCTCTGTCAGGGAAAGCTTGGAGAAGACGTGATGGAGTTTTGAAGTAATCCTTAAGCCAACGATCTCCGCTAGCATCATACTCCACTGAAATCTGCGACCTATGATGGTGTACGTTTCGAAATAAAAATGATAATGTCTCTGACGCTGGGAGATCTGAAGGCAAGCGCTCGTAAACTCCAGGGGCCGTAGATGCAGGAGTATTAACTCCCGAAGTCTTCCCTTGGAATTCGAGGCAGTATTTATCGAAGTAACGGTCAGCCAGAGAGAGACGTTTAGCTATGGCTATCCATGCGATATTCAATTCTTCTAAATCCCCGGCTCCATTCAATATATGAGACAAGGCACCATGAGGATCCACTCTATAAAAAGTCTTACGTTCAGGGATGAGACGCGATGCTTCTCCCAAAATCGTTTGCAACTCCACAATAGTGAGCTCAAGACATCTCTGAAGATCCTCTATTAACGCGAATCGAGGGAGGCCATCCGTAAAGCTAACTCCTCGGTCCAATACGTCTTGTATTTCCAGGTTTCGCTTACTGGACAAAGTCCTCACTCGGATAAAAGTAGACGTCTCATTCTCTTTGTCTCGTAGATATTCCCGTCGTAGATCCCCCATTGGTGACATCGCGAAACCTCGCTCCATTCCTTCCGTAACGTTCTCCTCGTCTGTCCTCTCCCGAGACAATCCATTCTCACTCAACTCGTTAATCGCTGTGAGTGGCGAAGAAAGAGGTAGTTCTTGCGATGAAGAAGCCATCGCGTTTGTAAGAGGGGGAGAAACTTGGAAAGTAGATCCTCGAAAAGACAACTCTCTAGGAGAGAGCGATCGTCTGGACTGAAGAGAGTCTTGAACTGGAATCTGAGTGTCCTGTTTGACTTCGTCCAAGCCCGTGACACTCGCCTCGCGAGTGCGTGAACGAGTTCTTGGTCGAGAGGAAATATCCGGAGGATTCGAAGGAGATCGAGCCACTCCTAATAATGAAAAGGCTTCGGCCTTCTTCTTCGATAATGTACCACTCGGGCGAGCAGGCGCTTTCGGATACGAGGGTAGAGATGAAGGGGAACGTGAAAAAACCTTCGAAGTCGAATCTCCGGGTCGTGCTCTCCACGATATGGAGTTTGATGACGCTGGAGGAGGGGTGTTCGCGTGAAACTCCTCCTCTTCGCTTGAACGGCCAACACGCTTCGCAGACGACGCTAGCGTGGGAGCGGTGAGCCTGGATTGCGCGCGAGGCGATGAGGCTGAAATAGTGTTCCGATGGGAGGACCGATTAGGATCTCGTGAGATCCCCGCAGGAACACCTCCTCGGCCACGGAATGAGATAGATTCTTCGGTAGAAGATGAACCGGCCAGGTTGACGACTAACCCCTGTGCGTCCACTTTGTGAGGCTTGTGCTCACAGACAAGGGTAGTCGTACAGAAAGTCTGGCGAGTTCCAGGCGAACGTATGTGGTAACGACCCTCAAGAAACGGTCTAGCTCTACAAGAGATGTCCGGAGGTAGGAAATCCTACTCTCCAAAGGATATCTCCTTAGCCTTACGGAAATCCGTATAGACTGAGTGTCGACTCGTCCTTGATCGCAGTTATCTGTATGCGGTTTCAGATAGAAATATTCAGTTAATATGATCAATAGAGCAGAGAAAGTCGCCTAATGCCCGATGCCTCTAAGATTACTAAGGGACTCGGAGTAACTCAACGAGTGTCTCGGAGGAGCTCGACGAGAGGCGGCCAGGCAGGCGACGTGGTAGTGCGATAAGAGTGTAGATACTGATTGATAAGCTAGCGATTACATGATAACGTGTATCTAATCATATATCTGCTTATCTATAAATGGAGCGCACTGATACTAATACAAGGAAGAAAAATATAGGAGTCCAAGTTCATGCGAGCATATTCCATTCCTTACAGACTTAGTTTGGGCAGTAGTCAGTCAATAAGGGATTTACACCCCACCCCCACTCTTCACACACACTCTTGTAAAAGCCTCACTCAATCTAATTGACCACACACACACACACATACTTGTCCTTCGGACGTTTCATCGCCCTCCCTCGCCGTTGTCTCACCCCGAGCCGGCACACACACACACTCCGGTTTTATTGCCAGCAGACCTTCCTTCACGAGTCGCAGCACCCTGTAGAAGTGGGAACAACGATAAAGCACTAGCAAAGCGTCTACAATAGACCCTGGTGATGATCGTGTACAAGCTACGCACTGAACGCAGGATATAGTCGACGTCGAAGGATATCTTCACGCTCTCGAAACTGCGGTCAGAGAATCAAGGGGAATGCAGTAAATGAACGATAGAAACCCCTTTGGATTAGGCAAGCAGCAGATTAGTGGAATTGCAGGCTCGCGCAAGTACTTTCTTTAAACCTCTCTTTTGCTAACCTCGAACCTCACGTTCGAACACACTTTCATTTACACAACAAACGCGTCTTTCTCCCCCTATACCTCATGCTTGAATTCGACGATACAAGCCCCTCAGAGGATGATCAAGCTGTTTGCAAGTGAAAAATAACTCACTTCGCAGTACCGCAGTCCGCATCACAACGCTGGCTCACAACCCGGCGGTGAACCCGAAAGCCAATAATTGGAGACGCCCTTCGAATCTCAACCGTGGGAACGTCGACGGTAATCCCAGTAATAACCTGGTGAGCAACCCCCCAGCCCCCAAAGCCCCAGCAGCGCAGGACCCTGTCCCCATGGACATTGATCGCGCCGCTTCCACTTCCTCGGCCAACCGCCCTCGCCCCGTGTGCTACAACTGCAGAGAGGCTGGGCATATCCAGCGCAACTGCCCTAACCACCTCGCTAAGAATCCGCAATTCCGCGCAATGTTGGCAGAGCTTATCAAGGAGGAAGGGAAGGATTTTTCCAACGACCAGGAGTGAAAGTTGCGTCCTCCCGGTCCCCCACTATACCCGACTCTCGTGTACCAGTTTCACCTACCAATCGATTTGGAATTCTCCCTGTCTAAGAGGATCCCGCAAGTGAAACCAGTGAACCAGAGTCCGAAAACGCAACCGATAGAACCCGAGAAGGGAGGGCGGGTACAACCCGAAGCGCCCTCCATCCCAAGAAGAAGAAGCCGCAGATGGAGAAAGCGGAATGGCGCTGACTCCCTGCAGGCAGTGCCCGAAGAACCCTGGAGCATATGCGCGAACGACCGCAAGACGCGCTGCGAGTGGCCAAACAGTGGACACACCCCGCCCAACATACAGAAGCGTGCCCTGAGTTAATCCAAAGCCTCATGGACGCCTATATCCCGGATGCCCTAGACGCCCTCGATGATTTGCGAGAGTCCCCTCAGTTTATACGAGGAACTGGGGGAAATTCGATGATGGTGCCTGTGGTGCTGGAAGAACTCTCCAGCCTCAAGGGGTACACCCCAGTGAGAATAGCGTCGAGCGGGGTCGAGGGAGAAAGAGGGAGGCAGCGGTCCATCAAATTTGATCGAGCCAGATCGAGGGAATGCGAGTTTACCGCACATTTATGTTTTTGCCTCGCTCTCCCTCGTTCGAAACGGTAATATATCCACTGTTTCACGCAGCAATGCGGTGACATTTCTGCGGAATCAAGAAAAAGTCTTTGTCATCGCCAGCATATCTCTGTCCATTATAATATGTCCGAGTCTCTGTGGAGCGCACCCGCCGGTCTCGTACCTGTGCCACAACCTGAATCGGGTGACCGTCCCGAAGAGCTCCCTCGGCCCTCTGACCCTACCAAAGACTGGTATCATTATGGATGCTTGGCTTGCAAAGAAGTACGCGTCAAGAAGGCGACATTCATCAATTTGCTGAGTGCGGAGGAGCTCGCGCAGGAGCCTTTCAAAAGTAGTGAGTCTTGTGCTTATATGCCTCTTATTCAACAATATCTGAATTGTGCTAGTGAGGCATTTGCCCACACTTGCGCGCCATACTGTCGAGTGCGACATGTGGTATTATAGAGCGTATGCAAAGAAACTCGAACAGACTCTTCACCGAGTGCGAGCAGAGCGATGGCTGTTCATGGAAAAGCTCCGGAAGACACAGAACAAACTGCAGGTTCTGCGCAGAAAGTTATATTCATTGGGAGGGAAATTTATTGAGGAGGCTGGCTTGGCGGGTCTTGTCGGTCCATCTGCCGACAACGAAGACATTGAAGAGGAGGATTATGATACTTCAATACCATTTGTGATGCTATCTGCATAATATAGCTACTGGTCCCGCATTCCTAATCCTCTGAATCCAAGAGTTCAGCTAGTCCCACCCGCTCGGACAGCTTCAATCCAGGCTTCTCCATCAAATACCAGCGGTCCACTTCAGTGCCATCTTGGAATCGAGTCTTGTAACGTTCGTCGGGAGCCATCATAACAACCGACTTGATTGACTTTGCATCGAGCACTCGGATGGCGGCATCACGAAGATGTTGCACAGTCCAATACATATTTGATGATGCGGCGAGCAGTCCGGGGTGTGGTGGGCCATATAATGAAACCACTGCAAACGGTTTTGGGTCCGTTTCATCGATGCGGAGAAGTATGTAGAACAGGACTTCCCCTACATACGAACTTCCATTTACATGAATCTAATTCGCAATTAAAAACACATTCGGGATTGGGCTATATAAACAAGACTCACCGTCACATTTCTGGAAGTGCGTAAATCCTCTAAGGCCTTCTGGTTCTCCTTCCATGCCGACCGCGCAATTTGTCCATTTGGTAGGCGCCAGCGAGCCCATCGAACGACACTGACCGCGCTTCCATTCAACACCTGGTTGTGGTTCTGGAGAAATGTTCGGATTGCCTTCTCTTCACAGGGCCGAACACCGCGAGAGGCAGTATCCATTGCACGCAGGAGAGCATACCCGTTACCCATATCTCGAGCTCCGCGCGGCAAGAGATTTTCTGGCGGCTCGAGATCTGGGATCATGGCCTTCAACGCGTTGACCTGGCAACGCCGAATTCCCCGCTGCGCAAGATTGGCAAAGGCATTCGAATGCTGCTTGATTTCTTCACCGAGGTTTCCAATGGTGCGTTCCATGCCCCACTGCGAGTATATAATCCCCGGCCCAACGCGAACTGTCTCGGGTGCGAAATGGGATGTCGTGTGAATGCTGGGACGTACAAAGTGAATACGGTCTGCACGGCGCTGCACATAGAGACGTTCGAAGTCATCGGAAAATTCATTGAGCAATTGGTGGGCGGCGGCCACTTCTGCGGGAAGTATTTCCTCTTGCATCAGAATTTTGATTCCTCGCACACCTTTGCAATAATTCATCCAGATGTCGTCTGGGAGAAGGTTATAGAAGAGGGCAGGGCCGAGGCCAAAAAAATACAGCAAGAATTCCCAGGCCTTGTAACCACTCGATATTTTCTCAGCCGGGTTGCGCGGAGGACGGTCGAAGGAACCGGGAATATACGGTGTTGTCTTTGCGACCAGTGCTCCTGGCAAACGTATTAGTTAACTTAATGAGATAAGATTTGTAACCCACCATGCTCCTTCCAGACTTTCGCATCCTGTAAGACGGCCCATGTCCAGCTTGAAATATCTGTGCTATCGCTGCGGTCGCAGTCGAATGTTCCCCGCCACAGAGGAATAAATAGATCAGGTAGGTTGAGGCCTGGGAGATGCATAATATCGAGTCCAAATAAGCCGGGTACGCCTAGTATTCGATCGCAATGAATACCGCTGAAAATTGTAGGCTTGCAAATCCCGGTTTCAAGTCGCCGTTTCTCGTATTGTGTTTTGTTTTGTGATCTCAAAACGAAGAGAAGATTTTTATTGTAGCGTTCGGTTGCCTCTTTAGAGGTGAATGGTTTCAAGAGTGTGTTCAAGTCGACATCCGGATGATCGCATCCAGCGACAGTGAAGGAATCCGGAAGGAAGCGAGCTGGGTAGTAATGGGTACCACCCGGCTTATGGCGTCCAACAAGAGGGCAATATAAACGGCAGGCATACTTGCCATGATGCCCTACGCATCCGTTCAATGCGGCCATCCCCGGACCGTCTGCGCTGCCAAGCGCGAGGAATAGTCGGGACACGAAAACCCGAAGGGTGGAAGCATCCCAGATATGAAGGCCCTCCGTCTGCAATGCTGCGACATGGTGCAATCCAGGGTAGATGAAACTATCTGTGTTTTTCGGTTTATTCGGCCCTGAAATGAAACCACCGGGTAGAATATGACGCTTCTTGTATCGCAACTCGGGCGGAAGGTCGAGAATAACCCAGATATAGATCCAGCAATCTGATGATTTGTTTCGATACAACTGGGCGCCGTCAATGGAAAAAACCAGAACCATGTCGTCCAAGGTAATCTTGCCCTCCCGAACAGCCTCGAGATAGTCCGACCCGTCAAAAAAGTCACGATACGGCGAAGTCCGGACCCCGTTCTGCCGTCGTAGTTCTTCAAGGGTAGCCTCGGTACATCGATTCCGATAGCCCATATCATGAGCACTTCCAGGCGTTCGCCAAAGCGCCTGCAGCTGCGGACCAATCGGAATGGTGTGAAATTGTTTCCGAGGAACTTTTCCCTTCTGTTTCTCATCATATCGAGTTTCGCCGCACATCGGGCAGCCTTGCAGCTCCACGAACGGTCCGGTGAATCCGACGCAGGAATTGATGCACATGTCGTGCACGATTGAGGTAACCCCACTGAGCTCTGTAACCAGTTTTTTGACACGGTGGTAGGTCAATATATCGTCTCCCGGATAGCGCCGCAGGATCGCAAGGCGGAAATTGTTGTAGGCTTCTTCAGAAGCGTTGCTGACGGACAGGAATATATCCAGAGACAGACGATGGTCTGGATTATCGAGGGTCAACTGGGTCTGCGGTGGATCTCGCAGCTGCTCCAAGAGCTCGGGTGGAAGTGGCTCGTCCGGGTTATCGAGGGATGCAGCTCGCAGGCATTCAATAAATTTATGCGCGATCCGAATATCATCGATCGGAGAAATGAAATCCGGTGGGAGATTTTGTATGGGAGGGTCAGGGGCATCGTCGGGTTGGGGTGGTAGTTCCGGGAATAAAGGTGGTCTATCTGGGGTGTCGTCGTCACGCGGTGGAAGAAACTGCAGGTTGGCAGGCTCGTCGTCATCTCCTTGATTATTTGGGCTCTGGGGACGTTCCGGTGGATCTATAATAGGCAAATCCCGTGGGGGAAGCGAAGACAATGCAGGCGTCTGGTTCGGCATCGGGGATATGCGAGTATTGGCTTTACCGAATGAAGCAAGTCGATTTGGCTGCCGGTAATCAAATTATTAAAATGGTGTATACATCTAACAGAAAAGTGCTGTACCGATACGGGAGGACTTGAGGTAAACGTTGGGCTAGAAGGCCGACTCGCAGTTGTGCGGGCACGCTTCTGACGGGAATTTGATCCACCAGGAATATGTTCGTCGTCTTCCAACGGGGAAGTCGGTCTCGCATGGATATTGCTTGTAGTGTGCCCCAGAGCGCGGCTGCTGGCAGCCAGCGATTTTTTAAACTGTGAGGATATGGCTGCATCGGTGTCCTCGCGCACATGCTTGTTCCGTGTCGAGTATGCACGCCATATGCCGGAACCCGTCGGTCCACCGCAGCGTTTCGCACAATGGCAAAGAACTTTGGAGGTTGCCATAGTGAAGATTAAAAACCAGAGCCTGAGTTGAGCAGGAATCCGGTACCCTGATAAACGAAGGAAATTACTGAAGCGGATGGGACGCGTCGGTTGTGACAGGAGTGACCTGAGTCATATGATTGTGACACAATGTTCGTCTTCTTCCCACTCGTGCCATGGACGACTACATGTCGGGGCGCTCCAGCCCGGCGAACTCCATTTACGGTGACTCGATGATGTCAATGGGGTCTTCTGGTGCCGGTGAATACCCAAGACTTCACATCGGGGGTGGACCCACAGACTCTTGGACTCCACGCTCCAGCAGTCCTGCCAATGCGTCGGCCTACATGCTGGGATCATCCCATCGGTCTTCCTCTACTTCCTTTTCTCACAGCATCGATATCCGGCTGCAGAAACTCGACCAGGAAAATTTGGTTCTGCGGGCAGAGAACAACGCTCTCAAGTACGTCTATCTCTCTTCGTGGTCGGCAGATTTGATAGCTCTCGTGTGACCTAGGTCAGCGTATCACGAGCTCGCGAATGCCGTCCCCGCTCTTCTCCGTCTCACGTCCAACCCATTCGACTTGCAGGTCCCGGACGATACCAGTAACATCCCACAATTCGGTCGCACTCCTCTCCCACCGCTCGCCGAAGGCGACTATCCGGATGTCCCAAACTGGCACAAACCGAGTGCCAAAAAGGGCGCAGGGGTCTCGAATGACGGTGGCTCCAATCCGCGGGGCCGAACATTGGTCTCAAAGGGAGTCAATGTGAGCGGTAAGTACATTGTGGATGAAAAGGGAGATGCGGTGGATGGATTCCGGCTTAGTGCCATGGGAAGGTTTGCTGCACGTATCTGGTTCTTCCTGCTGGCTCACCAAAGAGCTCCCTTTACGTGGGGAGAAGCGCCGATCGATGTGGTGGCGCTTTACACCACCGAGATGGAACGACAGTTTCCGGAGCTGCGGCTCTGCGCTGACAGTTGGAAGGCGCAAAGAATCGCGACCCTCAACTATCCGTCTTGGATAGGAACCCGCCGATCAGAGGAAGACGCCCCAACAAAGTCCCAAAAGAAAGGGAAGCGTGCCAGCGTTGTTACACCTGCTCCACCAAATGAGCCGAGAAAGAAGATTAAGCTCGACGACACAACCCTCATGGTATGTTATCCATGCCTGCGACTACTCATACTGACCGATTTCTCGTCCTTCTAATCCAATAGGCATTTAATCCTCTGTGAGTGCACCCATTCCTGTCCATGACTGTGTCTCATTATGCAGCTGGGAGCCGCTGCCCACATCAGAAACGCCCGACCCCTTTGCCGCCGCTCCAGAGCTGTTGCACGCAATTCCCGTACCCATTACCCTGTAAGCTCCTTTAATCTGATTCGACATTGTCTGACAGGCTGTATTCAGAGGCGATGCTGGTCCATCTGAAGCATCATCCGGGGTTCCCGTTGCTGCCGCGACCGCCGAGGCCATCATCGTTAGCCTCCCCGCTGTCTCCGTGGAGGTTTTGACTGCGTCGCCGATGGGTGGCGCTGCAGCCTCACCCTTGACCATCTCCGAGACCGTTGGTCCAACGGTCCTTCCACCCTCTGCAGGAGCCGCAGCAGAGGCGGAGGCGGAGGCAGCTACCCGCAATGCTCTTATCCAGACAGCATTTCCGCCCCGCATTCCGGCAGCACCACCCCTGCCGTCGGCTACGTCATCGACATCTGCGCCACCTGGTGCGGTGAAAGTCACAAAAGCTGCTAAAATGGTGCCGACGAGTAGCCTGACAGCACGGTATGCGCACGAGCTTGTCTTATACATCTGTGTACTAATGATTCCTTTTCTCAGTAACTTATGCTCGCGGGATTGGGTCGACAAGCACCACGGTACCCGTGCGGCATTTGTTCTATATTGGGAGAGCCTCACGAAAGACGAGCTGCAGGTATGTGCACTTTCCCTCACGCACAACAGCTCTATCTGACACTTACTGGATAGCACTGGAACACAATTTCTGCCACGGCAAAGGCCAATGCGGCCACAAATGTATGTCGTATGATATAATTTATATACCATATGTTAACTGTCTTTTCTAGACAGCCGTGGCCACTGCTTGAGGCACACGCTAGAGAGTGGATGGGGTATGGTGGGTGGTGCATCTCCTGGGTGTATTGGGTCCACAGTCCGTACGATCGGGGCACGGTGGCGTCGGGAGGCGGGGCGGCGTGTGTACATGCAAGGCCTAATATGGAAAGATTTCTGAATATATGCGCCTCGTTTTGCCTCGTTCTGCCTCGATATATTTTGATTGTATGAAATTGTGAGAGCAAATGATATCAGTATTCCCTCGATACGACTCGATATCACTTGATATATATCGAGGGAGATCGAGTCATGCTCAAAATTAACGAGACAACACTAGTGGCTCGCTCTCCCTCTTTCTCCCTCGACCCCGCTCGACGCTATTCTCACTGGGGGTACACGGCGGTCGGGCTGATTGACAGCGGAGCCACCAACGGGTTCATGAACCAGCGATTCGCAGAAGAGAACAATCTAGAGCTGGAACCCTTACCACTTGCCGTGCCGGTGTATAACACGGACGGGACCCCGAACAAAGGCGGCCGCATCACCCATGTAGCACGCATGCGCCTCACCATTGAGGGACACTCGGAGGTGTTTCCTTTCGCTATCACCGACACAGGGAAGAGCAATATCATTATCGGGTTTAACTGGTTGAAGCAGCATAACCTGGAGATCGATTGGGCGAAGAAGACCCTCAGATTCTCTCGTTGTCCGCCGGCTTGCAAGCGCGTGCGGCTCTGGGAGGAGTGGGCCGAAGAGGACGAAGAACCCGTCGAAGAGGGTGACCGGATTTTCGTCACCAAGATATACCCAGAGGATTCACTGGACTGCCGAGATGCGGAACATGTCCGAGCCATGGGCAGTGTGGCTACCAAGCTCGCCGCCGCCGCCCACGAGGCCAAGGGTGAACAGACCTTGGAGGATAGCGTACCCGTGCATTACCTTCAGGACTTTCGCGCCGTGTTCGAGAAGCATGACTTCAACAAGCTCCCCGCTCGCAAAAAGTGGGATCACGCTATTGAACTACAACCCGGCGCAGAACCCATGTGCGGCCGCAGCATCCCACTCTCGGTCCCTGAGCAGCGCGAACTGGACGCCTTCATTAAAGAACACCTGGAGACCGGCCGAATTCGACCCTTGAAGTCGCCCTTCGCATCCCCATTCTTTTTTGTGAAGAAGAAAGACAGGAAGCTGCGTCCGGTTCAAGATTATCGAAAGTTGAATGCAATCACTGTCAAGAACCGGTACCCCATTCCCCTTATATCCGAAATCATGCACATGCTCTGCAAGGCCACCTGGTTCATGAAGCTGGATGTGTGCTGGGGCTACAACAATATTCGGATTAAAGAGGGCAACGAAGAGAAAGCCGCGTTCATCACCAACCATGGCTTATGGGAACCACTGGTGATGTTCTTCGGGTTAACGAACTCCCCTGCGACCTTCCAATGCAGGATGAACGAGATCTTCAAACGAAAAATTGCGGAAGGACGGGTTATCGTCTACCTCAACGACATATTGATCTATTCGGAAACCCTCGAAGAACACCGGGCAACGGTCTGAGAGGTCCTCGAGATCCTGCAGAGTAACAATCTTTACCTGAAACCAGAGAAGTGTGAGTTCAAGAAACGCGAGGTGGAATATCTGGGTGTCATTGTGGGCCATGGAAAAATCTGCATGGACCCCGTCAAGGTTGCCGGTGTCTGGCAATGGGCACAACCGCGAAACGTTAAGGATGTTCAAAGCTTCCTCGGATTCCTCAACTTCTATCATGGTTTATTCGCGATTTCGGAGACCACTCCAAGCCATTAACCCGGAAGGACATGCGATGGCGCTGGGATCGGGAGGAAAATGCCGCGTTTCGAAAATTAATTGACAATTAATTGACGCGGTGACCTCCGAGCCCATACTACACTTCCCAACCGACAACGGCGAATAGCGCGTTGAAGCGGACGCCTCTGACTTTGCAACCGGGGGTGTCCTGTCGCAGGAGCAAAACGGGGTCTGGGTTCCTATTGTGTATCTCTCGAAAGCGCTGAACGACATGGAGCGCAATTACAACATACATGACAAAGAGATGCTAGCTATCATGCGCTGCCTCTACAAGTGGTGACACTTCCTGCAGGGCAGCAAGAAGAGATTTGAGATCTGGACGGACCACAAAAACTTGGAATACTTCACAACAACCAAGAAGCTGAATCGGCGACAAGCGCGGTGGTCTCTCGAACTGAGCGAATATGATTTCTCCTTAGTACATAAATCTGGCAAAACCCACGGGAAGACCGACGCCCTGTCGAGACGACTCGGCCATAAAACGGGGGAAGGAGATAACAGTGGGATCACACTGCTCCCAAAAAACCTGTTCGACGGAGAACCCGGTAATAACCTGGTGAACCCTGAACAGCTACAGACCATGTCCACAGCAATCTCTAAGGAGGAGTTCCTACGCGCTATGCCCGTGGTTCTCGACGACACCCCGGGCGACCGGTTCATGGAGGATATCAAGCGCAAGAAGGACCTTTGGGAGGACGAAATTCAAGAGCTGTTCACGAAAGAAGAGAATCCCGAAGGATGGACAAACCATGGAGAATATCTGACCAGAGATGGGACTGTGTACGTCCCTCTCGAGAAGACACTGAGAGACAGGATTCTCCACGCCCATCATGACGACTACTTGTCGGGACACCCGGGGCAGTATCGTACAGCCGAACTGGTGTCTCGAAATTACTACTGGCCAACCTTACTCCAGGACGCGAAATGATATGTCGCCACTTGCCCCACTTGTCAACGTACGAAGACGTTTCCCGCCAAACCCCGCAGACATTTACATCCCAATGCTGTCCCCGAGCGAATTTGGCAGTACACCTCCATCGACCTTATCACCAAACTCCCGGTGTCCAACGGATATGACTTGATAGTGGTAGTGGTCTATCAACTGGGAAAAGCTATTCGGGTTCTTCCCTGCACCGAACACATCAGTGGAAAAGGGATCGCCCGGGTTTATCGTGACCACGTCTGGAAGGATTACGGAATGCCTGAAGTGGTCATCAGCGATCGAGGACAGCAGTTCGTTGGTAATTTTATGCACGACTTATCCAAGCTGCTTGGGATTAAGTCCAATGCCTCCACCACCTATCATCCCCAAACCGATGGGCAAACCGAACGGGTCAACCAGGAAGTCGAACAGTACCTCCGGATTTTTACAAACTTCCTCCAGGACGATTGGTCAGAATGGCTGTCCATGGCAGAGTTCAGCTACAACGACAAGGTTCACTCCACCACCGGATTCTCCCCCTTCTTCACTATGCTCGGGTTTCACCCGCAGAAAGGCTCGGAGCCCCGCATGGAGGTCCCTATGGAATCCGCAACAGAGTTTGCGAACCGAATGAAGCTGGTACGTGAGGAGGCTGCGGCCTCCATGCGCCATGCACAAACGGTCATGAAGTGCTATTGCGATCTGAAGCGTCAAGAGGATCCCGACTATAAACCCGGCGACCAGGTTTATCTGTCCGGACGGAATTTGGTTACCCACCGACCAACGAAGAAATTCAACGATCGCCGTTATGGGCCTTTCAAAAAGTCCTGCGAAAGGTCGGGGCTATATCATATGAGCTGGAGCTTCCCAAGAGTTGGAAAGTTCACCCCGTATTCAACACCGTGTTCCTACGTACCTGGGTCGCCCCTGTCGCCGAACACCAGAATTCCGTGCCACCCCCGCCACCTGACGTCTGAGACGGACAGGTTTTATACGAAGTCGAAGAGGTTCTCTGGATTAAATTCAAGAGCAAGAAGAACAAATGCGAACTACGGTATTATATCAAGTGGCGTGGGTATCCCTGGGAGGAGTGGAGTTGGGAACCTCGCTCGTACTTGGATGGCGCAGAGGACGCAATTGGGGAGTACTACCAGAAGTACCCTAACGCTCCTCGAGAGGTCCTTAACGGTGACGGACAGTGGCGCGTCCCTACCTGGACCACTTGACACCAGCCCGGGTTTATCGCGCACCGAGACATTGCGCCTTGAAGGGGGGGTAATGTCATGATTCCGGGTTATTTCATTTACAGTATTTAACCAGGAAGCGAAACATTTAAGGGCTTTCGCGGTTTTGGGCGGAAATAATGACAGGAAAGGCTGAGGTCTGTTTATATACCGGTGGAGTGGCTTGTGCGCTGCCCAGCGGACCAAAATTCTGTGAGGTTTCGTGGTGTATTCGTGGAGAACGGGCGGGATCTTTCCGAGGTGGCAAAATCCGCCCATTCACGTGGAAGCGAAACACACACAAATAACACCAACTTTCTTTTTTTCTTCGTGCCACTCACTGTCCCAACCCTCGAGAGCCTACTATGCCTTGGCCAGTGGGCTCCGCGGGTCAGAGGAAGGCCGCAGCGGAGCTAGATCGGGAATCCAAGATCTCGGAAGCCGTGGATCTCACCAACATTGGTGGTCGGCCAAAGCGGAGAGCGGTTGCACCAGACCGGTTGAACTTGTAGCATACAATAGAAGCGTGGGGGACCACTAGGAATTGTTTTGTACACTTCCCGATTCCGAACAAAGCACGTACTTGCACAAATAGTGGAGGAGAACCATGATTTTGGCAATATTGTGGCGTAAGCAAGCCAGGTGATACGTTTGAGGTCCTGGCATCGTCTCCATTGTGTCTGCAGACCTTGAAAACGGGGGGTAGATGTCCCAGAAGGCTGGTGACACTTGGATCCGGGCAGAAAAAAGGGATTGTTTGGCTGTGTTTCGCTTCTACGTCACGTTTCGCTTCCCGGTTAAATACTGTATTCCGCATTAACCCTTAAAACCCGATTGTCTTGCTACGATCGGTTTCTCCTCAACCCCTACCCATCTCATTTATCCCTGGAAACCCCCTTTCCATTACTTGGCAGTTACGATTGTCTAGTATATATAGGCCCTGTACTCTAGATAGTGCCTCATACTATCCTTGTCTACTCTCCAGTTGCTCCCCCCATCACATTAACCCGACAACAACTCGAATTCTACCTTGTCGTTCAATCACTTCAGTCATATAATAACCCGACGAGCCGCTGTGCTGACAAGGGAGAGCAGCGAATTCAAAAAAGGGAGCAAAAAATGGCAACTGTGAAACCTCCTCTCAGCACTCCCTTTTTCAGCCCTTTTTCACTCCCTCTTCCAAACCTTCAGGCTGCTCAGGTTAACTGACATTGATGGCCAGTGCCACATGGCGCCAACACTTTCAATGTCTGATGGTCACATGATGCACGGCCTGGCCGTTTTTCACCTTTTCGCTTTCTCCATCTCATCTATACCGTAACCATAGCCCTGCATCCATAGATACTACAAGCCAGAAGACTACCATTGATATGTCAGGAAAATGGTGACAAAAAGGGAGCAAAAAATGGTGGAAAAATGGCAACTGTGAGTGTCCTTATTATAAAAACATTATTGTTGCCCAAGTGTTTAGGATTCGGCCGAAAATCCGGTGGATTTCGGGGCCCCCTAGACTCTAGGGATTAATCAAATGTAGGGGCCCTAGACTCTAGGGCATTTTTGACTGCAGGCACTGTCAAAATTGCACTGCACTGATGACCATGCAGCTACACAATCTGTGGACTGTTCAGACCTACCTTTCCCTTGGGCTGCCCTTGCATAGTAAGTGAGAGAAAAAAAAGACACCTTCACTCAAAATCAAATTTGTGCACTAAGCATCATAACGGTTGCAGCCATGGAGCTTGAGTTTGACCACAATTCAGAAACTGCGAAATAGGTGTGGGCCAAACACTCAAGTGGTGGATTCTCCAATTATTGGGGCAGTAAGAACAAACAAAATCATATTCATGTTTTGAGTTTCGACTCACTCTGTAACATATATAGAACACTGGTTATTTTGAGGCCTGTTAAGGTCAAATAAATGTGCTGTGTCCTGATAAATTCTCTGCATAACTGTCCTCTGGTGCACATACAGTAATCTATTTTCCAACGTTGTTCAGACAATTATTGGTATTGATCAGTTGGTGTCAAATAGTAAAAAAAAGAGAAACAACATAAAGTAGAGTAACATACAGTAGCCTAAGTTTGACTCCCCCTGAGAATTGCATTCAGACCCTCTGCCTCGGTCAATTTCCCCAGTTGTTCATATGTCACTGCCAGATTTTGCATGACCTCCAAAATCCATCTATGCTTGTCACCCGGCAGATCCATCTGTTTCTTGAGTGCTGTAACCCCAAGCTCCTCAGCCTCTTGCCATCTTTCTAGCTTGTTATATGTGGCTGCAAGATGGCCCATGGTATGCAAGGTGTCTGTATGGTTGTCACCCAAGATATTTCTCTGCCTCTCAAGTGCTGCAATGCCAAGCTCCACTGCCTCCTTCAATTTTCCCAGCTTTTGGGATGTGACTGCCAAATTTGCCATGGTCCGCAGGGTGCTTGGATGATTGTCACCCAAAATACTCCTCCTCTTCTTGAGTACCACAATCTCAAGTTCCTCTGCTTCCTTCAATCTCCCCAGGGCTTTGTATGTGAATCCCATATTCCCCATAGTCAACAAGGTGTCTAAATGGTTGTCACCCAAAAGATTCCTTCGTTTCTCAAGTACTACAGCTTCAAGCTCCTCTGCATCCTTCAATTTCCCCAGGTTCTTGTATGTGCCTGCCAAATTCAACATAGCCCGCAGGGTGTCTGGATGGTTGTCCCCCAAAACATTCCTCCGCTTCTCAAGTACTACAAACTCAAGCTCTTCTGCCTCCTTCAATTTCCCCAAATAATTGTATACAAGTGCCAAATTCCCCATAGCCTGCAAGGTTTTTGGATGGTTGTCACCCAAAACATCCCTCTGTTTCTCAAGTACTACGACCTCAAGCTCCTCTGCCTCCTTCAATTTTCCCAGTGTTTGGTATGTTAATGCCAAATTCCCCATAGACATCAAGGTGTCTGGATGGTTGTCACCCAAAAGATTCCTCTGCTTTGCAAGTACTAAAACATTAAGCCCCTCAGCCCCCTGTAATTTCCCCATGACTTTGTATGTCATTGCCAAATTCCCCATAGCCATCAAGGTGTTTCGATGGTTGTCACCCCAAACACTCCTTGCCTTCTCAAGTACCGAAACCCCAAGCTCCTCTGCCTCCTTCAACTTTCCCAGCCTTTGATATGTCAGGGCTAAATTTGCCATGACACCCAGGGTTTCTGGATGGTTGTCACCCAGAATATCTCTCTGCTGGTTCAGCACTGCAACCTCAAGTTGCTCTGCCTCCTTCGATTTACCCTGGTTGCTGTATATCCATGCCAGCCAAAACATGGCTTGAATAGTATCCTGATGGTCCTCACCCAGAAGAATCCTCCGTTTCTGAAGCACTGCTGTCTGAAGCTCCTCTGCTTTTTTAAGGTTCTCTCCCCACACATATATCTTCCCATACTCATGTCTAAAATCTGGGACTATATTTGAATTGTCTTGTATTAGGGAATCAATGTGAGGCAGCATCCATAGGCTGGCCAGTTGCAGATCTTCATCTAATATTCCTGCCACAGACATTCCTACTATTGCAACCATACAATGATGATATGATTCTTTCGTAGACAATGTGCTCCGAGTCCAGTCATGCACAAGAGGATGCATTGAAAATATCTTTTGTTCAGGATGGAAGTTAAGCAAGGAATAAGCTCTGATTTCATTTGTCATGTCCATGAAGTAAAAGGAGTCCCACACTCCATCAGGTCCTAAAAATTGTGACAAGAATTCGAGTGGCATCTGTAACTCTTCTTTAGTGGGGCTAGAGGGTCCAAATTTGTAAGTTGCAGCATTCTTGAATATCTGCTCAGAAATTCCTTGATGGTGGAGCAATGAGAAAAGCTGCAATAACATTGCTGCCGGTTGACTGAGCTGATTGAAACTAATTTGCCAGGTGGTATAGACGGTCCAGGCATAATTATCATGTGACTGGGCAGGTTTTTGATTCAGCAGTCGAGCCCGATTCTGCTCATAGAGTGCCAGATAGCTGTCAAGATCTCCTGACTTTGAGATGAATGCACCAGCTTGAATGATTGCAAGGGGCAGATAATGGAGCACCTCAAAAAAAAATATGAATGGAAAGTCTATATGACTGGTGAATACTGTGGCTCACCTTCACAATCTGAACAGCAGCTATTTTGTTATGATGTATGGTCTCTTGGCCTGAACTTCTCAGCAATAGATCCACAGCATCTATTGCTTCCATGTCAGAGACAAGGAAGTGGGAGGTGGCATAGACAACCAGTCCAGGGTTTCGAGATGTGATGAGGATGTTCCCATGATCACACTGGGGGAAATAATCATTCAGATTGATTTTCGGATCATCAGCATTGTCAAAGAATAGCAGCCATTCATCCTGTTTGCTTCTGAGGTATTGAAGAGCATCCTGTGAAGACTCTCCAATGGTCTTTGCTTTGGCTATGTTTTTCAGCCCTGTGTCAATTGTCTCAATGGAGCTACTGTCAATGAAGAAAATGTTGGTGAAGCTGAGGATAAAATAAATACACTTCCAAATTTAAGGAGACAGCTCACTTAGAAGTTGATTCAGCTATAAACTTGAGTGCAATCTGTGTTTTTCCAGCACCACCTAATCCATGCAGCAGAAAAATATCTTGCTTTCCTGTGGTCTGCGTGAAATATTGATGCATTTGTTGGAGAATGGTCTGTCTGCCATGAAATATCCTGGAGGGTGGAGGACAATTGTTGGTTTGTTGCGGAACTTGGGCTACTGGCACATCTGCAGAATCCCAGATGACCTTGAATACTCTACCATGTGGAGAACAATCATACCCGGTGATATCATGGTCAAAACCTTTTGGACCTGGAAATTTGTATCCATGGTTGCCATGAGCTGTGAGATTTTAATCAGAAAGCAAAAGTGATTTATTCAGCTGGATGTATATACCATGAAATTAGACCTCAACTCCTGCATCCTGGTCCGAAATCTGCTGATATCATCCACAGTGCTGCTTGCCTTGATAACTTCCTTGAAACGGGCACCAAAGCCTCGGGGTTTCGTCCGCAGTTGATTCACTGTGTCCACCACATCCTGCAAGAACCTAAATCGAATAAGATGAACAGACAATCACTAATCAGAGAAAGGGTGCCTTACACTTCAAACTCCTCACATTGAGTTTTGAACTTGAGAGCAGCTGTATCCCCATGGGCTGATATTTGGTCTTGAAGGACAGTGATGATATCCACGGTATCTCCACACAGTTCTTTCATGCTCTCCTGGTTCTGTTTGACTTTCTGCAGGGCAAAATCGGTGCCAATTTCAGTCTGGAACAGTGCACCTCATACCTGAACTGCCTCCAAAAGGAATACAACAGTGCCAAAGATGCCTTTCACATATGGAAATGGGAGAGCATCTGCACCAGCAGTGATCATCTTTGCATTGAAGAGGAGGGCTTCAAGCCAGGCTGGGTTAGAGCTCTGGGAGGGTTTGGATGAGGGGCGGAAGATAACTGCATTCTGGGGGCTGCTGGCAGACATGGTGGGAGTGAAGGAGAGAGAGATGGCACTCAATCAATCAGGTTCTTGAAGATGTTTCTGAAACCTACCCACCCCTGTTTTGATTGATGTAGCCAACTATTGAAATACTGGAATCTTTTATCTATCAACCATCGCACCTTTGCCCTGGCACATGTGCTGGTAATCAGAATTTCTATACTTATAATTGTGTGTTAGTTGGAATCTGAACCGAGCCTGTTAATGTTGAGGTTGATAATTGAGGCCTTGTTGGCTTCACTTAGACTCATAACCAGTCTGCCTACAGCAATGTGCTTGCTGCGCTGTTGCCATTTGTAGGCAGACTGGTTATGAGTCCAGGTTACACTTCCTATACAAATTATAGTACAATTACGTTGCCCAAGATTCTATGAATGGGGTGCAGATGAATATCAACACATGTGGTTCTGATGGAACCTATTAGTGTTCAACCAAGCAGAAGGCAGATATTTTTATTCCCTCCTGGAACAGTTCACTGCCATGGGTACCACCAAAGGTCAAGACAGATCTGCGCAACGATCACAATCATTTACGCAGATAGGCTGGGTGCTTCAGCGTAATCAGTTATTGTTCTCAGAATTGCTGAAGTGCATGAGAGCTGCAGGTACATGTGGACCGAGCTTGCTTGAGTAGGCTTCTGTGATAATTGATTACTTGAGTTCTCGACTCGGAGGTCCAAGGACATACTTACATGGCACTCCGAATTTTCTGTTCGAATATCATCACATCTCTCAAATGATCAACACACACATGTGTGAAGAGTCTAAATTACTCAATTGAACTCCTTGTAGAGACTTGTCGATGCAGTGTGTGTTGGCAGCGATTACAACAGTAATATCTTAAAGGGTGCCATCAGACATGTGACAAGCAATAGAGAACATACACCTTTTGCTTGGCGCTGAAGACTATCTTTCATTCCTGGTCAATATGCAGTGGGACGTGATGTGCAACAGTACTCTTCCCAAGCCAACAACAATTGGGTGAAAACCATCTTCTACTGGTTAAATTGTGTGCCCAATCGTGGGCTCATAAACAAGAAGCAAAAGTCAAGTACAAGCATGCTCGACGGGATGCAAGACAGATGAGTAAAATCAAACAATCCACTGTGGGTAAGTAGTCCTGGGGTCGTTGTGAATTGGGCCATTTTGGAATTCATCCCTAATTTCGGACTGAATGTTGAGAACGAGTATAGGTCCCTGCACTACAGTACAGGGTTAGCAAGTGGATCAGATGGACAAGAATCTACTATACGAGTGGGTTTTCTTGTACATGTCCAGCTGGACAGCGAAAAAATTAAATCATCGGCAATGGGGCTCAGTTGAGTAGCCCACTATGGTCGTAGTGAAATTATGCCGCTTTGGGATTTTCTCGCTGCCGAATGTCATGCCAATTTTGAGGTCTGAGCTTTGATGTTGTAATTTTACAGTCTGCTGGCCAACTGCCAGCTGAATTACCAAATGAGCACCCAGATCAACGAAAGTCCACCGCATACCCATCTATGAATTTATTCATGGAGCGGTGATCTTGCAGTTGCTCATTTAGCAAAAAAAATCTCTTCAAGAAAAAAAACATACACGTCGTGGTGCCAGCTACAGAATTGCAGAAGCGCATGAAGGATGAGCATGAATGAAAACCCGGAGTACTGTATCGAGTCAATGCATGCAGCACCACTACTTGGCATAGCTCACACTTGATGGTGTGTTGTCCATGAGTATGTTGTGCAGTGGGCATCATTGGAGGTGATTGCAAGCCGCAATGTGAGGAACTGCGAGGGTCTTGCCAAGGCTGGCGAAAGCTTCCGGAGCACTATTGCGCCCCAGTCTGGGGACTGATGTTGAGAAGGCCATGTCGCTGCAATCAAGAGGGGGGTGGCCAGCGAGAATATCGGAAGAGTAATAGGAAGTGAATGCTCTCCTGCATAATTATTATTGGATGGCTACAGTAAAAATAGAGGTGACTCGCCTTCGAGCCCGAATAATAAATAGCGATCACTTGTGTGTGCGATACCGAGTCAACACAGCTTGCAATTGCTGGATCACCATAGGCTGAGGATTGCTCAATTCAGTGAACACAGGATTAGTAGCTGGCCCTGAGAGGAGAGACCGGCTAATTACAGTGCTTTTTTTTTTGTGAGCTTTGTTGAATTTTTTTATTCAAGATTTCATTCCTCGGGCCAAATTTAGTCGTGTAGCACCGTGGCATTCGCATTATAGCAAGAAAACACCACTATCATTGCCGCTGCAACAACGACTGGTTCTGTTAGCTGAAAATTTGTCAAACGACAGAATTACAAGCCCTCAGAGAAGGAGGAATGCCAGAGTGGGTGGATTCAACCGAGTCGGCCCCTGGTCTTGAAATTCGAGTCTCAGAGGCTGTCAACTTCAACTGGTAATGTGCGAGGTCTGATGGCCCTGCTTGAGAGTGAATTTGACCAGAGTCCAGTCCGTGAAGCACGACTTGAGCACAGCTTGAATGGGAGGAAAGGGAGCGCGTAAAGTTCCGGCAAATCCGATCAATGATCGGGCCGAACTCCGCTTCTGCTCTCACAGACCACCTCATCGACGACGGCCTAATGTCCACCGGCTGGACGAACTTCATCGGAAAAGTGCCCCTGGACGCCTTTAACTTGATGTGGTTTCCCCAGCCCCAACTTATGCCCTCTCTTCTCATCTTGACGGCTAAAAAATCACTTTCTTTTCTACGGTCTTATCCTTCGGCTCAGGAAGAATGGGCTTGCATGGGCTTGCATGGGCTCGCCCTGCTCGTGCGGCGGCGTTTGCCACCTCGGCCCGATTTCACCGAAGCGTTTTCGCTTACCGTTTGCGTTCACAGGTTCGTCTTTTCCTTTCCTCGTTTCTTCTGCATCCTAATTGATCTTGCGAATAAGCTGAGCTGGGAACGCCGAGGCCAGCGCCGTCTTCGTCGGTGTGCGTCCCCGTCGCGTGTGCATTTTCCGCGAGATCTTCATTATGATTGTTCCCAGACCGCTTCCCGGCGGATTTGACCACCGTCGACGCGACGTCCCTCGGCAATGTCAGCACGATGCGCGAGGCCGCTGAGAGCGCGAAAGACCTCTTTAACCTCAAGAGTACCACTGCAGTCGACGCTACAGGTGCCTCCTCTCCTCAATCCTTTCTAATTGATATTTACCTCTTCCAGCCGCCGCCCCCCAAGCCATCAAGATCAAGAACAAAGTCCTCAAGCTCGCCGGCGAGGTCCAGCGAATCACGTTCAAGGTGGGCTTATATCTCATGCTTCCCTCCCCATCGTCCGCGCCCGTATCACCCCCGTCTTCGTGCGCTTGCGCTCACCCATCGTCCGCGGCCCCATCAATCGCGCATTCGGCCCGTTCTTCTCCCACCTTCCTTCTGTCCCCATCATCCACCTCTTGCCCTTCACCAATCCTCGCCCCCGCACTTCGACTAACCCTCACTCCCCACAGATCGCCCAATCGGCCGCCGGCTCCCTCTGCGACCGCTGTAAGAAGGCGAAGGCGACGATGGCCGCGAAGATCACCGCTGCCGCCGCCGTAAGACCGCCCCAGCAACAGCAGGCACGGAACCGACTACAGCGGTGGCGATCGCAGCGACCAAGAGCGGACGTTTCCGTTTGCGCTACAGCACGACGGGCAGCTCCAGATCTCGGACGGCGTGGAATGCGGAGGCGGGGTGCATTCGGTGTTTGTGAGTCGCGTTCCCTCTCTCGCGTCCCTTTCTTCTTCTCCTCTTCGGCCTGCGACATTCGCTTTGAGGTGTTAGCGCTCCTCTCCTTCGGCGCCCCTTCCTTGGTGGCGCTCGCTCTCCTGCGTGTCACTCCATACTCTCCGCGTGCCACTCATTCCGTGCTACTCCGTGCGTACCTCTTCCTTCCCGGCGTGCACATCCGAGGCCTCTTCCTCCCCTCTGCGCGAGGCCTCTCGGATATCCTCCCACCCTCCCTCCCTCCTCCCCTCTCCCCCTTCTCGCACCAAGCTAACTGTCCTTCTACCCGTGCAGACCGCTTCCCGGCGGACCTGTCCACCGTCGCGTTCACCTTGATGGAGAACCTCGGCACGATGCGCGAGGCGGAGAGCGTGGAGACGGGCGGTTCTGAGTCGCAAATGGACGTTGCGAGCGCGGCGGGAATAGTGGTGCGTTCTTCCTTTTCCTCCTTCTTTTCTGCGCGGCGTCGTCCTCCGTGGCCCGTCGACACTGTTTTGCCTCCCTCCTGCTTGGCCATGCTGCTCCAGGGCGCGTCGTCACGACGTATCCCTCCCTTCCACGTCACCTCCACGTCACCTCCTTCACGCTGCCTCCACCTTCTTTTGCGCTGCCTCCCGGCTCTTCCATCGCATTCACGTCATGTCGCGTCCCTCGTCCTCGCTCCCCTCTTCCTATCGCATCGTCTCCCCTCTTCCCGTCGCGGCGGCGGCCTCCTCCGCGCTCCTCCCCGTCTGACGCGTCTGCTCCGCAGACGTCGTAGGTCATGCCACGTCCCTCCCCGTCCCTTAACTTCCTTCCTCTCGTTCACCTCGTGTCCCTACCTCCATGCCCCTCCTCAATCTCCTCATCCCGTCCCCGTCCACGCCCCATCGGTACTGTTTCACGAACGTATCTCTTTCTCCACCTCCCTTCCACGTCACAGCGTCGTATCGTGTCACATCCCTCTTCCACTGCTTCACGTCCTGTATCGCATCCCTTCCGGCCCCACCTCGTCCCTCCTTCTCCCTCTCCCCGTCCCCCCTCATCCCCCTCGCGCCGTGTCATATCCCTCCTTTACGCTGCCTCTCGCCTCGCCTATTCCATCGCTGGGCTCGACTCGTGCCACCCCGGCCGACTCCACGTCGCGTCGTGGGGCAGTAGAGTCGAGTGTTGCATCATCGGACCTCGCGTGCTCCCCACCCCCGTCCCCGTCCCCGTCCCTCGCTCCCTCCCTCTTCACCCGTCGGACTCGCACTCATCTCGCTTCTCTTTGCAGGCACCACCCTCCAAGTAGGCAAGATAAAGAGCAAGATCCTTAAGCTCACCGCCGAGGTGCAGCACCGCGGGCACGGACACGTCGAATCTGGAGGCGGACTTCGCCATTACGCAGTGAGTGTTTTCCTGTTATCCTTCCTTTCACTTCCATGTATCCACCATCCCCTCCCTTGCGCCCCTGTTCCGCCTCGCTTCCACTGGAGGCGGGACTCCGCACGCCGCATGCGGGACAGTCATCTCCATGTCCCCGCGCGCGCCGCTCTTTCCTCTCCGCGCGCGCCCCTGCGCTCTCGATTCCGCTTCATTCGTTGATCTCGGCATCTTTTAACTCGCCGATTTCGAGTTACTGGGCATATCAAGTCGAGCTGCAGACCATGCTTCCCATGTTACTGGATTTTTTGTTTTAAAAATTTATAATTCGAGTTCAATGCCATTCTTTGGGTGCGCTGAAAACTACAGTGTGAGAGCCAAGCGCGCGACGACTATTTTGAGCCCGCTTATCGGGATTGTTCGGGTGGTTTCGGGCTTACGGGTGGCGTGACGTCGCTCCTTCGAGTGCTTTTCAAGACCAAGTTGTGATAAGCTGCGGTTCATAGGCGATATAACCCCGGATATTATAAGCACCTTTGGAGACTGTAAATCTGACGCCATCGCGAGGTCATGTCGGAAAAATCGGATTTTCCTGATCAGGGGCTGTCCGCACCTGACGGTACTGTCAGGCCTGATCAGGTTTGTATCAGGCTCTCCGGCGTGCCATGTCAGGCTCAGTCAGCCCTGATCATCCGCCCCATAATTTTATAGCAGAAAGCAACATTAATTCATAAGGCCCTCCGGGCATCCCTGGCACCTCACTTGTACAATGGTCTGTTCCTCTCCCAACATTTAACACTACTCAGACAACTGGACAGCTCGCTCACGAGTCTCGCCCGGCCTCGTGCCTCGGCCAACTCGCCTCCCTCGCTCGCAGTAGGATATTGGAATCGGGTAATGAGCTAGAATTCCAGCTCATATCCAGTTGACAATTTACAAGTGTTCACATCATTGGTGAGGGGAAGTCATGGTTACAATTTCCGCATAAGATATGCATGTACGTCATGACCGTAATTTGTGCATATAATAAGGCTTAGTCCTGGAGAGATAAATGCCGTGGAGGCTACCAAGTTCCACAGCACTCGAACATCGCATAGCCAAACCTTTCGAGGAAACCATGTCAATTTCAGTTGTATAAAGGTCTAGGCCCACGTTCTCGGAGCTAGCCGCACGATCAGGTTTTGAGAATTGTCGTTTCTGAAGAGCCAGAAATGGAAAGGTCTCACCGGAGGCAAAGAACGACGCACTTGAAATCCAAGTGCGTCCAACGCATGTGCTCCGCACTCATGCGTGACAGTAACAATAGATCTGTCATAGATTTCTCCTTTTAGTTGACAAAGTGCACCCTGAAATTTCCCTAGAAATGACAAACGACAATCACATATTTGTTGCACCCTATGCACAATCCCTTTACCAGCAAGCTATCATGTGCACATATTATCTTTGTCGAACAAAGGGAGGTTTATCACAGCTTATACGCAGAAGCTTTTTTGACATGCTACCAGGCCCACAAGCCACCCTTGTCAGGCCCCCGCCACATCCACAAAATATCTTTGTCAGGCTGGCATTGTTCCTGTTTGTTTTCTTTGTTTCCTTTGTTTCAAAATAACATAAAACCTTTGTTGTATTCAAGTAAAGTTGAAGTTGCATTGTGTTGACAAAAGAATTACTAAAAGGAGAAGTCTATTTCAGATTGATTGCCAATGTCACACATGAGTGCAGAGCACATGCGTTGGACGCACTTGGCTTCCAAGTGCATCGATCTTTGCCTCCAGTGTCTAGGCCTTGGGTCCCGGAACTACCCGCACGATCAGGTTTTGAGAATTATCGTTTCTGAGAGGCCAGAAGAGGAAAGGTCTAGACCGGAGGTCCCCGACATCACCGGACGTCCGTAAAAGAGATTCGGATCATTCCGCACGATTGGACATTGGAAATTTCTCCGGGTAGACCTGGTCCCTAAGTCGGTACCAGGAATTTATGTACAGAATTTGTCGGCGCGGAGGAACATGTCAGAATCTACTGTATCTACAAAAAAATGAAGGTTCTCAAAACCGATAACATGGAGCGTATCCATGAAATTGATCATACTGAGCCAGGCGCGATTGCGGCGTCAAGCGTATTGGTACGGCGAACATATTAAATATTTAGATGACATACTCACATATTTCAGGCCATCTGGGGCAAGTCCTCCGATCTCTGCCTCCAAGCGCGGGGAGATCGCACCAATATCGATTATGAACAGCGTTTCGAGGAATATCTTGAGATCTTGACGGCCGGCCTGCGCAAGAAGAGCCCTAGCATTTTGCATGTCTTCTCCGAGTGGGATCGCATCGTGTTCCCGAACGCCGAGGCCAGCTCTGTCGACCCAGCGAGGAATCGCCGTGGCAGGAAGAGTGATGGCTTTAATCGCGCCATGGAGGCCTTGGAGGAGGAAGCTGGGCAGGAAGACGAATCGGTTGGTAGCGATGGCGAGCACAACGACCAGTAGTCCGAGTCATCGGCCATGGTCGCCGGTGATGACGAGTTGTATGCACATGTTTCCCTTTACCTTCTGTAACCCCTGTCCTTCTCTACCTTTGACTCGCAATCCAAGCCTCGCTGCATAAAATATCTGAAATTGTGAATTGACAATGGGTTTTACAAGTGAGAGCTTGGTAGGCGCTGACTTGCGGTTGTCAGGACTGATCAGGGAAAAATAGATGGGTATGTATAACATTGAGTGCTCATGTTTAGTGTGGACTGAATGCCGGAGTGGTTAATGCTAATGTCTCTTAATTTCTAATCCTTTGTTAAGGTCTCGTGTTCGAACCCTGCTACTGACACTGTTTGCATCTTGGGAAAGCAATACAATCTGGGGAGGTCCAGACGACCAGCGCTTCCTGATCAAGTCAATCTATGGATCCAGGATGGATTCTTGTGGGTACTTGCGGGACTCGGCCAGTGATTTGAGCCTTGAGGTGCTTGTGCTTGCTGGTTTCTTAATTTAATAAAGGTAGAACTCGCCATGGACCTTCAATGGACCTCCATGCATCGGGTAAATGAATTTCATACTTTCCATGCCACATCTTCAATTAATCATGGGCCGTTGTAATAACGGCCGTCCTTTTACATTTTGGGATCTGGAGACGGTATGGGACGGCAAAAAAAACAGGCGTCAACCGTACATTAATGGGACGGGCCGAGGTACGCGAGATGTGACAATCAGAGGTGAAACCCCAGGTGCACCAGGCTTTGAAACGCGCCAGGGGTCCTCTGAGACCTCCCAAGCACACTTGGGTTGCATATTTTGCACGAAATGAATGGATTGAATATCTGCCGGGCTCTTTCACATGATCCATGGTGATGAAAAATAATTCTCCTGGTTCCAGTGGAGGAGATTCCTGGCGCTGCCTCAACCAGGGTGATAAAATATCTCTGAGGCGCAAATTTTTGCATGGCTTAATATTGAATTTTAACAGTACATACAGCGAAATCCATAGTAGATTTAGATTCCGCACCCAACCGTATATGGCTGTCAACGGCTTCTCTCTGATGGACGGACAACAATTTTGCCGTCCCGTACCCGTCCCGCATATTTTCTTGGCCAAGGGCTCAACAGGGGGGGGGGGGGGGTTGATGGCTCCCGTCACACCAGTAAAGGCAGGTGCAGCCCTGGGAACCGAACCTCAGCAAGACTGGCAAATTTAGCCTAATTGCCCAAACCCTTATAAGGAATCCTTAATGAACGGTTTCAATAGGGGTTTTTTTTTTGACCACGCCCCAAAAACCACTAATACATAACAGGAAAACTCTAGATGTTAATCATCATAGTGTGCGGACTTAAGAATACTGAGGCTTCTATTTGATCTCTGAAGCGCCACTATCATGTTTGGTTGCTTAGAAACCCATGATAAGTAAAGAGTGTATTCCACGGCAATTATTCCATATTTGTACCGTCTGCACCCACAGCTTGATTCCAAGTGAATGCTCAAGAATACTACTTTACAGTATAAATCTGGGCTGCCAAGTGTCAATGGCTGCTTGGTTTTATCCATCATCCCTGCAACTACTCTTGGTCCCCTTCCTTGTAAACTTACAAAAACTAACATCTACCATGTCACAAATGATTCCCAAACATGGTCCAGACATGGGTGTGAGGGTGTTATCTCTGGGTAAGGCCAGCCTTCCTTGTAAAGCTGCACTTGCTCACTCGACATGCCATTTCTCAGATGGTGGTGGAGCTGGAGCACTCTCTGAGCTACTGATACTTGAAAGAATGATGTATCGAACAAAGGTTGAAGGCCATCTGGACACCATTCCCTCTCCATGTGAATGCTTTGAGCTGATTGGTGGAAATGGGACGGGAGGGTCAGCCATTTCTACTGAATATCATTTTAAGTCCTGAAGGATCATTACCCTTTCTAGGATCATCGCATTGATGTTGGGCCGTCTGCAGATGTCAACAGCTGCAGCCATTTCAGCTTATCAGACACTCTGCCCTCAACCCAAAATGGGATCCACTGAACAGTTCCAGACTAGCAAATTTGAGGAGGCCCTCAAGAAGATATTCAAGCAGGAAAAAATGAATGATCTCAATACCGATGTTTGCAAAACGTATGTTGCCAGTCTGCATAGAAAATGAATGGGCTGCTCACATGCACAGTTTTGTGTGCACTATGAATGCAAGCAACTTGAATGCTGGGATCCCCCATCTGTTTCGATCATACAACACCCTGGAAGAACCAGCAAGCAACTGTATGATATGGCAGGCAGCACGGGCAACCTCTGCTACACCAGGGCTGTTCAAACCAATGGAGATTGTTCTTGCAGGGCTGAAGCAGCAGTATATTGATGGATGTGTTGGGAACAATAACCCAACTTCTTTGGTTGTTGAGGAAGCAAAACAGCTATACCCAACCCACCCTATAGTGCTGGTGGCAAGCCTTGGGACCGGACATCCCAAAACAATTCAAATTCCAAGATCCCGAAGTTTGAACACCATTGCACAGGTCATGAAAAATATTGCAACTGACTGTGAAAAGACACATGAAGACAATGTCCGCAGATTTCAGAGCACAGCCAACACCTACTTTCACTTTAATGTTCAGCAGGGTATGCAGGTCTTGGAGCCCAAAGACTGGAACAAATTAACAGAGGTGTCAGCTCACACTGACTCCTATCTACAAACGGGTGATGCAAAATTTAAGCTAACAGAAGTTGTCAAGATAGTCCTAAGTAGGTCAAATTTATCTCACAGAGGCTCACTATGAATTGATGATATTATTAGATCCTGCCATACCAGTCTTCCCCACATCTAATCCAGAAACTGTGTCAGTGCTGAAACATATCAACAATTGTTCTCCACCATCAAGAATATTCCAGGGCAGACAGAAAATTCTTCACCAAATGCAGACATTTTTCACACAGGCAGTGGGCAAGCAAATTATATTTGTGTTGCATGGATTAGGTGGTGCTGGAAAGACACAGATTGCACTCAAGTTCATACAAGAATCACCCTCTCGGTGAGTTTTCTCATCTAGAAGTTACAAGTGAACTCATTTTTTTCTCAGCTTCACTGACATCTTCTTCATTGACAGCAGCTCTGTTGACACAATGGATGCGGGCCTTAAAAATATAGCCAAGACAAAGGCTATTGGAGAGTCTTCACAGGATGCCCTTCAATGGCTCCAAAGCAAGCAGGATGAATGGTTATTACTCTTTGACAATGCTGATGACCCAAAACTCAATCTGAACAACTACTTTCCTCAATGTGGTCATGGCAACATCCTCATCACATCTCGAAACCCTGGACTTTGTGTCTATGCTGGCTCACATTCTGCTGTCTCTAACATGGAAGAGATGGATGCTGTGGATCTATTACTGAGAAGTGCTGTGCAAGAGACTACAGATTGTAACAGAACAACTGCTAGTCAGATTGTGAAGGTGAGCCAGGGTGTTCACAAGTCACTGATCTTTTCATTAATATGTTTTCCAGGTACTCCATTACCTTGCCCTTGCAATCATTCAAGCTGGTGCATTTATTTCAAAGTCAGGAGATCTTGACAGCTATCTGGCACTCTATGAACAGAATCGAGCTCGACTGCTGAGTCAAAAGCCAGTTCAATCACACGATAATTATGCCTGGACTGTCTATACCACATGGCAGATCAGTTTCAATCAGCTCAGTCAACCTGCAGCAACCTTCTTGCAGCTTTGCTCATTGCTACATCACCAGGGGATCTCTGAGCAAATATTCAAGAACGCAGCAACTTACAAATTTGGTCCCTCTAGCCCATCCAAAGAGGAGCTGCAGATGCCACTCGACTTCTTGTCACAGTTCCTAGGAGCTGATGGGGTGTGGGATTCCTTTTGCTTTATGGACATGACCAATGAAGTCAGAGCTTATTCCCTGATCAGTTTTAACCCACCACAAAAGATGTTTTCAATGCATCCTCTTGTGCATGACTGGACTCGGAGCACCCTGTCCAGCAAAGAATCATACCATCATTGTATGGTTGCAATCACAGGAATGTCACTTGCAGGACTACAACAGGAAGATTGCCAACTGGCAAGCCTATGGATGCTTCCTCACATTGATTTCCTAATGCAAGAAAACTCAAATGTAATCCCGGATTTCAGACAGAAGTATGGGAAAATATATATGTGGGGAGAGAAACTACAAAAAGCAGAGGAGCTTCAATTAGCTGTGTTGGAGACAGAGGAATGTTTTGGGTGAGGACCATCAGGATGCTCTTCAAGCCATGTTTTGGCTGGCCTGGACATACAGAAACCTGGGGAAATTCAAGGAAGCAGAGCAACTTGAGGTTGTGGTGCTGCAGCAGAGAAGAAACATTCTAGGTGACGACCATCCAGACACACTGAATGTTATGGGAGCTTTGGCAGGCACATACGAATGTCTGGGGAAATTGAAGGAGGCAGTGGAACTTGGGGTTTCAGTACTTGCGAAGCTGAGGAATCTTTTGGGTGACAACCATCCAAACACTCTGACTGTTATGGGAAATCTGGCACTCACATACCAAAGCCTAGGAAGATTGAAGGAAGCAGAGGAGCTTGGGGTTGTAGTATTTGAGAAGCGGAGGAATGTTTTGGGGGACAACCATCCAGACACCTTGCACTCTATGGGAAATTTAGCAATCACATACCAGAGCCTGGGAAAATTGAAGGAGGCAGAGGAGCTTGAGATTGTGGTACTTGAGAAGTGGAGGAATCTTTTGGGTGACAACCATCCAGACACCTTGTTGTTTATGGGGAATTTGGCATTCACATACAAGGACCTGGGAAAATTGAAGGAGGCAGAGGATCTTGAGGTTGTAGTGCTTGAGAAGAGAAGGAATATTCTAGGTGAAAATCATCCAGATACCCTGGTTACGATGGGGAATCTGGCATTCACATACATCCAGTTGGAAAGATGGCAGGAGGCACAGGAGCTTGGGGAAGTTGTGCTCAAGAAACGGAGGAATGTTTTGGGTGACAACCATCCACTCACCTTGCGGGCTATGAATAATCTGGCAGTCACATACAACAAGCTGGAAAGATGGCAGGAGGCTGAGGAGCTTGGCATTATGGCACTCAAGAAGCAGATGGATCTTCTAGGTGACAAGCATTCAAAGACTTTAGAGACCATGCAAAATCTGGCAGTGACATATGAACAATTGGGGAAATCAAAAGAGGCAGAGGATCTGAATTTAATTCTCAGGGAGAGTCAAGCTTAGGCTATGTTATTCTACTTTCTCCTTTTTTCACAATTTGACACTGAGTGCTCAATACCATTAATTGTCTGAACAGTGTTGGAAAATAAGTTACCATATGTGCACCAGAGACTGAAAGTTATTCAGAGATATTTGTTCAGAAAACAGCACATTTATTTGACCTTGGCAGGCTTCAAAATAACCAGTGTTATATCTTACAGAGTCAGCACAAACCCAAAACATGAACATGATTTTATTTGTTCTTACCACCCAATAATTGGAGAGCCTGCTGCTCAAGCATTTGGCTGACACCTTTCTGAATTGTGGTTACAGTAAATTTGACCTGGGTGGTTCCAACCATCGTGATACCATTGTGCACAAATTTGATTTCGAGTGAAGGTATCTTTTTTTCTCTGATTTACTATGCAAGGGCAACCCAAGGGAAAGGTAGGGCTGAACATTGGCTGAACAGTTCACAGGCTTTGTACCTGCATGGTCACCAGTGCAGTGCAATTTGAAATGACATGTCAGTTGAAATACAACAAGGCACGGCCAACAGCTTGGGATATTTTTCTTTGTGGTTGCCGTACACAGTCAGGCAGGCTGGCCCCATCCTGGTGAAGAAAGTTCATCATATCAAGAAACCTGTGCAGGTCAGTGTGTGTGATTCCCTGCTGCGAGACAAGCCACCAGAACCCGAGCTGCCAAACCTTAGCAGGTCACACTCCAATATTAAATGACCACTCTCATTCTATAAACAAACACAAACTGCTTCTAAATCGAGTTCGTCCTGGAGTTTATGCCGTCGATGACAACGAAATTGGGTATATCATTGCTGTCTGTATCATTGACGAATGTGCGCTGTTGTCACAATCATTGAATGTGAGGTGATTGAAGGACATACCCGGGCCTGAATTTCTCGAGAAATAGCAGCAAGTTTCCGCTTGATCCTTCCACCCAGCAACAACACTACCATTGCTGTTGAACACAATGGTGGAAGTGGTTGAGATTCTGTAGACACCAGATAGGCTGGATTCAAGACCATGCAGTGAATATAATCAACACACTGTAGGACCCTGCATAATTAGTGCAAACAGAGGTGATTTGCCTTTGAGCGAATAATGAAATAGAAATCACTCATGCAGTGTGCATTGCTGAGACAACACAGCTTGCAATTTCTGGAACGATTTCCAGAGTCAGAGATAAGACTAGCTGACATCGAGATGAGAGACCGATCAATTACAACGGTGGGTTTTTTTGTGAGGTTTGTTACTTTATTTAAGATTTCGTCCCTGGAGCCACAGCTTTTTAGTCCTGCTGAAACTTGAAACCAGTGAGGCAAGAAAACCTTATTACCATTGTGATTCTGACTCTGTACTGTGGGCTTAAACAGCACAGATTATTGATTCGTCAAATGATATAATCACAAGCCCTCGAGTCGATCCGTCTACTAAGTTACTAACTTGAAGTGGTCCTGAACTCCTAGTCTCGGCGGCCATGAACGTCAACTGCCAGAAATCCGATCAAGTAGTGGATATTCGTTACGAGTCCAGTGCGCATGAACGGTGAGGTGCAACTTGAATGGAAGGAGGAAAGCGCGAAGTTCTGGCAAAGCCGATCAATGATCGGCCCGAACATTGCCGAGGCCTGCCTTGATGTAACGACGACGCCCAATTTTGCTGGATGGACTCGAGTGCCCCAGCTTTCGCCAACCGTCAAACCCGATTCAACGAAAGAATGGGCTCGCCCTGCCCGTCCGACTGCGTTTATCATCCCGATACCGTCAAAGCACGCCGCATTTACGTTGCAGAGGTGCACCTTTTGCTTTCCGTATTTCTTCTGTTGCTACGGGAACGCTGACGCCGAGGCCAATACCATCTTCGTTAGTACGTGTCATCATCGCGTGTGCATTTTTCGCAAGATCCTCATGATGATTGCCACAGAGCTGACCACTGGTGATGCGACCTCAATCCGGACCTGGGCACGAGGCGCGAGGCGGCAGAGAGCACGGAGACGGACGACTTGGACTCGCAGATCGCTGCTGTGAGTGGGCTGCTGGTGCGTTTGTCTTTGCCTTTTGTCTTCTCCACTCCCAATGGCGCTGTGGCTTGACATGTCGATGCTGCTCCAGCACGGATCGCGTCGCATCGCAGTGCCCACCTTGGCTTGGTGACCCTTCCCCAGTCCGTATCCCCTCTGGTCCCATCTCCTACCTACACCACACCCCGCCGCATCACATTACTCATCCCTATCCCGAGCCTCCTCTGCGGCCTGTATCCCATCCCATCCTACCTGTCCCATTGCATTGTCTCCCTCCACACGTCCCTCCTCTCCTCTGGATCGTATCGCCCGATACGACCTCACATCTTCCCCTCCCTCCCACTTGTGCTTCCTTCTCATCCCCTCCCTCGCTCCTACCCGCTGCCTTGGCCCTTCCCTTCCCCGTTGTGTGCGTGTATTACGTCGCCCCACCTGTCCCCGTCCCCGTCCTTCTGCTGCCCCCGCCCGCCGTGTTTCTTCGGTGTATTCGTCTCTGTTCTACGTCCCACCGCCTCCGCGTCGCGTCACGTGTGCGCCTCACATCTTCCCGCTTCGTCCTTTCGTCCTGTCCCTCTTCGTGGGGACCGGCACCGCCAATGATCGATTCGGCATGTTTGGCTCTGTTTGTGCCGTAGTAACGCGATAAACTGCATGTTCCGTTGTCTACCTTCATCCACAGACACTGAATCAACTCGGCTGTACAATGAAAAATACTCATTACATTGATATCTATCTGGCCCACGAAAAAAATCACAATTAAAGCAAAAAATACATCAGTTATTCAATGAAATCCTCCCACTCCTCCTCGTCACCTAAAGAATACCCATACTCTTTGATAAATATAAGTTGTGGAGACCCGCTAGGGGTTTCTCCAGGAGGTTCACTGATGGGTCTTTTTAAAAAAAGTCAAAATGGGCCACTGATTAAATTATCCCAGCCACTTACTGCTTCGCCAATTCCCGCTCCCTGGCCTCTAAAACCAAATTCCTTCGTACCGCTACTGTCGCCATGTCTTTCCATAATTTCTTGGAAAGAACTTCATCCTTCAACACATCTCGATAGACATGCAGCTGGTCCTTCAGCAAAGCGGACATCATTGACTGAATTTTGTCGATGTTGAACTCGAGTATTGTTGCCGCTAAGCGTTGTTCCTTCGCCTGCTTTCTTGAGGTTGTCTTCTGACGTCTCTTCAGTGCCGCTTCTGCCTTCTCTCGTTGCAACCCTGCCCACACTTTCCTAAATTTCGCCTTCGTGCCGCTTGCTCCCTCCTTCCGGACTTCCCTCATGACCCATTCCTGAACGGCATTGTCACAACATTTCTTGATAAATGCCTCCGTGTTGTTCCGTTCTGTTCGTGCTTGATTTGAGAACGAACGCGCTGTGCTATTCGGATGGTAGCGCATATGGACCCGGTACGAGCCAAGCATGCCTTCGTTGGAGTCATTTGTTGCCGGGATGAATAAGATTGCACGTTGTTCTGGAGTGAGAGAATCAAAGGTGCCGCCAATGTGGAACTCAGGTGTGAATTGTATCCACCCAGTCTTGCAGCCAGCAAACATGGCTGAGATAATGAGGAACGGATTTGGCAGCTCTCGGATGAGTTGTCGAATGGAGGTAAGCAGGAAATGATCACGAAAGGGAAGGCCGTCGATGGTGAGCTTGTCTGGTGCACTCGTGGGATCGAGAAGTGTATGCGGATTGGCAGAAATATGGGCACAAAATTCGGGAAGTTTCCGGTGAAGAGCTGTCAGAGATAAGAGATTGACTGGATTTTCCTTTGTTGAGTGGACCATAGACATATAAGGCCATGAAACCGAGACCCCATAGAGCGCCAACGCGACCATCTCCATCATCGTGGCTGGACAGTTGAGTCCTTTGAGGATATTGTGTTCTACATGGTTGGCCTGTCCAGATTTGGTCTTGCCGTCGATGATCTCGGTAACCAGCTCTTGAATCAGGCCATGGTAGCAGACGACTTCGGCTGCAGCATACGTGTAGCAACCATACCTCATGTTCGAGACGTCGGGGAAAGTCCCAGGCTCATCCAGATTGTACAATTCGAGTTTCCGCTCCTGCAAGAAAATTTGACACCGGTCTTGGTAACCACGCTCCCCATCTTTGTGACGAAGTAGAGCGCCAATCAACTGGAGGAGCTTGATAGCACCGGAGCTACTTGAGTCGACAGCATTCTTCAGGGCAGCACTGGCCGGATCGCCAGAAGCGAGATCAATGGTTGCAGCGTTAGCCTTGTTGGCGAGAAGAACAGGTGGAGTGATGGTGTGGGCAGAATACACCTTCTGAACGGCGACATAGCCATATTCGACAACGTTGAGGTCTTTGTGGCAGCAGCAACCGCTGAACAGGTGCGTGCAGGCATTTGATTGTTGGGCCGGAGTCAGTTCTTCGAATTTTTCATCTCCAATTCTTCGTTCAAGAACTTCTTCGACAAGACTTGACCGTGCCTCCGTCGACCTGCCCAAAATATTCAAAAAATTGTGATGTATGCACTGTATAAACTTACAATGCAGCTAATTGCGTTGCTGAGATCTTCCCCGCTATGTGAAGGTCGTCGTCAGTGATCTCAAGCATGGTGAGAAGAATTTTCCCCGTCTTGACATCCACCTCGTCCATCGCCGCACGCCCCATGTCCCGAATCACAACATCTTTCTTGTGCACCTCTGATATTTTGAATTCTTTCTTTCCATCTGCGGCGTGGTCTTTGGATTCGCCAAGTTTCTTCCGCCAGTATTCATTTTTGTCCATTATTCGCTTGTCTTTCGCGGCGACCGGACTTCGGGTATAAGTGTCGGCAATTCGATTCGCGGCCTCCATCGTACCATCGAATTGACGCTGGCCCGTATGATCCAGAGCCGGCGCTACCTCCACGAATCATGTGCGATGTCTCCACGTCGATTTATCGGAATCATCCACATCGGGCTCATAAGATGGTACCAGGAGTGTAATGTGTCGAGACTCGACGGTTATTCGCGGTGTGTTGTTCCGTCAGAACCTTCCACAAAACCTAGGCGCCATGAGGACCGTGAAAGACTGCCGCATAGCAAACGTACCAGGAGCATCCATAATTTCCCTGCCCAACTGGATCTCCCCATATTTACCACCTTTGTCAATTGCATGGCCAACGGTTCGCGCGCTCATAAAGCGGTGGCGGCGTATTTTGACTCCGAACGTCTGGGCGCAACGTTGCACAACAAACTCCAATTTTTTCGGCTGAGCATCCGGCATAAGTGAGATCCCTAGCTAACTCCTACGAGGCCGCACGGTAGACCCCATTCTCAGTCGGATTCCAGGTCTTCAGATTCCTGTACGCTGTCTTGCTTGCCTTCAGAGCCGATTTGGCCCGCTGAACCTGCTTTAGAGCTGCATAGAGATGTGCCCGAGTTTTGGTTACAGCTAGTTGCTTGTCCTTTATCCCGCATCACAGAGAAGTGATTATAGAGTCGCGAGATGTGATGTTGTGATGTTGTTGTTGGCAGAATTGATATCATGCAAGAGTCGAGTTATGTGAAGAGTTTTATCCTCCAGAGAATTCAGTAAGGTTGATTGTGTCGAAATATGGTCTTCCTGCGTCGCTTCGCGCTCCCGTTCGAGCCGTCTAATCCGCTTCTGCTTCTTATTGAGTTCTTCGCTGAAAGCCGTCACGGCTTTCCGTTTCAGGCAATTCAGGCTGTGGTTCGTCGACGAAAGATCGCGTTTTTGCGCGAGGAGACTCTGGTGCTCGAGAAAGATGATATTGTGAGTAGTCTGCAGGTGGAGAAGATCGGAGGAAAGTTGGGAGACAGTCGCTTCTAGCTCAATTATCCTGCTCTCCTTTTCAGCCATCTGTACTGCCAATGTCTTCTTGGGGTTTTTTTTCTTCTGTGTAGAGCCACTGGCAGGAAGAAGAGTACCATCCGGAGGCGTATTCTCCTCATCCTCGGTCGCGGGAGATTTTGATCGATTGAGGCGAAGAGCTGCGGATTGACGACTGGTGCGCTGCGGCATGTGGATATCGTGATGGGGGAGAGTTTATACTGCCTAGAGACCAGCCTAGAGTATTCAAAAGCGAGGTACAGTGCAGGCAAAATGCAGGTAAAAGGTTAGGAGTCGCGACGCGCTCGTGAATATTGATTTGTCACGCACATCACACCTGTGACTAGACGCGTTCAACGCGGGCTCCGATACCTCGAGGCTGGCGGCGGATTTAGCGACTGAACAGTGAGTATCGTGATTCCCTTCTTCTATCCATTCCCTTTCCCGCTCTTTGCTGCCGGGGCAGGACAACACCGTGCCGCGTCACTCGTCCCATGTATGGCGCGCTCAGGCTCGGGCTCCCTGTCGCACACACGCCCAGGCTTGGGGTCCCTGGCATGCATGCGTGCGGGCTCGGGCTCGGTGCCACACACGCGCTCCACGCGCTTGGGCTCACGGTCCCGCGCGCGTGGAGGGCTCGCACTCACACAGCAGGAGCAAGAGCGGCAGCATGCGCATCCTCCTTAATCTAACATGCCCTTCCCTTCCTCACCTGCTCCCCGTCCCTGTCTTCGCCCTTCCTTGATTTGTCCTGGCCCCATTCTACCACGCGCTGTTCACAACTTCCCCGTCTTTTTCTCTCCATATTTACATGCATCCCAACCTTTCCTTTCTCCTTCGCGCCCTCTTCTGCTGCTCCAGGCCCTGTTCCGATCATCCACCTCGCGAGCAAGGACGATGTGTAGGCCTGTCGCTCGCTCTTTCATTAGTGCTATACGCGATTGTTTCAAATGTTATTTTTTTTTAGTTCAATCTTTTCTGCGTGTGATGAGAGCATCATGCCAGCATGTACATGGCATGCATGGGCGAAATCTGGGGGAAAGAGCGAATCGGAGGTGCTCGAGCAGTTTCGGATGGGCTGGTTTCGACGCTGTTACATGAAGTCCCTCCCTTCTCTTCCTTCCTCAGTTCCTTCAAGTTCACGCGAGTGTTTTCCTTCTCGTCGTCAGCCCGGTTTCTCTCCAACCCGGATTGCTGCCTCCTAAAGATATAAGTTTTTCCATGACGGCGTCTTTTTTCAATGAGCGAAAGCAGAAGACTAAGGCTTTATAAATTAGGTATGCGGTGATTCTTCTGCGTACTTGGCCACTTAGCTAATTCAGCTAGAAGTGCAGCCTTCAAATTGCATCTGCAGCATCAATCCGAATCAACGAACTGCAGACCTCAAAAATTTAAATTGCAGTGTCAGTCGGTGCTTGTCTCATCTCATCTCATCTTCTCTTCCTTGTCTATTCCCTCTTCTTCAGCTTTGCTTTCTTTGTTTCAATGCCTGCTCTCTTGTCTCGTTCATGCACCTCCGGAGTTCGGGTTATTCGCTCCGCGGCACATTTCTCTCTTCTCTGGCTGCGTTTGACCTGCGTTCTTTCTCTGCCTCTTCATTTCTTGTGTTTAAGTTTCACACTTATCTATGCAGTGTGACTGACTTGCCAACTTCTGCAGTCAGTTCGACTTCACACTTCAAATTTCACCGATTCCATATCTGGCTTGATCCTTCCTCGATTCAGGTTCTCTAAGCTGCCTTTTCCGATTTCAACGCTTCCGACATGCGACAAGTTCAACTTCAACTTCGATGTGTACTGTATTATTTCATTCAATTCGACAGGGGGGGTGACGCGTGACACGTGGAACATATTCGACACTTCGACACGGGCCGAGTTGGAGCGTGACAATCACAGAAAATTCGACATCGTCCTAAAATGATACAGGGACATTGTAGAGCTGTTCGGGGTCTTCTGCAGAAGCAAGGAAACCCAGGCAGACTTTGGTTTAAATTAATCACCTTGTGAATGGTTCTCGCAAGGATTTTGTCAGAATTTATTGTGTTTAGGCTGATATCAAGCTAAAACTTGACAAAAGACAGAAGATTTGGCCAGTTTAAACACAGGAAATGCACAAGAAATTTATTTGTGGTTTCTTACTGCTGAAAGATGCTTTTTAAAAAATTTCGTGACGTCAAACCTATTCGACAACCCCCCCTGTGACGCGTGACAACGAACCAAAGTTCGTAATCGACAACCCCCTGCGTGACGCGTGACTGTCGAATTGAATTTAATAATACAGTATTCAAATTCATCGGCACTTCGCTTCACTTCACTGGAAATATGTCGTGAAGTTACTCATCCTCCTCCTCCATCCTTTTTTATCTTCTACTGTCTGACACGTATTTCATCGACCGAGTCCGTTCCAGATCGAAACTTGAATTCGTTTCGGACCTGAATGTAATCCCTACCTAACCCGCAAAGATTCCTCTCAGATCCTGTACGTCAATCCCTAATCTGCATTCTATCCTCATTGTCACTGACTCTAACCTTATCCCTTCAACACCGACGCCTCCACATTTTGAACTGGATTCGAAACGTAGTAGTGCAGTTTTAATCTTGACCAAATCTTAACACCAACCAGGTCCATCGTCTATCTCCCATACATCTGTGGCTCACAGTCTATTCTATAGATTATTATGCTCCTATACACCGAGTCCGCGGCCAATTCCCCTCCCAATTCTACCAGAGGCAAGGTCTCGAAACTACTTATATGTGTGTAATTTTCATCGTTGTGCTCTGTGGAACAGGATTCTCATTTCCGCAATACTGACTTCGTCTTTGCTCAGTTCAGGTTCTATGCCTGCTCGAAGTTCTCGATTTGAAGGTGTCCGTGATCACCACCCGCGATAAGTCCAATCCATTCATGCAAGGTAATGAGCACTACTCCATTCTATTCCTCGAAGGTATTCCTTCACTCCATCTTATCTTCTACTCTTTGTCTCACCCACATTTCCCCGAGTCTGATCCAGATCCAAACTTGAATCCAAGATTTGCACCTTGGACCTCGATGTAATGTAATGCAAGATTTCGCTCAGCCCAGAAATGTCGATTCCTATTCCTGATTTCAAACCTATTGTTACTGACTCTGGCACTCCGACGCCGGCGCGTATTTGGAACTGGATTCAAATCATAGTACAATTCAAATCTTGACCAGCTCTCGACCCCAAGCACACCTGTTCATTTGTACCACTTTACCCACCCCATGCTAACTACGCTTTTTGTGCAGTCCTCGTGAATCCTGGGTCCATGGTGAACTCGGAATGCTAGCATCCGCCAGCCACCTCAAATTTGACCCACGCTTCTCGCGAGTGTGCGACCTTCAATTTCAACATCCACCTTCGAGTTACCGCCAACTCGCCCCAGTCTGAGTCCGAGCTCTATTTAAGTCATGCGCATCAAGATTTCATAGCTTACTCTCGTCCGAGGTATGTGTATTACTAATCTTCTCTGTCTGACGTTCATTTCAACTCATTGTTCACTCATTACATCTTGCATCCACGACCATTACCAGCTTCTGATCTTGACTCCCACCAGGTCCGTCCCGAATTTACTGCACATCCATGGCTTACATCCCGCAGATTATATATATAATACACGGCCCGAAGTACTCGTTTGCCTCCCAACTCGAGGCGAGTTCCGCCTTTATCCTCATTTTTATCAACTTGTAATGATCGGCCTTCTGCACGGTTATGTACTGCGTAATACGAACTCGACGAGCAGTCGAAAGCCAACGCACTGCATTCAATTACTCCACGGCAGCCAATTCCTCTCTGCGACCGTCTTGCAAGATGCTCTTGCAGATAAGACGTATTCCAAACCCGACTTTCTTTCGAATACCAGGCTGGAATCATCCCAAGCTGCAAGCAAACCTATCGCTCATCGGCGCGTGTCCAACGTGAGCCGTGGTCAGCCTTTTGTTTATTCCAGCATCGCATTTTTACAGCTATTACCCTGGATCCCCAGAGCTACGCCCGGTATCGAACCCCAAATCCCTACGGGGATGCCACATCTCCCAAGTCGCATCATTCGCCTCTATCAATGGGCAAGCTTCTGTTCACTTACATACGATACCACTCACTTGCTCATGATCCTTCGATTCAGGTGTTGATTATTGTGCTCAAGTCCACATTTCAGACCAGTGGAATTGGGGAATGCTACCGTACAGCGCACGCGAGTAAAAATATTGACTACTAACAGCAGATTCCGTTTGCAGCAATCTGGACATGCGCGCTCTACCCGACTCGATGCAGCCCGACGCGTCCATATCCTCCTCCCCACTTCGCCCGCAATTGACGACCGATCACGAGACGGCGGGAGGTACTTGCGCACAGTTGTGGTTAAATAGATAGTGCTGAATCCGAGTCGGTAGAGTGGATGCGCCGGTAGGGTGCGACGCCGGGGTGGACGCAGACGTAGGCGGTAATATATATTATCTGCTTTGACCTTTGTACATTTTTTTTGAGCAAGTTAGGATGTAAGCATCGAGACACCGACAGGATTTTTGGCGTGAGACACAGGCCTAGGTGGACTCGGCGTGGGCGGGTGTAGCCTAAGCACGGAAGCTCAGACAGCGGGATTTGAGCACGTTCGCCGCGCTGCAGCGAGCGTGGATCGGCATTCTGATAGGGGCATGTGTAGTTGGATTTTGAGCGAGTCGGCGTGGAACGTGAGTAGCGCTGAGATGTACCGATAACACAAGAGCATATGCGCAGATGCGGTGCAGAAGGAGAGCGCATAGGTCAGCGACGCAAATGGGGGATTGCAGGAATGGAAACACACACATTGTGCATTGATTACGGTTACTGTAATTAATCCGGCTCGAGGTGCGCGTCTCTCTGCTTTACGTTTGGTGTATGTATGGCGAGCGCGGCATGTGGCGGGGGCGGGATTTGAGAAGGAGACATATGCACGGAGCATGGAAGGAGGGAGGGCCAGCCATCCGATGCAACACCAGGTCGGTGTTGCATCGCCCGATGGTGTGGGGCTCACCGAGGCTGTCCAAGTTTTTTAAAGCACTATCACGTGTGTCTGGCAGATGTGGTCTGGCGGCAAGTGTATAAAGCGAGCACTGGGAATAAAATCACCGAAATTGAGAGCACGTGGCCAGGAGGTATGTCGGAAGAAGAATAATAGATCTGGGTATGAGGAGTGAGTGAAGTGAATCAGTATGAGTTCAATATCGTGTGGGACCCACCTTTATACAACCACCGGTGTGGTGTATAATTATTGGCCACACACCAAAAATAGGGAGCATGCCGGCCCTCGAGCCCCAATAAAATAATAATCACCCACCTGTACAAAGATCTGCACAACATAAATTTGGACGCTGCAACGTTCTTGAGCGGGGCGGGACAATCATGGCCCCTTATTTTACAGCAACAAAAATATTTAACTGCCACTGGAAAGGGCAACAATTATAATGATAATTATGTTCCATTCTTTATTCAAGATTTCGTACTTTGAGCCAAAGCTTTTAGACTTGTGGAAATTCGTAGTTTGTTTATGACTTGGGATTGGGCCCCTTCGAGGCGGGTGCTGAACCTTTAGAGCCTGTCCGGCTGCCGTATCCATATCCATGGATCTGTATCCAATTCCCTTTTGGAGTAACTGTAGAACATGTGATCTCAGTGACCTTTTGTGACTCGTCACATCTTTTTTCAATATTGACCTGTCGTCTGTCTGCCGCGTCGCGTACTCTCCGGATGGCACCTCCAATAGAACAACCAGCCGACGCCGTCAACTCTCCTGTTGATCCTCCCACGGAACCCGTCACGACGAAGCCAGGTCTTCTGGACGCCGGCGATGCCATCTGGCTTCATGCCAATGACAAACATCTCCTCCAGTGGCTTGTTGAGCACCGGGCAGAGGGTGGTGATGCCGGGAACTTCAAACCAAAGACGTTTCGAGGTGCCATGCCCGGGCTCGAAGAAATCCGCGCTCAAGGTGGCCCGAAAACCTTGAAGTCGTGCCAACAAAAGTATGCTTCGGTGCGTGCACGGCACGCGCGGGAGGAGGCATGTATAGACGCGTCAAGAACGCGTCGAAAATTTGCTGTCACGCCACGGAGATCACATGTTCTACAGTTACTCCAAAAGGGAATTGGATACAGATCCATGGATATGGATACGGCAGCCGGACAGGCTCTTAGTTTGAGCAAGCCTTGATCTGCCTTGATAGACGCCGAAGGCGCTTAGATAAAGTTCCGAGATTATGATTTCCCAATTTGCTATGCACCGTTGGTTTGAATAAATTCACAAAAGATGGGGCTTCTATCTAGGCTACTGTAGAGCATAAACCCCGATATATGAACGTCTCAAGTATTGCACCGATTCACTTTTCACAGCTCTCGGCTATTGTCTGGGACGTGGTAAAATTCACAAACAAATAGGACAAATACCATGGAGCGATTTTTTTTTTTTTGGACAGTCGCACACTGCTGTGAATGGAGTTACAGGTGCAAATGAGGCAGAAGGTAGTCAGAGAGGACATGAGAGGAAACAAGGTCGCAAAAGGTGTGGTATGCGCTGGCTGCCAAGATCAGGATGTCGTGTCCGATCTCGGGGATTACCGTCCGGATAATCTTCCGAACACAAGCAGATATGACTAACTCTCGGATACTGTGCCGAACATAAAGCAAAAATGACCAATGCAGGAAAATGAACTTATAGAGTCACTTTGCCTACATAGGGTGAAAGGGGGTAGCATTGGCGAATTTACGCAGTTAATAAGCTGAGAAACACGTATAACAATTTTCGTTTGCTTGTCCGGCTTGCCCTATTTTATATCGATTTTATTCCACAATGACCAATGTTGCTTGACTAACATTGTTTGTACATGTAGCAAAAGAGAACTAAGCCCAAGCTCCCCTGGGTAGCCAAACCTAAAGGTTCAGCAATTATCATTGCGCTGACTCCGGTGCTGTTGACCAAATCACGGGTATTGATTCGTTAAAAGAGAAAATTCCAGGCCCTGGGCGACTAGATTGGTGCTCCAAGTTCAACGCCAACGGTAACTTGAAGCTTGAAGTGTCCAAGGATCCTCGCTTCAAGTCGTGGAACCTAGGGCTCGTAGGCTGTCAAATTCAGCTGGAAACGAGGTCGCTGATTTACATGCTGGAGCCAAGATTTCCAGTCCGTGAGGCACAACTTTGGGGGGTGACTTGAATGGGCGGCGTAAAGATTGGCAATTGCACGCGGCGGGGCCGACAAATCCGATCAATGATCGGGCCCGAACATGGCCGAGGCCGGTGTCCACTTTCGCTCTCACCACCATGGCCAATCTTCGCCATAGGGAAGAGCCTGCATTTGCCACCCATCGGTGCGCGTCCCCGTTGCGTATGCCATTCCTCGCGCTAATGATGATAATCCCCACAGACCTCTTCCCGGCGGATTTGACCACCGTCGACGCGACGTCCGACGCCAACTCGGCACGATGTGCGAGGCCGCCGAGAGCGCTGAAACCAGCCACCCCAACTCCAAGATTACCGCTGCATCCGGCGCTGCAGGTGCCTCCTCTCCCAAACCTTTCTAATTCATATCTAATTCATATCTACCTCCAGCCGCCGCCGGCTCCGACACCACCTCCCTCGAGAGCAACGAGCAGACCAAGCCCATCAACATCGCGCTTGACGTCAAGGCATCGCCACCGCTTCCACTGCCATCGCCGCCACCGCTACGACCGCGATGACGGCGAAGACTAAGTCCCCGAGGGCAGCGAAGACCAGAGCCGCGAACCGCAGCCGCGGTTACACAGCGAGCCGCGCTGCGGCCACAGTTCCAGATCTCGGACGACGTGGGGAATGCGGAGGCGGAGATGAATGCGGTCTTTGTTGGTGGGTACTGTCTCTTTCTCTCTTCCTTCGTGGGCTTGGTGGCGCTCCCTCCTTGCTCGCGCTCCCCTGCTTGTTCGCTCTCCTTCCCGTCCGCGCGCTGACTTGTTCGCCGCGCCTCTCCCTCCTCCGCTCGCTCCTTCTTCCTCCTGCTCCGTGCGCTTACTCCTCCTGCGCGTGATGACTCTCTCTCCTCCGCGATGCCTATCCCTCCTCCGCCCCTCTCCTCCTGCGATGCCTCCTCGTCCCCTCCGTGCGCGCTCTCCCCTCCTCCGCTCTCCCCTTCTGCCCCGTGCTCGCATGTGCTGACTTCTTTTTATTCGCAGACCCCTTGCCAGCGGACCTGACCACCGTGGCGAGACCTCGATCGCGAACCTGGGCACGACGAGGCGGTGGAGAGGACGGAGACGGGCGATTCTGACCCGCAGATCGTTGCTGCGAGCGGGGCTGCTGGTGGGTCTCGCTTCGTCATCCTTTTGTCGCATCCCTCTTCCCACTCCATCCTCCGTTTCCACGTATGCTCTGACGTGTATCCTCCCCGCGTCGTTTCGTGCCCTCCTCCTGTTCCACGTCTTTCCCATCGCCCCCTCTACGGCGCATCCCTCCTTGCCACGTCATCGTATACCACATGGCTTCGTTCCTCCTCCAATGCTCGTACCCCACCCCACCCATCCAATCCACCCCCATCCGCGTCGTCTGCCCTCCGCCACGTCGCGTCGCGTCTCCACGTCGTGCCTCCCCGTTCCAGTCCCGGCCCTTCTGCTTCTCCCCTCGCCCACCAACCTCACACTGCGTATCGCCTCGCGTCGTGCCGCTCCCACCGACTCCCCGTTACATCGTCCTACTTCGCCTCGTCCCTCCACAGTGCCTTCCCGTCGTCTTCCTCTGCGTCCCGAACCTCTCTTCCACCCACGTCCTCCCCACTCTCTGCCAGTCCTCGTCCGCCCTCGGCTCGCTCGGCTCGTTTCGCCCCCGCTCACCCTACGCCGCAGGCCGCAGTCGTTTTCTGCTTCATGCGCGTCCTATTATCTCCCTTCCTCCACCCATCCCTTTCTCCTCCTCTTTCCTGCACTTCCTCCGTCTTATCCTTCTCAGCCCGCTCCTATAACTCGTACACTGATGCTCGTTTCCCCCTCCGAGTTGAGAAGATGAAGAATAAGGTGATCAAGCTCACCGGCGAGGTGCAGCAGATCGCGCAAGCCGCCGCCGCGGCCACGGACACGTCGAGTCGGGAGGCGGATTTAGAGAATGAGCAGTGAGTATTTGCGTTTTTTATTCAATGGTGTCCTGCCTTTCATTTCCATGCATCTACCATCCCCTCCGCTTCGCTTTCGCCGGACGTGGGACGTGGGACAGACATCCCATCGTCCATTCCTCCACGGCGCGCCCGCTCCGCTCTTTCCTCTTCGCGCGTCTTCGCTCTTTCTTGATTCCCTTCCATTCATGTCGTCTCCGCGCGCGCATCCTCTTCCGCCCTTCCTCGCGTCATCCGATACTCTTCCGCATGTCCCATCCCCATCCCCATCACCGCCTTTCCTCACCCTGCATTCGTCCGCGCCCCATCTCATCCGCGTGCTCTCGTGCTTCCTTCGTTCTCCCCCCATGGATATATTACTCCCTATTCGCGTTCCCTCTTTTTTTATCTTGCATGCCACGGGAGCAGATCCCGAAATTGGGCATCGCGACCGTGGGGGCGATGTGTTCCAGGGGAAGCTTGATCTCGGCTCTCTTGACTCACCGATTTCGAGTTACTGGGCATACCGAGCTGAGCTGCAGACCGTGTTTCCCATGTTGAGGAGTAGATTTTTTGTCATAAACAAATTCCAATTCTAGTTCAATGCCGTTCTTTGGGTATGATGAGAACTACAGTATGAGAGCGACGAGAGTATTGAGTCTGCCTTGTTGTTTAGGACTTGATTTTGGACGCAATCAAGATTGCTCGGTCGTTGTGGATGCCTCCGAGCCGAGCACGCTTAGCCTTCGAGTACCTGGAGTCTGGTTGCAATGGGATGCAAATTTATTTGTACTGCGTTGATCAAGGCCTGCACTATGACACAAACCTGCTCATTTTCGGCTTTGCTGGACTCTACTCTGTTCCCCACAATCATCATGGTCAAATGCTCTTCGCCTGCGGTTTCGAACGAATCTCTGCTTTTTTCTGGGTCCGCCGCTGCATGCATTGATTTGATACTCCGAGTCTTCACGTCTTCAGCCCCACGCACGTCCGCGCAGCACTCCGTCGTCAATCAATGCAATACTTCTCGACGGTGTAGTTTTACCCAATGGAAATATACAGGTGATCCATGGACGAACAAGTACATCTACGAGGTAAGTATGTGCTAGATTCTTGTGCGACTGCGGACCCAGCTAATTTAGCGAGCTGACAACCTTTAAACTCGCAGTTCCAGCATCTGTGCGTGGATTCCTCAACTTCGGGCTTTCTAAAAGTCTAGGGCGATGCTTTTTTTCTTGATGACGTCTTTTTTTCTCTTCGAGAACTGAAATGTAAAGCTGATCAGCAGACAAAGCGGTCCCGGGTGCATGAATAAATCCATAGATTGGGTATTTGTGTACTTCATAATCCAGCCAGAGATACAGCCTTCAAAATTGCATTTGCCGCTTCAATCCGAGTTGACAAAGTGCAGAGGCCAAAAAGTTTAAATTGCGGTGTCAGTAGGAAGCGCATAAATCTCTTGGAGCTGCACAAAACTGCACAATTTTATGATGAACTTAATAGATTTGGAGTACGAATCCGGTGGATTACTCAGCCTAATAGTCGGTGATTTGATTTTTTATCGTCTGGCTGGCACCCATCGAGGACAACTCATGGATAACCATCCTTCACACGCTTCTGGAGACTGGAAATCTGATGCCACCGCAAGCTCAATGTTTTTTTTTCAACTTCCGGTGCCTTACTTCCGAAATTGAGTTGTAGAGCCGGCCAGAAGACTATTGCTTCCTGATCAAGTGTGTCATGATTCCGGGTTATTTCATTTATTCCGCATTAACCCTTAAAACCCGATCATTTTGCTACGATTGGTTTCTCCTCAACCCCTACCTGTCTCATTTATCCCTGAAACCCCCTTTCCATTACTTGGCAGTTACGATTGTCTAGTATATATATAGGCCCTGTACCCTAGACAGTGCCTCATACTATTCTTGTCTACTCTCCAGCTGCTCTCTCTGTCGCATTAACCTGACAACAACTCAAATCCTACCTTGTTGTTCAATCGCCTCAGTCGTATAATAACCCGACGAGCCGCTGTGCTGACAAAGTGAATCTATGGATCTGGGGTGTATTGTGCTGGATTCTTGTGGGTATTTAGGGGACTCCCAGTAATTTGAGCCTCGAGGTGTTTGCGCTTGGTTGCTTTGTTGATTTAACAAAGGTAAAATTTGCCAGGGACCTCTATGAATTGTGAAGAAGAAAAAACATTCATGCTTTCCATACCACATCTAATTCACCTGGGTCAATTAATCATTGGCTGTGTTCAATGGCTGGCCATGTTCTCCAGTGCTTGATGGCACTCTCTTAAAATATCAGTCTATATCACTCACTGCGTTCAGAGGCTGTATAGCCACAGCACCGCCTCGCTGAATATAGCCGCACGTGTCCGGCTAGCCGGCCGAGGCACGTGCGGCTAGGTGTGGCTAAGTGACAACTGCTAAGCTAGCACCACCTAGACGTACCCATGGTGTGGCGATGTGAGCAAGGCACAGGGGTTGGCGAGGTTCAACGGGGTACGCTAGCCACAGGGTGGCTATGTCGGCTGGGGATGGCCTAGCCACATCTAATCAGGCCGTGGCTATGTGACCTCGGCTAGGCGACCATCAAACATCTAGGCTATACATAGCACCAGCTAGTAGCATATAGCCGATCCCACAACTAGAGGGCCGCTGAACGCAGTGACTACGATCAGTTGCAGTCTCGCTGCCAACATGCACCGCATCAAGGCTGTAGGAAGTTCAATTGGCTAATTTTACACTCTGATGCCGCGCGTGTTTAATGTAGTGGATCTTTGAGAGTGATGGCTTGTATAGGGAATGGGTGCACTGTGTATGTTCTCTGACCTCAAGTTTGAGCACTCGAGTAAGTATCAATTTCAGAAGCCTGCTCGAGTAGACTCGGTGTGTGCACACCTGCAGCTCTGATGCTCGGCGCGCACTTCTTCGGTTTCGAGAACAACAACTGATCACACTGAAACACAGACTATCCGCATGAGTGATTCTGATCGTCGCGCAGATCTCTGTCTTGACTTTTGGTTGTACTCATGGCAGTGAGCTGTCCGAGGAGGGAATATGAATATCTGCCTTCTGCTTGGTTGAACACTAATAGGTTCCATCAGATCTGGATGTGTTGATTGATATGTATCTGCACCCCATTTATAGAATGTTGGGCCAAGTAACTGTACTATGATTTGTATAGGAAAATGGAATCAATAAGGCCTCAATTAATTAACCTCACCACTACAGTAACAGGCTTGGTTAAGATTTTAACCCACGCACAATTATATGTATAGAAATTCTGAATACCAACACATCGGTCAGAGCAAAAGTGTGATGATTGATGGAACAAAGATGCCAGTATTTCAATGGTTGGCTAGGCTACATCAACCAAGGAAGGGGTGGGTAAGTTTCAGAAACATCTTCAAGAACCTGATTGATCAAGTGTTGTCTCTCTTCTTTACTCCCACCATGTCTGCCAGCAGCCCCCAGAAGGCAGTTGTCTCCTGCCCCCCATCCAAACCCTCCCCAACTTCTAACTCAGCCTGGCTTGAAGCTCTCCTCTTCAATGCAAAAATGGTCACAGCTGGTGCAGACGCTCTCCCATTTCCATATGTGAAAGGTGTCTTTGGCACAGTCGTATTCCTTTTGGAGGCAGTTCAGGTCTGGATTTAACTGTTTATGACTGAAAACGGGGCTGATTTTGGCTCCTTCAGAAAGTTAAACAGAATCAGGAGAGCATGAAAGAGCTGTGTGGAGATACTGTGGATATCATCACTGTTCTTCGAGGCCAGATATCAGCCCATGGGGATATAGCTGCTCTCAAGTTCAAAACTCAATGTGAAGAGCTTGAAGCGTAAGTGACTCAATCTCCTATTAATAATTGTCTGGTGATGGTATTCCACCTAGGTTCTTGCAGGATGTGCTGGACACAGTTAATCAACTCCGAATAAAACCCCGAGGCTTTGGTGCCCGTTTCAAGGAAGTTATCAAGGCAAGCAGCACTGTGGATGATATCAGCAGATTTCGGACCAGGATTCAGGAGTTGCGGTCTAATTTCATGGTGCATACATCTGGGTTAATACATTACATATATTCTGATCAAAACCCCGCTCAGCTCATGGCAACCATGGATACAAATTTCCGGGTCCAAAAGGTGTTGACTGTGATATCACCCAGTATGATTCTCTTTTGCATGGCAGAGTATCCAATCTCATCTGGATTTCTGCAGCTGTGCCAGTAGCCCAAGTCCCACAACAAGTCAACAATTGTCCTCCACCCTCCAGGATATTTCATGGCAGACAGACCATTCTCCAACAAATGCATCAATATTTCATGCAGACTACAGGAAAGCAAGATATTTTTCTGCTGCATGGATTAGGTGGTTCCGGAAAAACACAGATTGCCCTCAAGTTTATAGCAGAGTCAACTTCCAAGTGAGATTCTCCATCTGAAAGTTTGGAAGTGTACTGATTTTTTTCTAAGCTTCACTGACATTTTCTTCATTGACAGCAGCTCAGTTGACACAATTGACACAGGTCTGAAAAATATAGCCAAAGCAAAAACTGTTGGAGAATCTTCACAGGATGCCCTTCAATGGCTCCAAAGCAAACAGGAGCAATGGCTTTTGTTCTTTGACAATGCTGATGACCCAAAAATCAATCTGAATGATTATTTCCCCCAATGCAATCATGGCAACATTATAATCACATCTCGAAACCCAGGACTTTGTGTCTATGCTGGCTCACATTCTCCTGTCTCTGATATGGAAGAAATAGAGGCAGCAGATCTATTGCTGAGAAGTGCTGTCCAGGACACTACATACGATAACAAAATAATTGCAGGTCAGATTGTAAAGGTGAGTCATGGTGCTTGCAAGTGCTATATATTGTTCAACATCTTTTTCAGGCACTTCATTATCTGCCACTTGCCATCATTCAAGCTGGTGCATTCATCTCAAAATCAGGAGACCTTGATGGCTACCTGGCACTCTATGAACAGAATCGAGCTCGACTGCTGAGTCAAAAGCCAGTTCAATCACATGATAATTATGCCTGGACCGTTTATACCACATGGCAGATCAGTTTCAATCAGCTCAGTCAACCCGCAGCAACCTTCCTACACTTTTGCTCACTGCTCCATCATCAAAGGATCTCTGAGCAAATATTCAAGAATGCTGCAACTTACAAATTTGGACCCTCTAGCCCTTCTAAAGACGAGCTGCAGATGCCTCTTGAATACTTGTCAAAGTTCTTAGCACCTGATGGGATTTGGGATTCCTTCTGCTTTATAGATATGACGAATGAAGTCAGAGCCTATTCCTTGATCAATTTCCACCCCCAACAAAAGATGTTTTCAATGCATCCTCTTGTGCATGACTGGACTCGGAGCACTCTGTTGAACAAAGAATCATATCATCATTGTATGGTTGCAATGTTAGGAATGTCACTAGCCAGACTATCACGAGGGGAACTCCAACTAGCTAGCCTATGGATCCAGCCTCACATTGATTTCCTATTGCAAGACAACTCAAATGACATAATCCCAGACTTCAGACATGAGTTTGGGAAAATCTATGTGTGGGGAGAGAACCTAAAAAAAGCAGAGGAGCTTCAAGTAGCAGTGTTTCAGAAATGGAGGAATCTTTTTGGTGAAGACCATCAGGACACTCTTGAAGCCATGTATTGGCTGGCATGGATATACAAAAGCCTGGGCAAATTGGAGGAGGCAAAACAACTTGAGATTGCAGTGTTGAAGCAGCGGAGAGATATTCTAGGTGGCTCTCATCCAGACACCCTCAATGTCATGGTAAATTTGGCTGCAACATATCAAGGGATGGGGAAGTTGAAGGAGGCAGAGGAGCTTGGGACTGCAGTACTTGAAAAGGGAAGGAGTGTTTGGGGTGACAACCATCCAGACACCTTGCAGAATATGGGGAATTTGGCATCTACATACGCAGATCTGGGGAAATTGAAGGAGGCAGAGGACCTTCAGGTTGTAGTACTTGAGAAGCAAAGGCATATTTTGGGTGACAACCATCCAAACACCTTGATGACTATGGGGAATTTGGCAGCCATATACCATACCCTGGGAAAATTGAAGGAGGCAGAGGAACTTCAGGTTGTGGTATTTGAGAAGTGGAGGAATATTTTGGGGGACAACCATCCAGACACCTTGATAGCCATGGGAAATTTGGCACTCACATACCAAAACCTGGGAAAATTAAAGGAGGCAGAGGAGCTTGGGATTGTGGTACTTGAGAAGCGGAGGAATGTTTTGGGTGACAACCACCCAAACACCCTGCGGGCTATGTTAAATTTGGCATTCACATACAAACTCCTGGAAAAATTGAAGGAGGCAGAGGATCTTGAGGTTGCAGTACTTGAGAAGTGGAGGAATATTCTAGGTGAAAACCATCCAGACACCCTGATTGCTATGGGAAATCTGGCATTCACATACACCAAGTTGGGAAGATGGCAGGAGGCACAGGAGCTTGGAGAAGATGTGCTCAAGAAGCGGAGGAATGTTTTGGGTGACAGCCATCCAAGCACCCTGCGAGCTATGAGCAATCTGGCAGTCACATACAACAAGTTGGAAAGATGGCATGAGGCTGAGGAGCTTGGGGTTACTGCACTAAAGAAGCAGATGGATGTGCTAGGGGACAAGCATCCACGGACTTTAGAGACCATGCAAAATCTGGCAGTGACATATGAGCAACTGGGGAAATTGAGTGAGGCAGAGGGTCTGAGTGCACTTCTCAGGGGGAGTCAAGCTTAGGTTTTGTTACTCTACTTTATGTTGTTTCTCTTTTTTTTTTACTATTTGACACCGACTGATCAATACCAATAATTGTCTGAACAGTAATGGAAAATAGGTTGCTGTATGTGCACCAGAGACTGACAGTTATGCAGAGATTTGATCAGGACACAACACATTTATTGACCTTGACAGGCCTCAAAATAACCGGTGTAATATGTTACAGAGTCAACCAAAGCACAAAACATGAACATGTTTGTTCTTACCACCCAAATAATTGGAGAACCTGCCACTCAAGCATTGACTGACACCTACATCAGAGTTTCTGAATTGTGGTCAAACTCTAACTGTGCGGCTCCAACCATTATAATACTAGGATAGTGCACAAATTTGATTTCAAGAACAGGTATCTTTTTTTCTCCAACTTACTATGTAAGGGCAACCTGAGGGAAAGGTAAGTCTCAACAGTTCACAGGTTTTGTACCTGCATGGTCACCAATGCAGTGCAATTGTCATGTCAGTTGAAATACAATAAGGCAAGACCAACAGCTTGGGATATTTTTGTTATTACCATACAGAGTTGGGCAGGCTGGCCATGTCCTGGTGAAGAAAGTTCATCATATCAAGAAACCCGTGCAGACTATTGTGTGTGATTCCCTGCTGTGAGGACAGGTCACCGTAACCCAAGCTATCAAACCTTAGCGGGTCACACTCCAATATTAAATGACCACTGCCATTCTACAAGTGGTGTGAACTCTAGTCTGAGTGAGAATAAACACTACAAACTGGTTCTAAATTGAGTTTGTCTTTTGAGACTGTGGAGTTTAGCCGACGATGACAACGAAATTGGGTACAGTATATCATTACTGTCAATATCATTGACTGATGTATGTACACTGTTGGTTGCCATCATTGAATATGGGGTGGTTGAAGGTCATATCCGTGCCTGAATTTCTCAAGAAATAGCAGCAAGTCTCTACTTGATCTTTCCACCTGGCGATGACTCTACCATTGCTTTTCAACACAATGGTGGAAGTGGTGGATATTCTGTGGAGGGCAGATGCGCTGGATTCAAGACCATCATGTGAGTATGAGAAGGGAATGATCATGAAGCGAATATAATCAACACACCATGTAGGACCCTGCATAATCATTGGATGGCCAGCAAAAATAGAAGTGAATCACATGCAAGCATGAATGATGAAATAGCAATCCCTTATGTATGCACTATGCCGAGTCAATACAGCTTGAAATTGGAGATCGGGACTGGATAACCATGGGCCGACGATTTCCAAGTAAGTGACCACGAGATTAGCTGATGCTGAGAGGAGAAACCAATTAAGTACAGTAGAGTTTCCGGGAACTTCGTGGTGTTCAATATTTCAGCCTTTAGTCTTCTTGAAAACCAGTGGGGCAAGAAAACTTTATTACCATTGTGGTTCTGATTCTGTACTGTTGGCTGAAATGGCGCAAGTCATTGATTTGTCAAATGACATAATTACAAGCCCTGGAGTCGACCCGTCTACTAACTTGAAGTCCTAGTTTTGGCAGCCATGAAATTTAACTGCGAAGGTGCAAGGTCCGATCGGAGAGATGGAGTGAACATTTGTTGCGAGTCCAGGCCGTGTGCGTGTGAAATTGAATAAACAGAGGAAAGCAAAGTTCCGGCAACTCCGATCAATGATCGGCCCGAAGCGTCGATCTTGTCATCTTGTCGTCACTGCAGCGACGACGCAACGACAAGGTCCAATTTTTGCCAGATGGACTCGACTGCCCCAGTGTTTGCCAACCTCCAACGAAAGAATGGGTTCACCCTGCCCGTCCGACTGCATTTACCGTCCCGATACCGTCCAAGCATGCCGTATTTTCGTTGCAAAGGTGCGTCTTTTGCTTTTCGTGTTTCTTCTGTTGCTACGGGAACGCTGATGACGAGGCCAACACCATCTTCGTTGGTGCATGTCCCCTTCGCGTTTGCATTTTTCGTGAGATCCTCATGATGATTGCCGCAGACCTGACCACTGGTGACGCGACCTCAATCGGGACCTGGGCACGATGTTCGAGGCGGCGGAGAGCACAGAAACGGATGACTTAGACTCGCGGATCACTGCTGCGAGCGAGCTGCTGGTGCGTTTGTCTTCTCCACCCCCAACGGCGCTGTGCCACGACGCGTCGACACTGCTCCGGCGCGAATCGCGTCGCGTCGCAGTGCCCACCTCGGCATCGTGCCTCTTCCCCTGCCCGTATCCCCTCTGGTCCCATCTTCTACCTCAGCCTGCACCGTACCGCATCACATTCCTCATCCCCGTCCCGAGTCTCCTCCGTGGCCCGTATCCCATCCCATCTAACACGTCCCGAGTCTCCTCCGGATTGTATCGCCCGATAAGACCTCACATCTTCCCTGTCCTACTTCTCGTCCCATTCGCTGTCCCCTTCCTCCCACTCGTGCTTCCTTCTCATCCTCTCCCTCGCTCCTACCCGCTGCCTTGGCCCTCCCCTTCCCCGTTGTGTGCGCGTATTACGTCGCTCCTCTCCGTCCCCGTCCCCGTCCCTTCTCTGCCCTCGCTCGCCGTACTTCTTCGGCGTATTCGTCTCTGTTCTACGTCCCACCGCCTCCGCGTCGCGTCGCGTGTGCGCCTCACATCCACCCGCTTCGTCCTTTCGTCCTTTCCCTCTTCGTTCCCCTCTCACCCAATCCTCCCTGTACGATGGCGTTGTCTGCCCTCCCTCTCTAACCCCTGTCGGACTTATACTCATCTCACTTATCTTTGCAGCCACCGCCCTCCAGAACGGCGAGATCAAGAACACAGTGCTCAAGCTCACGGGCGGGCTCCGATACCTCGAGGCTGGGGGCGGATTTAGCGACTGAACAGTGAGTATTGTGATTCCCTTCTTCTATCCATTCCCTTTCCTACTCTTTGCTGCCGGGGCGGGACGACACCACGCCGCGTCACTTGTCTCATGTACGGCACGCTTAGGCTCGGGCTCCCTGTCGCTCGCACACACACCCGGGCTCGGATTCCCTGTCATGCACACGCACGGGCTCGGGCTCCGCACCACCCACGCGCTCCACGCGCTTGGGCTCGCAGTCCCACGTGCGCGGAGGGCTCGCACTCACACAGCAGGAGCAGGAGCGGCAGCCCACGCATGCATCCTCCTTAATCTGCCATGCCCTTCCCTCCCTCGCCTCCCCGTCCCCGTCTTCGCCCTTGCTTAATTTGTCCCGGCCCATCCTACCACATGTCGTTCACAACTTCCCTGTCTTTTTCTTTCCATATTTTTCTCCTTCACGCCCTCTTCTGCCCCTCCGAGCCCTGTTCCGATCATCCACTTCGCGAGCAAGGGCGATGTGTAGCCCCATCGCTCGCTCTTTCATTGTTGCTATACCCGATTGCTTCCAATGTTATTTTTTTTAGTTCGATGTTTTTTTTTGCGTGTGATAAGAGCATAATGCCGCGGCATTGGTAGAATTGGTAACAAAGTTGGGGAAAAGAGGTGCTCGAGCAGTTTCGGATGGACTGGTTTCGACGCTGGTGCGTGAAGTCCCTCTGTTCTCTTCCTTCCTCAGTTCCTTCAAGTTCACGTGAGTACTTTCCTTCTCGTCGTCGACCCGGTCCCTCTCCCACCCGGATTGCTGCCTCCAAACGATATAAGTTTCTCCTTAGCGGTGTCTTTTTTCAACGATCGAAACCAGAAGACTAAGGCTCTATGAATTAGGTATGTGGTGATTCTTCTGCACACTTGGTCACTTAGCTAATTCAACCAGAAGTGCAACCTTCAAATTGCATCTGCGGCATCAACCTGAATCGACGAACTGCAGACCTCAAAAATTGAATTAAATTGGGGTGTCAGTCAGTTTTTTTCCAATTCCTTCTATCTTGTTCTCGCTCTTTTCTGACCCCCGCTTTTGTATCTTGTTTTATCTCATATCATCTTCTCTTTCTTGACTATTCCGTCTTCTTCAGCCTTGCTTTCTTTGTCTTAATGTCTGCTCTCTTGTCTCGTTCGGCACCGCCGGAGTCCGGGTTATTCGCTCCGTGGCATATTTCTTCTATCTTCTCTGGCTGCATTTGAACTGCCTTCTTTCTCTGCCTTGTGTCGATCGATGTATGCGATACCGTTCACGTTCTTGTCGTTACTGAGAATTTTCTGTTCGTGATAATTTGTCTCGTTGCAGTCTGTATTTTCACGCGAATTCTCTTCATTCCATTCTTTTTTATTCTTTCCCCCCGAGTCGCCGTTGTAGTCGGCCGAGACCTTGACTTTGAGTTTCAAACTTATCTGTGCAGTGTGACTGACACTCTGACTCGCCAACTTCTGCAGTCAGTTCGGCTTTAAACTTCAAACTTCGCCGACACATCCCAAATTCCATCGATAAGTCTTGTCAATCTTGATTCGTATCCGTCTGACTTGATCCTTCTTCGATTCAGGTTCTCTAAGCTGTCTTCCGATTTCAACGCTTCCGACATACGACAAGTTCAATTTCAACTTCGATGCCTATTCAAATTCATCGGCATTTCACTTCACGCCACCGGAAATATGTCTTGAAGGTACTGATCCTCCTCCTCCACTCTGTCTGACGTGCATTTCATCGACCGAGTCCGCTCCAGATCGAAACTTGAATTCGTTTCGGACCTCGATGTAATGCCCTAACCCGCAAAGATTCCTCTTAGATCCCATACTTCAATTCCTGATCTGCATGCCATGCTCATTGTTACTGACTCTGACCTCATCCCTTCAGTGTCGACGCCTCCACATTTCGAACTGGATTCGAATCGTAGTAATGCAGTTCCCATCTTGACCCAATCTAACACTGACCAGGTCTGTCTTCTATCTCCTGCACATCTGTGACTCACATTCTATGCTACAGATTATGCTCCTATACACTGAGTCTTCGGCCAATTCCCCTCCCAATTCTACTCGGAGGCAAGGTCTCGAACCTACTTATATGTGTGTAATTTTTATTGATGGGTTCTGTTGAACATGATTCTTATTTCCGCAATGCTGACTTCGTCTTTGCTCGGTTTAGGCTTATGCCTGCGTGAATTTCTCAATTTGAAGGTGTCCATGATCACCATCCGCGACAAGTCCAATTCATTCATGCAAAGTAATGGGCCCTGCGTCGTTGTATTCCTTGAAGGTACTCTTCCTTTACTCTGTCTTATCTTCTCTTCTCTGTCACCCGCATTTCTCCGAGTCTGCTTGAAATTGCCATCTATCAAATATGAAATAAAAGGAGCCGAACTTAAGTTCGGAGCGGTCGGACCGCATTTCGAGCTTAAGTCGCAGCACATCTTAAGCTCCACAAATGTAGCCTACGTACTGTACCTAGCTACATTATATAGCAATGGGAGTCGATCCCGAACTCAAGTCCCGCATCGGTCTCAACTCAAGTCTCGCATCTCGTCTTAAGTTCACATATAACTAAAGTCCTGGTCTCAACTTAAGTCTCACATCTCGTCTTAAGTTCACGCATAACTCAAGTCCTGGTCTAAACTTAAGATTCCATATGGGTCGAAAAAATACCTACTCTACAACTCAAGTCGGCGAACTGGAAGAAGTACTTAAGTTCTCGCTGAAACTCAAGTCCTCCTGCGTCTTCAGATCTGCCTCTGGACTTAAGTTTCCACAGAACTTCAGTTCGCATTACTGTAAGACGAGACTTCAGTTCTGCATATCAAACGCTCAAAATTGGCAATTTCGTACCTTTCTGCGCGTTGGTCTTTCTCCGGACTCTTGGCAACGTATCGGTAGCTGATGATACTCGTTAGCGTCGTCGACGTTTGGACGAAGACTGGAAGATTCACCGTTCTCCAAGTGGCCGTTTGGGAGCTTTCGCCGCAGCCGCTGCCTTCTGTTCACGTTCTGCTGCAGCTTCCTGCCAATCTAATTCAGTCTCGCAAATCAGATGGCTGGCTGACGGCTTACCGCAGGTGTTTTGCGCGCTCTCGCAGGCCGCCGACTCCCAGAGTCTGGCGTTGCATCATCCTCTGGGACCAGCTGAGCATCCGCCTTGCGCTTCGTTCCACCCTTCTTTGTTGCGGCACCCCCCCTCTTGCTGCCGGTGGCAGAAGGTGGCATGGGAAATTTTGGTGGGGGCGGGGGCGGGGGCGGTGGTGGTGGTGGTGCCGGTGCCGGTGCGAGAGATTTTGGCGGGGGTGGGGGTGGTGGTGGTGCCGGTGCCGGTGCGGGAGATTTTGGCGGGGGCGGGGGCGGTGGTGGTGTCGGTGCCGGCATGGGAGATTTTGGCAGGGGCGGCGGGGGTGGTGGCGGCGAAGGAGACCGCGAAGGAGGCGGAGTCGGAGTTGAAGGACGCGACGCGGGTCCCTGAGCTGCGGGCGCCTTCCAGAAGAAGCCTGAGGTCCCAGCGCCCGCCCCCGACGCCAGGGTGCTCGCCAAATCAAACCACTGGTTGCGCGTCAACTCCGTGAGCCCAGTCGCGGTGAACCGGACTGTTAGGTGGGTGGCGTTGTAAAAGTCGTTGGGCGTGAGGGCGATTGCTGCCCATGGTATGTCTTCAGTTCCAAAGGCCGCTTCTGTGGTGTCCGTAAAGTCAGTAATGTCGCCAGTTCTTCGGAAATGGAAATGAACGTACGGTATGACTCTGCCAAGAAAGTCGTCACCGTCTGCGTCAAGACCTTGTGGGATGTATCGTCCAAAGCCTCAGCGCTGAGGCCAAAAACCGGCGCAGCGGCCTTGATAGAATCTCCACGGTTGGCGACATATTCTAGGGCCATGGGTCAGAATATATTGTTGCGACATTGTGGGCACTTACCTTGGAGGGGCTTTTCTGCCCAGACATACATGCGCTTAGCGATGTCTTGGACGACGTCCTCGTGTAGCGTCTTGAACGGTTGACGCACGCTGATGTCCCCGGGAATGGCCTTGGCCCTGCACCCGCCGTCAGTGGTATGCAACGCATCGTAAGTTGACAATTACTTACCACTCGAAATGCACCTGCCCCTCCTCGCTCAGCCAAGCCATCACCATCGTCACCACGAATGGGCGGAACTTGCGGCTGGCATGGAGCTCTGCCACCATGTGTTTAAACCCGCTGGGTACCAGCCGTTGATGTCTGAAGCAGGGTCAGTGGCGCAACAGAGGTCATTTCTCAATGAACTTACTCCGCCCAGTCGACGTCGTCATCACCCGCCACCACCGCTTCCCAAGAGGCTTGATCCTCGTTCTCCCACATTAGCCGCTCAGCCATGCGAAACTTGCCACCGGCATTCATTGCGCCTGGAATGGTCTTCAAATATTCGTGGATGGCGTCATGCTAATCCTCACGAAACTTGTCGCGCCCGCTGTAGGCAACGAGCCCAAACAGCTTTGTCAATGCAGGGGACTCTGGCGCAGGCACGCCAGCATCGTCCTGCTTGGTCTTGCATTTCCGGGAATCAGCCGACCTCTTGTTGCTGATAACCTTCTGGATCGCCTGTTTCGTGGCCGTGTTAGAGCGCGTTCCAAAGACTTTTAAATGAAATGAGTGCTTACGATTCGCCACCCCGCCTTGGTGTATCCGCGTAAGAGACCTGCACGTCCGTCATCATCTTCCTCTTGGTCGCCTTCATCTGGTGCAGCCAAGGCGTCCTTCGTGTTCTTGTGTTTCCAGGCGGCGACGAGTGCGGGGAGGCGAGCTTCCTCGGCCCGGTCCTGGGTCTGTGCCCGGTGCTGGAATGCCTTGGCATCGAAGGCGTCATTCTTGACTTGGTCGTAAAACTCCGTGGCAGCCTTTCCCGCCAGGCTCGGAAGATCCATGTCACGGACCCCGATGTCGAGAATCCAGCTGCGTTGGTGCTCGTTGAGAGTGGGGACCGCAGCTTCCTCGCCTTTGGTGGTGGCAACGCGCGACAGCTCTGGGAATGGCATTCTGTCAGGGACGCTATCAGGGTCGTACGGCTTGAACATCTCTTTTGGTTTGGTGTTCTTGGTTCGCGCCATCGTTGCGAGTAGGGGCGAGTTGGTGCGAGATGCGGGAAGACTGAATAGTGGTGAAAGGTAAGTGAGCGTGCGACAAGCGATGCAGTGAAGTGCCACTCACCAAAGAGTCGAAGGCCACTTCCTCGCCGGAAAAGGAAAGCCAGAAGCCCAGATCAAAAGCATTGTGGCCACAGACGACCAACCAGCGTACACCCTGACTGCAGACCTCCAAATCCCTCGCCGGAAATAGTTTATTTTTTTAAAACGAGCGACTTGGAAAAAACCAATGGCGTGACGGGCCTGGCGAACATCTCAGTTCCAATCTTGTACTGCAACTCAAGATGCCAGCATTCCCTTCGGTGCACACCAAAGGACTTGCATTATGGAGCCGCAGTTCAAGAAATAAATAAATAATTGAGCAAGCGACAACTACTGGCGAAGTTGTAAGTCGGTTGTGGCACTGGAACTCAACAACGTAGCATTACCTCAAGTGCTCCAAAACGCTGTCCATTGTCCGTCCATCGAGAAACTTCAGTTCCTCGCCAGAACTTGACGAGAAAAGGAAAGATGGTGGCGCGCCTGGTGGATATATAAGTCCCTGGGGCTCGAACTCAAGATCTCAGCATACCTTTCATCCCCCATGTCCGGCATGTCCTTTCAAGAGACGCGCCGCCTCTTCGGCCCGTCGAATAACCCAGCCAATGATACGAATGCCCGCCACTGCGCTTTCCTGCGCAAGGGGCTCGAGCTCTTCACCCCTGAGCAGCTTCAGGCGACGTTTGATCAACCCACCAAACTGCGCTTAACCATGGGATCAGGAATGAACTCCAACGCGTTTGGCCAAATCAAAACTCACTTTGTGCGTACTCATCCTATCATCATCCACGCTCTCCGCTGACATGCCGCCCAGATCCGCAACGAGCGCCTGGTCGCGAGAGAGACCGACATTCCCGATGCCGCCAGCTGACGAGCTTTTGCAGTGTATCGCCAGGCATACGATGATTACTTCTTCAAGCGAGGCAATGATTACTCCGTCCATAACGTCCATGCTCTGCCTGCACTCCAAACGGCCGAGTAAGCGTGGCACAATTATATTGTGGCCTATCGGGTGGTTTGCGGCATGGGCCCCCGTCCCCACTGGGATTTGGAGCCACTCCCTGGGTTGCAGCGGGTCCGCACTCCCACACCTGACAGGCGCCATCCTCAGCTCGCTTTCCCCACACCTCCACCCACCTCTCCTGTCGCCAATGAGACCCCCCCAGTCCGCCCACGTTTGCCCGCTCTCATCCCAGCTGGCTCGCGTTTGCTCCCCATTGATCTGACTGCCGATGTGGACCAGCACCTTCCCAAGAACAAGACAAAGAAGAGGAAGCGGTCAGCGACCATTGAGGTCATTGACGTCTCCGATAGCGAGGACGATTGCCCACGCAAGAAAATCCAATTTTTGGGATTTGTCGACTTGACGCAGTAAAGATCAATATGTAGACTTTCAATCCATTAGCACTTGTCCGTACATCGAGCTGTAATTCATTCACCTTATGCCATTCTTCTGTTACCTTTTCCCATTCCAATGCCTTCGGTGCCCTGTCCAGCATCGACTTCACGGATGTTCGCTGAGTTTGTGGGCCAAATGCATGTGTGGCGCGTTCAGCAGCATGAAATGCTCCAGCGACGCTACCATGGCTGACAGCACGGGGACTTGGAGAGTGAGAGCATGGTCGAAATACGCTGCTAGGCGATTTGAGCGTCTGACAGAAAAAACCGAAAATGGGACTTACTCGTGTGCGTGCTGGGCCCCAATTCTGCATTCTAATTCCAGCGCTTGAGGAAGAGGATCTAGGCATAATTGAGTCAGTCTTGCGTGTCTTCAATGCAGCAAAAGAAAAATAATCACTGGGCAATGGAGATACATTTTGAAAACAATTACAAGTTGACGTGTATGTAGGTACATATAGAGACCATTTGACTATGATAAAAAAAGGCCATTCGACTACAAAAGAGACCATTTGAAGAGGGGAGGATGATGATAAGTAGAAAAAAGACGCCCGAGCATAGGGACGGTGCCGACATGAAGTCTCGCCCTGGGAGTGGTGCAGGCCGACATGTAGTCTAGCCTGCACCGGGGGTGCTCCTGTGGATCGGTTGGTCTTGCTGGGCCGGTTGGTCGTCGGCGCGCGTGGGCTGTGGAGGCTGAAGAGGAGGAGGATACAGGAAGGACGACTAGGCGGGAGAGAGAGGAAGTGTGTGACGCTGTGATGGCACAGCTTTGCACAGCATTGTATTCCTTTCTCACCGCGACCAAGTCGTTGCGACTCTACATTCCGCCTCTGCATCTCATCATCCTATACCAGCAACCGTAGTCCACCCATCCCCTGATCTAGACTCTCACGTCGGATCGTTAACTCGGACCCAGACTTCACGTCGGATCCGTGTTAACTTGTATTTTTCTTGACTTCACGTCAGATACCCAGAAGCTTTGATCGTCCACCACGTAACATGGCTCCGCTCAGCAAACCGCATCCCCACAGCGTCGATCTGCTCAGAAACCGCAATCCTGGGGCATCGCTGGGGCCCTTCGATGGCAAAGTCACTGCCTGGGCTCAAATCAGAGCGCAGCACTATTTCATTACGACCAACGCCGACTACGTCCCCGCCGTTCCTTCTCTGGAAATGCCGCACGCTGTTTACCTCAGGTCAGACATGCGCTATGGGACGGATGATCCCACCCTCTGGCCTCAGCAATTCTCATCGTTTTATTGCCATTTGGCACTCATCGCCAAGCAAGGGTCGCGCCCTGAGCTTGATGTGATGTGGTGGAACCCCACCCAGGACGACTTTCAAGTAGGGAGCACAGTGACTCGAGGGCTGGGGCGGCTCATGCCTTCTCGGTTCTCAAGATTTCTCCCGCCCATCAACGAGCTCGTCCCGCGGTGCAAACGGCTTTGTCAGACATCCCCAGCCATCGCCTTACCACTTTTCGGCCAACTGATCCAGCAACTTCTCATGTGGCTTGAGCAGCTACAGACGCTCCCAACGACATACAACAAGATGCTCTTTGCTGTCACCTCCCTGCAGCGAATGTTCCTCGAACTCGACACACTTTACAATTACATGACGATTTATAAGGAGCGAATGGACAACTACATGGCCCCCCACCCCACCGACACTGCTGTCGGGAAATTCGTCGGCGCCTTCACCACAGTTCCAACTGTTGCTCAGCAGTTTTGGGCCGCACGTGTCCCGGTTTGGTTTCTGCGAGGATACAAAGTCTTTGACGCAGAAAATATCCTGGCCGTTGTCCCCTTACAGGAGCCGAGGTTTGGTCTCCCTGACCCCAACGCACGCGCTGAGGGCGCACCGCCGGCTTTATATACAGGGAACAGTACCGTTGACAAAATAGCAGCCATCCATCGCGCCGCTCGTCAAACACCTTGGTACAATGACCCCTTTGAAACTGGGTTCACTCGCCCTCACTTGCCCCCCCCTGATGCAGTTACCCCTGCTGCAAGCACTTCTCGTCCAGTCGTGCCGTGTACGTGCTTCACCTTTCGACGAGAACTCAACCACTGATCATTTTATGGCAGGTGTTCCTGTTGCAAGCGCCGTGCAGTCGGGCAGCCAAATCAACAGCAGCATCCGCGTTATAAACCATGTACATGCCGATTCGGAAACAATTAAACCAACCGATGCCAATTTTACGACAGATCCAGCCAAACCTCGGACAAAGGCCCCTGCAAAGTCTCCCGCGGCACCGAACCCCGTCGCCGTCGCGAAGACTGAACGGGATAAATTCGTTACTTTGGCAGTCGTCAAGATGCCGCCATCCATCGTCTCCATGGCTCATGCATTGGCCAAGGTGGATCGCTCCGTGGTCCCGTATACATCTGACGGCGCCGACAAGCACTATGTCCTCCCTGAACCTGCCCTGCTCGTCAACAGTACCCCCAACCGGCGCCACAAGTTCCTTCATCATTGGAGCTTGCTCGCCGATGGCTTCATGTACATGCTACCGCAGCAGCACCCGCAGCTTCTCAGCGGGCAGGAGTGGAGAGATGTTTTGGAGGGGCTCGTGACCCAGCGCGGCGCTTTGGGCTCCAGAGCGCGAAGGAGGAGCTCGAAGCTCGAGGACCTCATACGCCCAGCACTGGAAGCGTCCAACGTCACCACCATCGAGGGCTTCCCGGTGGCCATCGAGCTTTTGCCGCAATTCAGTCTCGAGCAGACTCGGGAAATTGTTTGGCGAGTTGCGGAGACCAGCTTTCGATTCGAGTTTTGCGCTCTGGACAGACGAGCATCCAGCAAGAATCGTTTGGACGAGGTGCGGGCTTGCTTCGCGGGGCATATGCTGGTTGGAGCGCCATTGGAGATGAGCAAGCAAGGTTGGGTGGCACGCACACTAGAAGAACGCCATCGCTATGTCGGGCGGACAGCATGTCTAATGCTGGATTGGACGACCCAATCTCCTCGCCCCGACATCATCCGCCGTGTCAAGGAATACTTGCAGTGGTCCCCCACTGACATGGAGCATCTGGAAACTGCGGTGTGTCGCTACTACACGCAAGCGTTCTGGGAGTATTTTGGCCCCGCCGCTGTGCTGCCAATGCGTCTGGACCACGAACTGGAGAAGGAGGACGGCGAAATTTAGACTACGTTCATTGTATAATAGATATTTGTCGTATATTGTATATTACCTCTCCCGCAATGCTCCGTTTCTTTTCTTGGCATTCGTCGATTTATTTGTAGTATATTGTATACTACCTCCCCCAATGCTGAACGTTTTTTTCTTGGAATTTTCTCTGACTTTATTCTGACGATTTTATTCCGAATTTTGAGCTACAGGGCGGATCAGAATACAATCAAGGGCAAACACAGCGTGTCACACACTTCCTCTGTTCCGCCAAGGTCGTCCTCCCGTATCCTCCTCCTCTTCAGCCTCCACAGCCCGCGCGCGCCGACGACCAACCGATCCACAGGAGCACCCCCGGTGCAGGCTAGACTACATGTCGGCCTGCACCACTCCCAGGGCGAGACTTCATGTCGGCACCGTCCCTATGCTCGGGCGTCTTTTTTCTACTTATCATCATCCTCCCCTCTTCAAATGGTCTCTTTTTGTAGTCGAATGGCCTTTTTTTATCGTAGTCAAATGGTCTCTATACGTACCTACATACACGTCGACTTGTAATTGTTTTCAAAATGTATCTCCATTGCCCAGTGATTATTTTTCTTTTGCTGGATTGAAGACGCGCAAGACTGACTCAATTATGCCTAGATCCTCTTCCTCGAGCGCTTGCAGTTGTTCTATTTCCGGGGATAGCCACAAAGTGCTTGGTGTGGCCGCATCAAAGTGCAGTGAGTTTTCCACCTCTTCCTCAGAACTGACGTTGACCAGTGCCTTAGCAGGTCCTACTTCGACTCTCCTCTTCGTCGGGATGAGGCGTACCGTGAATGGCCGAAAAAGCAGAAATGCCGCGCAGCCCAGTACATCGCTGCTTGCCACCAACATGCCGACATACAAAATCACTTTCCACACAGGTGAGGCTTGCCCAGCGTTGTCCAGAGATGTTCACTTACGCGCAGACAGATACCCGTGCTCCAACCTCCGAAGAACACTATGTTGCAAGCGCAACGGGGCCACAATGCGGACGCGCCGACTTTGATGTTGATGTTCCCCCTGACATCGACATGGGTCCACCCCTACCGTTCCTGGACGCGACTGAGGAAGCGCCGGACGTGATCCCCGTGTATGCAACGACCACGCCGTGCGATGAGAAGGGCGACGAGAAGGGTGCAAAGATACGGCAGGTGAGTTCAGTGTTCACGCCCCAGATTTTCAGTGGCACTAATATCATTTCAGAATGTAGCTCATATGGATGAACTTAAGGCGGAGCAAGCGGTGTTTCTCGACACACTGCTTTCCCTGAATTATTCCCCCCAACTTCACAACCCTTGCGCTTGCGGCCTCGACGGGCGCGTCCGGACCGTAGCCTGCACCGAATGCCTCCAAGCGGAGCTGTTGTGTCCCCGCTGCTGGCTGGACAAACACAGGACGATGCCCACGCACTGGGCATTGGTCTGGAACGCAGAGGACCGTTTTTTTCGAAAAACACAACTTCTGTCGTGTCATGAAAAACGCCTCGGTCGCGCTCGGCCACTATGGCGAGCGTTGTCCTGACGCCGACATGGCGCGAACTTTCACTTTGGTGGACTCAAACGGCATTCATGCCACCGCCATCAAGTTCTGCCGTTGCAAGACTGTCAACGGGAAGCGCGGTGCCCCCGAATTCCAGCAACTCTTGCGCGCGGGCATATTTCCGGGGAGGGTCAAAGAGCCGAAAACGGGCTATACGCTGGGGCTGCTGGAGTACTACCATCAGGAGCGCAACCAGGGCAAGGGATCTGCTTACAACTTCGTCCTGGTTCTGCAGCGGATGGCAGATCCTTTTTTTGCGGGTGCGGTGCCGTTAAGTCATCATTTACATGCACTATGGGAAGTACGCTGACCTGTTGTTAGGACATATACGCCAACTTCCTCGCGATCACGCGCTTTCACCAAAACCTCGACATTCTCATGCAACATGGGCATGCGCACGGCATGGACGTCCCAGTGCCTGGTGAAGTCGAGTGCCCGTACCCAAATCGCCCGATGGGATATCTGGGTATGCAATGTGCAGCATGTCCAGAAAGAGGTGTGAACATGCCCATGGTCGTCGACGTACCAAAGTACCTTTGGTGAGTGGTGGAAATCACCTCCGCCCCAAACAGCTGACACTCATGGACTCTTAGACACCTTATTTCAATGCAGATGATGCTGGACGGCAACTACAAGGCCAACCTTTTCTATAAACGCGACGACGGGAGCGACACGGCGCTCACGGACGGCAAGATGTATTTTCCGAATCAAAAGGAATTTGAAGGGATAGCGAAGGCGTATATAGTGCAAGACCAAGACAAGGTACATGAATTTTGATAATATTAATGCTCGCTGCTGACGACGACCTCAAGGAAGTACCGTGTAATGCACACATTGGCTCTATCCGGTACCAGGGCCAAGGCAAATACGGCAACGTGGCGGTCAGTGGTATCATCGGCAGTGCATGCGACCATTCCGTCGTGGCAGCATTTATTGACATGCTAGTTGGTGAAGCGTAAGTCGTTTTACCTCTTGGGATTGAGGTAGCGGGCTAACTTCTTCGACTAGTTTTGGGCTCGGAACTTACGCTCAACGGGAGCACTTGAGGCGTAGAAATTCACCGCCCCATGGTCCCGCATCCACCACGCCGTTAGTGCAGAGCTACGACAGCTACTGCTCGTTCAAGGTGAACGCGGTCGAACGGGCGATTCGCCTTTTCCCGGAGGAGACTTGGCTCCACGAGCTGCTGGCGACGATCGAGGGACAGATTCCAGCAGACCACATCAACGGACACGGGCCTGATTGCCAATGTCTTTGGCAGGCTGTTTATCAGGCGTGCAGGGCGCATTTCCACGGGGAGACGGCGGAGGTGATCTGGGCTTTTCTCAACGCCCTTGGCTCTTCCACGCGCCAAATGACTGGAGCGGCACGCCACGATATTATCAACTTTGTGATCGACCCATGGAATACGTCGAAGGTCCTGCGTCAAGGTACACTTTCCTTGTTCGTTGCATTACCGTGCTAACTTCTTATTTTATAGCTCAACTTGTGGCAGCTGAACGAAGCGACGTGCTACGGCTTTTGAGCTGCACATGGCCGTGGTGGAGGACCTCAGCAGGCAGCATGCCACCGAGGTCGGAGCTTGGTCGCGACTATCCCGACTTACCACCAAGGCAGCCGATGGAAAACTTGACAGTGTGTATCAGCACAAGTCGACAAAAGGTGCGCCTGTACTCTGTTGTGACACGTCTTTGAAGCTCAAGGTTTCCCGTCCTCACAATCGATAGTATGCTGGCGTCGTTGGTCGCAGAAGAACGACGGAAGTCGGCGGCACGCGAAGCCGGGTCCGAGGCGACAACATCTGTAGCGCAATGGATCCACGATGGAATGGACATTGAGCGTCAACAGTGAGTCTAGATTGTGCTACCGGGCCATCACCATGTGCTAATGCGCCGCGACACAGACTCCTTACGATAGCGCTTCTGAATAGCCACCGGGGGCATCCGTTACAGGAAACCTGGGACACCATCACGAAGCTGCGCGACTCCATGAACGTGGATCTCAAGAAATTCAGGGAACGCCAGCGGGCGATATACCGTGTCTGAAGCTCAGCGCGCTGGACGTGGACGAGCCGGAGCTGACGGCAATCCAGCTGCCATCCTACCGCATGAAGCATGGGCAACGAACGGCGAGCGACGCTGATGCCACCAACTTGGAGTTGCGGGAGGCAGAAACAAAACTACGGTGCAGCGAGGCCGACAGCGGTATTCTCGCTGTCCGTGCGGCCTCTTTGGCGCTGTCGGCCATCAAGAAGGCCAGGGAGCTGGATTATCACGGCCAGGCTGGGGTCACGCGTTCGCAGCGCAACGTCCAAAAGGCGGAGCTGATGAAATTCTTCGAGATAGGGATGTACAACAAAGCGCGCGCGTCCCTAATCCATCTGGGCTACATGGCGAAGGACGCCTGCGAGCCCTACCCCCAACTGACGCTCCGGGACACTCGTAGGAAGGAAACACATCTACACCGGGCGTGGGGCGACTCGCGGTTATTCGATGGGACAGCGTGGTATTTGCAGAGCGGGGGAATGGTACCGGCCGTGTGCTCTTTGCTTTCGCCAATCAAGAGGCGGCAGGACGCCGACGAGCCACCACAGCTATTGGCGGGCACTCAGACACTAAGGCGGGCAGGTAAGCAGTATCTAAAGACTTGCCAGATTGACTTTGAATTGACACATATGCAGGCGGCCTCCTCAAGTCCCCGCGCAAGCGAAAACGTTTACGAGACTTGATTCCAGAGGGTGTAGTCGGGGACGAACCATCATCGTCTGAGGCCGAAGACAGTGACCAGGAGATGTCCCCATCGAAGCGTGCCAAGCCAGGACCGAAGGCGAAGGAGCAGGGCGGGAAGAAGAAGAAGGGGAAAGGGGGGGAGGGATGGCTATGGCTGGAAAAGGTGACGAGGGGGCAGAATTTGGGCGATGAAAAACTGGCGGAGTATAAGACCGAAAGTGAGTGTATTGATGCTTGATGGTTGTACCGTATACTGAGACTCTATTAGGTGATCGCGTGCAATGGTTTCGCGCCGAGGCGGAGATGTACCGCTGGCTGGAGGCCTACGAACGCTCGCACGCCGAACTAATGCGTGTCATCGAGAGGTTCCGCCGCGATAGCGTGGTGTGGGTGGGACGGGCAGAGCGCGAAGAGTCTGAAAGGGGGGATGTTGATGGTGGGACCACATTCGCTCGGATGCAGGCTGCCATGTATCGCCGGCTGCAGCACAATGCACAGGTGATTTTTCAGAGCCCCGAATCAGGTGCACATCACGATTGGGTCTCGGCCACGACTTTCGACGAACTGGTGACTAAGATCAATGGATGGCGCGACGAGGTCTTCAAGTGGATGGATGGTATGGTAAGTGGCTTGGTTATAACAGTTGATTCCTTATTGACCGGGGATTAGGGTATAGATCGCGCATACAAGCTATTTTAGATTCGTGCCCAGATAAGGAAATACAGTTGTTTGATTCAGCTGCTGTAGCGACACACAATCAGAGACTCAAGATCGGGAGTGACTCAAGTTCGAGCCAAGCTCAAGTTCGGTCGGGACTGAAGCTCAGAGGACGCATGATAAATATATTATTACAGAACTTATTAATACCACAGTACTTAAGTCGCGTCGATGAGCTTAAGATATGTGGACTTAAGCTCGTCGACGCGACTTAAGTTCGGCTGAACATATTATTAATAACAGAGCTTAAGAGACGAGGACTTAAGGCCTGCGACGCAACTTAAGTTTGGGGTGAAGGTACGGATGGGTACACCGGTGCGGGGTAGTAGTACGCAGAACTTAAGATCTGCGACATCTTAAGTTCGGATTGCGGTCCGACCGCTCCGAACTTAAGTTGAGCTAATAAAGTATTTGATCAAATCATGCCTAAGTGCTTCCAGCCGTCATGGTAAGTAATACCTGCTTGCTCGTCATTACTGCACCTAACGGCTGAACTCGAGCCTAATCTCTGACCTTCATTCCAACTTATTGTTCACCCAGTATCTGCATCGACGGTCCCACTATGAATGAAGTTCAACTTCAACTTTTCTGATCTTTACTCTGACAATGTCCGTCCCGCATTTGCTGCGCATCCATGGCCTATGTTCCACAGATTATATATATATCTAATACGCGCCCCGAGGCACTCTTTTGACTCCCAACTCGAGGTGAATCCCGCATTTATCCTCATTTTTATCTATTCGTACTAATCGGCCTTCGGCACTACGAACTCGACGAGCATTCGAAAGCTAATATCCTCCATTCAAGGCCAACATCCAATCCAGAAACCGACTCCTCGCTGCACCCCTGAACTCGACCATCTTGCAAGATGCTCTTGCAGATAAGACTTCTTTCAAACCGGACTTTCTTTCATTATTTTGGCACCAATACCAGGCTGGAATCATCCCAAGCTGCAAGCAAACCTATCGCTCATCGGCGCGTGTCCAAGGTGAGCCGAGGTCAGCCTTTCGTTTATTTCAGCATCGTATTTTTACAGCTATTACCCTGGATCTCCACAACTACGCTCCGTATCGAACCCCAAGTCCCTACGGAGACGCCACATCCCCCAAGCCGCATCATTCGCCTCTATCAATGGGGCACGTTCCGTTGACTTACATACGATACCACTCACTTGCTCATGGTCCTTCGATTCAGGCGTTGATTATTGCGCTCAAGTCCACATTGCAGACCAGTGGAATTGGGGAGTGCTATCGTACAGCGTGCGTGAGCAAAAATATTGACTACTAGCAGCAGATTACGCTTGCAGCAATCTGGGCGCGTGCGCTCTACCCGACCCGACTCAATCCAGCCCGATGCGTCCATATCCTCCTCCCCACTTCGCTCGCAATTGGCGACCGATCACGAGACGGCGGGAGGTACTTGCGCGTAGTTGTGAACTGGCATCGAGTTGATATCGCGGGAGGGCGGGTGTAGTTAAATACACAGTACTAGAGTGGAGTGCACCGGTAGGGATTCAATGCGACGCCGGCATGGACGCAGACGTAGGCGGTAATATATATTATCCGCTTTGGCCTTCGTAGATATATTTTGAGCGAGTTAGAATGTAAGCATCGAGACACACTGACAGAACTTTTGGCGCGAGATACAGGCCTAGGTGGACTCGGCGTGGGCGGGTGTAGCCTAAGCACGGAGGCTCAGACAGCGGGATTTGAGCACGTTCGCCGCGCTGCAGCGAGGGTGAATCGGCATTCTGATAGGGGCATGTGTAGTGGGATTTTGAGCGAGTCGGCGCGGAACGTGAGTAGCACTGAGATGCACCGATAGCACAAGAGCATATGCGCGGACGCGGCGCAGAAGGAGAGCACATAGGTCAGCAACGCAGATGGGGGATTGCAGGAATGGAAAAACACACATTGTGCATTGATTACGGTTCCTGTGATTAATCCGGCTCGAGGTCGCGTCTCTCCGCTTTACGTTTGGTGTATGTATGGCGAGCGCGGCATGTGGCGGGGGCGAGATTCGAGAAGTAGACATATGCACAGAGCATGGAAGGAGGGAGGGCCAGCCATCCGATGTAACGCCAGGGCGGTGTTGCATCGCCCGATTGTGTGGGGCTCACCGAGGCTGTTCAAGTTTTGTGTGTCCAGCAGATGTGGTCTGGCGGCAAGTGTACAAAGCAAGCACTGGGAATAAAATCACTGAAATTAAGAGCACGTGGCTAGGAAGCATGTCGGAAGAAGAAGAATAGACCTGGGTATGAGAAGTGAGTGAAGTTAATGAGTATGAGTTCAATCTCGTGTGGGACCCACCTTTATACAACCACCAGTGCGCTGTATAATTATTGATCACACACCAAAAATAGGGCACATGCCGGCCGTTGACCCCGGACAATAAAGCAGTAATCACCCATCTGTGCAATGATCTGCACAACATAAATTTGTACGCTGCAACGTTATTGGGCGGGGCGGGACCATCGAGATGGCCGTGGCCCTTTATTTTGCAGCAAAAACAGGATTAGCTGCCACTAGAAAGGGCAGACCCAATAATTATAATGATAATGATGTTCCATTTTTTATCCAGGCTTTCGTACTTAGAGCCCAAGCTTTTAGACTTGGTGGAAATTTTTGGTGAGAAAACTTTATTTATTATCATTGCGATGACTCTGGTGCTGTTCACCGAAATAGCGCGATTCATTGATTTGTTAAAAGAGAAAATACCAGGCCCCGGACGACTAGATTGGTGTTCAACGTTCAACTCCAACGGTAACTTGAAGTTTGAAGTGTCCAAGGATCCTCCGAGTCGCTTCAAGTTGGGGAACCTAGGACTCGTAGGCTGTCAAATTCAGCTGGACACGAGGTCCCTGGTTGACATGCTTGAGCCAGAATTTCCAGTCCGTGAGGCACAACTTGGGGGGTAACTTGAATGCGCGGAGTAAAGATTGGCAATTGCACGCGGGGCCGACAAATCCGATCAATGATCGGGCCCGAACATGGCCGAGGCCGGTGCCCACTTTCGCTCTCACTGTCTCATCGACCTTGGCCAAGCTCTTCTTGTCCCGCCGCCCGTCGGTGCACGCCCCCGTTGCGTGTGCCAATTCCCCGTGCTCATGATGATAATCCCCAGACCCCTTCCCGACGGATTTGACCACCGTCGACGCGACGTGTCGCCAACTCAGCACGATGCGCGAGGCCGCCGAGAGCGCTGAAACCAGCCTCTTCAACTCCAAGATTACCGCTGCATCCGGCGCTGCAGGTGCCCTCCTAACTTTCTCTCCCTGCTGCCGCTATCTAATATCTATCCTTTTTTTTCTCGCAGTCGCCGCTCTCCAAGCCGGCAAGATCAAGAACATGGTCTTGAAGCTGTCAAGCAAATCAGAATGAGGTGCGTTCCGTTAAACCATGCCTCCCAATCGTCCGCGTCCCCAGCGCAGTCGTCGTACGCTCCGCATTATGCTTCCCATCCATATGTAGCCCGTGCCCCATCCCATCCTTTTCCTTCATTCACCCTTCGCCCCCGCACTCTGAATAACCCTAACCATCCCTCCACAGATCACCCAACCGCCGCCGGCTCCGACACCACCTCCCTCGAGTGCAACGAGCAGTCCATCGTCATCGTGCTCGACGTCGAGGTCAAGGACGATCTCTCGCAGGCCGTCGCTGCCTCCTCCACCGCCTCCACTGCTGCCGCCGCCGCCGCTGCTACGACCGCGATGACGGCGAAGACTAAGTCCCCGAGGGCAGCGAAGACCAGAGCCGCGGTTACACAGCGAGCCGCGCCGCGGCCACAGTTCCAGATCTCGGACGGCGTGGGGAATGCGGAGGCGGAGGTGAATGTGGTCTTTGTTGGTGGGTCCTGCCTCTCTCTCTTCCTTCGTGGGCTTGGTGGCGCTCCCTCCTTGCTCACGTTCCCATCTTTATTGGCGCTCCCCTCCCCGTCCGCGCACTGACTTGATCCCCACGTCTCTCCCTCCTCCGCGCTCGCTCCTTCCTCCTGCTCCGTGCGCTTACTCCTTCTGCGCGTGATGGCTCTCCCTCTCCTCCACGACGCCTGTCCCTCTTCCGCGCCTCTCTTCCCCTTCTTCCTCCTCCTCTCCGCGATGCCTCCGCTCCGTGCGCGCTCTTCCCTCCTCCGCTCCACCCTTCTGCCCCGTGCTCGCATGTGCTAACTTCTTTTGTTCGCACAGACCCCTTGCCAGCGGACCTGACCACCATGGCGAAACCTCGATCGCGAACCTGGGCACGATGAGGCGGTGGAGAGCACGGAGACGGACGAATCGGACCCGCAGATCGTTGCTGCGAGCGGGGCTGCTGGTGGGTCTCGCTTCGTCATCCTTTCGTCGCATCCCTCTTCCTCCGTTTCCATCCTCCGTTCCACGTCAGAATTCTCCCCGCCTCGTTTCGCACCCTCCTTCTCTTCCACGTCTTCCCCATCGCCGCCTTCACGGCGCATCCCTCCTTGCCACGTCATCGAATACCACATGGCTTCGTTCCTCCTCCAATGCTCGTACCCCAATCCACCCTCATCCGCTCGTGTCGTCTGCCCTCCGCCACTTCACGTCGTGTCTCCTCCACGTCGGGCCGCCCTCCTCCCCGTTCCAGTCCCCAGCCCTTCCATCGCCTCGTCCTTCCAGTGCTTCCCCATTCTCTTGCTCTTCCTCTTCGTCCCCGTCCTCCCAACTTGCCTCCTCCACCCCACGTGCTTCCCACTCTGTGCCCGTGCCCGTCCGCCCTCGGCTCGCTCGCCTCGTTTCGCCCCCGCTCACTCCACACCGCACGCCGCAGTTGTGTCTGCGTCCCATTATCCTCCCTCCCATCACCTCCCTCCCTCCCCGCGCATCCCTTCCCCTCCTTTTACCCGTATTGTTCTGTCCTTTGTCTCGACCCCACTTCTATACCTCGTGCGCTGACCCTCGTTCTCGCAGCCGCCGCCCTCCAAGTCGGCAAGATCAAGAATAAGGTGATCAAGCTCACGGGCGAGTTGCAGCAGATCGCCAAGCCGCCGCCGCGGCCACGGACATGTCGAGTCGGGAGGCGGACTTCGCGACTATGTAGTGAGTCGTTTTCTTGGTATCCCCCTTGGATCCACCATCGCCCCCTTGCGCCCCTCTCCCGCTTCGCTTCCACCGGAGGCGAGACTCCGCGCACCGCACGCCGGACGTGGGACACGCATCCTCTCGTCCCATCCCTCCATGCCACGCGCGCTCCGCCTTTTCCTCTCTGCGCGCGCCCCTTCGCTCTTTCCCTCCATTCGTGTCTTCTCCGCGCACACATCCTCTTCCGCCCTCTCGCATCGTCCCACACTCTTCTGCCTGTCCCACCTCCCCATTCCCGTCCCCGTCTTTCCTCCCCCTCCATTCGTCCGCGCCGCATCCCACCCGCGTGGACTCGTGCTTCCTTCGTTCTCCCCCCATGGATATATTACTCCCTATTCGCGTTCCTTCCTTTTTTATCTTTTTCTTTTTTTATCTTTCATGCTGCGGAGGCAGTTGCCGAAACTAGCATCGCGACAGACATCGCGACGGGGCGATGTGTCCACGGTAACTTGATCTCGGCATCTCTTGACTCACCGATTCCCGAGTTACTGGACCGAGTCGAGCTACATACATGTTAAGTTTACGTTACTGGATTTTTTGCTTTAAAATATAATTGTGGTTCAATGTCGTTTTTGGGGTGCGCTGAGAACTGCACAGTATAGAGTCAAACGTGTGACGATAGTATTGAGTCCGCCTTGTGCTTGGGGACTTAGCTAACGAACCGCGAACCGACTTTGTTGATTGGAGACAATCGGGATTGCTCGGGTCATCGAGCCGAGCACGCTTAGTCTTCAACCTGGAATCTAGTTGCGATGGGATGCAAATTCATTTGTACTCCTTTGATCGACGCCTGCACTCTTATAACGCAAACCTGCTCATTTTTCGGCTTTGCTGGACCGTACTCTGTCTCCCTCGATCTTCACGGTCAAGCTATCTTTGCCTGCGGTCTTGAACGAATCCTTTTCTGGACCCGGCGCGGCGTTCATCTTCATTCGATACCCTGAATCTTCGCATCTTCAACCCCAGGCATTTGCTTCGCAGGGCGTTTGGTGCCATGCCCAGCATCCAGCTTGCTCAAGCTCTTCCACACAAAACTCCGTCGTCGATCAACGCAATGCTTCCTCCTCGACTGTGTATTTTTTGACAATGCAAATATACAGGCGACGAGAAAAATGATCCGTGAACAAGTAATTCTACGAGTTAGGTATGTACTAGATTTTCATGCACCCGCGGACAGAACTAATTCAGCGACAGGTGCAGCCCTCAAACTTGCATTTTCAGCATAAACCGAAAGTCCCGAATTCCGCCAGCAATTACGCAGTGCTCCATGATTTTCGAGAATCGAAAAGTAGAGCATGTGTTAGTTATTCTCTCACGTCATAATCCAGCCAGAGGTCCAGCTTTCAAAATTGCAGTTGCCGCTTCAATCTTAGTTGCTGAAATGCAGAGGTCAGAAATTAAAATTGCGGTGCCAGTCGGACCTGGATAAATCTCTTGGACCTTCACAAAGCGGTACAGTCTTAAGACGAGCCTAATGGACTTGGTGCGTACAACTACTAACAACAGAAAAATAAACCCTTTGGAACTCATCCTTGGAGCTGTGCAAAATTGCAGCATAAATTCCAAAGCGGCAAATTCAATTCACGACGCCTCCAGGGGACTACTCAGCTTAGTAGTCGGTGATTTACGTCGTCTGTCCGGCACCCATCAAGGATAACTCCCGGATAACCGTTCTTCACGTGATTCTGGAGACTGGAAATCGGACACCACCGCATGGTCGATGTTTTCCTTTAAATTGAGGTGTAGAGCTGGCCAGAAGACTAGGGCTTCCTGATTAATTAAATCTACGGATCTGGGGTGCATTGTGCTAAACTCTTGTGGGTACTTTCGGAACTCAGCCAGTGATTCGAGCCCTGAGGTGTTCATGCTTGGCTAGTTTCTTAAATTTAATAAAGGTAGAGCTTGCTATGGACCTCTATGAATCGCGTAAAGGAATGCTTTTCATGTTGCTTCTAGTACACCCAGGTAACACTGGGGGCAAAAGCTGACGCACCTGGGTTCCAGGTGCGTCTGAAGCATGTGGTCTGCAGGTGGGATCAACCAGACAAAGAGTCCTTTGATGTACTTGTGATCCGGACTGACAAAGTAAAATATATCAGGTAATTAGATAGCAAAGATAGATAGCATTATTTATATGTACTTATCGTCCTCTTTTACCACTCAGACCATGTTGAAGCAGCGTGCACTTGCTGCACACTGAGAGTTTGTTCTGGTGAGCCACAAGACAGCTGTAACAAGGGTCCAATCTTTTTTAAAACCAGCCGCTATTGGACCCTCGGTGCAGCTGTCTCACAGCTCACCAGAACAAACTCTCGGTGTGCAGCAAGTGCATGCTGCTTCAACTCCGTCTGAGTAGTCAAAGAGGACAATAAGTATATATAAATAATGCTATCTATCTCTTCTAAATAATTACAGAGGATATTTTACTTTGTTATTCCGGATCACAAGTACATCAAAGGACTCTTTGTCCGGTTGATCCCACCTGTGGACCACATGCTTCAGACGCACCTGGAATCCAGGTGCGTCAGCTTTTGCCCCCTGTGTAACGGCAGGCAATGTTCTCTATTGCTTGATGGGACCCTCTTAAAATATCAGTTAATATCACTGTGATCAGTTGCGCTCTCACTGCCAACACGCACCGCATCGACAAGGCTGTAAGAATTTCAATTGCCTAATTTTACACTCTGATCCCACACGCGTTTGTAGTGGATCTCTGAGAGTGATGACTCGTACAGGGAATGTGGGCACTGTGTATGTTCTCCGAGAGGTTGAGCACTCGAGTAAGTACTGATTTCAGAAGCCTACTCAAGTAGCCTCGATGTGCATGCACCTGCAGCTCTGATGATCGGCGCACACTTCTTCGGTTTCGAGAACAGCAACTGATCACACTGAAGCACAGACTATCCACGTGAGTGATTCTGATCATCGCGCAGATCTCTGTCTTGACTTTTGGTTGTACCCATTGCAGTGAGCTGTCCGAGGAGGGAATATGAATATCTGCCTTCCACGTGGTCGAATACTAATAGGTTCCATCAGATCTCGATGTGTTGATATGTATCTACACCCCATTTATAGAACCTTGGGCGAAGTAATTGTACTATAATTTGTATAGGAAAGTAAAACCAACAAGGCCTCACGTATCAACCTCAATGTTACAGTAACAGGCTTGGTTCAGATTTTAACCCACACACAATTGTATGTATAGAAATTCGGCACATCAGTCGGAGCAAAGATGTGATGGTTGATGGAACAAAGATTCCAGTGTTTTAATGGTTGGCTAGGCTACATTAACTAAGGAAGGGGTGGGTAGGGTTCAGAAACATCTTTAAGAGCCTGATTGATCAAGTCTCGTCTCTCTCTTCTTCTTCACTCCTACTATGTCTGTCAGCAGCCCTCAGAATGCAGTTGTCTCCCCCCCCCCCATCCAAACCCTCCCTGAATTCTAATCCAACTTGGCTTGAAGCCCTTCTCTTCAATGCAAAGATGATCACCACTGGTGCAGATGCTCTCCCATTTCCATATGTGAAAGGCATCTTTGGCACAGTTGTATTCCTTTTGGAGGCAGTTCAGGTATGAAGTGAACTGTTCTGGACTGAAAATGGTGCCGATTCGCCCTGCAGAAAGTCAAACAGAACCAGGAGAGCATGAAAGAACTGTGTGGAGATACCGTTGATATCATCATGGTCCTTCGGGACCAAATATCAGCCCATGGGGATACAGCTGCTCTCAAGTTCAAGACTCAATGTGAGGAGCTTGAAGTGTAAGTGACTCTTTCTCTGATTAATAATTGTCTGGTCATGCTATTCCCTTCAGGTTCTTGCAGGATGTACTGGAGACAGTGAATCAACTGGGAATGAGACCCCGAGGCTTTGGTGCCCGTTTCAAGGAAGTTATCAAGGCGAGCAGCACTGTGGATGAGATCAGCAGATTTCGGACCAGGATGTGGGAGTTGCGGTCAAATTTCATGGTGCATAAATACCTGTTGATAAATCACCTATTTTCTAATTACAGCTCTTTGCAGAACTTAGGGCGCGACTCAATTTTTTTCCTTTTTTGGCACTTTTTTGATGATTTGGACCAGGACAGCTGCCCTGGCCTCAAATCTGGGCCGTTCGCCTCGGGAGTATGCTCAATCGATTCGTATCGCGAATACGCAGTTAACCGTCTCCTCAGGATTTTTATATGACACCGAGAACTGCTTTGTGAGAGGCAAAAGCAATTACTTTTGATCATTTTTGATCATTTTTCAGCAGGACAGCTGTTCTACCCTCATTTCTTGGTCTTTTTCTTTGGGAATAGGCTCAATCGATTCGTATTTCAAGTGCGCAGTTAACTGCGTCCTCAGATTTACGGCCCAACCTCCAATACGGCTTCCTGGTAGACAAAATCCCTGGTAGGTCATCACTTTTGATCACCAGTCAGCAGAACAGCTACTGCGGCCTCAGTCCCTTACCGTTCTCTGTGTTTATAGGCTCATTTTACTCGTACTGCCCCTGCGCAGGCAACTGCCGACTCAGAATCCAGAATTACAGATTTAATATAATTTCTAGTTTTTCACCTTCTCCCAGAGAAAACATACAGTGAACATCCTATAGTGTGTATTATCCTAATACAACTGTATAGTAGACTGGGTAATAGAGTAAAGTGCGATATTTCAATAAAATAATAGTTTGTAGGTGCCTCAAAAGCAGCTCACAGCTGTCCTACATGAAAATCTGCTTAAATGCAAACTCCTGTACCAGAAAAACGCCGTGGGAGCCAGTCGTGAAATATAAGGGTGGTGTGCCCTGCAGATTCAATAGGCTAAGAGATTGAGCCTATAGGCCAAACAAATGATTAAGATCTGAGGCCACGGCAGCTGTTCTGCTGACTGGTGATCAAAAGCAATGATCTACCGGGGATTTTGTCCACCAGAAAGCCGTACTGGAGGTTGAGCCGTAAATCTGAGGACGCAGTTAACTGCGCACTTGAAATACGAATCGATTGAGCCTATTCCCAAAGAAAAAAACCGAGAAATGAGGGTAGAACAGCTGTCCTGCTGAGAAATGATCAAAAATGATCAAAAGTAATTGCTTTTGCCTCTCACAAAGCAGTTCTCGGTGTCATATAAAAATTCTGAGGAGACGGTTAACTGCATATTCGTGATACGAATCGACTGAGCATACTCCCGAGGCGAACGGCCCAGATTTGAGGCCAGGGCAGCTGTCCTGGTCCAAACCATCAAAAAAGTGCCAAAAAAGGAAAAAATCGAGCCGCGCCCTAAGTTCTGCAAAGAGCTGTAACACCACTCAGCTCATGGCAACCATGGATACAAATTTCCAGGTCCAAAAGGTGTTGACTGTGATATCACCTGGTACAATTCATCTTTACATAATAAAGTCCAATCTCATCTGGATTGCAGATATGCCTGTAGTCCAAGTCCCGCAACAGATCAACAATTGTCCTTCACCCTCCAGAATATTTCATGGCAGACAGACTATTCTCCAACAAATGCATGAATATTTCATGCAGACCACAGGAAAGCAAGATATTTTTCTGCTGCATGGATTAGGTGGTTCCGGAAAAACACAGATTGCTCTCAAGTTTATAGCAGAGTCAACTTCCAAGTGAGCTTCTCCATCTGAAAGTTTGGAAGTGTACTGATTTTATTCTAAGCTTCACTGACATTTTCTTCATTGACAGCAGCTCAGTTGACACAATTGACACAGGTCTGAAAAATATAGCCAAAGCAAAGACTGTTGGAGAATCTTCGCACGATGCCCTTCAATGGCTTCGAAGCAAGCAGGATGAATGGCTGTTATTCTTTGACAATGCTGATGACCCCAAAATCAATTTGAACAATTATTTCCCTCAATGTGATCATGGGAACATCCTCATCACATCTCGAAACCCAGGACTTTGTGTCTATGCTGGCTCACATTCTCCTGTCTCTGATATGGAAGAAATAGAGGCAGTGGATCTATTGCTGAGAAGTGCTGTCCAGGATACTACAGATGATAACAAAACAATTGCAGGTCAGATTGTAAAGGTGAGTCATGGTGTTTGCAAGTGCTATACATTTTTCTACATTTTTCCAGGCTCTCCATTATCTGCCGCTTGCAATCATTCAAGCTGGTGCATTCATCTCAAAGTCAGGAGACCTTGACAGCTATCTGGCACTCTATGAACAGAATCAAGCTCGACTGCTGAGTCAAAAGCCTGCTCAGTCACACGATAATTATGCCTGGACTGTCTATACCACATGGCAGATTAGCTTTGAGCAGCTCAGTCAACCTGCAGCAACCTTCTTGCAGCTTTGCTCATTGCTCCATCACCAAGGGATCTCTGAGCAAATATTCAAAAATGCTGCAACTTATAAATTTGGGCCCTCTAGCCCATCTAAAGAAGAGCTGCAGATGCCTCTTGAATTCTTATCACAGTTCTTAGGACTTGATGGAGTATGGGATTCTTTTTGCTTCATGGACATGACAAATGAAGTCAGAGCTTATTCCTTAATCAATTTTCACCCAAAACAAAAGATGTTTTCAATGCATCCTCTTGTGCATGACTGGACTCGCAGCACACTGTCCAAAAAAGAATCATATCAACATTGCATGGTTGCAATTGTAGGAATGTCAGTGGCAGGGATATCAGAAAGGGAACTCCAATTAGCTAGCCTATGGATCCAGCCTCACATTGATTTCCTATTGCAAGACAACTCAAATGTAATCCCAGACTTCAGACATGAGTTTGGGAAAATCTATGTGTGGGGAGAGAAGCTAAAAAAAGTGGAGAACCTTCAAGCAGCGGTGGTTCAAAAACGAAGGGATCTTCTGGGTGACGACCATCAGGACACTCTTGAAGCCATGTTTTGGCTGGCTTGGATATACAGGGGCCTGGGAAAATTGAAGGAGGCAGAGCAACTTGAGGTTGTGGTGCTGAAGCAGCGAAAGGATATTCTAGGTAACAACCATCCAGCCACACTGGATGTTATGGGAAATTTGGCAGTCACATATGATCAGCTGGGGAAGTTGAAGGAGGCAGAGGAGCTTGCGGTTGCAGTGGTTGAGAAGAGGAGGAGTGTTTGGGGTGACAACCATGCAGACACCTTGCAGGCTATGGGAAATTTAGCAGTCACATACAATAAACGAGGGAAATTGAAGGAGGCAGAGGAGCTTGAGCTTGTGGTGCTGCAGAAGCAAAAACATATTTCAGGTGACAACCATCCAGACACCTTGAGAGCTATGGGGAATTTGGCTGTCATATACATGAACATGGGAAAATTGAAGGAGGCAGAAGAGCTTAAGTTTGTGGTACTTGAGAAGCGGAGGAATGTTTTGGGTGACAACCATCCAGACACCCTGCAGGCTATGGGGAGTTTGGCATCCACATACAAGAAGCTGGGAAATTTGAAGGAGGCAGAGGAGCTCGAGATTGTGGTACTTGAGAAGAAAAGGAATATTCTAGGTGAAAACCATCCAGACATCTTGCTTGCTATGGGGAACTTGGCATTCACATACACCAAGTTGGAAAGATGGCAGGAGGCACAGGAGCTTGGGGATGTTGTGCTTAAGAAGCGGAGGAATGTTTTGGGTGACAACCATCCACACACCCTGCGAGCTATGGGGAATCTGGCAGCCACATATAACAAGCTGGAAAGATGGCAGGAGGCTGAGGAGCTTGGGGTTGCAGCACTCAAGCAGCTGGATCTGCTGGGTGACAAGCATAAATGGACTTTGGAGACCATGCAAAATCTGGCAGTGACATATGAACAATTGGGGAAATCAAAAGAGGCAGAGGATCTGAATTTAATTCTCAAAGGGAGTCAAGCTTAGGCTATGTTATTCTACTTTATGTTGTTTCTCTTTTTTTTACGATTTGACACCGAGTGCTCAATACCAGTAATTGTCTGAACAGTGTTGGAAAATAAGTTACCATATGTGCACCAGAGACTGAAAGTTATTCAGAGATATTTGTTCCGGACACAGCACATTTATTTGACCTTGACAGGCCTCAAAATAACCAGTGTTATATCTTACAGAGTCAGCACAAACCCAAAACATGAACATGATTTTATTTGTTCTTACCACGCCAATAATTGGAGAACCTGCTGCTCGAGCATTTGGCCGACACCTTTCTGATTGTGGTTACAGTAAATTTGAACTGGGTGGTTCCAACCGTCATGATACCATTGTGCACAGATTTGATTTCGAGTGAAGGTGTCTTTTTTTCTCTGATTTACTTCCAAGGGCAACCCAAGGGAAAGGTAGGGCTGAACATTGGCTGAACAGTTCACAGGTTTTTTACCTGCATGGTCACCAGTGCAGTGCAATTTTGAAATGACATGTCAGTTGAAATACAACAAGGCACGGCCAACAGCTTGGGATATTTTTCTTTGTCGTTGCTGTACACAGTCAGCCAGGCAGGCCCCATTCTGGTGAAGAAAGGTCATATCAAGAAACCTGTGCAGGTCAGTGTGTGTGATTCCCTGCTGCGAGACAAGCCACCAGAACCCGAGCTGCCAAACCTTAGCGGGTCACACTCCAATATAAAATGACCACTCTCATTCTATAAATAAACACAACCTGCTTCTAAATCGAGTTCGTCCTGGAGTTTATGCCATCGATGACAACAAAGTTGGGTATATCATTGCTGTCCATATCATTGACTGATGTGCGCTGTTGTCACCATCATTGAATGTGAGGTGATTGAAGGATGTATCCAGGCCTGAATTTCTTGAGAAATAGCAGCAAGTTTCCGCTTGATCCTTCCACCCAGTGACAACACTACCATTGCTGTTGAACACAATGGTAGAAGTGGTTGAGATTCTGTAGACGCCAGATAGGCTGGATTCAAGACCATGCAGTGAATATAATCAACACCCTGTAGGACCCTGCATAATTATTGGAAACAGAGGTGACTTGCCTTTGAGCGAATAATGAAATGGAAATCACTCATGCAGTGTGCATTGCTGAGACAACACAGCTTGAAATTTCTGGAATGATTTCCAGAGTCAGAGATAAGACTAACTGACATCGAGACGAGAGACCAATCAATTACAACGGTGGGTTTTTTTGTGAGGTTTGTTGCTTTATTTAAGATTTCGTTCGTGGAGCCACAGCTTTTAGTCCTGCTGAAACTTGAAACCAGCTGTTTGCTGCGGAGAACGCTGAGACCGAGGCCAACACCGTATTCATTGGTGCATGTCCCCGTCGCGTGTGCATTCTTTGCGAGATCCTCATGATGATTCCCTGCAGACCTGAAACACCATCGACGCGACCTCGATCGGGACCTGGGCACGATGCGCAAGGCGGCGGAGAGCGCGGAGACGGACGACTTTGACCCGCAGATCACTGCTGCAAGCGGGCTGCCGGTGCGTTTTCTTTACTTTTTGCCCTCTCCACCCCCAACGATGCTGTCCCACGATGCGGCTCCGGTGGGGATCGCGTCGCATCGGACATCGCAGTGCCCACCTCGGCGTCGTGCCCCTTCCTAGACTGGTGACCTGTCTGTCTACGAGAATACTGTCCTACCGACACTTTGTGTCTCGTAGACAGATCGGTTACCGGTCTAGCCCGTTCCACTGGTCGCATCCGTCTCATCCCATCGCTTCCTGGCCCCCTCCCATCCCACCTGCGCCGCATCGCATCGCATTCCTCCTCCCCGCCCCATATTGCATGGCTTCGTGCCTCCTCCGCTGCCTGTATCCTATCTTACTCATCCTTTCCGTCCGATCGCGTTGTCTCCCTCCACACGTCCCTCCTCTCCCATCGCCCTATACGGCCTCGCATCTTCCCCGCGTCCCATTCGCCGTCCCCGGCCTCCCCCTTCCCTGCCTCTGCCATTCATACTTCCCTTTCATCCGATCCCCCCTCCCTCTGCCACGCTGCCTTGGCCCTCCTGCCGTCGTGTTTGCGTATCGCGCCGCCCTCCCTATGCGCGTCCCCGTTCCCCTTCTCCCCCCTGCCCGTGGTGATTTCTCGGCGCATTCGTCTCTATGTTACGCTCCGCCTCCTCCGCGTCGCGTCGCGTGCGCGTATCGCGTATCGCCTCACATCTTCCCCGCTTCGTATTTGCCTCCTTCTTTCCCTTTCTGTTCCCCCTCTCCCCCCAATCCTCACTGTCCGATTGCGTTATCTGCCCTCCCTCTCTAGCCCCCACCTGTCGGGGTCACACTCATCTCGCTTTGCAGCCATCACTCTCCAAATCGGCAAGATCAAGCGCAAGGTTTTCAAGCTCACCGGCACGGTGCACACTGCAGACACGAGCGCCGCAGCCGCTGCCGCGGGTACGGAGATGTCGTCGCTCGAGCCGGATTTGGAGATTGAGCGGTATGTGATTCCCTTGACCTCTCTTCACGTCCGGAAGTGGCACGACAGCGCGCCGCGCCGCTCGTCCCATGCATGGCGCGCTCCAGCTCGGGCCCCTTGTCGCGCATGCATGCAGGCTCGGGGTCTCTGTCGTGCACGCGCGAGGGCTCAGGCTCCGTGTCACGTACGCTCCACGCGCTCAGGCTCGCGGAGGCCTCGTACTCGTACAGCAGGAGCAGGAGCCGCAGCCCGCGCGTGCATCCTCCTTGACTCGTCACGCCCTTCCGCGTCCCATCTGCTCCCCGTCCCTTTCTTCGCCCTGCGTTAATCTGTCCGTCATTCAGTTCCGTCTTCATCTCTCCATGCATACATCCCCATTCCCATCCTTCTTAATCCCTGTCTCATCTTCATCCCTTATTGCCCGTCCTTGCTCCGATCTCCTTCCTTCCTTCCTTCCCTCTCCATCGTGCGGTCCGCGCTCCATTTCCATCCCCATCTTCGCCCCTCCGTGCGTCCGCGCGCCGCAATTCACAACCCCCTCTCCCCATTCTTCCCCGTCCCTCCTTCCATTTTGTCTTTTCCATGTTTTATTTTCCAACTCTTATCTTTCATCTTTTATGGGACCTATCGCTAACCCGTCCCTGCGCGGAAGCGTTTTTTTGTTTGTTTCAAAACAAAAAATAGTTCGAAGTCGTCCTTTGTTTGCGTGCGATGAAAGTCGGTGCGGAGGTGGGCGCAGCGAATCGGGAGGGCCCGTGTGGTTTCGGATGGTGTTTTAGGGCGTGATGTCCGAGTCATTCCATCTTTTCCTTTGTTCTGTTCAAACCCTCGAGGTACTTTGCCTTCCGAAACAAAGTCAAGCTGCAATTGAAACTCTTTTCTCCTCCGCATTGTGCGTCACAGCACGCACGCTACAACCTATGCGTGCTTCACTCTCCGAGTCGCAGAAAACCTCAACGTCGGACCCAACGTTGCTGTCGTGCAACCTGATTATAATTCTGCTGCTCGCTCGTAGCGCGCAAACAGTAAATCCACATTCCGTGATGCTCGAGCTCTCGAAGCCCGTCTCCGGGACCGCGCTCTCTCAACTTGAGACGGCTTTATTGCTGGCCGTCACTTCAGACTCGCGCTTTTCACTCTGCAGTCGATTTCAATTCTGTGGAGTCTGAATGCCTGGCGACGCAGCCCTCGTACTGATAGCTATTAGCTATTATCCAGTCTTGCGCGGTCAATCGGACGTCTAAATTCATATGTGTGTCCCAATTTCGTCGGGAAGCTCTATCGAACTGATTCTTATTGCTGCTTTCACCGTGTTGGATATATTTTTCGAAGGTATTTAATCCATTCTTGTCTACTATTTCTGTTTGAACCGCATTCCTCTCCTGCGTTCGTTGGTAAACACGTACCTCTAACTGAGTACTAGCCAACTGGGCTCGCTTCATCCTGTCTTTTGCGGTCAAACTTCAAACTTCATCTATAAATGTCATCGGTAAGCTCTGTCGAACCGATTCTTATTCCTGCGCTGACTTGATCTCTGCTTTCTTTTCTTCGACTAACCCACGATCTCAACTTCAATTCGAATATGTATGCATCCCCACCGCCAACGGTTGTATATATCTTCGAAGGTACTCGTTCTTGTCTTCCATTTCTGTGTCGCGGGCATTTCTCCCCTGAGTTTTTCTCAGATCCTTCTGATTCAACATGTACGTCCAGCTGAGTGCGAGTCCAGTAGCCTGTGTTCCGCAACTCCAACTTGAATATCGTTCTTATCACGTATGATCATCGCTAGTACTGTGTCTGACCTTTATTCAACGCATTTTTTCACTCAGGATTTGCGTCGACGCCGCCGACCTGCAGTAATTTTGATGATGTTCCCACCGCTTCTGATCCCGTACATAGTTGACTCACACCACACAGATAACCCATGTTGACACACATTCAAGATTCTCCCTGAGTCCCCAAGGCCCTCCGAATCCAGGAAAGTACGCGCATTTGTGCTATGTACTTTATTTACCCAACTCGTGCTAACTACGGTAGTTCTTAGTGCCTGTGCATCCTGCCTTAAACTCGGAATGCGAACATCCGCAAGCCGCCTCAAAGTTTGACATGCGCTTCTCGTCGATCCCACCTTCAAATTCAACATCCACCTTCGAGTTGCCGCCAACTCGCTCCAGTCCGAGTCCGCGCTCGATGTAAGTCATGCGCGTTAAGATTTCATAGCTTGTTTACTCTTGCCCGAGGTATAGGTATCACTGATCTTCTCTGTCTGATGTTCATTTCGACTTGTTCTTCACTCAGTACATACCTGCATCGACGACCGTTACCAGCTTCTGATCTTGACTCCCACCACGTCCGTCCCACATTTTCTGCACATCCATGGCTTACATTCAACAGATTATTCTCGAGTGTATCCAATATGCGGCCTGAACGGCGAGGCGAGTCTCGCATTAATCTTCCTTTTTTTCAACTCGCACTACTTCCACAGGACTGCGCATTACGAACGCGACGATTATTCGAAGGCTAAAGTACTTCCTCAAGGAAAACATCGAATCCGGCAACCGACTTTTCGCTGCATCTTCAAAATCGACCGTCTTGAACATGCTCATGCAGGCAAGATGTATTCCAACCTGGACTTTCTTTCGGTATTTTGGCACCAATGTCAGGCTGGAATCATCCCAAGCTGCAAACCTATCGCTCATCCGCGCGTTTCCGAGGTAGGCTGAGTTCGGTCATTCGTTTATTTCAACATCGCATTTTTACACCTATTGCTCTGAGTCCCTCGAGCCATTCCCGGATCTATTAAAAGGCCCTACGGGAACGCCGCATTTCCTAAGTTGCATCATTCGCCTCTATCAATAGAAGGCAAGTTTCCGCTCACTTACGTATGGTTCCGCTCATTTGCTCATGATCTTTTGACTCAGGTGTTGCTTGTTGCGCACAAGTCCCCGAATCAACATCCATTACAAAACAGTGGAGTTGGTGAGTGCTACCGGACAGCGGGGCAAGTAGGGATATTGGCTCCTCATACACCTGCAGCAATCTCAGCACGGGCGACTACCCAACCCGACCCGACTCCACCCAGCCCGACATTCCTCCCGCTCCGCCCGCAAACGGAGTTGGCGGCCAATCACAAGACGGCAGGAGGTATGTACTTGTACTTGCGCGCAGTTGTGAATTGGGATTGAGTTGATGGCGCGCAGGAGAGTAGTTACATAAATAGCTAGACCCAAGTGGGTAGGGTGAGTCAGTGAGCGATTGAGGACCGTGAGATGGGCACACCGGTAGGGATTCGAGCATGGGCGTAGGTGTAGGCTGACCATTGTAGCGATATTATTCTCCTTGACCTCGCGAACGCGATTCACGCCTACGTAGATAGATTTTGAGTGATTCTGCATGTGCGTATCGAGGCGCACCGGTAGCACTAAGTTGGCGACGGGCGGGTATAGCCTGAGCACGGAAGCTCGGATAGCGGGACTTGGCTTTACGAGCGAGCGAGATTGGGCATTTTCAAAGTAAGATATTGAGCGAGTCGGCGTGGAAAGCGAGTAGCGCTAAGATTCTGAGACGCACGAGGATACACGCACATGGTTCGTTGATTACAGTTGCTGCAATCCATCCGGCTCGAGGTGCGCATCTCAGCTTCAACTTTCCGTTTGGTATATGTATGGCGAGCCCGGTGCGTTTCGGGATAGGCGTGTGGCGGGGGCGGAACTCGTGACGTAGACATACGCGCGAGGGAGGGAGAGAAAGCCATCCGATGCGGTGTTGCAGCACCCGATTGTGTAGGCTCTTGCGAGGCTGCCGGACCAGTTTGTAGGAGCGTACACGAAGCGGGACGTAGATGGGGGGAATAGGTGTCTTGGGATTGCAGAGCAGCAAATATGATGAAGGCAGGAGGGCAAAAATGGACGCGAGTGGCGCGGCGGGGCCTTCCTTGGTCCAGCGAGTCGGCGTAACGTGGGAGTGGGGCGTACGCGACCGAGTCGGGTTCGGTGTGGGATAACGAGAGCGTGATGTGGCGGGATGGTGGAGGGAGTGCGGTAAGGCAAGAGAAGGATAATGCACCGCACAAGATGAGGTCCATCGCACATCGGTGGCGAGAAGAGCGCAGCATGCGTAGTCTTTGGGCGAGGAGGGGCGAGGGCGAGGCATTAGTACAGCGAGGCGGCTAAACGAGGGCTTTGAGGACGGTGGTGAACGCGACGCACGGGAGAGGCGTAGCGGCTGCGACGGCCCCAGTCTAGCTAGCGCCATGGATGTTCATTAAAAGTTGGTGAGGGCGAAGGTGCGGCAAGCCGGGCCTGGCCAAGCCCTAGTGGCTTCTTCCTTTCCAGGGCATTTGAGCTCATATCCACGACCTCGCGCATGTCTCTGGTCAAACATCCCAGTGTCAGCCAGGGTCGCGCCTTCCGAGATACAGACTGAAATGCTGAGCGTTTCGGGCATAGTTTGAACGTGTTTCGTATGCGCCTAGCTTTAGCCGCGCGTGGGATAATGCTAGTGGTGGTTGATCCCAAATTGGCCGAAACCGGCCCTCAAGACCTCGTCATCGAATGCTCACCAGCAACATCGCGCTCGAGGTCAAGGGCGATGTCTCGCAGGTCGCTCCCTCCTCAGGCCTCAGCCACTGCGTCTTCCTCTACAGCAGTGGATACCGCCGCCGCCACCACTACTATGACCAAGGCAGCGCAAGGGGTACCCGCCGGAAGATGCCGAGACATCAGCTAGCAGGGAGGGGGGGTCCGCTGAACCCTTATTTCACTTTTTGGAAAATACTCGCAGGGCCTCGAAAATGAATTTAGAAGGGTCGAGAGAAAATGGGATTTTTGTGGGTGAAAAAAACCTTGTGGAGGATGAAATTCCTCAAGATTTTCTGGTTTGAATCTCGAATTCGCTCCACTGGATGACCGGTGATCTATTGTTGAATGATTGCTGCTGGCCATCAAACGGGTCCAATTCGTCGTGTTCTGGTTAGATGTAAGAGAACCTTGCCCTCCGAGCATAGTATTGAACCTATTATAATTGCTTGAATTGTTAAATAATTGCGACGAGTTTCGCGCGGAATGGCAGAACCTGCAAAAAAACAACGCCTGTAGTTGGCATTCTGTGAAAAAATATAATGATTTATTCCACAGTGACAAGCTAGGGATGCGCGTGATTGAGATTCAACGCAGAGCAACGACCAAAAAAACTTTGAAAAACACTGCATTTGGGCGATTTTATAGCCATCTGATGTGACTGATGTGTGACGTCACATAGGGAGGGAGGGTCTGCCGAGACCTTAATTCACTTTTTAGACCTAGTGTAGGAAAGTTTTGATGCGGGTACCCCTTGAGGCAGCGTAGACTACGACCGCAAGGGCCGTAATGCCACCCCGGCGACTAACGTCGCAGCTGCCAGCGGTACCTTGTCATTCACGCTGCAGGACTACGCGTAGTTCTTAGTGGTGGCAAGGTCCGGTTCAGGAATCGGTTCGAACCTGAACCGAACCTGAACCGAACGCCAGGTTCAGGTTCAGGTTCACCAAATTGCTGAACCTGAACCGAAAGTTCGGTTCAGCGTTCGGGTGGTGATAGTCGCGTTTGAACCCTGAACCTCAAGCTGAACCTCAAGCCCAAATTTGGGCATCCCAGGAGGAGTTCAAGGTCATTTTGGGTTGAAGAAACATTTCAAATGGACTAATATACCGCTGAGACTTTCCAGCTTGCGACCAGGCAAGATTTACGGCGAAGAAGGCAGAATTATGCTCTCACCATCGCGGTCATATGACTTTGTGTTTCAGGCAAAATATTATCTGCGCCTCGTTATCGGGTTCAGATGGCAATAGATGGCAATCTTCATGACAAACATCGATGGGACAGGTAGTTTGAACAACCTAACATGTTATTTTGCCTAAAATATTACTCACTGGCGGGTGAGAAATTCTTGAGGTTCGAACCGCGTTCGAACCTGAACCGAACCTGAACGCAGGTTCAGGTTCAAGGTTCAGCGATCTGCTGAACCGAACGCGAGGTTCAGGTTCGGCGTTCGGGCAAAGGGCCCCCGAACCTGAACCGAACCGAACCTTGCCACCACTAGTAGTTCTAGCTTTCGGATGGCGTGGTGGGGAATGCGGAGGCAGAGGCGGAGGCGGAGGCGCAGGCGAATGTGGTTCTGTCGGTAAGTGAGCTTTTGTCTGGCTTTTGTCTTTCGTTTTAAGAGTGGCGTCAGGGTGCGATGTCTTTGCGCGCGGACTTGCTCTGTCCTTATCCGCGCGATGCCTCTCTCTCGTGCTCTGCGCTTCTCTCTCTTGCCCTGCGCGATACTTCTCTCTCCTCTGCGTGCCTATGGTTCTTTCGTTTATCCTTATTCCTCGCCCTCGCCCATCCTCTTACTAATCACCTTCCTTATTCCATAGACCCCTGACCACCATCGACGCGACGCCGATGCGAACCTCGGCACGATGCGCCAGGTGGCGGAGTGCGCGGAGACGGACGAATTTGACCCTTAAATTGCTGCTGCGAGCGGGGACTGCTGGCGAGTATCTGTTTGCTTCAGCTGCGTTAAATTCTCCACGTCGGATCTCTCAAGCGACCCGGACCTCACGCATCTGCTCCGCCCTGCCTCCTGTTACATGTCATTGTCCGATCGCGTCGTCTGCCTTAGCAACGCATCGGCACTACTCCTTCCTCCTTCTCCACGCCCCTCCTTCAAGATGCTCGTGCCCTCCACCCTGCTGCTCCCTCCTCCATCTCCCCTCGCCCTTCCCGGCCTGTCTCGCGTCGGACGCCGCAGCGGCGTGTAGCATCGCGTCGTCCCTCACTCTCGCGTCGGCCTCTCCCCTCCACGCTGCTGCCTCCCATCCTCTCCTGCCCATCGCATCCCCGTCATCCAACCCTCCGGATCGTGTCGCACCCCTCCTCTAAGTCTCCTTGCCATCCGATCGTGTCTCTCCCTTGCACGGCGTGTCGCATTCCTACTTCACGTCCCGTATCCCCTCACATAATTAGAGTCCTGTAAAAGTAACTTATTTCCTAACTTGGTAAGTTTACTTAGCCCTTCGGCTTAGGTGGCCGAACTTTACTTTACTTTTCCCACGCTTAGCGAACTTAACTTATTGAAACTCCACCCACACGGCTACTCCCCACGTACAAAAATAAGTTTCTAGGGTTAGTATTGCTGCATATAAGCACATAATTTACATTATTCATGAGAAACACCAGGGTTGGTCCGTGACGTCCCGTTTCATCCGTACAATTCTTGACCCGTAGTAGATAGACATACCACGAGAAATCCGATTCAATCGGTGACCAAGCATCTCATTTCATGAGAATATATAAAGAATGTCTGCAGGACTTGTCATGTCCAATCTCGACTCACTATGGCAGTCGCAATTTTCAACACCGACCAACACCGGAAATTCTGGCATACTAAATGTCTGCAACTTGTGTGCTGACTGCTTTTCCCAGTCAAATTCGATATTTTCCTCACTGAATCAAACAAGAATGACATAAGGGCATTTAATGTGAGGGAAGTTGTCCAGATTGAGTCACCTTGTAACCTTCATTCAGTCAAGTTCATTTTGTTGATTCTCACTGTGATCAGGCCTCTGTTTGGAAAATGCAAGGCACAAACTTGGCACAATTATACGAATTGAGTTTGTGTCCATACCTCATGCTGGATTTCGAGCATCGCAACATGGAAGCTGTTCCAAAATGTCCTTGGAATGGTATTTGCACGACTGCTCAAGGCTGTTTTTGTGTAGAAGATGGCCCCAACGTGTTTGGACGAGCCATATACCGACTTTACTTGCAGTAACTTACAGAAACTTATGGTAACTGAAAGTAACGTAAGTTACTTGAGCTAACTTAGCCCGCCAAGTTCCATCAGGGAAATCAACTTATGCCATCAGATGGCATCATTTCCTGCCTTGTATAAGTAAACTCAAGTTAGCATATTTGGGACAATGGGGGACTGATTTAAGCAATCATATAGCTGCTATTATGCCGCAATAGTGTGATGGAACCTTTTACTTGAGCATAACTTAGGCTGTGGGCCTGTGGCTCTGCCGAGCACTCGGCGGGAGTTTGGCAGGAGTCCAACCACGGTGTTGGAAATTTTGGATACTTCCAAATCCTCCTCGCGTTGCAGTCTCACAAAGTCAGTCGGCCACTCCTGTGGAGATGAAGTAGAGTGCTCTGTACTCAATGCCAGCTGCCCGGTATTGGTGTAAAAATAAATGGCCTCGCCTTGCGACACAAAGTTCAATTTGAGCTTTGACAGCAACTTTGTGCTCCAGACGCTCCGAGTGCTGCGTGAAACATAGAGGCAAGAGCAGTATGAGGACCTAGGACAGGGATAGGGGCAGGAGGGACCGATCCACTGGCAGAATATCCAACTGGAGGTCAAACAACAGAGCAAAATGGGGTGGCATAAATACCCCAGTGGGTTTGGGAAGGGGGTTGGATTGGGTTGCCATTAAAGCTGAGGGCGGAGTGGTGGGTACCCCATGGTATAGTAAGGCCAATTGGTATCGATCAATTGACAGCTAAATGAGTGTCAGATACGGTATGATCTTGGCAGATATTTGTACCGGGGTCAAGATGACATGTTCCAGGATTGGCCTCATTTTTCCATAAACTTGGCTCACAACTGGTTGCTGACCTTGATCGAGTCTTCCTTGAACATTATGATTATGGTCTGTCCATGGTTCCCTACCCTGCATTCCATTAAAAACCTGTGTAAAACACCCCCACATGGCTTTAAACGGAACCATAAGGCCAAATTTGTCCCGAACGGTGGCTAACTTGGTCGAACTTTGTTGTACTTATGCTAACTTCAAGTTACTTAAAGTTACTTAAATGTACTTTTACTTTAATTTACTTGAGAAATCAACTTAGCCTGCCATAAGTTCATCTAAGTAAACTTTAGCAGGCTAAGTTAATTTACATAAGTAACTTAGTGAGGCATCACATAATTACTATCCCCGCCTCCGCGTTCCTCGCCCCTGCCTTATTTCCTCCTCCTGCACGCTGCTGCCTCCTATCATCCTCCACGCCACTGCCTCCTCTCCCTCTCCACGTCGCGTCGTCTGCCCTCTTCCGCGTCCCCGCTTGTTCACTTTTACTGATGCGCTTAACCAGCGGCCGCCCTCCAAGTCAACAAGATCAAGAACAGGGTACTCAAGCTCACGGGTGCGGTGCAGCGGAACAAGATCAGAATCGCGCAGCCGGCCACCGCCGCCGCGGGCACAGATACGTCGAGTCTTGGCGACCGAGCAGTGAGTGTTGTGCTTTTTATTCAGCGATGTCCTTTTCCCGCTCCGCTCCCCCTCCCCCTTGCACTAGACGCCGGACTCGCGGTTCCTCTACGCGTGCGCCGCTTTCACCGCCATCCCTTTTCCGTTCGCCACCCTCATACCGTACCTGCGCCCCTCCTTGATTCATCCGCGGCGCACGTGCCTACTCCCCTCTCTTTTGAATAAAACACTGCAAGTAATTCGAGTTACACGTAGATCGTGCTTCCTGTCAAGCAATGGATTTTTCAATTTGAAAAAAAAATCAGTCCGATGCTGTTCTTTGCGTGTGGTGCGACGATGGCAATGCCAAATGTGAAGTTCCGGTGGCGAACCGAATCGGGATTGTGTTTCCCGGTACGCGACGCTGGTCCGTTTCTTCCTTTTCCCTCCAGTGCAGATTTCCAAGACAAATTCCACTGGCGCTTGTTACTTGTCGCTTGTTGGGATCTAGAATCTGCCAATAGGTCGCTCGGAGACTTCCATCAGAAGACTTTCATTACTTATATCCGAAACAATCAACCCCGCTCGTGGCGTTTCTGCGGGGCGCGCACTCGTACATACGAGTTGCAACGTTCCCCGGGCTCTCCGCCCAACCTGATTCTTCAAGGGCCCCTCCTAATGCGAAGCACGCATCGCGGTTATGTTTCAGCAGCAAGACCGTTCGCCTCCGCCCCACGCACTCCTCATATCCGGCGCCAATGGCGTTACGTACGCGCAATGTTCTTCGTCGCCGGTCCCGATTTCTTGGGTCTAGCGCGGCAAACATTCATTCAATCCTCGACGTCCTCACTTCTTCAACCCCATGTGTTGACGCTGCTGGAGATCTGAAGCTGGGTCCATTGCGAGGTCAATGGTTTTCTTTTCCACGTAAGCTGAGGCACGACTCAGGCATGCCGTATCAATCACGCGCGAAAGCCCTTCCTCCAGCAACTCCTCCGCCGATGGCTTTCGTCGCCGCGTCGATCCGTACACTTTGATGTTTATCTATAATAACTCCGCGGGTAAGGATCCTAAAAATAGTTGATGATTGATTTTTCTCGTCCATCTGCCACCAACGTTGCGCAAACGCTTTCTTAGCTTCAATCGTTTCGAGTAAACGAATATTACATCCGCCCAGGCAATGAGAAAGGTTTCCGATATTCTCCAGTCCAAGGATTAGCGCACGACAGAAAGGCTGAAGAGCCTCGAGGCTGTCATTAACTTCTTCTTGGCAACGTGAGAGCCATCAGGGACTGTCGGACCGAGGGCGTGAAGACATGTCGGACCCGCCGATGCGAGTTCGTAAATTCAGAAGGGATTGTAGTTGTCTTGCACGCGCAGCGCTTAACGTTGTATAAATTTCCCTTTAAACTCGACGAAAATGTACAGGACAACGTGCAGAATGGAAACCATGTTATGCCTTGCGAGTCGGCGACTGTGAGAATATTCCATTGAGCAGAGAACAATTTCCCACCCGCATAGTTTTAATTGAAAAATCGGACATGAGGCTGCTTCTCCTGGGAAATGAGTGATATGAATTGGTATGGATCTGGTCAGATGAGTGCCGATACTTGAATAGTTGCCCGATAGCTTCTTGACCTTATCCACCTTGCACCCACCATCCCTACGCCGACACTCTACTTTTGTATCCACTGGCTTCGAACTTGTCAACTTCCACCGGACCTGCACCATGTCGAAGGCACCTCCCAAGCATGGTCCAAACCTGGGTGTGAGAGTGTTATCACTGGGTAGGGCCAACTTCTTTTGTAAACCTGCCATCTCTCATTCCCCATGTCATTTTTCAGACGGTGGTGGAGCTGGAGCACTCTCTGAGCTGCTGATACTGGAAAGAATGATGTATCGAACAAAAATTGAAGGCCATCTTGACACCATTCCCTCTCCATGTGAATGCTTTGAGCTGATTGGTGGAAATGGGACTGGAGGGTCAGCAATTTCTACTGAATAGTGCTATAAATCCTGAAGAATCATTCCCATTTTCCAGCATCATTGCATTGATGTTGGGTCGTCTGCGGATGTCAACAGCTGCTGCCATTTCAGCTTATCAGACACTCTGCCCTCAACCCAAAATGGGATCCACTGAACAGTTCCAGACTAGCAAGTTTGAGGAGGCCCTCAAGAAGATATTCAAGCAGGAAAAAATGAATGATCTCAATGCCGATGTTTGCAAAACGTATGTGGCCTGTCTGCCTAGAAAATTGGTCTGCTCACATGCACAGTTTTGTGTGCGCTATGAATGAAAGCAATATGAATGCTGGGATCCCCCATCTGTTTCGCTCATACAATACCCAGGAAGAACCAGCAAGCGGTTGTATGATATGGCAGGCAGCACGGGCCACCTCTGCTACACCTGGGTTGTTCAAACCAATGGGGATTGGACTTTCAAGGCTGAAGCAGCAGTATATCGATGGATGTGTTGGCAACAACAACCCGACTTCTTTGGTTGTTGAGGAAGCTAAGCAACTATACCCATCACACCACATCGTTCTCGTGACCAGCCTTGGGGCTGGACATCCTGACACCATCCAAATTCCAAAATTACGGAGTCTGAACACTATTGCACAGGTCATGAAAAATATTGCAGCTGACTGTGAGAAGACACATGAAGATAATGTCTGCAGATTTCAGAGCTCGGCCAACACCTACTTTCGTCTCAATGTCCAGCAGGGTATGCAAGCCTTGGAGCCCAAAGACTGGAACAAATTACCAGAGGTGTCAGCTCACACTGATTCATATCTGCGAACAGGTGATGCAAAATTGAAGCTGACAGAAGTTGTCAGGATAATCCTAAGTAGGTCAGATTTTTCTCCATGAGGCCATTGAACTAATGATATCATTAGATCCTGCCATACCAGTCTCCCCCATCCCTGAAAGTGGGTCAGTACTGAAACCTATCAACAACTGCACTCCACCATCAAGAATATTCCAGGGCAGACAGACCATTCTTCACCAAATGCACATAGCTTTCACACAGACAGTGGGCAAGCAAGTTATATTTGTGTTGCATGGATTAGGTGGTGCTGGGAAGACACAGATTGCTCTCAAGTTCATACAAGAATCCACCTCTCAGTAAGTTTCCTCACTGGAAAGTTTCAAGTGAGCTTATTTCTTTCAAGCTTGAGCAACATTTTCTTCATTGACGGTAGTTCCATTGACACAATCGACACAGGTCTTAAAAATTTAGCCAAGACAAAAATTGTTGGAGAGTCTTCACAGGATGCTCTTCAGTACCTCAGAAGCAAACAGGAGGAATGGTTGTTATTCTTTGACAATGCCGATGATCCAAAAATCAATCTGAATGATTATTTCCCCCAATGTGATCATGGGAACATCCTTATCACATCTCGAAACCCTGGACTTTGTGTCTATGCTGGCTCACATTCTCCTGTTTCGGACATGGAAGAAATTGATGCTATGGATCTATTGCTGAGAAGTGCAGGCCAAGAGACCACAGATGATAACAAAACAGCCGCTGTTCAGATTGTGAAGGTGAGCTGCCATGTTCACAAGTTGTGTATCTTCATTCATATTTTTCTAGGTGCTCCATTATCTTCCCCTTGCAATCATTCAAGCTGGTGCATTCATCTCAAAATCAGGAGAACTTGACAACTATCTGGCACTTTATGAACAGAATCGAGCTCGACTGTTGAGTCTTCTAGTGCACAAATTTGATTTCAAGTGAGGGTATCTTTTGAACAGTTCACAGGTTTTGTACCTGCAGTCACCACTGCAGTGCAATTGTCATGTCAGTTGAAACACAATAAGGCACATCCAACAGCTTGGGTTGTTGCTGTACGGAGTTGGGCAGGCTGGTCGTATCCTGGTGAAGAAAGTTCACCATATCAAGAAACCTGTGGAGGCCAGTGTGTATGATTCCCTGCTGCGAGACAGGTCACCGGAACCTGAGCTGCCAAACCTTTGCAGGTCACTTCCAATATTAAATGACCACTGACATTCTACAAGTGGTGTGAGCTCTAGTTTGAGTGAGAATAAACACAAACTGCTTCTAAATTGAGTTCATCCTGGAGTTTATGATGTCGATGACAACAAGATTGGGTATAGTATATCATTACTATCTGTATCATTGACTGATGTGTGCTGTTGGTTGTCGCCATCATTGAATGTGGGGTGATTGAAGATCATATCTGGGCCTGAATTTCTTGAGAAATAGCAACAAGTCTCTGCTTGATCCTTCCACCCGGTGACAACACTACCATTGCTCTTGAACACAATGGTGGAAGTGGTGGATATTCTGTAGAGGGCGGATGGGCTGGATTCAAGACCATCATGCGAGTATGAGAAGGGAATGATCATGAAGCGAATGTAATCAACACACCATGTAGGACCCTGCATAATCATTGGATGACCAGCAAAAATAGAAGTGAATCACATGCAAGCATGCATAATGAAATAGCAATCCCTTATGTGTGCACTATGCTGAGTCAATACAGCTTGAAATTGGAGATCGGGGCTGGATAACCATGGGCCGACGATTTCCAAGTAAGTGACCACAAGATTAGCTGATGCCTTTAGTCTTCTTGAAAACCAGTGGGGCAAGAAAACTTTATTACCATTGTGATTTTGATTTTGTACTGTTGGCTGAAACGGCGCAAGTCATTGATTTGTCAAATGACATAATTACAAGCCCTGGAGTCGACCTGTCTACTAACTTGAAGTCCTAGTCTCGGCAGCCATGAAATTTAACTGCCAAGGTGCAAGGTCCGATCGGAGAGATGGAGTGAACATTCGTTGCGAGTCCAGGCCGTGCGCGTGTGAAATTGAATAAACGGAGGAAAGCAAAGTTCCGGCAAATCCGATCAATGATCGGCCCGAAGCGTCGATCTGATCTTGTCGTCTTTGCTCTCACCGTCACTGCAGCGACGACGCAACGACAATGCCCAATTTTTGCCAGATGGACTCGAGTGCCCCGATGTTTGCCAACCTCCAACGAAAGAATGGGTTCACCCTGCCCGTCCAACTGCGTTTACTGTCCCGATACCGTCGAAGCACGCCGTATTTTCGTTGCAAAGGTGCGTCTTTTGCTTTCCGTGTTTCTTCTGTTGCTACAGGAACGCTGACGCCGAGGCCAACACAGTATTCGTTAGTGCGTATCCCCGTCGCGTGTGCATTTTTCGCGAGATCCTCATGATGATTTGCCGCAGACCTGACCACAGGTGACGCGACCTCGATCGGGACCTGGGCACAATGCGCGAGGCGGCGGAGAGTGCGGAGATGGACTTCGACCCGCAGATCGCTGCTGCGAGGGGGCTGCTGGTGCGTTTGTCTTTGCTTTTGTCTTTTCCACCCTCAACGGCGCTGTGACACGACGCGTCGACGCTGCTCCGGCGCGGATCGCGTCGAGTCGGACCGTCGCACTTCCCTGTTTCCCGGCCTATCCCTCCCTTCCATCAAGTTCCATGACGTGTCGCGTCCATGCTCCGCCATGCCCTCTCCTTCATGTCCCTTCCACGTTCCGTCGCATCCTCCTCCACGTCCTGTATCGCTTCGCCCCCTCCACGTCTTATCCTCCCCGTCCCCCGCCGACTCCACCCTGCTTCATGTTTGCCTCCTCCCCGATCGCGTCTCGCTCTGCTCCAGCGCATCGCTTCGTGTCTTCTCCGCGTCCCAGTCTCCTTGCGTCGCCTACCCTCCTCCCCTCCTTCATGTACCCACTTGCTTCTTACGCCCTGTATCATTGTGTCGTCTGCCCTCCTCCGCGTCGCGTCGGTTCCTGCCTCGCTTTCACATTCACGCCGTGTTGCATCTCTCCTCCACGTCTCCTTGTCTCGCCGTCTCCCCTCACTCTGTCCCACGTGCTCCCGCTGCCCCCGCTTTCCCCCTCCATCCCCTGTCCCACTAGTGGGCCACTACCGCGGGCTCCTCTATCCAACTCATACTCATCTTGTTTCTCTTTGCAGCCATCACCCTCCAAGTCGGCAAGATCACTGGCGAGGTGCAGCAGACCGACATCAAGATCGCGCATGCCGCCGCCGCGGGCTTGGGGGCGGCTTGGGCCACTACACTCAGCGGTGAGTGATTCCTTCTTACGTTCCCTTTTCCTCTTTACGTTCGGAAGCGGGACGATGCTGCGCCGCGCTACCCGTCCAGTGTACAGCGCGCTTCGACTCGGACTCCCTATCGTGCGCGCCCGGGGGCTCGGGTCTATGTCGCGTACGCACACGGGCTCGGGCTCCGCGTACACGTTCCACGCGCTCAGGCACGCGGAGGGCTCCCACTCGCACAGCAGGAGCAGGAGCCACAGCTCTCGTGCGCATCTTGCATAATTCATCACCTCTCTACCTCCCTCGCGTTCCACCTGCTCCAGGTCCCCATCTTTGCCCCTCCTTGATTCGTCCCCGCCCCATCCTACCACGCGCTATTCACAACTTCCCCTTCTTTTCTTTCTATATTTACATGCATCCCAACCTTTCCTTTCTCCTTCGCGCCCCCTTCTGCCCCTCTGGACCCAGTTCCGACAATCTTTCTCGAGCAAGGACGATGTGTAGCCCCATCGCTCGCTCTTTCATTAATGCTCTACGCGATTGTTTCCAATGTTATTTTTTTTAGTTCGATGTTTTTTTTTTGCGTGTGATAAGAGCATAATGCCGCGGCATTGGTAGAATTGGAAACAAACTAGGTGCTCGAGCAGTTTCGGATGGACTGTTTTCGATGCTGGTGCGTGAAGTCCCTCCATTCTCTTCCTTCCTCAGGTCCTTCAAGTTCACGCGAGTGTTTTCCTTCTCGTCGTCGGCCCGGTTCCACTCCCACCCGGATTGCTGCCTCCCAAAGATATAAGTTTCTCCTTGACGGCACCTTTTTTCAACGTTCGAAACCAGAAGACTAAGGCTCTATGAATTAGGTATGGGATGATTCTTCTGCATACTTGGTCACTTGCCTAATTCAGCCAGAAGTGCAGCCTTAAACTTGCATCTGCGGCATCAATCCGAATCGACGAACTGCAGACCTCAAAAATTAAAATTGCGTGTCAGTCGGTGTTTCCAATTTCTTCTGTCAATGCGAGCACGATGCAGCGCGATGATGGAGGGAACGAGGTAGAGCAAGAGAAGGCCAAGGCATGGCGAGGCGGCTAAACGAGGGTTTCGAGTCCGGCGGCGAGCGCAACACAGATAGATTCTTCGGAGTCTGAGATGCACTTATCTTGTTCTCGTATCGCTCTCTCAATTTACAGTGCAGCTCGGTCGCTCTCTTGACGTGAAAATATTGTTCGGTGTCGTCTTGCACAGGGCGGACATCCTTCGGCCATATGTAGCTGCGGCATTTGTATCTCTGTGGACTTCCGGTGGTACGAACCATAGAGCTTAGGCATACGTGAGAGATGCTGTCTTATTTTATCTGCAACAAATGGACTCACTTGATCATGACAGGAAACGTTGTCGGTGATAGATTCCATGATACAGGTTGCAGGTCCCGTCACTCACAGTCATTGAGCAATGAGACGAAAAAAACGGACTAAGAAAAACGCCGAAAAAAATTGTGTAATGTGAAAAATAGATTAGTGAATACAACCTCATCTGTTTTGTTGTAAAGGTCGGCGGGGTGGGGCGTTGCTATCTGAGTATGATTTCCTCCGCCGATTTAACTACGTGTTTCTTGTTGAAGCTCCATGGCTCAAGAATATTGATCGTGGTCGCGGGAATGGTGACACCCACCACAAACAAAGCCTTGCCAGTGGCTTGGTGTATGTGGAAAACAACTGGTCTCAATGTACATTTTGTGGAAATTCTCTTTGAAAAATGTTGCCGGGAAGATAAGATGGACATGCGGGAACGCAACTGACTATGCATCGTTAGCGGACATACATTAACCCAATTCAACCACAGGCCATTCAATTATGTACGAGACGCGATGTGTGAGGCCATCACAGCCGAATATCCGCGATAGCCGTACACTCTACGTTTCCCTTCGAAGCGTGTGAGATCCAGAGATCTGCGACCCCTTGCTTCTACATGTCCGCTTGGGCGCTTCACTCGGACATGGGGGACCGAATAGGCCGGATATGAAACCCAAACGGGGAAAGATTTGATAGGAGTTCTACCAATCAACTCAAGATTGCAACTGCAACCTCGGCTGACGCAGTGAATGAATAGGGCATGTTTCCGTAAAACCAGCGATGTCGATCTTCCCATTTACACTTAACCGCGAAGAAACAAGACTGTTGTACTAGGTCTTTGGGTTTCAATCGTTGCAGTCGATCAGGAAGCCTCACATGAAATTCCGGGACTGGCAACTGGGTAAATTCTAGACGAGTGAATGGTTTGTCTATGGAAGCAGGCCTGTGAATAGACAGTTATAGACGGGGCTAGATTCAAGCCTGGGTGAATTCATCCCTTCCCCCTCAATCTAGGCGATCTCGGTTGCATTTTTCCCCTAGGCTCCCTCAGCACGAGTGCGCGGACAATTCGACGCTCAATCTGTTTCATCACCTCAATGGAGGACATAATGAATACGACCACCTTGAACATATGGTTCCTGAAGAGCTGTGTTACCGTTGCAGAGTTGGAACTTGGCGTACTTGCATTCCAGGTGCGCAAGCACGCGAGTTCAACTGATGCGCCACGCAAACTAGTCACTGCGAAACCCCAAAATGTCGAGATCCGGACAATGCGTATTTTTAACCTGCTTGTATGTCACGGAGGAGCCCTGACCTGCCCAGCAGTCCAAATATGCAATCAATCCGGTGTCCCGACAAGGCCAATCACACCAACCTCCTCGAGCTGAATTCATGTCCGGACAGGCCGGACAGCCCAAATTGTCTCCCAACACCTGAAATTCCCTCATACCTGTCCAGACCCAGACACAGGGGGACACAGGCACTTCCTAAATTCTCTAGACAGATGGGCATTTGACCCAATTCTGTGTCGATCCAGATCCCGACAATTTGGGATTCTATTAGTACATATACCCGCAACTCCGTTGGATCAAATACTACGATGACGTCAATCGCGTTCGGCCGACGATTTCAAGTTATCCTTGTTTCTTTTGCAAGCCTCCACAACTTGACTCATACATTTTTTCTCACTCTTTTAGTACAGCCATGTCTGACGCGTCCTCCAAGTAAGAAACGTCAATGAGTCTGCCCTCCCTCCCATGGATGGTGGAATTGGAGCTTGGTCTTTCGTACGCAGATATCTGCCAATTCTACCGTGGCGTTAGAATCTAACCGATCGACAAGTCGGCATGTTCAACTAGTGAATATCGGTGAAGTTATCTTTTGCATCAACCTGGATAAAACATTGATAGGTCTTTTAAAACTATTTATTAAATGTCTTTACGATGCCTACCACAATACTTTCACAGTGTGGATTATCTTGACCTGAACTGGGCTCAAACGCTTGAGAGATACTGTGAGCATGTCACACAATATTTTTCTGATATTCTTTGCATCACCTCTTGGGTTCCTTTTGAATGAAAAACACGAAAATGGCAAGAGATATTCAAATGAATCCAGAGTAACTGCCGGATAATATTTTTGTCTGATTTCAGTAAGACACAGATAACTATTGGCAGAAATAACAAAAAGATATTATGAAGACATTTTGAGTAACTATTCGATTTATCATGCGTACAAGACAACTTCTGCTACTAAGTAATCAAATGCAAAGACCTTATTTACGATTATCGAGCGACCTCAGTCTCGCCAGATATTTATCCAAGATGTGCTGCAGAGGAAGCATTCAGCGAGCACGAGCTGGAGCTGATGCTGCGTAGGGGTGGGCGGATCTGCACCGGTGCTCTGCGCCTGTGCGTGGGAGAGCACGGGCGACGGCATGGAGCCGAGGGTGTTAGAACGCTGGTGGAGCATCGATCTCCAGTTCATCGTGGAGGTTCCACCTGTGACTATAACTGAGAGATAACGCGTAAATCGCCAGACAAGCCTGAAGGACAGGGGAGACAAACCCGGTCATTCTCTCGGTTTTTATCAATTAACTGGCGGCGAACATCCTCGTTAGATTCATTTCCTTCCCTGAGGACCCTGAGGTCGTCTGCACAGAGAGCTAGCGACGGCTTCCGTAATTCCGCACGCTTTCCGCCCGACGCATCATTGTCAAGTTAGATTTGTTCCCGATGGACCGACAAGCTTGTCCCGGCTTACTCGGGTCCACCTTCCTTCGCTTTCGATGGGTGGTGGTGGCGATCTCCTCAAAGCTTGCCCTAGCTTACCTCACAGTTGTGAGTCTTAAGTTCTAGACTTGATTCCCACTCGAAGAAATTGTGACATTGGTGCTACTGTTACATACACGCAGTGAGTCGGAGCGAGGTAGGTAGGTAGTATTACACGGCTAGTCCCGCTTAGGAACGCCGGTCGGCGGTTTCCAAGAAATATCAATGATGCGGATCCTCTACCCCTTGACCAGCTTGACGTCTTTGTTGGACGTGATTCAGGCCGAAGAGAACTTAGCGCTTAGGGTCCGACTGGAGGTGAGGTGGGCCCGACGAGGGCGGCGCCGATGGGAGCGTACTCCCCGACGCGGGCGGCGCAGATGGCGACGTAGCCTGATAAGCGGCGAGAATCGGCGACTTTCGTGTTGCTTACGGAGCTCGACAAGACTCGACAAGACTCTACAAGACCCGGTTCCTGATTTACCCGGGGTGCCAGAAACGGCATCCTGGGTTACGGCATTCTCCGTTTAGTATTATACTCCAACCGTTAAACTCTCAGCATCTTCTAGCTGCCGAGCTGGGCCTAGCATGACCTAGCTCAGTATCCTTCTCGTCTTCATGTTGAACAAGGCTATCGGTCTAGGCGATTGCCCGTTCTAAAGATTTGGATACCTTCAGTGCCCTTCTCGTCATGCTGAACAGCGGATTCAATTTAGGTGATTGACATGCCACCTCTTCTTCCATGAGGCTCTCTCGTAAGGACACACTGCACGATAGATTCTGCTAGTACCTGGTGTCATGACGCCTTCCAGAAGGCGATTCTCTTGCGGCAATACAGCTCCCAATATCTGGCGTTAATGAACTGTTCGAATTGAACCCACTGCACGTGTCCCCGAAGCCGGAGTTGGGGTGCTATATAATAGCTAAATGTGAGCGGCAGAGTTGATTGTCAGTGCCATCGGATACAATATCCCTTCTTCTCTTCCTCCATCTTCAGCATGCGCCGGTCCTTAGAGCTGTCCTCGAGCCTCCTTTTCCAAGCCCAATCGGAATCACTCCCATGGCACGAGCGAATCGCACTCTCCTATGAGCGGGCCAAAGCGATCGCGGCTCTCTACAGTTGGGCCCACTTAATTCATACATGGTTGCTCTTCTAATCGTCCGTAACAGAGCTTACTGCAGACGATGTCCTGAATGTGTCCCCGAACTACTGGGAGTTTCATACAGACCCTATCCTTATGATGGATGGCGCAGTCGCAACACTGCTTACAATCCATTATAATCTCTGCGTTGGAACCATCGCCATGTTCCCTGCAGGGAAACAGAACGTTCTGAAACAACTGCTCTCTTTCGAGGTTTCGTGCGTCTCAAATTTAGAATCTTGGCGCTCCGGCTGATTCTCCTTCAGAGGACAATTTTGCATGACGGAGTTGGGCCACGGGCTGGACGCCATCCAGCTTGAAACTACGGCAACTCTTCTGGACTCCGGGGAACTTGAACTCAATACGCCATGCGATGCGGCCGCGAAGTAAAGTTTCATAGCATTCCACCCAAGCACCACTAACGTCCATCCGCCAGATTTATGCCCCCAACCACCCCTTGCGGCATCCCCTGTGTTGCCGTGGTTTTCGCACGGCTCATTGTTGATCATCAGGACAGAGGCGTCAAGCCATTTTTGGTTCCGCTTCACAATGGTCGCACGATGTACCGAGGGATTACGTCTAAGTGATTGCTACCCATCTTATTCTAACCAGTTTAAGACTGACGTCCAACAACAGAGTTCTCTCTCCACGGGGAGCATCCCGCCCTGTCCAGCATGCCCTGACGTACTTTCGTAAAGTCAGACTGCCGGGTACCGCACTTTTGGGAAACATGAACAAACCCTTGAATGCCAAGATCGCGTTCGCGCACAGTATATCGAGGGTCATTATCGGAACGCTCTCCATGGGTGCCATTGCTTTGTCGTCCATGCGCATTAGTAGCTATGTTGCCGGCCGGTACAGCACAAGGCGCCGAGTGATTGACGCTGCAACCGGAAAATCCAAGCCCATCATATCATTCAGCACCCAGAAAATTCCGATTTTGACGGCGCTTGCTCAAACAGTGGTTATGCGGGCCTTTTGCGACAAGTCTTATTCCTTCTTCACATCGACGCAAGACCTATCCCAGAAGCATTTCCTTGCCGCCGTTTTCAAGACCACCATCGTTCAGCATCACCATGCTATCCTCCCCGTTCTGGGAGACCGGTGTGGGGCACAGGGGCTGTTTGAGGTCAACCAGCTGTCGGTTGTTCATGTGAGCGAGATTTAAAAACTGTCATTTCGATACTGACTTTTACCCGTCAGGCAGACACCCGTGGCGCCGCAATTGCGGAAGGGGATGTGCTAGGAATATCCATTCGTACGTTGAACCTAGGTGGCAAGGTGTCGTTGTCTCATTGACTGACTGCTTATAGGGTTCGCCGTTGACCTGATTCTCGGACGAGTGTCGCCTCCACATTACGCGAACCCCGACAGTGTTCTCGCCCAACACGAGAAATCCATGATTTCTGAACTTCGGGACATCGTGGCGCGCTCGGGGAAACATCGCGGTTCGCAAATGGACTCCATGATACTGCCACAGTGTCAGAGCCTTATCGAAGCCGTTGGGAATCGCATCGCCTACGACGCCGCCATAGAGAGCGGGGTGGATCCCTTGATTGTTAATTTATATGTTGCTAGTGTCCTCAAACACGACACCGCGTGGTATGTGGAGCATGCCAACCTTTCGCGCTCCAGTCAGAGGGAGATGGAGCGGGATAGTGTCGAGGCCCTCTACCCGAAACTCGACCTCTTGCTGGCCATGCTGGACGTGGAAAGCTGCGTCACTGCGCCCATCGTCTCTGATGAGCGGTGGAATAGCTATGTTCATGGCCTCCCGTCATTCACTGGCCCTATCCCTAACATTGTAAACGAGGTGCGATCCCACCTGTAATGTACGTTATCTGTAATTTATAATATATGTACTTGATGTAGAACCACTACCAGTGTATTTTTCCGATAGAACGCACAGAAATTAAATACGGCTTTATCAACCATCTGTCAAGCGTGCAGATCTCCGCGGAAGTTCCCATGAACGCGGCGTAACAAGTGAAACGTTGAGCGTTGAACAACTGTCCAGAACTGTCCACGGTGTGATGGTTGATTCTGTTTAATCTCATGTTATTGCGGGCTGGAGACCTGATACGCGAGTAACTCTACAGCCACCGTGGCAATCGACCTATATCGGATTTTATGATTTTGGTTTTTTTGGCGCGTATTTCCTCCGCCGATCCGTCCGGACTTGGAGTGCCCGAAAATTCAAAAATGCTACTTCGCTGAGGAGGTCCGAATTCCAGAAGTATATTGGATAATTCGTTGAGTTCGAGACGACCTAGGGTGTTGGTAGTGAAGTTATGTACTATGTAGAACTTGGAACGTTATATAATTCGCCTCACCGGTTTGCTTACGACGGGCAAAACAATTAGGCAAGCTTTCCTACTGCCAACACACACTGGCTACATACTTTGTTCCACCTGAAAGGCCCTGTATTGGAGCAAGGAAGCCAGATTTCTGAAAGGTGTTGCAAGGATCGGGGATTGACTGTACTTGTTTGTCTTCCGTAAACTCCTGTGAACCACGCGAGTCCGTAGGCAGCCTGAACATACTCCATTCTGACTTCCGGGCTTCAAAGACAGGAAAAGGTGGCGTTGCAATTTGGAAACCATAGCCAACAAGTTCAAAAAAGGGACCTTGTTGGAAACCCGCCTCGATGAAACCTTTGTGGACCTCTTTAAATAATTATGTGCGTGGTTCAATTTGGAGCGAGAGCAAAGACTGAGAAAGGATAAACGGAAATATCTGAATACTGTTCGTAAGTATGGGCGAGTTATTTAAGAGACGGTCTACTTTGCGAGGCACACCAGTGGTCGGATGAAAAAGGACAAGAAAGCATTGGAAAAGGAGGCAATCAAATGATCGACCGATCGGGCCGAACTTGGCTGAGAGACCGGCTCGACAGATGGCCTCTGCTCAAGGGGCTACCATGATAAGGAATTTCCTAATTAGGAGGAGGGGGGGGGGTCCCTCTGGGTGCTGAAAAATGTATTTCATACCTGTTTTCAAAACTCGTTGAAATGCACAGAAAAACACCTAGAAAAAAAAATCGGAAGTATTTACCGGCAAACTTGATCAACACTAGTTGAAGGAAAGTTTTCAACATGCCCTTTGTGAGCTCAGACCTTGTTCAGCTCTACCCCACGAATATAAGCCCTTTTTCGCCAAATCTGATTCACTGAGTTGAATCATATCATTCACGTGATTATCTCAGCCACCCCAGCGAGTTCACCTAAATTTACCCTGAAGAGTCTGGAAGCACCTGGAATTAACCTGAAATATGTTTGGTATAGTATATGCAGCTCCCTGTGGTGTCTGGATGACCTGGGAGCGGTTTCTGAAAAATTTCGACCTCCCAAAAAGGCAATTTGATGGCACGTGCCTGCTTACATAGGGGGGAGGGTCTACCAAACCTCTGAAAAATGTATTCCGACCTTGGGTGTTTTTTTCGGGGATCGGTAGCCCCTTGCCTCTGCTCGTCTTGACGGCCCAAAAATTTACTTGCTTTTCTACGGGCCCCCCCGACTCTTGAAAAAATAACGGGCTGCTTTACTTTACTTGCTCATCCCCGTCCAGGCTGCGTTTGCCGCCCGATTCCGCCGAAGCGCATTTTTTGCGTCAGCTTGGCGTCAGCATTGCAGGGGGTGCGTTCTACTTTTCTGCGCTTTTACACAACCAGTTCCAGATCTCCAACGGCGTACCTGGGGCACAGAAGCATGGCACCATCGCACAGGTCGACGCGATGTCGCTCGCAAACTTCGGCACGATGCGCGAGGCGGCAGAGAGGGCCAAGACGTACAACTACGACCCGCAGGTTGCCGCTGAGAGCAGGGCTGCTGGTGAGTGTTTGATTCCTTCTTTTTTGCTATTATTCGCATCCATCGGCGTTGTTTCGTGTCCTCCCTCCTCTTTGGCCACGCCCATCATTCTCCGTGTCGCCTCCGGCGTCCCCTTCTCCGCGCTGCTCGTACCCGATCTCTACGATCGTCGATGTCACCCAATCCTCCCCGTCCAATCTCGTTCAGTGTCGAATTCCTCCTCCCCGCTCCCTCCTGCGTTTTCCACTTCGTTGCTCTCGTGCTCCCTCTCCTCCTTCTCATCTTGCCGTCCCTCCTCCCCCTTCTCGCCTCGCCCGCCCATTCCACGTTCCATTTGTGCCTGCTCCACGCCGCTGCCTCCCTCTCTGTACCCCGCCTCAATCTCGTATCGTATCGTGCCCTCATTGTACCCTCCTCCGCTGTATCAATCATTTTCCTCCTCCTCCCTTGCACGCCCACCACCCCGGTTTCTGCGTTTATCTTTTCTTTTCGCAGTCACCGCCCTCCAAGTCGGCAAAATAAAGAACAAGGCGAGGTGTAGCCAAGATCAAGATCGACCAAGCCGCCGCCGCGGGCTCCGACGCGGAGTTTTGAGGTTGATTTAATGGCTAAGCAGTGAGTATTATGATTCCTTCCTAATGATCTCCTTTCTTCCTCGTTTCTGTTCCATGCACCAACCCACTGCTACTTCTGCTAGACATACGGTAGACGACATCTCTCACTTCCATCCGCGCCACTCTTTCGCCCTCCCTTCTGATTCCTACTCCGACCCCCCACTCGTTCGCCCCCGCCCTCCCTTCGACCCACCCACATGCACCATCCATCTGCATCGCCCACAGGCTCTACCCTTTTGTCGCGTCCCCGCGTCGGTCGCACTCACCTCTTCGCTCTTTTTCTATTCGCCTCCTCTGGTATCCGTCTTCCATTCCTCCACGCGCCTATCCTTCCGTTCTCCCTCGCGTCGTCTCGTCTAACTTTCCATCGCTTCATTCACGCTCGATCCCACCCGTATAGATTCCCAATTTTATTTTTTACGTTATGTTAACGGACACAGTTTTATTTTGTTTTATGGGACACACATCCATCTTCTTTCTCTCTTCAACTGTTTCCTCTCCCTTCGCCGCACTCACTAACCTGGCCCTCTCAGAACGAAAGCAACAACCAACGTCGCGAGCAAGGACCGTGTCCCCCCAACGTGTAGCTTAAATTTTCACTCCCGGATCAGTAACCTCATGTTAAGTAGTGGATTCTCGTTCAAAATTTTAGCTCGATGCTCGTTTTTTGGGCTCGGTGCGACAGAGCTTTAGCCGGCTAAAGTGCACTCGCCGTCCCGAAATAAAGATCGGACCGAAGCGGGATTGCTCGGCCGGTTTCGGATGTTTTCCCAAAGGTGTGTGATATCAGGCTACTTCTTCATTCGAGAGCTCCAAGACAACGACCAAGTTAAGCTACAAATAAAGACGAACTACGTCACAACATCGTGCAGCTTATGCTTTATGAAACTCACAAAGTCGCGGCTAACGCCGTCGACGTCCTGAACAGAATTCCACACAAGTTGCCTGGAATCTGGATGCCATAGGATTCTTTTGCCAACAGGTCGATGTTCGGGGACTTGCATCTTGCTGGACTGCCGTTCGAGGCGTTCACTCGGCCGCAAATCCAGCATCTCATTACCTCCTGCAGCAGCGGTCTGTGTCCAAATCATCACCCTCGATGGTCGAATCCGTTGCTGGCGGACTCTCTGCACCAATACTCTCTAGTCACAAGCAATTCTTTTCGTCGGCGGTCTCGGACTGGTCTATGATTTTTTTTCTTCGTTGTAAATCCGAAACTGCATGCCGCGGCATGTACTCAATCCTCCCAGTTTTCAGCCCCGCGCCTCCTTTGCAGGTATCTTGGCCATGGTTTTCCTTCCGCCGCTTTGGAATTACCCGCTTCCGTTTCATTTTTTCTTTTCTTTTTTGAGGTCTCCACTTCGTCTACGCGGATTCATGCGACAGCACACGCAATTTTGAGCACTGCATTTCTGCACCTCTGGATTTAGCGAGTCCTAGAGTGCGAAAACATCTGACTTGAATGTTTTTCACGTTTTGATTTTTGTCTTGGTCCGGCGCTACATGTATTCACTCAATATTCCGAGTACTCGTCTTTGCCGCACTTCGGGAAATCTGCAGCCATCGCATGGTCGACGGTGCGCGGGAAATCGGAGTGTGAGACAGCCGGCCTCGTTCCGCCTCAAACAAGGCTATGTAGCGCGTCACAAATAAAAAATCCATTCATTGGTGATACTTTAATGCGAGGTTGCTGATCCAGACAGTGATTCGAGCGTGAACTTTGCATGCTCGCACTTGACTGGCTTCTTATTTAATCATCACGGTGAGTCCGCGATTGAGGCACTCGGTTGAGAGGGTCACTTGATTTTCGACCTAGGATGGGCTGTCATCAACTGCACTTGTCGCCACATCTTGACAAGATAGTGTTAAAGCCAATATCTATTGTCACACGTCTGATGATGACGCCTCTTAATATATCCTTTTCTTGAGTGGTGGCGAGCCATTTGCCAACATGCGCCACATCGACAAGGTGACTAATTTTAAATCTGCTGAGCGCGCGTCAACGTCAATCTTTCAGCGAAACCTCGACACTCAGGGCGCTTGAGGCCTACCGAAGCTGCCGAGGATAATTACTATATCGGGTGTTCCCGTTTGATCCTAAACCCCCATGTGTTCACGCAACCCCATGGGGAATTCTCGTTGATGGTAAGCTCATTTCTACCCCGTTTGCTTCGACAAAAATCTGGAAAGCGTATTCATCTCCAAACCATTGGTGTACCAAATATCTAGGGGATCTGAGGGCTAAAGCGGACAGAATAAATTGAGTGGAAGAATTTGTGACAGTGCCAAATGCCTGCCAAAACTCGCTTCCACATGTTGTCCCATTTCTGAACGCTTATATCTTTCCACAGACGCCTCCAAGAATTCTGAAAATTTGAGATACTGCGGAACACATGTACAAGAGCTTAAGTTTGCGTGCCGGAGGAATTAAGAGCAGCAAGCAACTTGCTATTCCATGCCAGCACCGCCGTGGACAGAAGGGGGACTAGGATACTGTACTATTTCGGCCGTAGGTTCACACCATGTCACCCGTCACCTTACATGTTCACTGGTTAGATATTCAAACCCCATCTGTCACCATTACCTCCTTGTAACTGTTCATTCGTCATGCTCATTCCGTCACGCAAGCCGCCAGGCCCACTGGCCCGCCCGGTCCCTCTCAGGCAGCTTGGTGCTGCCTTGGGTCTCCCATAGAAAGATACTGCACGCGAAGCATCAGCGCCTCGTTGGTGATGTCTGGAGCAGTCGTGCTGAAGTACTGCCCAGGCTGGGCAGCCGTGACAGCTGTATTTTCGAGAGAAAGAATTTTTGCGGTGGAGAGGAATGGCGATGGAAGTATATTTTCCACTTCCTGCAGAATAGAAAGCAGACGAGTCGTGATTTTTCGAACCAGGGGTAGGGTGGGTGCCCACATCTTGCCTTGTCCGATCTATTCAGACGTTTTGGAAGCGCTTGATATTGTCCGTGGGTAGAACAGTAGGGATGAGGAATAAATTGAATTTTTTTCGCCAGACACAAATATCTACATGCTCTGCCCGTCAAAAAAGGGTACGGCCGGCTTCCTCCGGTTCATAATATGATTGTCCCTGCTCAATATTTTCTCGTCGACGGATAAATTGATTTTACACCCTTTTCCAGCTTCGAAAATTAAGATGTTCATCCATCCGTCGTCACCGTCACAGGTACTAAATAGGTTCAGTTCACGACCCTCTGTCACCCGTCACCTGAACCTACGGTCAAAATAGTACAGTAGTATATTCCGGGGGTCCTGTGATGGTCAGATGCGCACACTTTTCCAGGCTGCCAACAAATTCCATCAATGATCGGCAGATCGGCAGATCGGCCCGAATATGCCCGAGGTCGGTCGCTGTCGGTCGTCTCCCTCTTTGCCATCACGATATCGATACTCAAATCCTTGTGACCCGGCTCCCGCAGAAGCCGTGGCTGTACTCAGCCTGCAAACCCACCCCACAAAATCCTACGTCGTTGGCGGGAAAGCAACTGTCAACGCAGTTTCGATGTTGTCATCGACAAATATAAAGCGGGCGCAATGCGTATAAAGCTCCGACTGTGACAGCCGCACTGCCCCAATCCATTGACCCATGTCTCTTCCTAGCAGAACTACTGCCCTAGCAGTGGGAGCCGGACCTTGTGGAATGGCAGCGGCTTTATCTCTACACCATCAGGGAATTCAAGATATCTTGATTGTAGACGCTGTCCTTGCTGGCGAAAACTCCTCGAGGGCAATGGTAATCCAAGCAGCAACTCTCGAGGTACGTATTCCCTCCTCCAGTTAACCACATCTAACCTCACGGTAGGCCCTCAGCACCGTCGGATGTCTCGACACCCTTTTGACGTTGGGAGACAAAACAGAGCGCCTTGGTCTGCACGATGGCTCGTCGGATTTGATATCCGTCGACTTCTCACTTTTGTCACCGTACACCAAATATCCATTTGGTTTAGTTCTTCCTCAGGCCAGTACCGAGGCCGAGATGCTAGGCACACTGGACCAACTTGGGATCAAGGTTTTGCGACCGTTCAAGGTTGTTTCCTTGAAGCATTCCCAGGAAAAGGAGCGCACTGTTGACGTCGGGTTCGAATCGGGGGAAATTGTGCAGGCCAAGTATGTTATCGGGGCAGATGGCGCAAATTCAATGGTGGGTCCGCCGTGTTTCCGGGAAAACTCTGTTTTTGAATGGGCGGAACAGGTACGCCACGAAGCAAGAATTGCTTTCAATGATCCCGATGGCGATGAAGAGCATAATTACGGGAGCCTTTCGCAAATAGCTCTCGGAGACGTGGCATTCTCCTCCCCACCCCAATTCCCGCCTCCCGCGACCCGCGTAATGGCCATGATTGCGGAAGGGAGCTTCGCCCTCCTCGCGCCATTTCCCACCAGCGTCTCCCCGGACAAGGACCGCATCGTGTACCGCTTCGCATGCGGCGTCCCCCCTGAGGACGGCACCATCCCCCACGCACCTAGCACCGAGTACTTCCAATCGCTCCTCAACCGCTTCGGCCCCCCTGCCCTCTCCTCCGACCCCGCGGTCAACCCACACCCGACGCACATCGAAAAGACGTACTGGTCCTCGCGGTACCGGACCCGCTCTGCCATCGCCGAGCGCTGCTTCACGCGGCTCGGAAATCAATCCGACGGCGGCGTCGTCCTCCTCATCGGCGACGCCGCGCACATCCACTCGCCGTTGGGGGGCCAGGGCATGTCCCTAGGCATCCGCGACGCCATCAGTCTCGGCGCCGCGCTCAAATCGCACATCGATCTCTCCGAAGCGTCCGATAAGTTGCTCGAGGATTGGGCGGTCGACCGGCACGAGCGCGCCCTCTCTGTCATAGCCCTGACGAAGCAGACCATGGAATTGATCACCGCTCAGCGCAACGCCTGGCCGCCCCTGCGGTGGTTGGGATTTACTTTCCTGCGATTCCTGGGCCGGTTTGCGTTCTTTAAACGCATGGTTGCGTACAGACTGAGCGGACTGGCAGAGATATGAGGATAGGTCGCAGAAAGTATGTATGTATTGTATTTTTATCTCCTACCAGTGGCAGTAATAGCGATGATGTGTCTGCCATATGCTCTCTTCTCTGTACCGATACGATACAAAAGCCAGTCCCACTCAAAAAAGAATCATCGGAGTTGTTGAATCACAATTGGTAGAGATTAGGATATAAATGAGATAGGCGTAGAATTCAGGGGTTCAGTGGCAGACCGTACTCGTGGCTATCCAGACGGCCAACAAGCTGGGAATTCAACATTTTCGCAGGGAATCTTGATTGGTAAATTATCTCAACAAAGGGATGCTGTGGTCGTCTGCGTAGAACGCAATATTCACATTACGCTGTCAAGATATCCAGATACGTACGCCGTTCAACACCACAGCGACTGACAATTTAGCCGTTGACGCTCTCAATATGTGTGTTCCTACTGCGTCAGGTTACAGCTGTTTGCAATGAGGATGACACTTCGCCAAAACTCATAAATAAGAGCAAATTTGACCGGCTCCTTTGCTCTTGGCATTGCGCACTCATTTCTCCATAAATTTCGTTGATTTCAGGTGCGTTCGAGAGGGCGTAATCCGCGCTTTCGATCCATGCCAGTATCGTCGGCTAGTTAGTGACTCCTGAGTTTATGAATATTTGGTTCAAACGATTCCGACCTAGTCTCTCGTAGACAGACGCTTTAACATACGACGCTCGTACCTCGCGTGTTAAAATTCCGACCCAGACTTTAATCCACCATTACTCCGTCAATTCTCATCCAATTTCTATAAAATAAAATTTACCTCGGAGGTGGTCCCATGGCAGAGGTTTCCATGGCGAGAAAAAATGGTTTAACCCCGAAATCGGGGCACTGTGAGTCACTTCTCGAATAAACGGGTAAAGGTCACGCCCGCAGCGGCCAAGATCGTTTTGACCAAATCCCTTACCGCAGAAGTGCATGCCAGAGTCCCAGAGTTGATAGGGATCCAGAATAAACCGGATTGGTGAAGAACTCGCAGAGCACCGGGGCTAACAACATACAGGTGAAAACAAACAGTGCAGATTTTCACGAACCTAAATATTTTATATTACAACATGAATTGGGTATGGATGAAAAGCCCTGCTTAAACCCTCTCGAACGCCGTCAGAATCGAGGTAACTGGGTGAGAAATGAACGAGATAGGAGCCCGGCAAGTGGCGGGATCAAAAATGATCTTTTCATTCTAAATTTAGCGAGTGTCATCCTCTCTGCAAACAGCTGTAAGCACTCAGCGTCCATCATTTTCAGTCAACTTCCTCAACACCCTCGACCCCAATCAGTCTGCGGCACCAGCTGGACTACGTTCCAACGCTTCTGTCTTCTGGGGAAAGTGGCAGACGCCCTCCGCAGAGGGTTCCTCGTCTCTCCTGACCTTCAGCGACCCGAGAATCGTGAACATCACGGCCGAGAACTTCCGTGCCGAACCGATACAATTTCTTTTTGGTTTGCATGTAGAAGGGGTGAGCCTTGTGGGCTTGTAGATTTCACCCACCAGCTTCATATTCATCCTGAAACATCTTCATGTTGCGGATGGCTACCTGATTGTAATGAGGGACCTCCGCATATTCCGAGTCGAGCAATTGTCGATAGAAATTGAATGTTATATCGCAAGCCACAACTACAGAGAGAGATATGAATAAATTACACCGCTCGAAGGATGTCTGAGTAACGATCTGCAATCCATCGGTCTCCGCCGAGGTCTCGCACCCATTTCAAAGAAATTCTGGTGTTACGACGGACGTCGTCGATGTCCGTAGAACACGAAGATTTTTCTTCTGCATCCTCGTCATCCTCGTCGTTAGCACCGTCCTCATCGAAGAGCATGGTCGCTATCCACGAGGGGCTGCTCTCCCCAATACTGCGCAGTTCTGCCAAGACACTCGCAGGGATGGATCCAACCGACCCGCCAAGCCGGCGGTGCATTTTTGCAGCTCGGATTTGGGTCGGATCTGGAGAAGGTAGATCTAGATCTGGTGTGGGGTAGCCCAGCACCGGGAGCGTCAAGTTGGTAGTATTGGACTGAGTCCGCGCAGGGGTGGGGGGTGGTAGGGGAGTCGGTGGGATTATACGCAAAGACTGGGAGTGCGGACCACGTTGAACGGGGGATGTGGGGGAGTCGCAGGGGCCGGGATTACAGACATGGAGGACGACGGTTTTGGGTTTGGATTTTTTGGCAGGTGGTGCCACGTCTAAGAAGAAACCCCCCGAGGCTCGCCGTCGCATCGCGCCAGAGTTGGTAGTTGGCGGAGGTAATGGGCACTTTTCATGGTCTTGCTTTTCTGCTCGTAGGGAGAGGTTGCGGCCTGCGCCGCCCTGGAGAAGATAGTTACTAGTATAAGGCGGAAGAATATCCGCAGATACTAGTGTGTCACCGTTGCGCATAGTTTCGACTGGCGAGAACTGCATGTTGAGGGATAAGAGAAAGATGTCTCGGCAAGCGAAACGCAGGTGTCAAGCCCAGCTCGAATAGCCAAGAGCTTTTGAATTCAGACATCCTCCGAGACGGCCGAGAAGTATAAGGAGAAGAAAAATATGATGGCAGATTGACAGAGATTGACGGTGCGCGCTGATTTAGATCCAAAATAAAACAACTGTGATCCGACTCCGTCTTTGAAGTTGGTTATCCACTCACTGATTTGGCCTATACTGTCACAAACGCATTCTTTGGCAGGAACTCACATGTGCCGGATGTTCTTTTTTTCGATTTTTGGCTGCAAGTTGCAACATCGTCCTGTTCTCGCACGATTTCTATCTGAATGCCATGGACACTGGACAGTCTTCCCACGTCATCATGTACGGCAAGCGATGAAAATCTTAGCACCATCCGATTCCCTGCTCCGGCTTTTTTTTTTTTTGGGTGGAGCCACAAGGGCGGGGAGCAGACTGATCTAATCAGCTCTCGACACCAGCTAGATTTTGGGACTGTGTCCCTTATAGAAGCTACTTGGTCACCCTGGAGAAATGCGCTTACGCACGCCCATCAACAAGCAGTGTGGGACTTGGTAGCTCAAGCTAGCTAAGTTCCAACTCATCATCTCAGGCACGGTATAATACTCCCCGTAGTTTCACATCCTATGCAGAGCATAATGTGGGTTTACGTACGTACTTTCTTCCCTTGCATAAAATAACATAAGCAGGCCATTGGTTGACGGCCAAATAGCTTTTACCATCGCTCACAGTGACACGAAGCAAAGACAAAAAGAAAAACGGGGGAATCAGCATTCAATATTCAACAAAATATATCCATCTTCCATGACGGTAAAACATGGTAAGTTACCCAGCCATACACCTCAAGCGGCTGCCCTTTGGACAACCCAGATTTTTCGAATCGTGGAGTATGTGTTTCTCAGTGACTCTGACCTATTAAATACACTTAGCGCCCGTTACGATAATTTCTTCCTCAACTCACTCGACCCGAATCACTCTGGTACGCCCACGGCCCTCCTTATAACTTTTCGGTCTTCTGGCCCAAGTGGCAGACACCCTCTGCAGAGGATTCCTCTAGCTCCTGACTTTCAGCGGCCCAGCCGTCGTCAATGTCACGGCCGACTTCCGTCCTGAACAGATACAGTTTCTTCTTGAATAAACCATCGCTCACCGCGACGCAAATCCAACCATAAAAAAAAGAAGAAAGCATCGAGCATTCAACATTTAATTCCACAATATTTATACCTCCCATTCTCTCTTTATAAAATTGTCCGTGTCTGTCTGAAGCTTTTCTTTGGAGCTTTAGACCCACAACTTCGGTACATCAACAGCACGACGTCCAAAAAAACCCACGCCCGCTGAGAACAGAAATACATACGCTGCATTTGTTTAAATTGGCAGATGATCCGACATAGATGATCCGACAAGCTATTCTTACTACTTCTTTCCTGCAAGCTCGTACCCCGGATTCTGCATCAATTATCGTCTTCGATGCATCAACTGCATGACGGCTAAAGAAACTCTCGCCTGCTGAAAACTAAAATACACTGTAGTTGTTTGAGTTGCTAAATGTTTCGCCAAGCTATTCTTGCACCATCTCTCCGACAAGCTCGTACCCCGGATTTTAGATCTGCTTCTTCATGCAGTGCATCATTTTATTTTATTTAATCGCCTTGCAATCACCTTTTCTGCCACAAATCACTTTATTTTGCTCTGATGCAATGTGCTACAAGCTCGATATGAGTTTAACCAAAGTTTCACTGTCCACTCAATAAAAATGTTCTCAGTTTATATTGACTGTCTGTGAGTCCACAGTACACATTTAAGTCAAGGTAACATGCCTCAGTTGTCATACCCGGCTCTGTATGAAATTAGAAAGAGGAAGAGGGACCGCGGAGCGGTCCCTCAGCCGCTTGTATAATTAATAATGATTCCACCACAATCTCCTCGGGAATTGTTGGATGATCATCCGATCAAACTCCTAAAAATAGAACAATGATGTCAACTTCCAAGGCTTTCGCTCTCCGAGACCACCTTGAAACATGCGTGCCCATTAGAAGCCTTCCCATGCTATGATACAAAGCTTGTACCATGCGTCAGTGACGAGAGATTGGGACGTGAATCAGTTTGTTTTTCAACCAACATTATTATGCCAGAGGTCAAGAAGACCCAGCTGTGAATCTTTGGTGTGTCCTTCAATCTATCTTGCTAAACCAGGGTGCCTCCATAGCTTAGGCTCCCGTAGGCTTGCGTCGTACAAGTAGCTCTCATCACTGTCGCACGCTTGTTCCGTCGGTGTAAATAGTGCTCATTTAATTGCACTGCATTCTTAGTCGGTAAATCCACGGCCTCACGAGGAACTCTGTACCCGGATTTACTATCTTAAAATCACTCGTGGGCCTTGCTCCGCGAATCGCCACTCCGAGGAAGCCCTCTCACCCGGTATGCCCTCCGTGGCCGGTTACGCCTGCTCTGATACTGCCTTTGGCTTTCATCGTCAATATGCGTCCTCGCTTGCCTTACCTTTATATAAATCCCCAAAGTATGTTCCTTAGCGATCAGAGCGAACAAAATTCCTCGAACGTTCAAGATAATGAACCCCTACACTCAGGGCGGATAGCGAAACACAGAAAACTCCAATTCACCTGCTTCATTGGGTAACTTTCCACCCGCTATTTGGAGCGCTCCCGTGTCCGGCTCCGTTCCCGGCGCCGATTCTGCTGTCTTTTGCCTTAACTTCGTTCAACCCGAGTATATTGAACTCAATCGTCACAGGCCCACAGTCTCGTACGTAATTCCAGGCCACGACCGACTCCCCATGGTCGGATTTACTGTATTCTTCGACCTCGCAGTCCAGCCGGTGGCTGTTACCGAATGCCTTGAACACCCTGTAGTGGAGATCCGGGATATTTTGGGCAAGCGGCCCGCTTCGCAGTAGCTGGCGCTCTCGCAGAACCGGAGGCTCGTTATGGCCTGCGCTCTCGAAACTGCTGAATAATACCGACATCCTTTCGTGGCGTCTAGCCATCGCAAGATGGAGGCCCAGGGGAAGATGTTCGTGTGGGCGCCAGGCGGCAATAATATTTTTGTATGCTTTAAATTTATTCATCCCAGACTAGCTGTAACTTTGACTGGTATGCGACACCAGTTGTATGCTGCGGGTGTAGGCCAGCCAAGTCTATGCCCAGATATCTCAAGACGACGACGACGTGACACTGCAGTTAACACCGGAGGCGATTCGCAGCGGTTTGTTGGAGGTTTGTGTTTTATGCTAATGCTTCTGGGAGACACATTGATTAACAAATGGACCCGTATATACAAACCCCAAGGTCCATTCGTTCAGCCATGGCCCAAATTCCAAAACGGCGATAATGGTGGCGGTGCGTTATCGGGCCGATGACCGCGATTATGTTATCACCGCCTTTCTGAAAATTTTTTAATCCCGGTGTCCCCTTGCCTTAACCACCTCCACCACCACCACGCTCTAAATCAGCTCAACATACTATGGCTCTGGATCTGGATCTCCTAGAAGTTCAGACTTCCACTTGCGCTTACATCCTCCAGTTTTTGCTAACCTCCTCCTAGATTTCTCCACCCGGTTTGGCATATATCTGCCTCGGGGGCTTCGTAGTCGCAGTCAGTGAACCACGTCGAAGGTGAACCAGGGACTGAGCACCTTTAATAGTTCTCTACAGTATCCCTACTCATCAAAGAGAAGGTATGTTGGTCATTCCGTGAGATGATAGGCCGCTGACTCAGTGCTGGCCAGCTCTACATAAACGAGGTCATTCTTGGGACCATATTCGGAATTGTGGTCGGTCCGCACTGCGCTGGTATATTCGACCCTCGGTCGTGGGGGAAAGACACGGATGCTATCACGCTCGAAGTTATGCGCGTCATCCTCGCTACGGGTCTCTTCGCGATAGGAGTGGAGCTGCCCGGATCATACATGGCGAAGCACGCCAAAAGGGTTGCTTATCCTGGTTGTCCCAACCATGGCATTCGGATGGGTCACCGTCGCTAGTGAGTATCGTTATTTATTAATCGACCCATCTGAATTTCCGTGGCCAAGCCATACTGCACGGCCTTTTCCCCAATCTGATGTACATTTCTTGCTTGGCCATCGCTGCGTGTCTAACGCCGACGGATCCCATTATCTCCGCAACCATTGTCGGTGTGTCTTTCTTTACGTCCCAGTCACGGTCTAGTCCCTTAGGAATTGGCCAGGCGGTAAATATGCGCTGAAGCACGTCCCGCGCAACCTTCGCCTTATCATCTCCGCCGAGTCTGCCGCCAATGACGGCCTCGCGTATCCTTTCCTCAGCATCTCAATATATCTCACTGTCGAAGCATCGCGTCGCGTCGCCATTGGGAAATGGTTTCTAGTGGGCTGGCTTTGTAGGTCTTCCCCAGTCCGGCTGAATAAAACGAGTCCTCATATGCCATCAGACGAAGTTATCCTTGGAATCGTATTGGGTGCATTATTAGGTAGGTTGTTCGCTCTGTCTGGCAGATATCGCTCATTTCCCCAAGGTCTGGGATTCTCCTACGTGATGAAGGTTTCGCATCGCCGCGGATTCATTGATCGGGAGTCCTACGTCGCGCAATACCTGGCGCTAGCTCTATTCACAATCGGTGTGTGGATGCAACTCAAGCTTCCTTCGTTCATTTAAAGCTCACCCACTCCATAGGCGTCGCCAGCACCATCGGAAGTGACGACCTGCTCGCCGCGTTTGCCTGCGGTATGTTCCGCTCCTCGTCCGTTATGAATCATTTGCAAATAATATACATCCACAGGCAATGCCATCTCCTGGGACGAGCATTTCAACGATGTGACCGAGAATGAGGTCTTCTCCTCCGTGATCGACCTGGTCCTCAACTGCGGGTGCTTCGTGTACATCGGCGCCTGGATGCCGTTCGACACGTTCAACAGTCCCGAGCTCGGGATCGCGCCTTGGCGCCTGATCGTGCTGTTCCTCTCCATCCTCGCGTTGCGCCGCATCCCAAGTGTGCTGCTGCTCTACACCTGGATCCCGGAGATCAGGACGTGGCGCGAGGCGTTGTTCACAGGGCATTTTGGACCCGTGCGTCGCTTCCTTCGATTCTAGGTCGTTGTAATGTTGATAATATACACATTATTAGATGGGCGTGGGCGCGGTGTTCGTGTCCACCCTTGCGCTGACACGACTCCCGACGCCCAATAGCCCACCCGAAAATCAGCAGGAGCTCCTGGCAGCGACCCTCCAGCCCATCGTCGCGTTCGTCGTCCTCGGCTCCATCATCATTCGTGCGTGAACTTTTTCTTCACTACTCCGGTTTGCACGTAATAACTGGCCCCGCGCTACATACATACATAGACGGCCTCTCAATCCCGTTCTTCTCGTTAAGCGGAAACATGCAGTCGCGCACGCGCTCGCTGATGGCGACGCTCACACGCACGGAGCCGAACGAGTGGCTTGTTGGTCTCAGGCGTGGGCCTGCGACGGTCCCGACCTTGGCGGACGCGGCGGAGCACGGGGCGGAGTCGGGGACGGCGACTGTCATTGCGATCCGCGAGGCCAACGGGCATGCACAGGAGGAGGACCTCGGAGACGTGGTGGACGGCAAGCAGCGTGGGGTGCGTGTTCCGTGTGTCGTCCGGCTTCGTCCAACCCAATTGACGTGCACCCGATTCGCAGACGCGGCTTTCGGCCGCGGGTGAAGCTATGCCTGGCGAGCGGCATAGCTCTGCACCAGCTTTGCACTATGCTGCCTTGCATGTGAACGCTGACACGGGAGATGCGGGTAAGAACGGCAACCACGAGAGCCCTCTATCGGAGGTTGGGCTGGAGATGGACATTGGGACGGCTCCTCCGGTGGACGGGGCGCTGGCTGGCATCGCCGCAGCGCAATAACATTGGCCAATGGCGTCCGTGAGGACGTGTGTTCGCAATCATATCACACCCTTCTTTCTGCTTCCTTCACATGCTATTAGACTCACTTCCTTCCTGTACCCACATACCTCGCGCTATCAAAATCCCAGGTTCGTTTTGAAACTCTCTAGACAGCGAGCTCCTGTGGTCAGAATTCCGCGTTGGAACGCAATGCGCCCAGAATCCAGTCAGGATGATGATCTGGTCGCTTCAGTGTCCTCCTCTTCTGTGAAACGAGATCCTTCCCATCGCGCACGATTATTCCCTCCGTGGCACGATACCACGGGCATTGAAGAGTGCAATTTGAAGCGTGCAAACTTACACCGAGGCATGTGCCTTCTTCCTTCTTTCTTCTTTCGACGATCGACTCTATGTTTCTTTCTCGGGCGGTGTTCTATTAACGACGATGCGTTCCCTCCTCAGCCCTGGTCAACAGGGATATCTATGCCCGTGGCGAACGCGTTTCGGTTCTTCAGGCTAAACTCCTCGCCTTTGCTTCCTGGAAAATTATTTGAAGGTCCGGTTCAGCCGAATTCTGGATTACGCGGCAATTGCGCAAGGGGTCACTCGACAACGCGATATTTTGAATCTGTACTAAGACAACCCATCTACCAGCTGGCACCGCTGATACACGGATGGATGGATGGAACCGAATATCGTTTCGTAACGCGGTCTTCCTCCCCCAAGTCGCCGAGAACACGTCCTGAGGAGAAAGAGGGGCAGTACTGGCAGGGACTAGGATAATCTGGAAGACTGGCGACTAGCAGCCTCGCCTTAGAGTGAGCCGCTGGCGCTAAAGTCGACCATTTGAGTTGCACTCGGTGCACAATTTATAGGCCAGGACTCGACCGTACTCTAACCACCAAAAATCATTTGATGCTCTTCAGTCACTTCCAGCTGGCAGTAGCCAGATTTTTCTCCCTCACGGCCACCAAGCCTAATAGCCCTATCGCTTCGCTCGACTATGGGACTTCCCAGGGCGCGTACGACGGAAACCTCACCAAGTTCCTCGGGGTTCCCTTCTCCCGTCCTACGTGCGTCCTCTTTTATAACTGTTTTTTTTTTTTTCGATTCTGATCCACTACAGTGCCCGATTTCAACCTCCATAGGCCCCGACGCCCCTGAATGGCCTACAAGCTTGATCTGGGTGAGTGCGCGTCTATATTCTCCAGTGGGATCCATCCCACGGGACTCCAGGCGAGCAGAAACTACACTTCTATCTCAGACGCATGTGCGTCCCCACTCTGCTACTCCAATTCAGCCCGAACCAATTCTCCACAGGTCTGACGCTCGATGTATTCAAACCCGCCTCCGCACGCCCGGACTCCAAGCTGCCTATCTTGGTGGTACGCCTCTTCACTTTTGCGTTGGCTTCAACCTGCTAATAGGTCAAGCATAATGGCTTTTTGGCGGTAGGCTGTTCGAGGATACATGTGCTTACCCGAATCTGACGCATTCCTTGTGTCAGGTGGCTTCCAAGTTGGAGCTTCCGTGGACACGGATATGCGGGGTACCTCAGTTTCTTCGCATTCTCGAGCCTTAATTTTACGTGCGTCGGTCCCCTCAGAACCTATTCGGTTTGTGAACGGTTACTTGCAGGACGGACGCCGAGTTTGTCGAATATCTTCAATCCAGATACAATTCTTCTCATTTCCTGTGCAAATATTACTTTCCAACACGAACCTTTTCAGCTTACCCTAGCCCAGATTTCACCAATTGCGGAGCTCTACCCGCAAGATCTAGCGCAAGTAATTACCTTCCATATACCGTCATGACTTTAGGCACGCCGACTTACGCCACACTGTAGGGATCGTCGTTTGGTACAGGGCTCGCCAACCAAGTCACGTATGCTCTGCCAGTATGTTCAATCCACGCCCATCTAACTTGGCCCAAAAGGCCGGAATTTAAACGCATCGCGGCCTTCGAAGGCGATTTTAGATTCAATGGCCTCCGACGGCTCTTGGTTCAACACACGTCCGTCACTCAAAACACATGGAGCTGGCGTAAGATTTATCCTCTCCTTCATTTATTTGCCTCATGGAGTATTTCTCTAGTGAGCAAGCGGGTAAATCGACCCCAGAACTGAGAGTTTATCACTCCAGTGCCTTCTTCCCCACCAACACCAAAGTTCCGGCTGATAATGTCGCCGTCGACGCTCTCAGTATATGTTTCCCAACTCCGACCTGTTAAATACACTCAGCGCCCGTTATGTTCAGTCAACTTCCTTAACACACTCGACCCGAATTACTCTGCGGCACTAAAGAGCCATTATTCCAACGCTTCAGTCTTCTGGCCCACGTGGCAGACTCCGTCTGCAGAGGGTCCCTCTCACTCCTGACCTTCAGCGACCCAGCCGTCGTCAACGTCACGGCCGATGACTTCCGCGCCGAACAGATACAGTTTCTTCTTGATCTGCGTGTAAAGGGGCGAGTGTTGTGGGCTAGATTTAGAGCCTAACGTATAACGAGAGAGGCACGAGCGTTTTGTTAGTACAGCGTCTGTCAAGAGAGACTAGGGCCTAGCATGTTCGTATCTATGATGGTGTGGTTGGTGTGGCCCGATTTTGATGAGGAACCCTTTTACTGGAACCTACAACTGGGTCATCCCCACTTAGTTTAGAGGAGCAGACTCCAAAGGCGCTGAGTAGGCGCCAATCAAATAGCGGTATTTGCTCTTATATGCCGAGCTCCTTTTGTCTTTACTCTTCTCCTCTTCACTCTTAGTGTTTTTGCGCCCATGCCCCCTCAAACTCGACACGCGGGACGAGGGCGCCTAATTGCGCTTGGCGTTCCCATAAACACCGCCGGCTTGCCTTCATTCTCCGTCGAAATCCTCAACGAAATTGTCTCGCACTTATGGGCCGTCCTGTGCCCTGTTCATATTATCATGTAATTTCCTGGAACGCTCCCAGGCCCTTCACGCTCTATCGGAAACCTGTCGGCACCTGTGCACCGTATTTCTGGCGCGTGCATTGGAGTGTCTCGAAGTCTGTGCAAGCGCAAAAGTGTCGGATGTTTACGTCTACAAGGGCCAACAGTCCCCACCGAACTACCGTCATAACATCTGGTCAGACGAACTGGCCTGTAATTTTCACGGCACCTTGTACGGAAAACAGAGATCGTAACCGTCCGCAATCCTGCTTGAATCCTGCGCTAGCCCAAGAAGTCAGGTTCGTGCATCTCATTAATTCGAAGGTGGAATAGAACTTACCGTCCTGGTAGAGTTGTCACGGTCCGGCTCTCTGAGTGGTCAGCAGCCACCGTATTCGCCGAATTTCTCAGATCTCTCTCCCTTCTTCCCAATTTGCACACCATCCAGGTCACGCTTCCGAGATCCCCAAATGATTGTATCAGTTATTGGTAAGCAGGGCACCCAATTCAAACGGCACTTTCTGACCACACTTTCCCCTCCGTCCTCACCCTTGTGCTCGACTCCGAGGCGTTTTACATCGCGACACGATATAGAAGGTTCGTTTACAACTCTCTCGCTGCTTTTCTCTTATTCCATGCCAGATCTGGTTACAAATCTCGGCGAGATTCCTCTGATTCGGTACCCCGTCAGTCCATTCGCTTCCCTTCTGCAAACATTCCTGACTACCCAATTCAGGATGCCGTGAAACTTCTGGGAACCATGAAGAATCTCTACAAAATTGACTTCGACGCAGAAGATGAAGCACTGTCGACAAGCGGACCGTCGCCGGCCACCGCAGCATTCGTCGCTGCTGCAATACAGACGCTACGTGGCTCCTCATCCGATGCACCGGAAGAATATGTTACAAGGACTTTTGGGCAGAGTTAGAGTACCGCGTTACGGAAGTATCCGTGTGCGTCGCCCCTTGTGAATCGCTCACACAAAACATCGCTCTCTGTGAAGTTTGAATATTGGACGCTGGTTTTCATTTCGCCCAGTGATTTCATATATACCACGTTTGGAGCAGATGTGCAACGGGCATTTCCCCTGTTTTATCTAAACGAGGCCGTGGAACGCCGCAAATGGATCGTCCTGCTCCTTCACCTCTTTGATCTCATACTCACCACGGATATGGCGCGCAACCTTCGGGCTCGTGAGGTGTTCCACAAATGCGAGCGCCATATCAGAGCCTTGGAATTAATGTCAATCAGCTTGAATAAGGGGAAATGTTGGTCGACTTCTCGTGAACTTACCTGCAGTAATCCCGGAGCTGGTCCACACATTGCCGTCGATCACCCACCGAGCCATTGGGACCCATTCGATGTCCTTCGGTGTTGCGCCCTATAATCAACCATATGGGTGTGAGTTGAATATGGGTTATTGAGGAGAATTAGTACGCACCACGACCGTGCGGAAGAACAACTTGTTAGTTGTAGCGCGTTTTCCAGAAAGGACACCCGCGAGTGCAAGCTGGAAGGCACCAGTGCACACGGACATGACGTACTTCGCCTTCTTCGCCTGCCGTGCGATAAACTGGATTTGCTCCTCTGGAATGCGGCTTTCACCCGTGACAAAGTTCGGGCCCGCGCCTACGCCCACCCATCAGCATGCCTGAATGGACGGGAATTACACGAAACTACTAGTACCTGCGGGGACCCACAGAATATCGAACTGCTTCCCAGAAGCGATGGTGTCCGCGTAGGTCAACGTGGGGTTGAAGGTCGGCGCCTCACGGCCCTTGTCGGAAACCACCGGGTCCATAGTGGGAGCGAGGTAATCGATCGTGACGCGGTACGGGATCTCGTCGCCGGCCATGCCAAAGGCGGGGTGGTCCCCGTGGGTTCAGGCTAGCGAGAATCTCGACGGGGGTGATGCAGTCGGAGAGGGTCACACCTTCCGAGATGCAGACTGAAATGCTGAGCGTTTCGGGCATGGTTGGAGGTTCGATGCGTGTTTCGTACGCGGCTGCTTAAATAGCTTTTAGCTATGGTGGTTGATCCGAAATCGCCCGAAGCCTGTCGGCTCCGAAGTCACGACGCGATTCTTTTGCCCCAGCCTCTTGCCCCGCCTCCACTGGACTGTAACACCGTCGCCGCCGGTACTGCGAAGGCCACGGTGGCCTCGAAGACCGCCGCCGCAACTTGGCGTCCCTTGTTTCTGCGCTGCGCACGGACTTGCTCCGTTCTCTAGCGCTGCCACGCCTTTTCCTTTTCCGCGCGCTCACTCACCTGCGCAACGCCTGTCCCTCTCCTGCGTTTCTTCCCCCTCCTCCGTGAAATCCTTCTCCCCGCGACGCGTTTCCCTCTTTCACTACCTCTGCTACGCCCTCCTCCACGCCACTCACTCCCTGCTCCTCCGCTCGCTCGCTCCGTTCTGCGCGATGCTTCTCCCTCCTCTTCTCTTTCTTTCCTCCTCATTGCATGTACTGACTTCTATTTTCGCTTTAATAGAACCCTTCCCAGCGGACCTCGACGCGATGTGGCTCGCGAACCTGGGCACGATGCGCGAGTTGGTGGAGAGGGCCGAGACGGGCGATATTGACCCGCAGAATTCAATGCTGCGAGCAGGGATGGTGCGTTTTTTTGCTTCTTCTTTCTGTTCTTTTTTGGGGGGATATGTACGGGGAGGGGAGAGGCATGTGGGACGACGCGCCCACGCTACTCCGGGGCGCATCGCGTCGTATCCCTGACGCACTGCTCCCTCCGCGTTGTCGCGGTGTCAGTTTCCGCGTCCCAGTCCCCATGATTTATCGTATCCCTCCCCCATGATGCCGCATCTTCCGCTCATCGTCCACGTCGCGTACGTCCCTCTTCCACATATCTTCCACATTGTCCACGGCCCATCGGCGCTGCCCCCTCCTACCTTCTCCCATCTTCCACGTCGCATTCGCGCTGCGCCACATCGTGTCGCAACTCGACCCGCATCCCTTCCTGCTCCATGTCCCGTATGGTGTGGCATTCCCCTCCTCCATCTCCTCGTTTCCCTCTAGCTTTCCCCGCTCGCCCCCTTCACCTCCCTCCTCTCAACATCCACCCATCGCACTCCCACTCATATTGGACTCCTACTCGTCTCGCTCCCGCTAACCCGCGCGCTTTTTCATTATCGCCCCCGCTGCACGCGCTTTTCTAACTCGTGCGCTGACGCTCGTTCTCGCAGCCATGCTGCAAGTCAGCAAGATCAAGCACCAGGCGCTCAAGCCCACGGGCAGGGTGGAACAAGTCAAAATCAAGGTGGGTGTTCCCTTCCCTTCCCTCACCCTCCATCCCCATCGTTCGGGTACGGCCCCGTGTCGTCCGTAGGGTCGGATTCCGTCCGAGTCCGAGTGCTCAGGGCCCGATTCCGACTCCACGGAGTGCGAGCCCTCCGCCTCTCCCTCCCTCTGACACAATTATGGCACTGACTGACAACTCCGCCCCTCGCAGATCGCATACGGTACCGCCGTGGCCACAGGCACCTCGAGTCTGGACGCGGATTTGGCGACTAAATAGTGAGTACTCATGTTTTTTACTCAATTTTGTATCCTTCTTTCCTTTTCTTTCTGTTCCATCCACTATCCCATGTTCTCTCCACAGCAATCCTCGTTAAGGGATTCGCGCTGTGCAGGCTTTCGAGCTGCAGACTGTACTTCTCATGTCACCTAGTGCAATTTTTGTTTGAAAAAAATGGGTTCGATGCTGTCCTTTGGATGTGACGATGAGAGTCTTGACGTGAAGCTGCAGAGAGAAAAATTGATGATGATGACGGGTTTGTGCGGATGGCCTCGGACGGGTACGCTTCACGGATTGGCGCGTGATGTCAATTCGTTCCTTCCTATCTTCTGACTCTTCCAAGACCAAGTCCTGGTTAAGCTGCGATGCGATACTATTTGCTCTGTTCAACGGCAACATCGCAGCACGTTACTCTCTCACTTTGCAGCTTTGGTCACAGCCCACATAATCTGGAGGGAATTCAATTGCCGTGTCTGGATGCGGTGTGAGGGCAGTGCTCGAAGATCCCACATCGATCGGAGACTTTCAATACATCCGAAGCGATTCTCCTTGGCGATTCTCTGGCACACGCACTCGTAACGTCGCTTTCCGCGTAACTTAACCCTCACGCAACCCTGAAAACTCGGCAATCTAGCAGATTTCCTGGACCGTGGTATGTTTGTCTCCCCTCTGCGGTCAAACTCTGCCTCACGCCGGGTGCATTGGGTAATTTATCTCTCTCTTGAATCCGATACTCCTAGTCCTCACTTGTTCAGAGCCTTCGTGGCTTTCTGGAATTTGGCACCACAATTTCTTCTCCCATAGATGAGTCTTGAGGCACCACTGCCCTTGCGTAGTCAGTCCCAACCCATTGGCTTCCTCCAACTCAGCACACGTCGGACTTCTCTTCTGAGGATCTACCTGGAACGCGATGTTTCTGTTCTCGAGAAACTTCAGCATACAGCCCACAGGATTAAAGCTCAATTAATAAATCTATCCATCGGGGAAATCCATGTGGCTGGTTTTTCTGGGGACTTGCGCACTTGCCAATTGAGCCAGAGGTGCAATTCAAAAGTATGTTTGCACCATTCGGCCTATCCTCCAGAATTCTGCAGCTGGCACTGCGACATGTATGTTTTTCTTCTCAAAGGCATTTTTTTGTGCTAAATGTGCAACTGCAAGATCACCCCTCCATGAATAAATTTGTGGATGGGTATGCGATGGACTTTCGTTGATCTAGGTGCTCATTTGGTAATTCAGCCGGCAGTTGGTCAGCAGACTGTGAGATTACAGCATCGAAGCTCAGACCTCAAAATTTACATGTCAGTCGAAAGGGAGAAACTCCCGAAACGGCATAATTTCACTACGACCCTAGTGGATGACTGGACTGAGCCTCGTCGCCGATGATTTAATTTTTTCGCCGTCCGGCCGGAGGCATACAAGAAAACCGACTCATATAGTAGATTCTCGTCCACCTGATTCACTTGCTAATCCTGTACCGTAGTGCAGGGACCTGTACTCGTTTCCACGTTCAATCAGAACTTAGGGATAAAAAACGGCCGAATCACAATGATCCCAGGACTACTTACCCACAGTGGATTGTTTGATTTTACTCGTCTATCTCGCACCCATCGAGCGTGCTCATACTTAACTTAGGTTTCTTGTTTACGAACCCACGATTGGGCACTTGATTGAACCAGTAGAAGATGATATTCACCCGATTGTCGTTGACCTGGGAAGAGTACTGTTGCACACCATGTCCCACTCCATATTGAAGAATGAAAGATAGTCTTCAATGTATATATATGTGCATTCTCTATTGCTTGTTGCGTGTCTGATGGCACCCTCTTAAGATATCACTGTTATAGAGTGTGATCTCGCTGGCAATAACACCGCATCAACAAGTCTCTATAAGGGGTTCAATTGAGTAATTTTACACTTTTCACACACGCATGTGTAGATCTTTTGACAGATGAGATGATATTCGAACAGAAAATTTGGAGTGCCGTGTAAGTATGTCCTCCGACCTCCGAGTCGAGAACTCGAGTAAGTGCTTATCACAGAAGCCTACTTAAGCAAACTCGGTCCACGTGTACCTGCAGCTCTTGCGCACTTCTGCGGTTCTGAAAACAATAACCGATTACTCTGAAGCACACAGCCTATCTGCATAAATGATTGTGATCGTTGCACAGATCTGTCTTGATCTTGATTGTACCCATGGCAGTGAGCTGTTCGAGCAGGGAATAAAGATATCTGCCTTCTACTTGGTTGAACACTAATAGGTTCCATCAGATCCAGATGTGTTGATATGTATCTACACCCCATTTATAGAATCTTGGGCGAAGTATTTGTACTATGATTTGTATATGAAGTGAAGTCTAGACTCATAACCAGTGTGCCTACGAATGACAAGAATGTGGTTAATTCTGACCGGGCTCACAAGAAGTACCAGTCTGCCTATGGCAACGTGCTTGCCACATTGTTTCCATTCGTAGGCAGACTGGTTACAAGTGTAAGTCAACAAGGCCTCAATTATGAACCTCAATGTTAACAGGCTCGGTTCAGATCTCAACTCATGCACAATTATAAGTATAGAAATTCAGAATACCAGCACATGCACCAAGACAAAGGTATGATGGTTGATGGATCAAAGATTCCAGCATTTCAATGGTTGGCTACATCAATCAGGGCAGGAGTGGGTAGGTTTCAGAAACATCTTCAAGAACCTGATTGATCAAGTGTCATCTCTCTCTCTTTACTCCCACCATGTCTGCCAGCAGCCCCCAGAATGCAGTTGTCTCCCGCCCCTCATCCAAACCCTCCCAGAGTTCTAACCCAGTCTGGCTTGAAGCCCTCCTCTTCAATGCAAAGATGATCACTGCTGGTGCAGATGCTCTCCCATTTCCATATGTGAAAGGTGTCTTTGGCACAGTTGTATTCCTTTTGGAGGCAGTTCAGGTCTGTAGTTAACTGTTTATGATTGAAAATGGGGCTGATTTTGGCTCCTGCAGAAAGTTAAACAGAATCAGGAGAGCATGAAAGAGCTGTGTGGAGATACTGTGGATATCATCACTGTCCTTCGAGACCAGATATCAGCCCATGGAGATACAGCTGCTCTCAAGTTCAAAACTCAGTGTGAGGAGCTTGAAGCGTAAGTGACTCAATCTCCTATTAATAATTGTCTGGTGATGGTACTCCACTTAGGTTCTTGCAGGATGTGCTGGACACAGTTAATCAACTCCGAATGAAACCCCGAGGCTTTAATGCCCGTTTCAAGGAAGTTATCAAGGCAAGCAGCACTGTGGATGATATCAGCAGATTTCGGACTAGGATGCAGGAGTTGCGGTCTAATTTCATGGTGCATACATCTGGGTTAATACATTAAATATATTCTGATCAAAACCCCACTCAGCTAATGGCAACCATGGATACAAATTTCCAGGTCCAAAAGGTGTTGACTGTGATATCACCCAGTATGATTCTCTTTTGCATGGTAGAGTATCCAATCTCATCTGGATTTCTGCAGCTGTGCCAGTAGCCCAAGTCCCGCAACAAGTCAACAATTGTCCTCCACCCTCCAGGATATTTCATGGCAGACAGACCATTCTCCAACAAATGCATCAATATTTCACGCAGACTACAGGAAAGCAAGATATTTTTCTGCTGCATGGAATGGGTGGTGCTGGAAAAACACAAATTGCACTCAAGTTTATAGCAGAGTCAACTTCCAAGTGAGCTGTCTCCTCCGAAAGTTGGAAGTATATTTATTTTATCCTCAGTTTCACCAACATTTTCTTCCTTGACAGTAGCTCCATTGAGACAATTGAAACAGGTCTGAAAAATATAGCCAAGACAAAGGCTGTTGGAGATTCCTCACAGAGTGCCCTTCAATATCTCAGAAGCAAAAAGGAGGAATGGCTGTTATTCTTTGACAATGCTGATGACCCAAAAATTGATCTGAACAATTATTTCCCCCAATGTGATTATGGGAAGATCCTCATCACATCCCGAAACCCTGGCCTTGGTGTCTATGCCAGTGCACATGCTCCTGTCTCTGATATGGAAGAAATAGATGCCGTGGATCTATTGCTGAGAAGTGCTATCCAAGAGACCACAGATCATAACAGAACAACAGCAGGTCAGATTGTGAAGGTGAGCCACAGTGTTCACAATTCATACATATAGTCATTCATCATTTTTCCAGGTGCTCTGTTATCTGCCTCTTGCAATCATTCAAGCCGGTGTATTCATTTCAAAATCAGGAGATCTTGACAGTTATCTCGCACTCTACAAGCAGAATCGAGCTCGACTGCTGAGTCAAAAACCTGCCCAGTCACATGATAATTATGCCTGGACCGTCTTTACCACATGGCAGATCAGTTTTGATCAGCTCAGTCAAGCTGCAGCAACCTTCTTACAGCTTTGCTCATTGCTCCATCATCAGGGGATCTCTGAGCAAATATTCAAGAATGCTGCAACTTATAAATTTGGGCCCTCTAGCCCATCTAAAGAAGAGCTGCAGATGCCACTTGAATTCTTGTCACAGTTCTTAGGACCCGATGGGGTGTGGGATTCCTTTTGTTTTATAGACATGACAAATGAAGTCAGAGCCTATTCATTGATTGATTTTCACCCAAAACCAAAAATGTTTTCAATGCATCCTCTTGTGCATGACTGGACCCGGGATCTTGCTTACCAAGAATCATATCATCATTGCATGGTTGCAATGGTAGGAATGTCAGTGGCAGGGATATCAGAAAGGGAACTCCAACTAGCTAGCTTATGGATCCAGCCTCACATTGATTTCCTATTGCAAGACAACTCAAATGTAATCCCAGACTTCAGACATGAGTTTGGGAAAATCTATGTGTGGGGAGAGAAGCTAAAAAAAGCGGAGAACCTTCAAGCAGCGGCATTTCAGAAACGGGGGGATCTTCTGGGTGGGGACCATCTGGATACTCTTGAAGCCATGTATTGGCTGGCATGGATATACAGAGACCTAGGGAAATTTAAGGAGGCAGAGAAACTTGAGGTTGCAGTGCTGCAGCATCGAAGGGATATTCTAGGGGACAACCATCCAGATACCCTGGAAATTATGGGAAATTTGGCCTGGACATATCAACTGCTGGGGAAATTTAACGAGGCAGAGGAGCTTGGGGTTTCAGTACTTGAGAAGGCAAGGAGTGTTTGGGGTGACAACCATCTAGACACCTTGATGATGATGGGAAATTTGGCACTCACATACCAGAGCCTGGGAAAATTGAAGGAGGCAGAGGAGCTTGAGGTTGTAGTACTTGAGAAGCGGAGGAATGTTTTGGCTGACAACCATCCAGAAACCCTGGGGGCTATGGGGAATTTGGCATTTACATACAAAGCCTTGGGAAAATTGAAGGAGGCAGAGGAACTTGAGGTTGCAGTACTTGAGAAGTGGAGGAATGTTTTGGGGGACAACCATCCAGACACCTTGGTGTCTATGGGAAATTTAGCAATCACATACCAGAGCCTGGGAAAATTGAAGGAGGCAGAGGAGCTTGAGATTGTGGTAGTTGAGAAGCAGAGGAATATTTTGGGTGACAACCATCCATACACCTTGTTGTCTATGGGGAATTTTGCAAGGACATATAAGGAGCTGGGGAAATTGAAGGAGGCAGAGGAGCTTGAGGTTGCAGTACTTGAGAAGAGAAGGAATATTCTAGGTGAAAACCATCCACAAACACTTGTAGCTATGGGAAATCTGGCATTCACATACACCAAGTTGGAAAGATGGCAGGAAGCACAGGAGCTTGGGGAAGTTGTGCTCAAGAAGCGGAGGAATGTTTTGGGTGACAACCATCCACACACCCTGCGAGCTATGGGGAATCTGGCAGCCACATATAACAAGCTGGAAAGATGGCAGGAGGCTGAGGAGCTTGGGGCTGCAGCACTCAAGAAGCAGATGGAGCTGCTGGGTGACAAGCATACACATACTTTGGAGACCATGCAAAATCTGGCAGTGACATATGAACAACTGGGGAAATTGACTGAGGTGGAGGGTCTGAATGCAATTCTCAGAGGGAGTCAAACTTAGGCTATGTTACTCTACTTTATGTTGTTTCTCTTTTTTTGTACCATTTGACACCGACTGATAAATACCAATAATTGTCTGAACAATGTTGGAAAATAGGTTACTGTATGTGCACCAGAGACTGAGAGTTATGCAGAGATTTGATCAGGACATAGCACATTTATTTGACCTCCACAGGCCTCAAAATAAACAGTGTTACATATATGTTACAGAGTCAGACATATGTGTTCTTACCACCCCAATAGCTGGAGAACCCGCCGCTCAATCATTTGGCAGACACTTACATCAGAGTTTCTGAATTATGGTCAAACTTGAACGGTGTGGCTCCAACCATTGTGATACTATAGTGCACATATTTGATTTCCAGTGAAGGTATCTTTTTTTCTCGAATTTACCATGTAAGGGCAACCCAAGGGAAAAGTAAGTCTCAGCAGTTCACAGGCTCTGTACATGCATGGTCACCAGTGCAGTGCAAATTTGAATTATCATGCCAATTGAAATACAATAAGGCAAGCCAAGAGCTTGGAACATTTTTCTTTGTTGTTGCCAGGCAGGCTGACCGTCTCCTGGTGAAGAAAGTTCATCATATTAAGAAACCCGTGCAGCAATTGCTGGATCACCCTGGGCCAACAATTTATAGAGTCAGAGATAAGATTAGCTGACATCGAGACGAGAGACCGATCAATATTACAACGGTGGGTTTTGTTGTGAGGTTTGTTGCTTTCTTTATTCAAGATTTCGTTCCTGGAACCACAGCTTTTAGTCCTGCTGAAACTTGGAACCAGTGAGGCAAGAACTTTATTACCATTGTGATTCTGACTCTGTACTGCTGGCTTAAACAGCACGGGTTATTGATTTGTCAAATGATATAATTACAAGCCCTCGAGTCGACCCGTCTACTAAGTTACTAGCTTGAAGTAGTCCTGAACTCCTAGTCTCGGTGGCCATGAATTTCAACTGCCAAGGTGCGAGATTCGATTGGATACGGAGTGGATATTCATTGCGAGTTCAGGCTGTGTGCGTGAGGCACAACTTGAATAAACGAAGGAAAACTCGCGCGCGAAGTTCCAGCAAATCCGATCAATGATTGGCCCGAACATTGCCGAGGCCTGTCTTGCTAATGCAGCGACGATGTAACAACGACACCCAATTTTTGCTACATGAACTCGAGTGCCCCGGCTTTCGCCAACCTTCAAATCTGATTCAATGAAAGAATGGGCTCACCCTGCCCGTCCGACTGCGTTTACCGTCCCAATACCGTCGAAGCACGCCGCATTTACGTTGCAGAGGTGCGTCTTTTGCTTTCCGTATTTCTTCTGTTTGCTACGGAGAACGCTGAGGCCGAGGCCAACACCGTATTCGTTGGTATGTGTCCCTGTCGCATGTGCATTTTTTGCGAGATCCTCATGATGATTGCCTGCAGACCTGAACCACCATCGATGCGACCTCGATCGGGACCTGGGCACGATGTGCGAGGCGGCGGAGAGCGCGGAGATGGACGACTTGGACTCGCAGATCGCTTCTGCAAGCGGGCTGCCGGTGCGTTTTCTTCACTTGTGTCTTCTCCACCCCCCAACGGTGCTGTGCCATGACGCGTCGATGCTGCTCCGGCGCGGACCGGGATCGCATCGAATCGCAGTGCTCACGTCGGCGTCGTGCCCCTTCCCCTGCCTGTATCCCCTCTAGTCCCATCTCCTACCTACACCGCACCGCATCACATTCCTCATCCCTGTCCCGAGCCTCCTCCGCCGCCCATATACCATCCCATCCTCTCAGTCCCATTGTGTTGTCTCCCTCCACACGCCCCTCCTCTCCTCCGAATTGTATCGCCCGATACGACCTCACATCTTCCCCATTTTACTTCTCATCCCATTTGCCATTCCCTCCCTCCCACTCGTGCTTCCTTCTTCTCCCCTCCCTCGCTCCTACCCGCTGCCTTGGCCCTCCCCTTCCCCGTTGTGTGCGCATATTATGTCGCCACTCCCTGTTCCCGTCCCCGTCCCTCTTCTGCCCGCCCGCCGTGTTTCTTCGGCGTATTCGTCTCTGTTCTACGTGCCACCGCCTCCGCGTCGCATCACGTGTGCGCCTCACATCTTCCTGCTTCGTCCTTTCCTCTCATCCCTTTTCTTTCCCCTCTCACCCAATCCTCCCTGTCTGATGGCGTTGTCTGCCCTCCCTCTCTAACCCCATCAGACTCATACTCATCTCCCTTATATTTGCAACCACCGCCCTGCAAGTCGGCAAGATCAAGAACACGGTGCTCAAGCTCACGGGCGAGATGCAGGCTCCAATACTTCGAGTCTGAGAGCGGATTTAGCGACTGAGCGGTGAGTACATTCCCCTTCCCTCTTTTCACTTCCAAATGCTGCGCCGCGCCACTCGTCCCATGCACAGCGCACTCCGGCTCGAGATCCCTGTCGTGCACACACACAGGCTTGGGTCCCTGTAGCACATGCACTCGGGCTCAGGCTCCACACCACGCACGCGCTCCACACGGTCAGCCTGCGTGCAGGGTTCGCACTCGCACAACAGGAGCATAAGCCGCAGCCCGTGTGCGCATCCTCTTTATGTAATTTATCACCTCTTCCGCCCTCCGTCGCATCCCACCTGCTCCCTGTCCACTTGCTCCCCGTCCCCATCTTCGCTCGTAATTCGTCCACCATTCACAACTTCCGCTCCATCCTCATCTCTCAATACATACATCTCATTCCTATTGTTTCCCCTTCGTCCCATCCACAACCCCCTTCTCGCCGCTCCGGACCCTATTCCGACAATCCTTCGTGTGCAAGGACGATGTGTAGTCCCATCGCTGGCAGACCATCTGCCCATGTTTTTCGCTTTGAAAAATTTAGTTCGACGCCGTTCTTTGTGCGTATGGCGTTCAAAGTGCACTTTTAATATTCCGCTACATATTTCGCTATTTTTGTCATTTCCGCTACCTCTTTCATAAAATTCATGTTTTTCCGCTACTTATTGGACTTGAAAATGGACCAAAAGAGGGAGCGGAAAAACCTAGAATTTCCGCCGAAATCCCGCTACCTCTATTGGGGTAGTTTGTAATTCCGCTACTTTTACATAATTTTGTGATTCCGCTACTTTTGACAGTCGCGACCAAAATCCCGCTACTTTTCACTTTTCGGACTTGTGAACAAAAAAAAAAAAAAATTCAAGAAGTCATAGGGCCTAAATTACTGTACATTTAGGACTTCTTGTAATTTATTTTATTTTGCAAAAATTTCACAAGTCCGAAAAGTGAAAAGTAGCGGGATTTTGGTCGCGACTGTCAAAAGTAGCGGAATCACAAAATTATGTAAAAGTAGCGGAATTACAAACTACCCCAATAGAGGTAGCGGGATTTCGGCGGAAATTCTAGGTTTTTCCGCTCCCTCTTTTGGTCCATTTTCAAGTCCAATAAGTAGCGGAAAAACATGAATTTTATGAAAGAGGTAGCGGAAATGACAAAAATAGCGAAATATGTAACGGAATATTAAAAGTGCACTTTGAACGCCATATGTGCGTGTGACGCGAGCGCAATGAACTTATTATGGTATGCATGGTCGAATTGGAAAAAAGCTTGCGGAAACGGAGAATCGGAGGTGCTCGGGCAGTTTCGGATGGGCCTGTTTTTTTTTTTTTTGGGTGTGTGTCGTCGCTTGCTTCTCTTCGTTGCTTAATTCCCTCAAGTCGCGCGAGTACTTTCCTTCTCGTCGTCGGCTGATTCCTCTCTGACCTGGAGTTTCTCCTTGACGGCATCTTTTTTCAACGATCGAAACCAGGCTATGAATAGGTATGTGGTGATTCTTCTGCGTACTTGGTGACTTGGCTAATCCAGCTAGAAGTGCAGCTTTCAAATTGCTTCTGCGGCATCAATCCGAATCGACGAACTGTAGACCTCAAAATTAAAATTGCGTGTCAGTCGGTGTTTCCAATTTCTTCTGTCAATGCGAGCGCGATGCAGCGCGATGATGGAGGGAACGAGGTAGAGCAAGAGAAGGCCAAGGCATGGCGAGGCGGCTAAACGAGGGTTTCGAGTCCGGCGGCGAGCGCGACACAGATAGATTATTCGGAGTCTGAGATGTACTTATCTTGTTCTCGTACCGCTCTCTTGACGTGAAAATATTGTTCGGTATCGTCTTGCACAGGGCGGACATCCTTCGGCCATATGTAGCTGCAGCCTTTGTATCTCTGTGGACTTCCGGTGGTACGAGCCATAGAGCTTAGGCATACGTGAGACATGCTGTCTTATTTTATCTGCAACAAATGGACTCACTTGACAGGAAACGTGGTCGGTGGTAGATTCCATGATACAGGTTTCAGGTCCAGTCACTCACAGTCACTTAGCAATGAGACGGAAAAAACGGACTAAGAAAAACGCCGAAAAAAATTGTATAATGTGAAAAATAGATTAGTGAATACAACCTTCTGTTTTGCTGTAAAGGTCTGCGGGATGGGGCGTTGCTATCTGAGCATGATTTCCTCCGCCGATTCAACTACGCGTTTCTTGTTGAATTTCCATGGCTCAGGAATATAGATCGTGGTCGCGGGAATGGTGACACCCACCACAAGCAAAGCCTTGCCAGTGGCTTGGTGTATGTGGAAAACAACTAGTCTCAATGTACAATTTGTGGAAATTCTCTTTGAAAAATGTTGCCGGGAAGATGGGATGAACACGCGGGAACGCGACTGACTATGCATCATTAGCGGACATGCATTACCCAATTCAACCACAGACCATTCAATTATGTACGAGACGCGATGTGTGAGGCCATCACAGCCGAATATCCGCGATAGCCGTACACTCTATGTTTGCCTTCGAAGCGTGCGAGATCCAGAGATCTGCGACCTCTTGCTTCTACATGTCCGCTTGGGCGCTTCACTCGGACATGGGGAACCGAATAGGGCGGATATGAAACCCAAACGGGGAAAGATTTGATAGGAGTTCTACCAATCAACTCAAGATTGCAACTGCAACCTCGGCTGACGCAGTGAATGAATAGGGCATGTTTCCGTAAAACCAGCGATGTCGATCTTCCCATTTATACTTAATCACGAAGAAACAAGACTGTTGTACTAGGTCGTTGGGTTTAAATCGTTGCAGTCGATCAGGAAGCCTCACATGAAATTCCGCGACTGGCAACTGGGTAAATTCTAGACCAGTGAATGGTTTGTCTATGGAAGCAGGCCTATGAATAGACAGTTATACACGGGGCTAAATTCAAGCCTGGGTGAATTCATCCCTTCCCCCTTAATCTAGGCGATCTCGGTTGCATTTTTCCCCTAGGCTCCCTCAGCACGAGTGCGCGGCCAATTCGATGCTCAATCTGTTTTATCACCTCGATGGAGGACACGATGAATACGACCACCTTGAACATATGGTTCCTGAACAGCTGTGTTACCGTTGCAGAGTTGGAACTTGGCGTACTTGCATTCCAGGTGCGCAAGCACGCGAGTTTAACTGATGCGCCACGCAAACTAGTCACTGCGAAACCCCAAAATGGCGGGATCCGGACAGTGCGTATTTTTAACCTGCTTGTATGTCACGGAGGAGCCCTGACCTGCCCAGCGGTCCAAATATGCAATCAATCCGGTGTCCCGACAGGGCCGATCACATCAACTTCCTCGAGCTGAATCCAGGTCCGGACAGGCCGGACAGCCCAAATTGTTTCCCCACACCTGAAATCCCCTCATCCCTGTCCAGACCCAGACACAGGGGGACACACACACTTCCTAGATTCTCTAGACAGGTGGGCATTTGACCCAGTTTTGGGTTCTACTACCCACAACTCCGTTGAATCAAATACTACGATGACGTCAATCGTGTTCGGCCGACGATTTCAAGCCTCCACAACTTGACTCATACATTTTTTCACTCTCTTAGTGCAGCCATGTCTGACACGTCCTCTAAGTCATTGCACCGCCGGGATCCAAATGGCTTCTCGCGCCCGACTTCCTTCTACAGCTACCACCTCGAGGATTCGGTAGGGCTGCCGCCCGTTACCGTTTCAACGGTTCGACGGCACCCGTGCCACGGGTGCCATGCCGGTTCCGTCAGCAGTTTTTTGCAAGCCCCGACGGCACAGTTACGGGACGGGTTAACACTCCAACGGCCCGTTGAAACACGGCCGTCACGGCCATTCAACGGCGCATTTTTCCTGTGCTCAGAAAGGACGAATTGGTCTTTTTTTTTGAGCCGGGTACATTCTATGTGTTCAGGTGTACTCACCAGCCTTCCTAGCCTCCAGAGATCGAACGGTAGGGTTGATATCGGCATTTGCTGCAAACTGATCGCGGAGTTTGAATCCTACTTTACTCGCATTTTTCTTGCAACGTCGACTGATTCACATGTTGCAAGGATTTTATCACATATGATCATGCAGCGACATTTCTGGGGGTGTATTGAGGGCATCGAGGAAGCACGTGTGCTATGTAAGTGCATAGCTTTGGACCTTTGATGTGCTTTCATTCACTAATTTTCAACATTGAGGTATAGGAACAAACCCCGACAGCTACAAATCTACTGGGTACCACATGAATCGATTTTGAAAAAACACTGATCAAAATATTTCAACTCAGCCCTGCACCCGTTACAGCCGTCCCGTTGACCGTACCGTCCCATTTACGCTTTTTTGAACTGCTCTACACCACCGTTTGGTATATTTATATGACTGATGTTTTCGGCTTGATGTTTGAAAATGATTGGCCGGCCATCACACAATGTTGCCGAAACATCGCTTAAATAAAAAGTGTCAAATCCCTCAATGCTTTGCTGAGGTGTATATTGGGCAAACATCTAGAATGACCTTTTTCAGAGGTTTGGTCGGACATTCAAGAAACAAGGGCATTAATACCATGACTCAATATTCAGAAGAATTGTTTACAAGTTGTTTGAAACGGCGAACAAATTAATATTATAAACCAGAAATGAGGTACGACATCGGGCGGTATACGGTATACTAGGAGTCCAATAAAATATGTACTTCGCATCCTGGCGCGAACGATGAGAGCATGGCACTGGTTTGATCAATGATTGGCGTCGTCGTCGGAATCCCCATCAGCCGCCTGAGAGACCGTCGAGGGTCCAGCAATAGGAATGTCGGGAACGGTAGGACCGGGGTTGAGAGAATTGAGGTCTACGATACCGTACACCTCGAGGTCCGGATCCAACATCGCTTTCTTGAGAAATCTGTGCACACCATAATTAAAGAATGTACGGTTTGTTGGCTGAATATAAACTCACCGGGATTGCTTCTTCGGGTCTGGATATATCTCCCGCACGTTTGCGAGTTTGGTATCGACGTCTCCCCAGTACTTGTTGTCATTATTTTCAGAGATAAGCTTGCGCTGAATGGTTTTGTGAATTTCCGCCCTCAAATAGAAAGGACGACGTACCAAAACAGCGATCCGCCCGCACAAGCGAAGATCAACTTTCGTTGTTTTGATCTTGAGCTTGTTGAGAATGCTCGTTGCAAGTACGACGATATTGAGTGCACCAGGACGCAATTTAATGCCTTCAACGATGGGATCAGAACCGAGCGAACCAGAAATCTGACAGATAATCAATGATGGAACTAGAACTGAGAGCGACAACGCACGGCAGTCTTGATGATGTTACGCTTGGAGATCAACACTTTAGAGATTTAAGAACTGACCGCATCGATGGCGGACTTTTCTCCTTGAACTTCCAAGGTGAACCCCCAGCCTGGGTTGAGTACAACCAAGTCCTGTCGACAATGGTGATCAATAAACAGTAAATAAGATGTAAATACGAACCATCAGTAATTTGCTAGGTCCGATCTTATCGTCGCGGTATGCTGGAATGGATGAATCAATGAGTAGATCGGCCGCTTTGCTCTCAATCTTTCCCTATTATACAATGAGGATCATGGAGTCATGTTATCGGATTGAGACACACCTGGAGCCGCTTGGGTAAGGTCCAATCAGCCTCCACAGGCTGGAGGAGGCGCTGATGGTGCCCGAGTGACAAGAGCTGCCCAGCGATGAATATCATTTTCTCGTCCCGCCCCAACTGTAATAGATAATATAATAGATCAGTATTGGAGTCTGCATAGGAAGACAGCTTACTTTGGCGAACTTCGTGAGGTCGTCATTGTCCACCTTGGCCAACTTGTGTTTACGTGAGACCTCACTCGCAAACTGGGACATGTCTTCGGCTGTACGCTTGCGCTGGGTGGGGAGAGTGGCCAGCGGGGAAGGGGATTCAGGACGCGAGGGAACTGGGCTCCCGGTGGCGGTGGAAGACCTGGGAGACGGAGCTTTCAAAGGCGAGGAATCAAGGGGGATATTCATCATGTCATCGAATGAAAGGTTGGCAGGTGCCATTTGGAGTGAAAGAGAAGAGTAAAGAACGTCTGGGTGTAAAAGACAGGCAGTTGAGAGAGCGGAAGTGTGGTGGCAAGAGGAAAAGAAAGACAAAGGTCGTGTGGGTCTACTGTGACATCAACATTAAGCTTTGTGCACGGGCCATCACGGCAGAAGCCATTGAGCAAATCTCGCACGCACCTCGTTCCCTCCTTTCGTTTGCAATGCCCGCTGTACGCAAGGAAGCAGGTCAGTACCAGTACCGCGGAGGTGCTAAAATTTGGACGAACTGACAGAAATGGAAAGAACACTTTGAAACTCAGACCGTCGGACAAAACATTTCGAATTTGCAGCAGCTTTACGAGAAGTCTGACCGGAGAAGCGGGCACAGGCCATTGCAAAAGGTCAAGCCACGAAGGCGAGGAACAAACAAGACAAGGCCAACAAGATTGTTGGTGCCCTAGGAGCGCACGCCTCCGGTGATATTGAGTGAATGTTGGCTACAATGTATATCTGATCCTAGGCCAATGTTCGGACAGCGTCAGTAGTATACATTCACAACATTTCATAATAAACATTCATACAATGTTGAACCAGCCTATTTTATATGTTTGTTCATATGTTCACTAAACATGTTGCAATTTTATTTGAAAAACGCCAGACTGAAATGGCGGTGTACGGGCCGTCAAAAACCCGTCGAGTCCGCGGCCGTGCCCGCGACGGGCCTGGGTAGCAGCCCTAGGATTCGGCTTTTTCGAACGACTCAACAGCTGTTCCACGTCTGAGAAACGTCAATGAATCTGCCCTCCCTCCCATGGATGGTGGAATTGGAGCTTGGTCTTTCGTACGCAGATATCTGCCAATTCTACTGTGGCGTTAGAATCTAACCGATCGACAAGTGGGCATGTTCGACTAGTGAATATCGGTGAAGTTATCTTTTGCATCAACCTGGATAAAACATCGATAGGTCTTTTAAAACTATTTATTAAATGTCTTTACGATGTCTACCGCAATACTTTCACAGTGTGTATTATCTTGACCTGAACTGGGCTCAAACGCCTGAGAGATACTGTGAGCATGTCACACAATATTTTTCTGATATTCTTTGCATCACCTCTTGGCTTCCTTTTGAATGAAAAACCACGAAAATGGTAAGAGATATTCAGATGAATCCCGAGTAGCTGCCGGATAATATTTTTGTCTGATTTCAGTAAGACACAGATAACTATTGGCAGAAAGCACAAAAAGATATTATGAAGACATTTTGAGTAACCATTCGATTTATTGTGCGTACAAGACAACTTCTGCTACTAAGTAATCAAATGCAAAGACCTTATTTATGATTATCGAGCGACCTCAGTCTCATCAGATTTTTATCCAAGATGTGCTGCAGAGGAAGCATTCAGCGAGCACGAGCTGCAGCTGATGCTGCGTAGGGGTGACAGATCTGCACCGGTGCTCTGCGCCTGTGCGTGGGAGAGCACGGGCGACAGCATGGAGCCGAGGGTGTTAGAACGCTGGTGGAGCATCGATCTCCAGTTCATCGTGGAGATTCCACCTGTGACTATAACAGGAAGATAACGCGTAAATCGCCAGACAAGCCTGAAGGACAGAGGAAACAAACCCGGTCATTCTCTCGGTTTTTATCAATTAACTGGCGGCGAACATCTTCGTTGGATTTATTTCCTTCCCTGAGGACCCCGAGGTCGTCTGCACAGATAGCTAGCGACGATCTTCCGTAATTCCGCACACTTTCCGCCCGACGCATCATTGGCAAGTTAGAGCCTGTACGGCAAAAGATTCACGCAGAATCTCGGTCCTCAATCCTGTGGTAGGCCCAAATTTTCAGCATGCTAATTCAAGCAACGGTAACACTAATGGTATAAAGTGGCTTGGGAATGCAATTTACCCTTGAGAAAGAGAGCTACGGGTCATTCAAAGTCCCAAGATTTTGAATTATTTCCTTATAAGGCAATAAAATCTGGCCAGATTCTGTTGCCGTACAGGCCCTTAGCTTTGTTCCTGATGGACCCACAAGCTTGTCCCGGCTTACTCGGGTCCACCTTCCTTCGCTTTCGATGGGTGGTGGTGGCCATCTCCTCAAAGCTTGCTCTAGCTTATCTCGCAGTTGTGAGTCTTAAGTTCTAGACTTGATTCCGACTCGAAGAAATTATGACATTGGTGCTACTGTTACATACACGCAGAGAGTCGGAGCGAGGTAGGTAGGTAGTATTACACGGCTGGACCCGCTTAGGAACGCCGGTCGGCAGTTTCCAAGAAATATCAATGATGCGGATCGTCTACCCCTTGACCAGCTTTACGTCTTTGTTGGACGTGATTCAGGCCGAAGAGAACTTGACGCTTAGGAGGTGAGGTGGGCCCGACGCGGGCGGCGCCGATGGGGACGTAGCCTGATGGAGCGCACTCCCCGACGCGGGCGGCGCAGATGGGGACGTAGCCTGATAAGCGGCGAGAATCGGCGACTTTCGTGTTGCTTACGGAGCTCGAGAACACTCGACAAGACTCTACAAGACCCGGTTCCTGATTTACCCGGGGTGCCAGAAACGGCATCCTGGGTTACGGCATTCTCCGTTTAGTATCATACTCCAACCGTTAAACTCTCAGCATCTTCTAGATGCCGAGCTGGGCCTGGCATGGCCTAGCTCAGTATCCTTCTCGTCCTCATGTTGAACAAGGCTATCGGTCTAGGCGATTACCCGTTCTAAAGATTTAGATATCTTCAGTGCCCTTCTCGTCATGCTGAACAGCGGGTTCAATTTAGGTGATTGACATGCCACCTCTTCTTCCATGAGGCTCTCTCGTAAGGACACACTGCACGATAGATTCTGCTAGTACCTGGTGCCATGACGGCTTCCAGAAGGCGATTCTCTTGCGGCAATACAGCTCCCAATATCTGGCGTTAATGAACTGTTCCAATTGAACCCATTGCACGTGTCCCCGAAGCCGAAGTTGGGGTGCTATATAATAGCTAAATGAGAGCGGCAGAGAGTTGATTATCAGTGCCATCGGATACAATATCCCTTCTTCTCTTCCTCCACCTTCAGCATGCGCCGGTCCTTAGAGCTGTCCTTGAGCCTCCTTTTCCAAGCCCAATCGGAATCACTCCCATGGCACAAGCGAATCGCACTCTCCTATGAGCGGGCCAAAGCGATCGCGGCTCTCTACAGTTGGGCCTACTTAATTCATACATGGTTGCTCTTCTAATCGTCCGTAACAGAGCTTACTGCAGACGATGTCCTGAATGTGTCCCCGAACTACTGGGAGTTTCATACAGACCCTATCCTTATGATGGATGGCGCAGTCGCGACACTGCTTACAATCCATTATAACCTCTGCGTTGGAACCATCGCCATGTTCCCTGCAGGGAAACAGAACGTTCTGAAACAACTGCTCTCTTTCGAGGTTTCGTGCGTCTCAAATTTAGAATCTTGGCGCTCCGGCTGATTCTCCTTCAGAGGACAATTTTGCATGACGGAGTTGGGCCACGGGCTGGACGCCATCCAACTTGAAACTACGGCAACTCTTCTGGACTCCGGGGAACTTGAACTCAATACGCCATGTGATGCGGCCGCGAAGTAAAGTTTCATAGCATTCCACCCAAGCACCACTAACGTCCATCCGCCAGATTTATGCCCCCAACCACCCCTTGCGGCATCCCCTGTGTTGCCGTGGTTTTCGCACGGCTCATTGTTGATCATCAGGACAGAGGCGTCAAGCCATTTTTGGTTCCGCTTCACAATGGTCGCACGATGTACCGAGGAATTACGTCTAAGTGATTGCTACCCATCTTATTCTAACCAGTTTAAGACTGACGTCCAACAACAGAGTTCTCTCTCCACGGGGAGCATCCCGCCCTGTCCAGCATGCCCTGACGTACTTTCGTAAAGTCAGACTGCCGGGTACTGCACTTTTGGGAAACATGAACAAACCCTTGAATGCCAAGATCGCGTTCGCGCACAATATATCGAGGGTCATTGTCGGAACGCTCTCCATGGGTGCCATTGCTTTGTCGTCCATGCGCATTGGTAGCTATGTTGCCGGACGGTACAGCACAAGGCGCCGAGTGATTGACGCTGCAACCGGAAAATCCAAGCCCATCATATCATTCAGCACCCAGAAAATTCCGATTTTGACGGCGCTTGCTCAAACAGTGGTTATGCGGGCCTTTTGCGACAAATCTTATTCCTTCTTCACATCGACGCAAGACCTATCCCAGAAGCATTTCCTCGCCGCCGTTTTCAAGACCACCATCGTTCAGCATCACCATGCTATCCTCCCCGTTCTGGGAGACCGGTGTGGGGCACAGGGGCTGTTTGAGGTCAACCAGCTGTCGGTTGTTCATGTGAGCGAGATTTAAAAACTGTCATTTCGATACTGACTTTTACCCGTCAGGCAGACACCCGTGGCGCCGCAATTGCGGAAGGGGATGTGCTAGGAATATCCATTCGTAAGTTGAACCTAGGTGGCAAGGTGTCGTTGTCTCATTGGCTGACTGCTTATAGGGTTCGCCGTTGATTTGATTCTCGGACGAGTGTCGCCTCCCCATTACGCGAACCCCGACAGTGTTCTCGCCCAACACGAGAAATCCATGATTTCTGAACTTCGAGACATCGTGGCGCGCTCGGGGAAACATCGCGGTTCGCAAATGGACTCGATGATACTGCCACAGTGTCAGAGCCTTATCGAGGCTGTTGGGCATCGTATCGCCTACGACGCCGCCATAGAAAGCGGGGTGGATCCCTTGATTGTTGATTTATATGTTGCTAGTGTCCTCAAACACGACGCCGCGTGGTATGTGGAGCATGCCAACCTTTCGCGCTCCAGTCAGAGGGAGATGGAGCGGGATAGTGTCGAGGCCCTCTACCCGAAACTCGACCTCTTGCTGGCCATGCTGGACGTGGCAAGCTGCGTCACTGCGCCCATCGTCTCTGATGAGCGGTGGAATAGCTATGTTCATGGCCTCCCGTCATTCACTGGGCCTATCCCTAACGTTGTAAACGATGTGCGATCCCACCTGTAATGTACGTTATCTGTAACTTATAATATATGTACTTGATGTAGAACCACTACCATTGTGTTTTTCCGATAGAACGCACAGAAATTAAATACGGCTTTATCAACCATCTGTCAAGCGTGCAGATCTCCGTGGAAGTTCCCATGGGACGCGGCGTAACAAGTTAAACGTTGAGCGTTGAACAACTGTCCAGAACCGCCCACGGCGCGATGGTTGATTCTGGTTAACCTCATGTTATTGCAGGCTGGAGACCTGATACGCGAGTAACTCTACAGCCACCGTGGCAATCACCCTATATCGAATTTTATGATTTTGTTTTTTTTGGCATGTATTTCCTCCGCCCATCCGTCCGGACTTGGAGTGCCCGAAGATTCAAAAATGCTACTTCGCTGAGGGGGTCCGAATTCTAGAAGTATATTGAACAATTCGTTGAGTTCGGGACGACCTAGGGTGTTGGTAGTCAAGTTATGTACTATGTAGAACTTGGAACATAATATAATTCGCCCCACCGGTTTGCCTACGACGGGCAAAACAATTAGGCAAGCTTTCCTACTGCCAACGCACGCTGCCTGCAGATTTTGTTCCACTTGAAAGACCCTGTATTGGAGCAAGGAAGCCAGATTTCTGAAAGGTGTTGCAAGGATCAGGGATTGACTGTACTTGTTTGTCTTTCTTAAACTCGTTGTGAAGCCTGTGGACCACGCGAGTATAATATATTCCCCCAGCTCCAAACTCTTAATCTCAGCCAGGGGCCAGCCTTCGAATATGGTTCCAATAAAAAATGGCATGACAGCGCCGCCGACCATGGTTATCACAGCCATCCAGGACATGTAGCTGTGACAATTGGGTGGACACGAAAGATGCCTCGCCCCTCATAATTCGAATCTCAGGCGGCGCGTTGGTACCGTAGACAGTTTGAACATACCCCATTCTGACTTCCGGACTCCAAAGACAGGAAAAGGTAGTACTGCAACCCAGAGACTAGCCAATAAGTTGAACCACGGGAGCTCGAGTGAAATTAAGATTCTCCGTTATCCGTACTGTGGAAATCTCGTATACGTCTCACCTAAGATCACAAGCTGGATCGTGTGCTCACGATGTCAGTGGTGTGGGTTCGGATGAAGGGTCTACTTTGCCAAATCCGAGCTTTGATGTCAATAACATAGTCAATACCGCCCCCGCTATTGAGCCCAGTTAATTCCTGAAGATGCGGCGGAAATATGAGAGAGAAAAAACTTAATATGGCTTGGAACACAAACAGGAGGGAGACAATCAAGTCACCTGGAAAGAGAGGAGTCCTTACCGTTTCTGATTCAGCTTGGAGTTGGGGCGGATGGTATACCAGTGGGGTTTCGACGTGGAGCAGCTCCATAATTACCGGAATCTGTGTGGTTAGCGACTCTCGACCTTTTATAAGGCGTCCAGTGAAAAGATCATGGGAGTACGGATTCTCGGAATAACTTAGAACTAAGAAGAGACGAGGTATCGCCGTTCGTCACATGTCTCGACGCGAGTCGTGTTCAGCAGCAAACATGAGCAAATAAAGAGCGCATCAGCCGCCGTGACGAACAAACGGGGAGTGTTCTGTTGACGGGAAAAATCAGTGCCTAGACACCGAAACGGTGCTGGGTAATATGATGAGATGGAAATTTACATGGGGACGTCGTGGATGGCAGATTATATTTATGCTCGGTGGTTGCGGCCTGCTCACGATGTTTGTCATCAGCCCGGATTTCAACGCCGAACAGAGAGAGCACCGTGGGTCGACGAGGACCGTTGAACATGGCGTCGAGTTCATATCACTCACCCATGAACACGACCACGTGTGGCGTCGAGGCAAGTTTCTGCAGTGTGCATGCCCAGGCCTGAATGGTGCCAATCATTTAATCTGAAGTTGGGTATGGAGAAAGAGCGGCTTGCTTTGGTTTGACCCAGTAACTACATAGGCTGCTGCGTACATTCGACAGGTGAACTTGAGATGGTAAGGCAAGATTTCGATAACAAATGGGGTTTGTGTCACTCACTGCACGAAAACACCCATACTTATAGGTCGGGATGGGAGGACATCGACAACGTGGCTTCGACCCTCCAACCTCCGACTGAACATTTGAAGATTCGCCTCGATGAAACCTTTGTGGACCTCTTTAAATAATTATGTGCGTGGTTCAATTTGGAGCGAGAGCAAAGACTGAGAGAGGAGTCTCGGATAAGCGGAAATATCTGAATATTATTCATAAGTATGGGCGAGTTAAGAGACGGCCTACTTTGCGAGGCACACCAGTGATCGGATGAAAAAAGCATTGGAAAAGGAGGCAATCATATGATCGGCCGATCGGCCGATCGGGTCACCGCTCTCGTCTTGACGGCCCAAAAATTTGCTTGCTTTTCTACGGACCCCCCGACTCTCTCTTCGCCGACATTCGAACCGATTGAAAAGATAACGGGCTGATTGGCTCGTCCCCGCCCTGGCTGCGTTTGCCGCCCGATTCTGCCGAAGCGCACTGTTTGTGTCAGCATTGCAGAAGGTGCGTTCTCTTTTTTCTGGGCTTTTACACAACCAGTTCCAGATCTAACGGCGTGCCTGGGACGCAGAGTCATGGTCCCATCGCACACATCTGACGACCGTCGACGCGACGTCACTGGCAAACTTCGGCACGATGCGCGAGGCGGCAGAGAGGACCACTAGAGGACAACTGCGACCCGCAGGTTGCCGCTGAGAGCAGGGCTGCTGGTGAGTGTTTGATTCCTTCTTTTGTTATTATCCATATCCATCGGCGTTGTTTCGCGTCGTCCCTCCTCTTTGGCCACGCCCATCCTTCTCCGTGTCGCGTCCCGCGTCCCCCTTCTCCGCGCTGCTCGTCCACGCATCCCTCCACGCCACAGCCCGTACCCGATCTCTACGATTGTCGATGCCACCCAATCCTCCCCGTCCAATCTCGTTCACGGTGTCGAATTCCTCCTCTCCGATCCCTCCTGCGTTTTCCACTTCACTGCTCTCGTGCTCCCTCTCCTCCTTTTCTATCGTGTCGTCCCTCCTCCCCCTTCTCGCCTCGCCCGCCCACTTCACGTCGCATTTGTGCCTGCTCCACGCCGCTGCCTCCCTCTCGTACCCGCCTCCATCTCGCATCATATCGCCTCACGTCTTTCCCTCATTGTACCCTCCTCCATTGTATTAACCATTTTCCTCCCCCTCCCTTGCACGTCCCACCACCCCTGTTTCTGCGTTTGCACGTCTTTCCTTTTCGCAGTCATCACCCTCCAAGTCGGCAAGATCAAGGCGAGGTGTCCAAGATCAAAATCGCCCAAGCCGCCGCCGCGGGCTCCGACGCGGAGTTTTGAGGTGGATTTGGTGGCTGAGCAGTGAGTATTATAATTCCTTCCCTATGATCTCCTTTCTTCCTCGTCCTTTTTTTCTGTTCCATGCACCACCCCACTGCTACTTCTGCTAGACATACGGCAGACGACATCTCCCACTCCCATCCGCGCCACTCGTTCGCCCTCCCTTCTGATTCCTACTCCGACCCACTCGTTCGCCCCCGCCCTCCCTTCGACCCATCCACATGCGCCATCCGTCTGCCTCGCCCACAGGCTCTACCCTTTCGTCGCGTTCCCGCGTCGATCGCACTCACCTCTTCGCTCTTTCTTCATTCGCCTCCTCCCCTGGTATCCGTCCTCCATTCCTCCACGCGCCCATCATCATCCGTTCTCCCTCGCGTCATCTCGTCTAATGCCCCCTTTCGGTTCTCGCTTTCCCTCGCTTCATTCACGCTCGATCCCACCCGTATACATTCCCAATTTTATTCTTTACGTTATGTTACGGGACACAGTTTTATTTTGTTTTATGGGACACACTTCCCTCTTCTATCTTTCTTCAACTGTTTCCTCTCCCTTCGCCGCACTCACCGACCTGGCCCTCTCAGAACGAAACTAACAACCAACGTCGGGAGCAAGGACCGTGTCCCCCCAACGCGTAGCTTGATTTTTAACTCCCGGATCAGTAACTTCGTATTAAGTAGTGGATTCTGTTTCAAAATTTTAGCTCGATGCTCGTTTTTGGGCTGGGTGCGACGATCAGAGCTTTGGTCGGCTGAAGTGCACTCGCCGTCCCGAAATAAAGATCGGACCGAAGCGGGATTGCTCGGCCGGTTTCGGATGTTTTCCCAAAGATGTGTAATATCAGGCTACTTCTTCATTCGAGTGCACTCAGACAAAGATCAAGTTAAGCTACGGTTCAAAGGCGAACTACGTCACAACACCGGGCAGCTTATGCTTTATGAAACTCTCACAAAGTCGTAGATAATGCCGTCGACGTCGTGGACAGAATTTCCATACAAGTTGCCTGGAATCTGGATGCCATAGGTTTTTTTTGCCAACCGGTCGATGTTCGGGGACTTGCATGTTGCTGGACTACCCTTTGACGCGCTCACTCGGCCGCAGATCCAGCGTCCCATTACCTCCTGCAGCAACGGTCTGTCTCCAGATAATTACCCTCGATGGTCGAATCCGTTGCTGGCGGGCTTCTGAGACCCTGCACCAATACTCCAGTCACAAGCAATTCTTTTCGTCGACGGTCTTGGACTGGTCCATGATTTTTTTCTTCGTTGTAGATCCGAAACTGCATGCCGCGGCATGTACTCAATCCTCCCAGTTTTCAGCCCCGCGTCTCCTTTGCAGGTATCTTGGCCATGGTTTTCCTTCTGCTGCTTTGGAATTACCCACTTCCGTTTTTGTTTTGTTTTTGAGATCTCCACTTCGTCTACGCGGGTTCATGTTGCAGCACACACAATTTTGAGCACTGCGTTTGGGCTGCACCTCTGGATTTAGCGAGTTCTGGAGTGCGAAAACATCTGATTTGAATGTTTTTTACGTTTTGATTTTTGTCTTGGTCCGGCGCTACATGTATTCACTCAATATTCCGAGTACTCGTCTTTGCCGGACTTCGGGAAATCTGCCGCCATCGCATAGTCGACGGTGCGCGGGAAATCGGAGTGTGAGACAGCCGGCCTCATGCCACCTCAAACAAGGCTATGTAGCGCGCCACAAATAAAAATCCATTCATGGGTGATACTTTAATGCGAGGTTGCTGATCCAGACAGTGATTCGAGCGTGAACTTTGCGTGCTCGCACTTGACTGGGTTCTTATTTAATCATCACGGCGAGTCCGCGATTGGGCACTCGGTTAAGATGTCGACCTAGGCTGGGTGAATGGGCTGTCATCAACTGCACTTGTCGCCACATCTTGGCAATATAGGGTTAAACCCAATATCTATTGTCGCACGTCTGATGGTGGTACCTCTTAATATAACTTTGTCGTCAGTGGTGGCGGGCCATCTGCCAACGTGCGCCACATCGACCAGGTAACTAATTTTAAATCTGCTGAGCGCGCGTCAATCTTTAATCGAAACCTCGACACTCAGGGCGCTTGAGGTCTGCCGAAGCTGCCGAGGATAATTACTATATCGGAAACTGAACAAGTGGTATATTCCGGGGGTCCTGTGATGGTCAGATGCGCACACTTTTCCAGGCTGCCAACAAATTCCATCAATGATCGGCAGATCGGCCCGAATATGCCCGAGGTCGGTCCCGTCTCCCTCTTTGCCATCACGATATCGATACTCAAATCCTTGTGACCCGGCTCCCGCAGACGCCGTGGCTGTACTCAGCCTGCAAATCCACCTCACAAAATCTTACGTCGTTGGCGGGAAAGCAACTGTCAACGCAGTTTCGATGTTGTCATCGACAAATATAAAGCGGGCGCAATGTGTATATAAAGCTCCGACTGTGACAGCCGCACTGCCCCAATCCATTGACCCATGTCTCTTCCTAGCAGAACTACTGCCCTAGTAGTGGGAGCCGGACCTTGTGGAATGGCAGCGGCTTTATCTCCACACCATCAGGGAATTCAAGACATCTTGATTGTAGACGCTGTCCTTGCTGGCGAAAACTCCTCGAGGGCAATGGTAGTCCAAGCAGCGACTCTCGAGGTACGTAGTCCCTCCTCCAGTTAACCACATCTAACCTCACGGTAGGCCCTCAGCACCGTCGGATGTCTCGACACCCTTTTGACGTTGGGAGACAAAACAGAGCGCCTTGGTCTGCACGATGGCTCGTCGGATTTAATATCCGTCGACTTCTCACTCTTGTCACCGTACACCAAATATCCATTTGGTTTAGTTCTTCCTCAGGCCAGTACCGAGGCCGAGATGCTAAGCACACTGGACCAACTTGGGATCAAGGTTTTGCGACCGTTCAAGGTTGTTTCCTTGAAGCATTCTCAGGAAAAGGAGCGCACCGTTAATGTCGGGTTCGAATCGGGGGAAATTGTGCAGGCCAAATATGTTATCGGGGCAGATGGCGCAAAGTCAATGGTGCGTCCGCCGTGTTTCCAGGAAAACTCTGTTTTTGAATGGGCGGAACAGGTACGCCACGAAGCAGGAATTGCTTTCAATGATCCCGATGGCGATGAAGAGCATAATTACGGGAGCCTTTCGCAAATAGCTCTCGCAGACGTGACATTCTCCTCCCCACCCCAATTCCCGCCTCCCGCAACCCGCATAATAGCCATGATTGCGGAAGGGAGCTTCGCCCTCCTCGCACCATTTCCCACCAGCGTCTCCCCGGACAAGGACCGCATCGTGTACCGCTTCGCATGCGGCGTCCCCGCGGAGGACGGGAGCATCCCCCACGCGCCCGGCACCGAGTACCTCCAATCGCTCCTCAACCGCTTGGGCCCCCCTGTGCTCTCCTCCGACCCCGCGGTCAACCCGCACCCGACGCACATCGAAAAGACGTACTGGTCTCGCGGTACCGGACCCGCTCTGCCATCGCCGAGCGCTGCTTCACGCGGCTCGGAAATCAACCCGACGGCGGTGTCGTCCTCCTCATCGGCGACGCCGCGCACATCCACTCGCCGCTGGGGGGCCAGGGCATGTCCCTAGGCATCCGCGACGCCATCAGTCTCGGCGCCGCGCTCAAATCGCACATCTATCTCTCCGAAGCGTCCGATAAGTTGCTCGAGGATTGGGCGGTCGACCGGCACGAGCGCGCCCTCTCTGTCATAGCCCTGACGAAGCAGACCATGGGATTGATCACCTCTCAGCGCAACGCCTGGCCGCCCCTGCGGTGGTTGGGATTTACTTTCCTGCGATTCCTGGGCCGGTTTGCGTTCTTTAAGCGCATGGTTGCGTACAGACTGAGCGGACTGGCGGAGATATGAGGATAGGTCGCGGAAAGTATGTATGTATTGTATTTTTATCTCCTACCAGTGGCAGTAATAGCGATGATGTGTCTGCCATATATGCTCTCCTCTCTGTACCGATACGATACAAAAGTCAGTCCCACTCAAAAAAGAATCATCGGAGTTGTTGAATCACAATTGGTAGAAAATTTGCGTTTCAAGGCCTTCTCTTACGCCCCAAATTAGCTCCGAAATTCCCAACTAAGAAGCAAACTCAGCATAGGCGAACGGAATTTGGCTCCAACACATTTATTTTTAATAAATATCAAGGGCGTTGAGTAACGATGAGTGGAACCTTTTTGTGTTGGGGAGAAGGATGCAGCACGCTGAATAGTAAGTAAGCTGGATCCACAGAGTGTATATACACTGACTAAGATGGCATTGTTTAACCTTACGGAGGCTTCGGGGAAACTTGCTCGATACCGTTAAGATATATGGCGGTTTACCCGTCGTCCCAGGGATACATATGCATATTTTGTTGAACATGTTTTGGCGGAAAAGGTGAATGCATGCGAGACTAGTGGGTAGAACCGGAGATTTTTCTCGGATTTGTGGAGGATATAAATGAGATAGGCGTAGAATTCAGGGGTTCAGTGGTAGACCGTAGTCGTGGCTATCCAGACGGCCAACAAGCTGGGAATTCAACGTTTTCACTGGGAATCTTGACTGGTAAATTATCTCAACAAAGGGATGCTGTGGTCGTCTGCGTAGAACGCAATATTCACATTACGCTGCCAAGATATCCAGATACGTACGTCGTTCATAATATTTCCGTCGATCCCAGGCAACTTCGAGTGCATGGTGATCTCGGGCAAGTTAAAACCCAGGTGGCTTTCTCTGCCAATCTTTGATTTCGGGAGACGGTAATATTAATAAAATTAGTGCGTAACCAAACGGCATAACATGTAATAGACGTCGAATTGGATCCAAGTGGCAAGTCAAGAAGTTGAACCATCATCAACCAGAAACCAGGAGCATTCCGAGCCGATTCGGAGCATTTGCAAATGACTGGTGATTTCTGTTTTAATTCATGACAGATTTACTCAAGTGTGGGATAGATAATCAAAGAATTCAGCGTAGTTAAATACACTGTGTTATATTCCTCTGCTTCCGACCGAGACAGATGGGACAAGATTTCTTGCTATCTGCTGGCATCTAGCAATATTGCAGGCATCCACTAAGCCAAGCGGTTGATTTTGATAAGAGCATCGAGCTGATAAACGAGAGTTAGTTGGGAACGGTTTCGCAGGAAAGAGAAAACATTCACTCCGCCCGGGAGGTGTGAAAGCAAACAGTTGGGTTTCTCCGCAAATTCTCTCTTCATCACCTCCAACGTTTGTGGCACTAAATTGCCTTGCGGATACTCCTTCTCGATCTCCTCGAACGTCTTCCGGTTCAGTAGGAAATCGAAGGAATCCGGCCCCATCGCGTCGTATCTGGCAACATCGAAAAACGCGGTCGCGGATGACTTTCCGCACGGCCACTGCGAGGTGTGGAGCATGATACTCTGGACGATGTCGCCGACCTGCTGCGCATCGAGGGTGCGCGCCTCCGCGTTCGGATGTAGTAGCACCGGAGGGAGTGAATAAAGGCGGAAGACGTTGTGATCTTCTTTGCATACTCGAAGGACGCCGGGTGCGCGGGGTCGAGTGGAACAGCGCGGAGAGTGTCGAACGGGACATAATCCGGACTGAGTCTAGCCAGAGCGAAAAATTCCGGCATACTGCTTGGAACGTAGGCGTCGAATGTCTTGGAAAAAGCTTTTTTTGTGAATTAAAAGAGTTCAGATGTGATACTTATATGCCTGCACAGTTGTCCAGCTGGTGATCTGTTTTCACCCTTCTCACCTCCGCAACCATCTTCTCGCGCTCGTGCGCTTCAATGAATCAGCCATGTATAAGTAGGTATTTCCCTGGTTACAGAGGCGGTAGACAAGGAACAAAAGCAACATGTTGCATGAGTCCTGACATAACCCCATTTACTGTACTATTTCGACCGTAGGTTCACACCAGTCACCCGTAACCTTACATGTTCACTGGGTTAGATGTTCATTCCTCGGCAATCACATCAAAATTGCCATAAATGGTAATCCGGCAAGTGCCGGAGGAGAATTTTTTACATTTTTACGCCCATCTGGGCCACAAAAGTTTGCCGTCACCGTCACCGGTACCAAATAGGTTCAGTTCACAACCCTCCGTCACCCGTCACCTGAACCTACGGTCGAAATAGTACAGTAAATTTGAAATGTCCAAGTCTTAGTAAGTTTAAAACGCTGCGGACAGTCTGCAGCTGGAAGACACTCGAACATGATAGATACCTGCCAGATGCCCATAGTTTGATCCTCCGGCACATACACGGTGTCTCAGCGGGTCGACGTCGCGCAAAGTATAGCTGCCATCCGCAGCATCGTACAGTACTTAGTAAGTACCACCTAACTTGGTAAATGTGTTCCCACACTGTTCCACACTGTTCCGCAAGGTTCCGCAGATGACTGATCCCGCCTCTTCCGCGTAGAATCAGACGCGTCTCGTGGGTCGGGAGGACTCCTAACTTAAATAAAGCCGGCACTTAAACAGCGAGTACAACATTCTTTCAGTATTCCCTTGAATTTCCAACCATGGTCCAAACCCTCAGCATCGCAGTCTGCGTCTCTGACGAAGTCACCCTCTCTGACTTCATTACACCCATCGAGATTCTTGCCAGCCTGAACGATGCGGACCACCCCGTCTTTGGCCCCGCCATGGGCGAGGTTGCGTACCGAGTCGCTATTGATTATATCTCCCCGACTCTGGACCCGGTGGTGTCTGTCAAAGGCCTCAGCGCGCCCACCTTCAACCCGACCCTGACCTACGCAGGCGCCCTCGCCTCTGGGAAGCAATTCGACATCATTTGGTTCCCCGCAGGTACGTATATGAAACTGCTTCGCGTCCACTGTTTTGACGAAGGAACACGCCGCAGGCCCGATTTTGAACTTCGCTACGGGCGAGAATCGCATTCCACCCGAAGAAATCGCGTTTATCGCGCAGCAGGCGCCCAAGGCGAAATACGTGATGTCCGTGTGCGGCGGCGCAATCCAGCTCGCTTTTGCCGGTGTCCTCGCCGGAAAACGTGCTACGACGAACAAGGCGGCCTACCGCGGCATCGTGGTACGCAAATTTCTCTCTTTCAAGTGAGGCCGGTCGTTTATCTGATATGGATTGTTAGGCCCACACACCGAAGGATATCCAGTGGGTCCCCCAGGCGCGCTGGGTCGTCGATGGAAATGTGTGGACGAGCTCGGGCGTTACTGCAGGTGATGCTTTTCCACACATAATTATTATATTAGCTGACGGGACGGTGAGGCTCCGACATGGCTCTGGCGTTCGTAGAGCATATTGCGGGAAGACAGGTAGCTCAATATATCCGCGGTGCGATCGAGATCCCCGAGGTCACGGAGAAGGATGATCCTTTTGCGAAGTTCCACGGGCTAGTTTAGAAGAACGATGCGGAGCCGTGTACTCGATTTGGCTGCTGTATGTATGTGTGGGGTGTTGACCCATCATCATACGTACACCGGGTAGCCTTTATTCTCTACACAGGAGCGTGATCGAGATCAGAATAGACAAACGTTGATTTTCAGGTCTTTCATATACGTTATTTTTTCCGGGCTGACTTGCTGCTCTTGTGATACGCGCCGACTGATCCAATGTGAACTTCGGTCCCTTTCCAAAAACCTGTACAAACGGGGCGCCTCGAAGAGACCTCCCATCCATCTCATAAAACCAGATATGGCCGAGTACGGGATGTAAATCAAACGCTGCCTGGAACGACGTCAGGGGTTTTATTTGAGAGTACTGGAATCAACGGCGCCCTCTCAGTCCCATCTCGTTTATATGCACTCTAGAATCCCCTGAGTTGGATCCAAAGATGAAGGAATGTGCACCTTTCCTTGCCTTCTCGTTCTGAATCTCCGAATCCGAGTCAAAATGCAACTCAAATCACATGCTTGGTTCGATTCACCTTCTTCGGGCCTCCCACATATGTTCCACCCGCCGAGCCCGCCCCTATCCATGGACTGTTGATTTGCGTGCAATTATATTTATCATGCTCTGATGAATCTTGCTTTGTGCCATTATCCGAATCCAATTATTAAGCCGACGGACTCCGTCTATCCATATTAAAGGAGCGCAGTGCCCAGAACGTCTGTTTGCATGCATTCACGATTTGTGTCCATGCAACTTGCAAAGGCTCGCACGAGCGCGGGGTGATTAGGTCAACAGGTGAACTGATCACACGCGTCACCCAATTTATTAAATAATTGAATTATAAGCCGTATGGTGCGTATGATGATGGTGACGCATAACTTATTAAGAGCGCGACCCGTTGTTTGTGCATGCCGACGCGCGGCGCGTGAGGCCCGCGTTAGCATCACGGATAACGTCAGATTTGATCCGTTGTCAAGATGCCTTACTCCGGCACCTTGCTCCTGCCCCACATCCTTGCTTTCCCCTCATCTAATCCTCAGCATCCCGTACCTCGACTAACCGCCACTCCCCAGATCGCCCAACCAGCCGTCGACTCTTTGGCCGGCTCCCTCTGCCACAGCCGTTACTACGAAGGCGAAGGCGTCGAAAGCCACGATTGGCCGCGAAGACCACCGCTGCCGCTGCCGTACGACCACCCCAGCGGCAGCAGCTACGGACGTTTCTGTTTGCGCTGCAGGACTACACGCAGCTCAAGATCTCTCTGACGGCGTGGCAAGGAATGCGGAGGCGGAGGCGCATACGGTGTTTGTTGGTGAGTCGTTTCCTCTTCTCGCGTCCCTTTCTTTTTTTCCATCTTCGGCCTGCGATCCTCGCTTTGAGGGGCTTGTGCTCCCGTCTCCTTCCTTGGTGGCGCTCTCCTGTGTGTCATTCCATGCTCTCCCGCGCGCCACTCATTCCCTGCTACCCCGCGCGTGCCTCTCCCTTCCCTGCGTGCGCGCGCGATGCCTCTTCCTCCGCGCGAGCCCTCTCACCCCTCCCTCCTCTTCTCCCCTCCTTCTCGCACCATGCTAACTCTCCTTCTACCCGCAGACCCTTTCCCGGCGGACCTTACCACGCGACCTCGACCGCGAACCCTGGGCACGATGCGCGAGGCGACAGAGAGCGTGGAGACGGACGATGTCGACCCGCAGATGGATGCCGCGAGCGCGCCGTGAATATTGGTACGTTCTTCCTTCTTTCCTCCTTCTCTGCGCGGCGTCGTCCTCCATGGCCCGTCGACGCTATTTCGCCTCCTCCTGCTTTTCCATGCTGCTCCAGGGCGCGCCGACACGACACATCCCTCCACTCCACGTCTCCTCCACCTCACGTACCTCCACCCTCCCTCTCCCACGCTGCTTCCCGACTTTTTCCATCGTATTCACGTCGTATCGCATCCCACGTCCTCGCTCCCCTCCTCCTATCGTCCTCTTCCCCGTCGTAGCGGTGGCGGCCTCCTCTGCGCTCCTCCACGTCGAATACCTCACGGGTCTGCTCTGCTCCGCGGCACGTCCGACGTCGCAGCGTCGTGTCACATCCTTCCCGTCCCTTAAACTCTTTCCTCTCGAGTTCCCGTCGTGTCCCTCCCTCCATGCCCCTCCTCAACCTCCGCATCCCGGCCCGTCCCCCTTTCCACGCCCCATCGGTACTGTTTCACGACGTATCTTTTCCCCCCCCTCCCTTCCACGTCACAGCGTCGTGACGTATCGTGCTGTACCCCTCTGCCACCCTCACGTCCCTGCGTAGCATCCCTTCGTGCCTCGCCACGTCTCTCCTTCTCCTTCTCCTTCTCCCCGTCGTCTCTCTCGCGTCGTGTCGCATCACTTTACATATCCCTCCTTCACTCTGCCTCCCCCCTCGCCTCTTCCATTGCTAGCCTTCGCCTCATCCCGCCCCTGCCGACTCCACGCCGCGTCGTGGCGGAATGGAGTGGAGTGTCGCATCATCGGACCTCGCGTGCTCCCCGCCCCCGTCCCTCGCCCCCTCCCCCTTCACCCTCCGAGCTCGCACTCATCTCGCTTCTCTTTGCAGGCGGCACCCTCCAAGGCGGCAAGATTAGGAATAAGAACCCCTAAGCTCACCGACGAGCACTGCGGGCACGACACATCGAATCTGGAGACGGACTTGGCGACTACGCAGTGAGTTTTTCCTGGTATCCTTCCTTTCATTTCCATGCATCCACCATCGCCTGTTCCGCCTCGCTTCCACAGGCGGGACTCCGCACCGCGGCAGACGTCGCGGGGGTCATGTATCCCGCGGTAGTTTGATCGCGGTATCTTTTAACTCGCCGATTTCGAGTCGAGCTGCAGACCGTGCTTCCCATGTTGAGTAGAGAATTTGTTTTTGAAAAATCGAGTCCATTTTTGCGTTGGGTGCGATGAAAGTCTCGCCAATATTCTTGGGTCCGACGGGTCCGACTTTCCGGTGAAATTGAAACAGTGCAGATGATGGAGTGAATCGGAGGTGCTCGTGCACTCAGCCGAAAACATCCTGGATGATAATCAACCGCCGGCACCTACTCCTCCCCTCCAATGGCGCCAGGTGTATAATTTTATTTTGGGTCCGCATTATGTATCCTCCGAGTTTTCAGCCCCGCGCGCATCCGTGGGGGTTTCTAGAATCTGAGGCCATGGTTCTCTTTCCAATTGAGCCAAGACATCGATCGAGCCCAGCATCCCCCAGCTGCTGTACGCAGTACTGCATGATTTTTCGTGGTCGTTCCGGTACCCATTCCGACCTAGCGACTCTTGCCTCATTCATGCTCTCCCAAAGATCTTCTCCTCGACGGCGTCTTTTTTCAAGGATCGAAACCAGAAGATTCAAATTAACGCTCTATGAATACATGCATTAATTACTAGGTATATGGCGGATTCAAGCTTGTGGGTACTACGGCACTTAGCTAATTCAGCCAGAGGTGCAGCCTTCAAATTACATCCTCGGCATCAATCCGAGTCGACGGACTACACACCTCAAAAATTCAAATTGCATTGTCAGTTGGAATTGGATAAAATCCACAGCAGGGTGAGATTCCACGATGTGCTCAATGAACTGGCTACTGTCGATGATTTGCATTTTTGTTTTCTGTACATGTTCGACCCATATTGATAACTATTCCCCGATAACCGTCCTTCATGCACTTGTAGAAATCTGACGTCGCCAGATCAACGTTTTGCTTCATTCTCGGTCCGGATAGGATTTTTGGAAATAGAGGTGTCCAGCCGGTCACAAGCCTACAGCCATCGATCGATGCACACAAGCTGGGTAGATCCTTGCAATTTTCTTATTTTATGAAAGTAGAACCTGCGCTCGCCGCTATCAACACCCACGACCAGTACCTCTACGAATCGCGGCCGCATCTAGTTCACAATATTGCGATTTAGCTGCGGTAGGTCAATTAATTTACCACACCTGAGTCGGCGATTGGGACACTCAATTGAACGGCACAAAGGATATTTACCTATTGTCCAATACTACTGACTTCAAAGGATATTCACCGATTATCCAACACTACTGACTCGAATCCGCGGCCATCAGCTGAGTACTGTTACACACGACGCCAAGATTCATCGATATTCATCACTGTAGTGGTTTTCAACGGCCTGTCGTTCCCTATTGCTTGTCGCACTTCTGATAGAATCTCTCACCGAGATATCACTGTCATCATGCTCGCTGCAAACCCGTGTCGAAAGGCTCTGTAGGAGGTTCCATTGAGGAATTTTACATTCCGGTGACACTGCTGACCCGCGGCGATCTTTGAGGCTTTTTTTAGATTTGCATCACGAAGTTCAGTGCACACATTCATCACATGATCGTGTCGAAAGTCGTTCCTTTTATTTATACGAAGCGGTGTTCGCTTAGCCTGGGTCTCTGTATCGCACTCTGACCGAGATACTTGCTGTCCAGTTTCTCACAGCCTTTGAACAGGGAGTTTGGTGTACTTCCGAACCGCTGAGTCGTCACGTTGGGTTTTACCCACGAGCACCCACGCCAGTCAGCTGCCCGAGGAAGCAATATAAATATCCGACTTCTGCTTCGTTGAACACCACATTCCATCAGATCGATATTCACACCCACTTATAGAACCGGCGTGGAGGAATGAATTGGGTTAATCTATATACATATGGGAAGCTAAACCAACAAGGCCTCAAGCCTCGACCTCGACAGGCCCAGTTCAAATTTCAACTCATTTTTATACACAATTATAAGCATAGAAATTCTAAAAATATGAACGCCAGAACATCAGTCAGGTGATGATTGATGGAACAAAGAATCCAGCATTTCATTGGTTCGCTCACCAACCACTGAAGGGATGGGTAGGTTTCGCAAGAGTCGGATTGATCAAGTATTGGTTCTCTCTTTCTCTTTCCCACCATGTCTGCCAGTCGCCCACAGAATGCAGTTGTCTCCCGCCTCTCATCTGAACCCTCCCCAATTTCTAATCCAGCCTGGCTCGAAACCCTCCTCTTCAAAGCTAATCACTGCTGGTGCAGATGCTCTCCCATTTCCATATGTGACAGGTGTCTTCGGCACAGTTGTATTTCTTTTGGAAGCAGTTCAGGTAGAGTGATCTTAAATTGTTCCTGACTGAAAATGGTGCTAATTTTTTTGTCTCCTGCAGAAAGTTAAACAGAATCAGGAGAGCATGAAAGAGCTGTGTGGAGATACCATGGATATTATCACTGTCCTTCGAGACCAAATATCTGCCCACGGGGATACAGCGGCGATCAAGTTCAAAACTCAATGTGAGGAGCTTGACATGTAAGTGACACTATCTTTAATTGGTGATTATCTGCTCATGCTGTTCCATTTAGGTTCTTGCAGGATGTACTGGAAGTAGTGAATCACATGTGAATGAGACCCCAAGGATTTGGTGCCCATTTCAAGGAAGTTATCAAGGCAAGCAGCACTGTGGATGATGTCAGCAGATTTCGGACTAGGATACAGGAGTTGCGGTCTAATTTCATGGTACATACATACCTGTTAATACATGAGATGGTTTCTGATTGAAACCTCACACAGTTCATGGCAACCATAGATACAAATTTTCAGGTCCAAAAAGTGTTGACTATGATATCACCCAGTATGATTTTGTTTTGGACATGGATTCAAGCTCATCTGGAGTTCTGCAGATGTGCCAGTGGTACAAGTCCTTCAACAGATCAACAATTGTCCTACACCCTCCAGAATATTTCATGGCAGAAAGACTATGCTCCAACAAATGCATCAATATTTCACAAAAAACACTGAAAAGCAAGACATTTTCCTGCTGCATGGATTAGGTGGTGCTGGAAAAAAACAGATTGCACTCAAGTTTATAGCAGAGTCAACTTCCAAATAGGCTTCCTCATCTGAAAGTTTGGGAGTGTATTTATGTATTTTATTCTCAGCTTCACTGACATTTTCTTCATTGACAGCAGTTCCATTGAGACAATTGACACAGGTCTGAAAAATATAGCCAAGACAAAGGCTGTTGGAGAGTCCCCACAGAGTGCCCTTGAATGGCTCAGAAGCAAACAAGACAACTGGCTGCTATGCTTTGACAATGCTGATGACCTAAAAATCAATCTGAACAATTATTTCCCCTAATGTGATCATAGGAACATCCTCATCACATCTCGAAACCCTGGACTTTGTGTCTATGCCAGCTCACATTCTGTAGTCTCCGATATGGAAGAAATAGATGCTGTGGATCTATTGCTGAGAAGTGCTATTCAAAAGACCACAGATGGTAACAAACAAACTGCTGGTCAGATTGTGAAGGTGAGCCACAGTGTTGACAAGTTATGATCATTTTTAACACTTTTCTAGGTGCTCCATTATCTTCCTCTTGCAATCATTCAGGCTGGTGCATTCATCTCAAAATCAGGAGATCTTGACAGCTATCTGGCACTCTATGAACAGAATCGAGCTCGACTGCTCAGTCAAAGCCAGCTCAATCACATGATAATTATGCCTGGACTGTCTATACCACATGGCAAATCAGTTTTGATCAGCTCAGCCAACCTGCAGCAACCTTCTTACAGCTTTGCTCGTTGCTCCATCATCAAGGGATCTCTGAGAAAATATTCAAGAATGCAGCAACTTACAAATTTGGACCCTCTAGCCCCTCTAGAGAGGAGCTTCAGAAGCCTCTTGAATACTTGTCACACTTCTTAGGGCCTGATGGGGTGTGGGATTCCTTCTGCTTTATAGACATGACAAATGAAGTTAGAGCCTATTCCTTGATCAATTTTCACCCACAACAAAAGATGTTTTCAATGCATCCTCTTGTGCATGACTGGACTCGGAGTACTCTTGCTAATGAAGAATCATATCACCATTGCATGGTTGCAATAGTAGGAATGTCGCTTGCAGGCCTACTACTACAGGAAGATCACCAACTGGCTAGCCTTTGGATGCAGCCTCACATTGATTTCCTGCTGCAAGACAACCCAAATGTAATCCCAGATTTCAGACATGAGTTTGGGAAAATATATGTGTGGGGAGAAAAGCTTGAAAAAGCAGAGGAGCTTCAAACAGCGGTGGTTCAGAAACGGTGGGATCTTTTGGGTGAAGACCACCAGGACACTCTTGAAGCCATGTATTGGCTGGCATGGATATACAGAAATCTGGGAAGATGGAAGGAGGCAGAGCAACTTGAGGTTGTGGTGCTGAAGCAGCGAACACATATTCTAGGAGATAACCACCCCAACACCCTGGATGTAATGGGGAATTTGGCATGCACATACCGAACCCTGGGAAAATTGAAGGAGGCAGAGGAGCTGGGGGCTGCAGTATTTGAGAAGGAGAGGAGTGTTTGGGGTGATAACCGTCCAGACACCCTGCAGGCTATGGGAAATTTGGCACTCACATACCAAAGTTTGGGTAAATTGAAGGAGGCAGAGGAGCTTGGGGTGGTAGCACTTGAGAAGCGCAGGAATGTTTTGGGTGACAACCATCCAGACACTTTGAGATGTATGGGGAATCTGGCAATGACATATAAGAGACTGGGACGAGTGAAGGAAGCAGAGGAGCTTGAAGTTGTAGTGCTCGAGAAGAAAAGGAACATTCTAGGTGAAAACCATCCAGCCACCTTGATTACTATGGGAAACCTGGCATTCACATACACCAAGTTGGAGAGATGGCAGGAGGCACAGGAGCTTGGGGAAGTCATGCTCAAGAAGCGGAGGAATGTTTTGGGTGACAACCATCCACTTACCCTGCGGGCTATGAGCCATCTGGCAATCACATACAACACATTGGAAAGATGGGAGGAGGCTGAGAAACTTGGGGTTGCAGCACTTGAGAAACAGATAGATCTTCGGGGGAACAAGCATCTACGGACTTTAGAGACCATGCAAAATCTGGCAGTGACATTTGAGCAATTGGGAAAATTGAGTGAGGCAGAGGGTCTGAATGCATTTCTCAGGGGGAGTCAAGCTTAGGATGTGTTACTATAATTTATGGATTGTTCCTCTTTTTTACCATCTGACCCAGAATGATAAATACCAAGAAATAGGTTACAGGATGTGCATTGGTGCTCAATTCCCTGTCCAGTGCTGTCCTGTATTAGTGTCATATCACAATGAGGTGATATACTCAGGAGGTTGAGGTATCACTGCATGCAACCAGATGCAACAGGTTAATAGCCAGAGGCCAGCTAGATGTTGAACGCCGTCGCTATATATAGTCTAGACGGCGGCCATCGCCGGGGCCAGAAACCCACGGAACATAGTGTATGGCAGTGCTTTGGTAATCTGGGGCTGTACAAGTTTCAGAGCAGAGTCAGAGCCCAGAACACCGACATGACTTTTAGTTTTTTTTCCAGCTCAATAATTGGTAACCATCTCTGTTCTGAATAGTGTTCAAACTCGAGCTTATAGCTCCAACCACTGTGATACTCAATTCCATGAGTTCCAACTTCAGTGCAAGTGATTTTTTTCTCTGACCAGGTAGGTCACGAATGATCCACAGGTTTTGTCTCCGCACCGTCAAGACTCACTACTGACTCACCCGTCACCAGTGCAGTGCATAGTTTGCTATGATGAATTGTCATGTTAGTTGAATCAACAATGCAAATTTAATAATGAAAGTGCCCCAAGGCCAAGGACTGAAGATATTTTCATTCATTGCTGTTGTATGAGGTTGTGACTGTAGATTGTGTCCTGATGCAGAAAGTTAACTATACTGAAAATTTTAAAAGAAACTCACACAGAACATGTGTGATTCCATGCTGCAAGGCAGATCACCGCGACCTCAGTTGCCACACCTGCGGTATATTGGATGTAGTGTTGCCGCGGCTCGGCTAAATTCGGCTAGCCGGTTCAAGCCGTTGGGGAATGGCCACTCCAGGTAAAAGCCTAGACACTCTCGAAGGAGGACCTACTAATGGTGCCTCTAAAACAACAAGTCGCTTGGGAGGATCTCAAAAATTGGGCCCACAAATTGAGCGGCTCAGCGCCGTCTAGCCGAATTTAGCCGAGCCGCGGCGACATTAATTGAATGTCGACTGCCAAACCTTAGAAGGTCACACTTGAATATTCAACCAGCACTGAGATTCTGAAAATTGTGTAGAATTCAATGTACTGTACTTCTAAATTCAATTCGACAGTCACGCATCACAGCGGGGGTTGTCGGCGTCGAAATTTGGTTCTTCATCATGCGTCACAGAGGTAGGTGTTGAAGTCCCTCACCATGACATCTCGCAAGCCTTGCCTGGAAGTGCCTTTTTCACGAAATTTCGCGTCGAATTCGTGGAAATTTGCAGTTTTGTCATGCCAAATTTGCGGGCTGTCGAAGTGTCGAATTGGTTTAACCTGTCACGTGTCACACCCCCCTTTCAAATTGAACGAAAAAATACAGTAGTTTGAGCGAGAAGAAACATGATGAGCTGCTTCCAAATTGACTTTATCCTGAGAGACTGTGCAGCTTATGCCGTTGATGTCAAAGAAATCGGTCGGGGATGCCATTGCTGTTTGTGTGATCGAATACGTGTGACTGGGTTGCCATCAAATGTGCAAAAGTTGAAAGTCGTATCGGAAGGCATGACGGGCCCCAATTTCATGAGAAATCACAAATTACGCTGCTCAGTAGCTTGATCATTAATCAACCGGGCGACAAATATATGTACTGAAGAGCATTGCACACAAGATTTGGGTTTAAAATATTCAAGTTGGTACGGTTGAGAACGAACAACACAGGATAGTCTCGGAGGTCATCAATTTCAGCTGGCAACGTGCCACTGTGAGAGTGGATTTGCCAGAGTCCAGTCCGCACAGCTTGAATGGGCGAAGGAAAGATCCGATCAATGATCGGGCCGAACTCCGCTTCTGCTCCCGCTGGAAGACATTCGTCGGAAAAGTGCCCTGGACGCCTTTACCTTGATGTGGTTTCCCCAGCCCCAACTTTTACCCTCTCTGCTTGTCTTGACGGCGAAAAAATCACTTTCTTTTCTACGGCCATCGCTGGGGTCGGCTCAGGAAGAATGGGCTTGCATGGGCTCGCTCTGCTCATGCGGCGGCGTTTGCCACCCCGGCCCAATTCCATCGAAGCGTTTGCGTTGCACAGGTGCGTCTTTTCCTTTCCTCGTTTCTTCTGCATCCTGATTGATTTTGCGAATAAGCTCAGCTGGGAACGCCGAGGCCAACGCCGTCTTCGTTGGTGCGCGTCCCTGTCGCGTGTACAGTTTTCGTAACATCCTCATGATAATCGTCCCCAGACCCCTTCTCGGCGGATTTGACCCCCGTCGACGCGACTTCCCTCGGCAACGTCAGCACGATGTGTGAGGCCGCTGAGAGCGCCGAAAGACCCCTTCAACCTCAAGAGCGCTGCAGTCGACGCTGCCGTCGACGCTAAAGGTACCTCCTCTCCCCAATCCTTTCTAATTGATATTTACCCCTCCAGCCCCGCCCTCCAAGTCATCAAGATCAAGAACAAAGTCCTCGAGTTCACCAACGAGGTCCAGCGGATCAAGCTCAGGGTGTGCTTCCCTCCCCATCGTTCGCGCCCTTACCATTCCCGCCTTCGTGCGCTTGCGCTCACCCCTCGCGGCCCCATCAATCGCGCATTCTACCCGTTCTTCTCGCACCTTCCTTTTGTCCCCATCATTCATCCTCTTTCCCTTCACCAATCCTCGCCCCCGCACCTCGACTAACCCTCACTCCCCACAGATCGCCCAATCAGCCGCCGGCTCTACTAGTGAAGGCGACGAAGGCTGCGATGGCCGCAAAGACCACCACTGCCGCCGCCGTAAGACCGCCCCAGCAACAGCGGGCACGGAGCCGGCTACGGCGGCAGCAATCGCAGCGTCCAAGAGGACGTTTCCGTTTGCGCTGCAGCACAACCGGCAGCTCCAGATCTCAGACGGCGTGGAATGCGGAGGCGGAGGTGCATACGGTGTTTGTGAGTCGCATGTCCTCTCGCGTCCCTTCTTCTTCTCCTCTTCGGCCTGCGGCGTTCCCTTTGAGAGGCTGGCGCTCCTCTCCTTCAGCGCCCCTTCCTTGGCGGCGCTCGCTCTCCTGCGCGTTACTCCATGCTCTTCCGCATGCCACTCATTCCCTGCTACTCCACGCGTGCCTCTCCCTTCCCTGCGTGCGCGCGCGCGATGCCTCTTCCTCCCATCTGCGCGAGGCCTCTCGCTTCTCCCTCCCTCCCTCCCTCCCTCCTCCCCTCTGCTCCCCGCACCACGCTCACTATCCTTCTACCCCCATAGATCCCTTCCCGGCAGACCTGACCACCGGCGATGCGACCTCGATAGAGAACATTGGCACGATGTGCGAGGCAGGGGAGAGTGCCGAGACAGCAGAGCGCTGCTGCGAGCAGGGAGCCTAGTACGTCCTTTTCTTCTCCTCCTTTTCTGCGCGGCATCGTCCTCCGTGGCCCGTCGATGCTGTTTTGCCTCCCTCCTGCTTCCATGCTGCCCCAGGGTGCGTCGTCACGACGTATCCTCCCTTCCAAGTCTCCTCCACGTCACCTCCTCCACCTTCTTCTTTTGCACTGCCTCCCGGCTCTTCCATCGCATTCACGTCATGTCGCGTCCCACATCCTCGGTCCCCTCCTCCGATCGCATCGTCTCCCCTTTTCCCGTCGCGACGGCGGCCTTCTCCTCCGCACTCCTCCACGTCAGACGCCTCACGCGTTTGCTCCGCGGCACGTCGGAAGTCGCAGCGTCTTGTCACATCCTTCCCGTCCCTTACCCTCCTTCCTCTCGCGTTCACGTCGTGTCCCTCCCTCCATGCCCCTCCTCGCTCTCCGCATTCCGGCCTGTCCCCCTCTCCACGCCCCATCGGCGCTTTTTCACGTCCTTCCCCCTCCCTTCCACATCACAGCGTCGTAACGTATTGTGCTGTACCCCTCTGCCATTCTCACGTCCCTGCATCGCATCCCTTCGTGTCCAGCCACGTCCTTCCTTCTCCTTCTCTCCGTCATCTCTCTCGCGTCGTCTTGCATCACTTCACATATCCATCCTCCACTCTGCCTCCCCCCTTGCCGCTTCCATTGCTAGCCTTCGCCTCGTCTTCACCCGTCGGATTCGCACTCATCTCGCTTCTCTTTGTAGCCGCCGCCCACCAAGTCGACAAGATCAAGAACAAGATCCTTAAGCTCACCGGCGAGGTGCAGCACCGTGGGCACGGACACGCCGAATCCGGAGGCGAACTCGGCGACTACGCAGTGAGTGTTTTCCTGGTATCCTTCCTTTCACTTCCATGCATCCACCATCCCCTCCCTTGCGCCCCTGTTCCGCTGCCGCCGGCGGTAACGGAAACGCCCCACCGGCACGGAAAATTTGGCGATCGACGTTTGACAAAGACATCTCGAGAAGTATACGGTTCTTCCTGTGGATGTTAGTACATGACGGATATAAAATAGGCAAGTACTGGGACAACGTACCAACCTGCAGACAGAGAGGCCAATGTACACGGTGTGGAGTACATGAATCAATGGAACATATTCTGACCCGGTGTGAAGAACCAGGTCAGAAAGAGATATGGGACCTAGCGTCCGAGATGTGGCAGATGAGAACGGGCAAAGACTTGAGACCCACCGTCGGCCAAATTATGGCTGGCGGTTCAACGAACCTTGGGGACCCCGGAACAACAAGACTTTACAAGATTTTAATCACCGAGTCAGCTCACCTCATCTGGCGCTTCAGAAACGAACGAGTCATCCAAGATAAGGGCTCCGCCCCTCTTTCGAAGATCCAAAACCGTTGGTTGAAAATAATAAATAACAGACTAGCAATAGATTGTGCTATGACAGATAAATTGAAGTATGGGAAAAAATCCCTTAAGATCTCATTAGTAAAGCAGACTTGGAAGAAAACACTAAAGGACGAGAGCACCTTGGCCAAAGACTGGCCTAAAACAATCGGGGTTTTAGTGGGTGTCGGCTAGTTGCACGCGATGATGGTGGATCAGTGACTTCGGTTGCTGTGAAGCTTGAGCGAACGACGAAGCTGCAGCCCCACATATCGTGCTATTGGCACGAATGCGGTCGACGCATTTCCTCGAGAGGGTAGAATTTATGTCTGGCCGGGTTCCAAGTCCATGGCCTCAAACTAGCGGGCGGGGGTGACCGACTATGTCGGCCCGAAGGTCCGGGAGGTTGCCTGCGAACCTACCGGAAGACCGGGGGGCAAGATGACGAGGGCGTCCACTCTGCTCTCACCGCACCGCACACCAACGCTCCTCAAAAAAAAAAAAAAAAAAAAAACTACAGTGTGAGAGCCAAGCGCGCGACGACTATTTTGAGCCCGGCAATCGGGATTGTTCGGGTGGTTTCGGGCTTACGCGTCGCGTCATCACGAAAAAACCCGGAGAATCATCACACGCTGACGAGCCGATTACACTCGGTTATAAGCGGCGCAATCCGGTCGCAATCGGTACAATCGAGTGCAAGCTGGCACAATCTGTAATCATGGGCTCGCCTCAGACCGAAATATTTTACAATCAGGTCGTCTCTGGGTTCCATTCGGAGGGCAACACAGGTAATCGAGTGCAAGAAGTAAATGCTATTGTGCCCCTTGCATTTGATTGGGCTTAGTTGCGACCCAATTGCGCGTTGATTGCACGGCTTGCAAGGCAGCGGTGACAAGCTATTAAAAAGGCACAGCATCGCACATTTTTCGGGAGCGGGGAAATAATGCAATTTTAGCAATTTAAATATTCTACGGTACAGCGCGTCATTCCTAGGCAATCTGCTGGGCGGCCTGGGCCCTTTGAGCGCGGGCGAATGCCTGCACATCCTGTGCACGAGCTTCGGCGAGCCTGTCCGCCTCGTCTCTCGCAACTTGAACCTGGGCCTGCATGCGCTGGGCGATGCTCAGAGACCCGTCCGGGCGCTTGGTTATTTCGTCGACAGCTGCCTCCGGAAAAACTTTCCTGTTACTTTTATCAGCCATGCACTAAATGACGGTGAGAACACGCACTCGTTTCACCATTGCAGGAGATCCTTTATGTCTTGTTCGGGCCAAAGCATGACGGTCTTCTGGATAGCCTGGTAGTATGCTCCGTAATTGAACTGCCCGTGTCCTCCTGTGGAGTTGTAGGTAACCTGAGACGAAAAGGCAAAGTGATTCTGAAAGAAGTTGGCCATCAGTGCCTGAGCGCCACATAAGAAAGAAGCACATACGAGTTCGGCAACATAATAGATTGAAGGGAGGCTGACAGACTTCTTTTCATGTCGAGCGGCGTTGCCTTTTACGGTCCCTTTGTTGCCGCCACCGTCGTCGCTGGCAGATGAGGGGGCAATGAAAACCGCAATGTATGACTGGGTTTATGGTGGTCAGAGACAGTCATCAGAAGCGTAGGGTGGAAATAACATGCCTTGACTAATAACTCGTGCTTCAGGAAGCCGACAGCAAGATTATTGAGGTCCACTTCTTCGCGGTGGAATAAACCCTTCGACAAATCTTGGGGCCTGAGAGCGAGGGTGCCGGCCTTTAACTTCTCCAAAAGCCTGATACCAATGAATAACTGTTTAAACGTTGAAGGATCACATACCCCGGGTTGCCCCTGTAATCAAGGTCGGTCGCGATACTGAGATCGGCCGGACAATTGAGGGCCGCACACCGTGCGTTCTTGAAACCCATCAGGTGCTTCGTGGCGGGGTTATACTGGTGGCCGTCGAGGAGAATTATCATTCTCTGCTTGATTGTATTTACGTCGGTGGCATGGGCCGATTTCCTGCCTTCTTGAAGCTGTTGGAATTGAGAATACAGCATCATCGTGTTGATACAACTAGAAACGTACCGCTCTTGCAAATTGGACGACATTTGTGGACCCGAGGCGGACCATCTCGTCGTGTAGCTCAGGTATGAGCTCTTCGAGGGCTTTAAACGTGTCATAATTCCGATTTTGCCTGATAAGGTTGTGAGTGGTGGAGCTCGCAGCAGATAAATATCATACTGATCAGTAAATTTGTCAGGGTCGTCCCTGCGCTTTCTTTTGAGCCCGATGGCGAGGACGTCGGCCCAGGGAGCAAAAAAATCGACGTAACGACCAGCGAAGCGGCCCTTCCGCGTTATGTACATTTTATAGTCACGACTAGAAAGGGTAAATCAGCACCTTCGACTGGGGGCATCGACAACGTACTCAAAAGTATATGGCAAGCGGCTGTCGTCCGGGGCGGTGTCGGAGTCTGATTCGGTCTGGGTACTTTCACCGGTCTGCTGCGTGTGCTGCTCCGTCCGAGAACGTTTACTGCAGTAGGTGCAGTGAGCAGTGAGAGAACGAAAGAGTGATCTAACCGTAACACTTACCTAGCGTGATGATCATGTCCGTTCTCTTGGTCAGAGAAAGGTCCCCCCGATGCAGGTTGGCGACGCTTAGCACCTGCATTTTCGGGTCTGCGTCGCTGCTCTGTCGGAGAGGGAGAGCGTTCTGCGTCCGAATTGTCATAGTGATTGGACGGGGGAGGAGCTTGCACACTGCGACCGCGGTCAGAATCGCGGGGTCCGTGGTTGGTCGCATCCGACATTGGCGCCCAGGTGGTACCGCTGCGACGGTCCGAATTGCTGGTGCTGTTACTGGCATTGTGAGTACAGCTGCCGTTGGTGCGAGGGGTGGGATTCCAGAGATTGTTGGCACGATGGCCGCTGTTCTTCGGAGCTGGGGTTTGACGTCCCGAGTACATGGTGGTTGGGGAAGTAAGAAGAAAAAACAGCGGTGCCGCAGTTTTTGAGTCGCAACCAACACTACATGTGACCGTTCCTGAAATTTGAAAAAAGTTCCTGAAACTTGAAAAAAAAACACCATTATGATCAGAACTTAAAAATCACAGTCCTCCCCATTTTCCCCCTCTCCAATTTCTAGCTCCTCGTCCCCACTGCCATCTTCATCTCCAGACTCTATGTCATGAGCTTGAATAGGACCAGACTCGTCCTCGTCGTCTCGCTCCTCAGCTCGATCCTCGTCGTCTCGCTCCTCGCTGATGTCCGGCGGCGGCAAAGGATTGGGTTGCAACGTGGAGATCAGATTGGTTTGCGGCGCGACTTTTGTTTCGAAATTTTGTTCCGTCAGTAAAATCTTGATGGCGTCGGCCTCTAACGGAAAATCCGCCGGCTGCATGTGGCCCACACCAGTGCCCAGATAGCCCAACATCATGTCCCTGTCCACGAATCTAGTATATTTCAGTAAAATAGTATGCGACAGCAACAGCATGGGTTAAGTTTAAACCATGTTGTCTCCAACGATAACGTTTGGTTTAAACCAGGCCTTGGTACCCTATAGGCTGCTTATTATCCTGTAGTGGAACCAAGGTCAGTTCAAACCAAGGGTGGTTTGAACCGGTTTAAACTGTTTTTTTGAGCTGTCTGTTGTTCTGTATTGAAACCAAGGTCGGTTTGAACCATGTTGGTTTAAACGAGTTTAAGCCTATGCGTCTAGCGAGCATTTTTACCTCCTGATTCCTTCTACAAGGACGGTGTTCTTCAGCAGTCAAGGATCCCTGTGGCCCCCGAGTCTGAACACATGCGACAGGCCGGCCTCATTGTTCTAACCTGCCCTGCCAACCCGCTGGCATTCAACACAGCATGGAGCTATGACCGTATGAACAAAGAAATCAAATGATTGTGTCCGAAGGCGATCAACTATCTACAAAAGCAAACCTTTGCCAGCGATGCCAATGCTTCTTCGGAGGTACAGAAGCAACTCTGGTTGGCCGTCATCATGCAGGGCAAGAACCTTAGTGTAGCCACTGAAGAGCGCACAGATGGCGTTGAGCTGGCGTACCATTGCAAAGTGGCTGGGAAGGCAAAAAATGACCGGGTGCTCTTTATTGGTAGGTTTCAAGTCTGAACCAGCTTTTCCTGTATACTGACACAACATTTCAAGCATCCAAGGTCAAAATTTCTCGACAACGATATAGTAATTGGGACAACTCCGACACAGAGCCAGAGAGCGAGGATCTGGGCACCGACATTGAAATGCCTACATCTGAGGATGCTGTTATGACCCCGCGTAAACCTGGTATGCATTCTCATGCATGTTTCTCTCTCATCTTGCTCATTGTTCTTCTAGTTCTTAAGATTAAGATCAAGCGGGAGCCTGGTAAGTAAAACTATACCCTTAGAAGTCATTCACTTCACATTCTTGGCCACAGCATCAGAATTTGGCCCACACCAGTGCCCAGATAGCGCATCATCATGTCCCTGTCCACGAATCTAGTATATTTCAGTAAAATAGTATGCGAGGAGAAATTGTACCGACCGCATGACATAATAATTGAGCCAGTCACCGTCTATGGAATCGCATGCAGTTGAGGGCCCCAGCAACGATGTGGTCTTCCCGAGTGCAAACGCAGGGATGAGATGGCAGGCTCGGAGGACGTGCATGAGATCCAAAAACCCGAAACCCTCAGGGTAGTGTTGCGGGACGTAACCAATTCGGTCGAGACGGAGATGGCAAGGGCCCGATTCCCATTCGGGATCCCGCCCAAACCATCGAACCCAGAGCACCTTGTAACGGCGAGGGATGCGGGACTGAGTGCCAGGAGGGTACACACTCACATGGAATACACCAAGCACTCTGGCATACCAATATGGGTGCAGGGCTAACCCATCGACACCAGTTTCATCTGACTTGACCATAACATGGCAGCGGTCTGATTTGGCATTGATAGTGTCTTGGTCTCGGCGTACGTCGTATGTGGTGTAGTTGAAGGCCGCCGTGGCATGTGTATGTAGGCGGTGGTGCTGAATATTGACAGAACTCAGTTGCTCGGGATTGAAATTGGCGGCTTCGATTGAATTGATGCCGCCCATGCGAGCATACAAGTGTGCTTGTAAGCGCAGCAAAAAATCCTGTCTCCATTAGACAGCAGAGGGAATCGGAATAGATATTAATATACCTTAAATGCAGGATCATTGGCATTGGAAGAGAGTCAATCACTGAAATAAAGTTTGTTTGATCCATCTTTGGCGATGCGATGGTGTTCTTCCAGACCAATAGGCTCGGCACATTTGACAGGGGGTCGAGGGATTTGGGGTGCGAAGCGCGAAAGCTCTTGTTCCATCCTTTCATGTGCAGATTTCCGAACATCCATCTTGATGATCTGAGGGATAGCATTGTTTTTGTTCGGGCGTCCATTCCATCGCTTGACGACGCGGTGTTGCAGCTCCCCCTATTGGTTCTTGAAGTCGCCCAGTTCCGTTTCATGAAGCATGTCGGAGACCAGCGCATCGAAGACGTTGAAGTCGAGCCCATCTAGGCGGTCAGAGAAGGCATTCTAAAGGTGAATTGATGAGTGGATTGTTATCACTCTCGGTGAGGATGATGCGCACCTCTGTAGGCACGAGCGACTCGGGTTCAGAAGGTCATCGACCTTCTTGCTATTTACTACATAACCCTGCTCATAGATGAGCTTTCGCGCTTCGGCTACCTTTTTCCGACGGTCTGCGTCGTCGCGGCGAACTTTGTCTACTCGAACCGCAGCGTCCGCGTCAGTGCCGAGATTGGGAATTTCTTCCTTCGCAATTTTGAAATGCGGGCACGGGCATTTTCCCATATCGCGCAAGGTTGCGATAAGGACCCTGGTACATGAATCAGTATCACGACAACGATGGCAGATAGGCAGCGGTACTTCTCCGGATAGTCAGCAGAGTATGTGACGATCCGAGGATAAACGCGTCAGCAGATACCATCGGCGCAGTCGAGAACGATACCGTGTTTGTATGCTTGGACGAATTCATCATCCAGGATCAGCTTCAGGAGGCATGGAAGAGCTCACGCCGGCAATGTGCCAGCAGCTGGTTGCTCGCGCCCTTGCCAGCCTTCCGTACAAAGTCCTGGATGGTGTCAGGAAGCTGCAGACATGTCAGAATGGGGGCAGAAGAGACTGCAGGGACAAGCATAAACTTTGAAGATGCGCTACTTGTGACGACGCTCTCGCGCTGGGCTGCGCACGCGAGTATTTCGATTGATTTCCGAAATAGGAATATATGGGCCAGAGCTTCGCTTGTCCAAACTGCGCGACATGCGTCACGTCCGACCAGAACATGAATCCCGCGATAACACGAGGCAACTTGCAGCCAGGCTCTGGAGGAGATGCTTGAAGCTTGCGGTCCGCTTCAATCCAGGCTGATGAGCAGTAAAGCTCGTCATGCACTCTTTCACCGATTGCCCGTGGTATTGCCGGTGTCCAGTATTGCTCGTAGGGGTGCCAATGAAAGGATTTCGCGGCGTCATCAAATTCGATGGTGGAACACATGATGTGAACGAGACTGCGGTGGTGAAAGTTAGGTATGTCGGATTTGCGCACTTCCACTTTATCGGCCTCAGGATTCACAGTGCCGTTATGCGAGGTACGAGCATCAACGTTTGTAGCGTCTGTTTATAAGAGACTACAGTGCCGTTACGTTTCCTGGTTTGAGCTTCTGCGGCCCGCCTCCGCTTCGTTTCATGCGTCAATTTCTCCCCGATAGGCAGCTTAATGGTAACGGTGGAAGTCTTCAACCCATTACCCTCCCACGCCATCTCTGACGTGTCGGTAGTCCCGAGAACGTTGTCAATTTTATCGAAGTTGACGCCGCAGAGATCCTCGATGCTAAAGACCCCAGATAACAGTATATCTAGAAGTCCTTTGCGCGTTGTTTTTGTCTTTTTATCGCCCTCATTCCAAAACCACTTCCCGAATAACCAGGAACTGAGATTCGGGTATGGCCAAATGATGTCGCGCAGGGTCCGGGGTGAAAGAGCTGTGGACATTGTTGTTAAGCCTGCAGCAGCACGCTGCATCAGCAAAACCGGATCCACTCTGGAGAACTTTCAAGCCCTCCAAAGTGCTCCAAAGTTACCCAAAACAGTCAAGGTGCCAAAGCAAGGGGTACCCACTTGAGAACGCTCCAAAGTGGTCCAAAGTAGCCGAAAGTGAACTAAAAATAGCCGAAAGTAGCCGAAAGTGTCCAAAAGTAAACATCCAAACTGCTTTAAAGTGCTTTAAAGTGATCTGAAGTGGTCCAAAGCAACTAAAGTAACTCAAAGTGGCTCGTAGTCATTGCTTTAGGGCACTTTGAGCTACTTTGGGTTAATTTCCGCCACTTTGAAGCATTTTGGACGACTTTGAACTATATTTAGCTACTTTGGAGCGCTTTAGCTCACTTTCGGTTACTTTGGAGCACTTTGAAGTGTTCGAGAACGCTCTGCATTATTCTGGAGCATGTTGGGTGGGTGTTTAAAAGTATGTTCGAGCACACATTTAAAGGTGTAATAAAATGACATTCCAATCTCTACGTTACTTACACGTCCTACTCCACATACTAACTTATCGTTTGTAACAGATTTCCCCTTTGCATCTCAGATTCGGCCTCCACATCGGGCGCACCGATGCTGACGCGGAGCTGCCGCCACGCCAAGTCTGCAGGGGTATGTCAGCAACGGCGCACAAAATGTACCGACCCTGGATGTGTTGACTCACGTCGCAAGAAAATACACCTGTGGGCGAGCGTCAATGACGGTACAGTGGGAGAGGGCGCAGAACTTTTCACGCATCTTCCCGTCGTCCATGTCCTTCGGTGGGCTTGCTCGGCTTCACTTTACACTCCAGACGTGCCTATCCAGCATGTCAGCACCAAGCATAAGATTAAATTGCAAACACCGATCTGTACGTGAGAGCATCAGCTTGAAAGGACAGTAAATGTTGAAAAAGAAGGAACACACCGACAGCAACGTGTCATTCAGACCCACAGTGCTCGTGCGCATCTGCAGCCCACGGTATCATGATCGCGAAATGTAAAACGAGGGGAGAAGGATGACGCACATGTTCAATGGACAACCAGACCATCGAGCCCCGCCTGGTAGTCTCACCACCGCTCCAGCCTGCACTCCTGAAGCCTGAAACCTTCGATCAAATTTATACAACTGTTGCATACCAGCGCTTCCGCTCTGGCAGCGACTCGATGATATTGTCCCAATAATCGGGCATGTCCGTGACGTCTGTGGAAATTTAGCGCTGGAAGAATCGTAGCTGATGCAATCGCACATGCATGCATGTAAATTGGTCCATTTGCATCAGGAATTCCAGAGAAATCTTGTCGGGAGAGTAAGATTCTTATCACGACCAAAAAGAAATATGTAACTTACCGTAATCGAACTTCAACAGATACACCAGCTTGTCCGCTGACTTTTGAGGCCAATGGTAGGTTGATAGAACATCTTGATGAATTGAGACTCGCGACGCGCACGTAAGGTCTGCGCCCGTAATTAGTAGGAAGTTTGACGACGGTGTGTTCGGCGCCCCCGACGAAGACGTGGACGCATTTCGAGGTGGAAAATGCGATTGAACAATACATGGGGACCTACGCAAGTCCATGGTTAGCATTTACCGTTGCAAGTATAATTAATTAATTCCACTCACGGCTTGCAATCTGGGAGAGCTGCGACGAGCACGGCGAGTTGAAGGCTTAATGGAGGGAAGGAGTGCAATATCACACCCATTTCCTCATTTGCAGTGATTGCATGTAAGGAGTGAAGTAAGCATAGACTCGCAAGGGAATCCCGGCAGCAACGCACCATTCGATACAGTCGAGCCATGCTGCACCATCTCGACATGTGCATCCATCACCTCCACGCCTGCCCACCCGATGCCGCAGCTGCGCGTCGAGCAAGCTGCTCAGACCGAACCGCCCAAAGCGCCCCTTGTCTCCCTTGTCATCCACCTCCACCTCCTGTCCGGTTGCCTGCATGGGGATCTTTGTTGTGAGCGCGACCAGGGAATGGAGATGCTGAGCACAAAGTCCGACTTGGTGTAGCAGCCGCCAGGTGCGGCGGAGGGCTGAGGCACGGCAGTAGGAGGACGACAGGATCTCGAAGACGTCCCTGGAACTGGGACATGTGGCGAAGGACAGTGCAGAGCAGAGAACGCAGGCGATGAGCGGGGCATGCCCTGCGTTGAGGAGTATGAAGCGACTGGCGCTAGATACTCTGGAATGAGGTGGGTGTGGAAGACAAACCACGAACAAATATTTGTTTCGTCATGTACCCCTGACTTCCAAATCTCCAACTCCATCGTATCTTGCACAATGCAGTCTCATCTCAGCTCCTCTTCATTTGTCTAGGCATCAAGGCGGATTCTCTCGGAAATCTTGAACAGGTAGGTCCCGGGGGAAATTCCTCTTCAAATCCCCCGCCGTTAGCCGCTGTTTTCGCTCGTTTCCGGGACCCTCAAGCACCTTATTCTGGATACCCTGCTGTCTATGTATGCCGCCCCCGTCGCCAACACCTTCGTCCGCTCCGGCCCTGCGAGAGCGCCATCAGCCGTGAGAACGCGAATCGCACCAACCGCTCAGCGCTCCATGTGCGTATTGCCCTAATTTGACGTTGCCACTACAGTTATGTCCCTGTTTACAGCACTGCGCATTTTTCGCCGTGTCCCACTCGCACTTCCAACTCGACTATCGTCGAAGCCTTGACATGCTTGAGCGCTTCCCATGTCCTCCCCGCACTTACATTGCAGATATCAGCACCACCAAAGTCCTCGAGTGCAGGAGTCTCGACACCCTGCTGCTCAGGTCCTCCCCACCCGTGCTCTCTTACATGTTGGGTACTTAGCACACCGCCCTTGCTTCCCGATGCACCGTTGTCAGGGAGCATCGTCGAATCGAGTGTTGCTTAGCTTCTCGTCAGCAAGCTCTTCAACGCTTGACTTGTCACCCATTCATTTATTCAACATTGGATCCGCACTCAGGCTCCATCTTTTTGTCTTGCAACTGCCGACACCTCAAAAATAGCCTTGAAGGTCCGAGAGATCTTCGATCTCTACGTATCCAGACGGTTTGGGCATGACTATTTCCATGCTCTCTTGCGCGGAAGTCTGTTTCCTTCTTTCTTTCTTCCCCTTGTTATCATTTTATTAATGTACCGACCGAAGACTTAATCTTGTGAACAAAGGTCTTGGAAAGCCCTAAATACTGCTCACACCATATGAGCACGAACGGCGGGGCGTCGAGGAGGAGCTGTTCAAATCTGATGGCGCATACTCGCGCTTGTTCCTGGGACGCGGCCCCGACGCCTTCTAGCTCCCCAGCGGCGTCGACGCCGAAAAATTCATCCAGATGTTCAAGCAGAACACGTTCTTCAAATCGGAGTTCGGCGCCATCTATTTTGCGAATGAGCTCAACGAACTCTCGGGCGCATGCATGCTCAGCGGCCCACCGGGAATGAAGCTCGTAGTGGGCAGCGGCTGACTCTGTGGCGTGTAATTCGCATTGTGGACGGGAACCAGTTCCAGCTGCAACAAGAGTGAATGCGCATTCATTTGGGCTTGATGTAAACTTGTGCTGAGTGGTATTCAGGGTGAAGATGAACGGTGCGTTCCGGATCCATGTATTTGCGGGCGACCTGCGGATGATGAAGCACGCGCTGGACAGGTTCACAGCATTCCTCAACTTGCCTGCGTCGTTCTTCAACCACCATCGGGCGAGCACCAATGTATGCTTCTCGATCGTCGATGGGCCATACCGACGACGAGCCAACCCGTGCGTTGTTCTTATTGGCTTAGCAATTAACGACGGCTGATCTTTTCTGCAGATTATTTATGTTCCTCGCCATCGTTTGGACGCACTGGTATAGTTGGGAGATCAACGACCTGCCCAGCCCGCTGCAGCTCTACCGCTTGAAGGTCTACAGCAATGTACTGTTCAATAACCGTGTGCCCGAGGCGGAGACGGATGCGCTGCTGCACCACAAATTCTGCGTGGCCATGCAGCAAGGTGCAATCGTTGCGACCGGACTCGTATGTGGGGGCGATCGTGGAGCTCAGCGAGGACGGCTGGTTCGGCCTGAACGGTTCGTCTTCTCTCCTGTCATGGGAATCACTAGGACTGATATTTTCTTGTACAGATTGTTTTTGCTGGATGTTTGGAGGTACCCCAGACGGAGCAGAAACCCTTGAAGGGGAGATTTTGAAGTGATTAGGAATTTGAAGATAATTGTCAAGATGTAACATCATATCTTTACAATTGTTATATCCCTCAGCGCTGACCGCATCATGATCGCGACCTCCTCGTCCCTCCTCCACACCCTGTCACTCTCGCTTTGGAGAAGAAACTCACTGCTGAGCAGAAGGATATTCCTTTTTTTTCTCCAAGGACAGTAACCAGACGATTTTTTTAGTTACTTTTTTGAAAGTCGAAAGTAGACCGAGTCGTACTCCAAAGTACTCCAAAGTAGGCCGCTTTCCCAAAAAAACAGTCCTACTCCAAAGTGCTCCAAAGTAGACCACCTACTTTGGAGTGCTTTGGAGGAAGCCATCAAAATCCGGTTTTGCTGATGTGATCCAAAGCGTCGTCCATGTCGGGGATAACAGTCGGCTTTCGGAGGTATATCCTCGAGAGGCCGAACATGTTGGCCGCAGTACGAAAGATGCGGGGAACGCGCAGGATCAGTGGCTCCGGGCTGACTGCACCCTCTGCTTCAACTTCCTCAAGGGGGCCCGGTCCTTCAGGGAGTGGATCTTCTAACGTCTGAAGGGCTTTTGCAGTGGGGCGGCGTATCCGTTTGGCGGGAAGGGGAGCCTCGGTGGCGGTGGGAGACGCCGACGGTGCGGGGCTTGGCGCACGAAGATTCGCTACCGGAAGGTCTGCTTGCAGATCGTGCATGTCGTCCATGTCAAACTGCTGAGCAAATATTAGCGGGTGTCGCGAGCGATATAATCACCAAGATTTACCATAAGATCATCAGGCATGAGCGTCTCATATCTGTTATGACCTGATGAAGCCGAGCTGGAGGTGCCGTCACCACGGACTGACCTTCCCGGTCTGTACCCTCTGGTACTCGCTCGAGAAGACAAAGCCTGTGACAATGATGGTGCAGACCGTGTCGTATCAATCCTTCGCTTCTTTCCCTGCCTTGTATCGGCCGTCTCCCAAGCGCGACGAGACGACTGCAGCACGTACGCACATTGATTCCGATGCTGCGAAAAGTGGGCCTCAGAGGAGTAAGTTTTTGTCCCAGAAGGGCACTTCCAAACCTCGTCCATTGGGTAGAGAGGGGTGTGCAGGAAAGCGAGTTTATGCTGGAAACTCTGGACGGCGGTTGCTGCGAGAGAAAACTCGGAGGCGATGCGAGAATCACTCGGCGGGGACAGAAGGCCAGCGAGAGTCACCAAGATGAAGAGACCAAAGACGGATGGCTTCAGACGCAGACACATTGTGTGCGCGTCGTCGCGTACAACTTGAAGGTCCAGATCGCAGCGGTAAGAAACAGTGGCCGAGTAAGAGTTTCAGTCAAGTTTCGGTACCTTGACACTTGCTTGATGCGCAGGGTCACGGTTCCTGTCACATTCTCCCAAAGTCACGAATGGCACAATTAATTATATTCGGGCTGCCATCGGACTACACTACGAATACAAGACAAAGACAACCTGCAAAATCGATTCTATGTATTGTAAACGGATTGCCAAGGGATTGTGACCCGATTGCAGTCGAACGCGCCGGTTACAATTTTCCGGCTTGATTGCAAGCTCGGCAATCGAATGCAATTTCCCAGGGAATTTCGTGATGGTGACGTCGCTCCTTCTTTCCTTCCTCAAGTGCTTTTCAAGACCAAGTTGTGATAAGCTGCGGTTCATAGGCGATATAACCCCGGATATTATAAGCACCTTTGGAGACTGTAAATCTGACGCCATCGCGAGGTCAATGTTTTTCCTCTTTCTTTCGATTGAGGTCCAGACGACTAGCGCTTCCTGATCAAGTCAATCTATGGATCCAGGATGGATTCTTGTGGGTACTTGCGGGACTCGGCCAGTGATTTGAGCCTTGAGGTGCTTGTGCTTGCTGGTTTCTTAATTTAATAAAGGTAGAACTCGCCATGGACCTTCAATGAACCTCCATGCATCGGGTAAATGAATTTCATACTTTCCATGCCACATCTTCAATTAATCATGGGCCGTTGTAATAACGGCTGTCCTTTTACATCTTGGGATCTGGAGACGGTATGGGACGGCAAAAAAACGGGTGTCAACCGTACATTAATGGGACGGGCCGAGGTACGCGATGTGACAATCAGAGGTGAAACCCCAGGCTTTGAAACGCACTTGGGTTGCATATTTTGCACGAAATGAATGGATTGAATATCCGCCGGGCTCTTTCACATGATCCACGGCGATGAAAAATAATTCTCCTGGTTCCAGTGGAGGAGATTCCCGGCGCTGCCTCAACCAGGGTGATAAAATATCTCTGAGGCGCAAATTTTTGCATGGCTTAATATTGAATTTTAACAGTACACAAGGGACTGGTCGGCCGCTTCGCGGCCTCCCATCCCCTTACGTGCGTTTAACAAAGTCATAGGGGGCAGATTGGCAGCAACATACTATTCAAAATGTTATGGTGCACTTGGTTGAATTGAACTGAGTTTGATATTCAGCTCAGCACTGGCAGTGGGGGAGCGAGATAAATTATCAGAACTTGCCTAATAAATAATGCAGAAGCACAACCCTTGGTTCCCTTTCATTCCACTATAAAATATTTTGGTCTGTTTTTGTTCACCTTTTGAGCCTACCATTCAATTTCATCAGTAGAGAAGGTTGTCTCCCTGCATCTCCTTGTTCTCTAAAATCAACCTTTTAATCAAAGCTTTTTTACAGCAGATCGCAGTACCGAAGGCGCGAATCAGAAAATTGCTGTTTGGGGCATTTTTTGATCCCCGCGACCGATTCATCCATATCTCAATGAGTTCTGCGCAGATTTGGATAAGACATAGCTAGATAATTCAGGGTAATTCTTGCTAAAAAAGTTGTGAAAATATTTTATAGTTGGTGAGATGGGTCTGGGGGTGATTTTGGGGGTCAATTCGGTCTACCGGCACCTAGACATGTTGAAATGACCTAGATTTTTGTGAGGGAGGACTTTTATGCATTCTGCGCACGAATTACCCTGAATTATCTAGCTATATCTCATCGCAATCTGTGCAGAACTCATTGGGATATGGGCAAATCCGTCGTGGGGATCAGAAAATGCCCAAAACGGATTCGCGCCCTCGGTACTGCCATCTGCTGTAAACTGAATAAAAAGCTCTCCAGAAAATTCCACCTGCGCACACTCAGGAAATTTCCACCTGCCTACATGTTCGCCGTGGCTGCCTTTGTTTCGATGCGGTGGGAGCCATCTGTCAATGTTAGCGCCAGGGCAGTGTCTGTCAAAGTTTGTGGGAAGGGTGACGTCATGTGCCGACAATGCCGAATGATTGATTACGCGGGAAAGAGCACTCCGGAACCCGGCGGGCAGCTGCCGTGGTGTACGGCATCAGCGGAGATTCAGCGGAGTTTAAAAAGGCTTCCGACGGACAGACAGACGTAATTTTATAAAGAGAGTGATACAGCGAAATCCATAGTAGATTTAGTTCTGCACCCAACCGTATACGGCTGTCAACAGCTTCTCTCTGATGGACGGACAGCAATTTTGCCGTCCCGTACCCATCCCGCATACTTTCTTGGCCAAGGGCTCGACGGGGGGGTGGTTTTGATGGCTCCCATCACACCAGTAAAGGCGGGGACGGTAGGCAGCCCTGGGAACCGAACCTCAGCAAGACTGGCAAATTTAGCCTAATTGCGCAAACCCTTATAAGGAATCCTTAATGAACGGTTTCAATAGGGGATTTTTTTTTGACCACGCCCCAAAAACCACTAATACATAACAGGAAAACTCTAGATGTTAATCATCATAGTGTGGGGGCTTAAAAATACTGAGGCTTCTATTTGATCTCTGAAGCGCCACTATCATGTTTGGTTGCTTAGAAACCCATGATAAGTAAAGAGTGTATTCCACGGCAATTATTCCATATTTGTACCGTCTGCACCCACAGCTTGATTCCAAGTGAATGCTCAAGAATACTACTTTACGGTATAAATCTGGGCTGCCAAGTGTCAATGGCTGCTTGGTTTTATCCATCATCCCTGCAACCACTCTTGGTCCCCTTACTTGTAAACTTACAAAAACTAACATCTACCATGTCACAAATGATTCCCAGCCATGGTCCAGACATGGGTGTGAGGGTGTTATCTCTGGGTAAGGCCAGCCTTCCTTGTAAAGCTGCACTTGCTCACTCGACATGCCATTTCTCAGATGGTGGTGGAGCTAGAGCACTCTCTGAGCTACTGATACTTGAAAGAATGATGTATCAAACAAAGGTTGAAGGCCATCTCAACACCATTCCCTCTCCATGTGAATGCTTTGAGATGATTGGTGGCAATGGGACGGGAGGGTCAGCCATTTCTACTGAATATCATTTTAAGTCCTGAAGGATCATTACCATTTCTAGGATCATTGCATTGATGTTGGGCCGTCTGCGGATGTCGACAGCTGCAGCCATTTCAGCTTATCAGACACTCTGCCCTCAACCCAAAATGGGATCCACTGAAAAGTTCCAGACTAGCAAATTTGAGGAGGCTCTCAAGAAGATATTCAAGCAGGAAAAAATGAATGATCTCAATGCCGATGTTTGCAAAACGTATGTTGCCAGTCTGCATAGAAAATGAATGGGCTGCTCACATGCACAGTTTTGTGTGCACTATGAGTGCAAGCAACTTGAATGCTGGGATCCCCCATCTGTTTCGATCATACAACACCCTGGAAGAACCAGCAAGCAACTGTATGATATGGCAGGCAGCACGGGCCACCTCTGCTACACCAGGGCTGTTCAAACCAATGGAGATTGTACTTGCAGGGCTGAAGCAGCAGTATATTGATGGATGTGTTGGGAACAATAACCCAACTTCTTTGGTTGTTGAGGAAGCAAAACAGCTATACCGAACCCACCCTATAGTGCTGGTGGCAAGCCTTGGGACTGGACATCCCGAAACAATTCAAATTCCAAGATCCCGAAGTTTGAACACCATTGCACAGGTCATGAAAAATATTGCAACTGACTGTGAAAAGACACATGAAGACAATGTCCGCAGATTTCAGAGCACAGCCAACACCTACTTTCGCTTTAATGTTCAGCAGGGTATGCAGATCTTGGAGCCCACAGACTGGAACAAATTACCAGAGGTATCAGCTCACACCAACTCTTATCTGCAAACAGGTGATGCGAGATCCAAACTCACAGAAGTTGTTAAGATAATCCTAAGTAGGTCAGATTTATCTCATAGAGACTCACTATTGAATCAGTGATATTATTAGAACCTGCTATACCAGTCTCCCCCATGCCAAACCCAGAAATTGTCTCAGTGCTGAAACCTATCAACAATTGTTCTCTGCCATCGAGAATATTCCAGGGCAGACAGACAATTCTTAACCAAATGCACACATTTTTTACACAAATGGTAGGCAGGCAAGATATATTTGTGTTGCATGGGTTAGGTGGTGCTGGGAAGACACAGATTGCTCTCAAGTTCATACAAGAATCAGCATCTAGGTGAGTTTCCTCACCAGGAAGTTTCAAGTGTGCTCATTTTCTTTTTCAAGCTTCACCGACATCTTCTTCATTGACAGCAGCTCTATTGACACCATTGATGCAGGCCTGAAAGATATAGCAACAAGAAAGGTTGTTGGAGAGTCTTCACAGGATGCCCTTCAATGGCTTCAAAGCAAGCAGGATGAATGGTTGTTGTTCTTTGACAATGCCGATGACCCAAAACTCAATCTGAACAACTACTTTCCCCAATGTGATCATGGGAACATCCTGATCACATCTCGAAACCCTGCACTTCGTGTCTATGCCACCTCCCACTTCCTTGTCTCTGACATGGAAGCACCAGATGCTGTGCATCTATTGCTGAGAAGTGCAGGTGAAGAGGCCACAGATGATAACAAAACAGCTGCTGTTCAGATTGTGAGGGTGAGCTGCAGTGTTCACCAGGCATATAGACTTTCCATTCATATTTTCCCAGGTGCTCCATTATCTGCCCCTTGCAATTGTTCAAGCTGGTGCATTCATCTCAAAATCAGGAGATCTTGACAGCTATCTGGCACTCTATGAACAGAATCAAGCTCGACTTCTGAGTCAAAAGCCAGCTCAAACACATGATAATTATGCCTGGACAGTCTATACCACATGGCAGATTAGCTTTGACCAGCTCAGTCCACCTGCAGCAACCTTCTTGCAGCTTTGCTCATTGCTCCATCACCAGGGGATCTCTGAGGAAATTTTCAAGAATGCTGCAACATACAAATTTGGACCTTCTAGTCCTGCTAAAGAAGAGTTACAGATGCCACTTGAATTCTTGTCACAGTTCTTAGGACCTGATGGGGTGTGGGATTCCTTTTGCTTTATGGACATGACAAATGAAGTCAGAGCCTATTCCTTGATTAATTTTCAACCTCAACAAAAGAAGTTTTCAGTGCATCCACTTGTTCATGACTGGACTCGGAGCACTCTCTCTGACAATGATTTATATCATCATTGCATGATTGCAATGGTAGGAATGTCCCTGGCAGGAATGTTAGAGGTCGATATAAAACTGGCTAGCCTATGGATCCAGCCTCACATTGATTTCCTGTTGCAAGACAGCTTAAATGTAGTCCCAGATTTCAGACATGAGTTTGGGAAAATATATGTGTGGGGAGAGAAACTAGAAAAAGGAGAGGAGCTCCAAGGAGCGGCATTTAATAAACGGAGTCATCTTCTGGGTGACAACCATCAGGACACTCTTAAGGCTATGTATTGGCTGGCATGGATATACAGAGAAATGGGGAGATTCACAGAGGCAGAGCAACTTGAGATTGATGTACTGAAGCAGCGACAGGATATTCTAGGTGACAGTCATCCAGACACCTTGGATGCAATGGGAAATTTGGCAATAACATATTTTAAGCTGGGAAAATTTAAGAAGTCAGAGGAGCTTGGGGTTGGGCTGCTTGACAAGGAACGAAATGCTTTGGGCAACAACCATCCAGACACCCTGCAGGCTATGCAAAATTTGGCAGTCACATACCGAAGTTTGGGGAAATTGAAGGAGGCAGAGGAACTAGGGGTGGTAGTACTTCAGAAGCGGAGGAATATTTTGGGTGACAACCATCCAGACACCTTGAGTGCTATGGGGAGTTTGGCAGCCACATACCAAAAGCTGGGGAAATTGAAGGAGGCAGAGGAGCTTAAGGTTGTTGCACTTGAGAAGAAAAGGAATGTTCTAGGTGAAAACCATCCAGAGACCCTGATGGCTATGGGGAATTTGGCAGTGACATACAAGAACCTGGGGAAATTGAAGGAGGCACAGGAGCTTGAGGTTTTAGTACTTGAGAAGAAAAGGAATATTCTAGGTGAAACCCATCCAGACACCTTGATTGCCATGGGAAATCTGGCATTCACATACACCAAGTTGGAAAGATGGCAGGAGGCACAGGAGCTTGGGGAAGTTGTGCTTAAGAAGCAAAGGAATGTTTTGGGTGACAACCATCCACACACCCTGCGAGATATGGGGAATCTGGCAGCCACATACAACAAGCTGGAAAGATGGCAGGAGGCTGAGGAGTTTGGGGTAGCAGCCTTGAAGCTGATGGATGTTTTGGGAACAAACCATAAATGGACTTTGGAGGCCATACAAAATCTGACAGTGACATATGAACAACTGGGGAAATTGACTGAGGCAGAGGGTCTGAATGCAATTCTCAGGGGGAGTCAAACTTAGGCTATGTTACTCTACTTTATGTTGTTTCTCTTTTTTTTTGGTACCATTTGACACTGACTGATCAATACCAATAATTGTTGAACAGCATTGGGAAAGAGGTTACCATATGTGCACCAGAGACTGGCAGTTATGCAGAGATTTGATCAGGACACAGCTCATTTATTTGACCTTGACAGGCCTCAAAATAACCAGTGTTATATGTTACAGAGTCAGCCCAAGCCCAAAATCATGAACATGATCTTATTTGTTCTTACCACCCCAATAATGGGAGAACCTACCACTCAAGCATTTGGCTGACACAGACACTGAAGTTTCTGAATTGTGGTCAAACTCGAGCTGTGTGGGTCCAACTGTTGTGATACTATAGTGCACAAATTTGATTTTGAGTGAAGGTATATTTTTTTCTCCAATTTACGATGTAAGGACAACCTGAGGGAAAGGTAGGTCTGAACTGTTCACAGGTTTTTTACCTGTACGGTCACCAGTGCAGTGCAATTTTCATGTCATTTGAAATACAATAGGGCAAGGCCAACAGCTTGGGATATTTTTCCTTGTTGTTGCCATACGGAGTCAGGCAGGTCATCTCCTGGTGAAGAAAATTTACCATATTGAGAAATCCGCGCAGACCATTGTGTGTGATTTCCTGCTGCGAGACAGGTCACCAGACCCAGAGTTGCCAAACCTTAGCAGGTTACACTCCAATACTCAATGGCCACTGGCATTCTGCAAGTGGTGGGAGCACTAGTTCAAGTGAGAATAAACACAAACTGCTTCTAAATTGAGTTTGTCCTGGAATTTATGCCGTCAATGACAACGAAATTGGGAATATCATTGCTGTCCATATCATTGACTGATGTGCGCTGTCGGTTGTCGCCATCATTGAATGTGGGGTGGTTGAAGGTCATATCTGGACCTGAATTTCTTGAGAAATAGCAGCGCAAGTCTCTGCTTGATCTTTCCACCTGGCAACGACTCTATTACCATTGCTGTTCATCACAATGGTGGAAGTGGTGGAGATTCCATAGACGGCAGATAGGCTGGATTCAAGACCCTCACACAAATATGAGAAGCGAATTATCATGAAGTGAATAGGATCAACACACTGGGTATGACCCTGCATAATCATTGGATGGCCAGCAAAAATAGAAGTGAGTCGTGTGCGACTCGGAGCCCGAATAATGAAATAGCAATCACTTATGGGTGCAATATTCCGAGTCAACACAGCTTGCAATTGATGGGGATCGGATAACCATGGACCGACGAGTTCTCAAGTAAGTAACAACGAGATTAGCTGATGCTGAGATCTGAGAGGAGAGACTGATTAAGTACAGTAGGGTTTTCGGAAACTTCGTGGCATTCAATAATATTTCAGCTTTAGTCCTGTTGAAACTCAGTGGGGCAAGAAAACTTTATTACCATTGTGATTCTGATTCTGTACTGTTGGCTGAAACGGCGCTGGTTATTGATTTGTCAAATGACATAATTACATGACATAATAAAGCAGTAAGGCCGGCGAGCGGCATGGCCCGCTACCGGCTTTGATCAAGACCCGATTCAAATGATATTAAAATACGACAGTTTTTGAGTCAAATTTAAGGGCTAAGGAGTGTATAAGGAGTTGGTACGATACTAACTATGAAGGGGGGAGTTTGTTTTAGCACGATATACTAGCTACTGAGGGCCGGTGGTGTTGCGCTTCTGTCTTTTACTGGGACTGGGCAACACCTTTCCGAAATTGTTGAACGCGGCGTCGATGGCATTGTCCCTGGCCCCAGCATCTCCACGGTCAAGGACTTTGAGCTTGTCGACTATCAGGTGGTAAACCTGTAAAAAACGCATCAAGGGACTGCAGAATCAATTCAAAAACTGGAGACATACCTTTCTGTCCGGCTGTGGCTCACCCCTGTCATTCTTCTGGTCCTTCATGATGTAGGTAGCAAAATATACAGTCACGAGGACAAGAGTGCCTTCGACGAGCGTGCTGTAGAGCTCAGCTGGCGCAATCAGGTTCCCTTCCGCGTCGGCGTAGTCGCACTGGGTGACGACGGCCTTGTCGTGCGCAAAGCAGGGGCCCCGATGGTCCGAAAGAATGCTTGGGGGATAAGTGTCGCCAACCTTCCGCTCTAAGATACGGTTAGCAAAATTGTCTAGGAGAAATTGAATATCGATGGATCATACCAATAGTCTGCGGGGTCGCCATTTCGACATCCGGCGCACTCTCGGAGGTTCCTGCGGTCGAACCCACCTTGGTAATTCTCCTGCGAGGAGTACGAGGGGCGGAGGAGGCAGAGCTGTTGGTGTACGGAATCTAGAACCACGTTAGTGAAAGTTGCGCACTGAGAGAGAATTTACAAACTTCATAAGTCGGTTCCAGCCGTGCAAGCACAACGATGTCTTCCACAGAGTCGCCAGTGCATTCCACGCACTCTGTGAGCTCAAAGTTCTGTGTCAGAAAAAAATAAACTCGTGAGATACGGTATTGGGAAAGTTATAACTACGCACCTCGCCGTTCTTGACTTCTTCTTCCTCGTCAGATACGCGCAGAGTGTCATAGACTGCTGCTCCATCCTGAAACATGGAACACAAACCCGCGGGCGCGCCGGTGGGGCAGCGAAGCGCGAGAACCATCCTGTGGGATCTGGAATTCGCGTCGGTGTAAGGCTGTCAAGTGACCAGTGAGATATAGAACTTGAGTTCGTTGAAAGCCTACCAGTTTATAAGGAGGGGGTGTTTCCTTCTGATACGAAGCCATCTAAGTTCCCTGGGCTTCGGACCCAATCTCGGTGATGAAGTTGGCTGAGAACGGAGCGCCCTCAGATGTGTGGTAGTAAACGTTGCCCCTGGTGTTGGGCTTGTCGCGAAAGAAAGAGACGTCGATCTCGTGGGCAGACAAGATGGCGTCTCCCATGGCCTGCGCTTCCTCAAGGAAGCGATCGTACATTGTTTCCCGGTTTTCCGGTCAACAGCACAGCGGCGCAAGGTGATGGAGCTCATGGTTGTGAAGTGAAAGAGCGGCTAGCAGTAGATGGATGTAAAGCGAGTGGAAGGGCGAGCTGAATGAAGGAAAGCGACCGTTGCTTCGCTATTTATGCGACACCCGGCCTTGGCATAGAACCTAAAAGAACGCCAACGAATATTCGGGAGATTTCCGAGAGTTTTATGGCCTTGGCATGGAATCTCAAAGAATTTCAGCGATTATTCGAGGAAATTTCCGAGAGTTTCATCCTTACCGGTGTGTCATTTATCTCCGTTTGACTCGTCGCGGCGCCGGCGCTTGAGGGGAGGCGATTCAACATCACCCTCCGAGCCTCTTTTGCGTGATGAAATGGGGTTGGTGTCCATTAGTGAGGGTTTCAGAATCCTGCGACGACGGGCAGGAGAAGAAGGAAGGCAAGAAGTAGAGGCTGTCACGCGATCATTTTGTGGCGATCCTCCGGCAATCAAACGGGAATTCGCCTTTTGCAAGCACTCCAGTCTGCGAGCATCGTGGTCCTGGGCGTTCTCCATCGCTTCATCAACATTTGGCAGGGCGTGAGCTGAGAACGACACAACTAAGTACTTCTGGGCCTCTGCAGCTTCCTCGGCTGAACCGTACTTCATTATGGTCTGGTGGTACAGCATATCCATTCGCCGGAACTCTTCGCGCACATCTTGGGACGGACGGCGTTGAATAGCTTTTTTCTTGGATGGCCTCAGAATGTAGACACCGGCAAGGGATGTGGCTCGTGACATCATAACATAAGGTGACTCTGTTCCACTCGTGCTTTCAAGGTCCATGATCACGACGTCCATGGTTTTCCCTTGCGCTTTGTGGGCTGTCATAGCAAAAGCCGGGACCAAAGGAACTTGTGTTCGCTTTATCAAGCATTTTCTGCCCGAATCCGGATGAATGAACTTCATGTCCACGGTCTCGGCGAGGATCGCTGCATGCTTCGGAGGAAGGTTCGGCAACGTAGGTCCAGTCATACAGTCGCAAACCGCGGAGCGCAACGGTCAGAGCATTTGGCAAAGTTTGAGATGAAAACAGACTAGTTTTCGTGATTCTATGTGTCAGCAATCAGAGTGATCCATTCTACCGATCCAGCGAAGGAGTTGTGCAGAAATCATTTGTTTTTAGCGCATACGAGGGCAAAAGATAGAGTCGACCCGTTTTGGCCCATGCACGTGGAAGAGCAACACTCGCAAACAACCGCTCTAACCGAGCCACTCGACATCAACAACCATCTAGCACCCCATGCCAAGGCCAGTGGGCTCCAAGGGGCAACACAAGGCCGCCGCCGAGCAAGACGAGGAAGGCCGAAGATGTTGCAGATGAAGGTACCTCGGGCCGACCGAGACGAAAGATCGTGAAGCCGGCTCGTTTGAACCTATAGCTGTCCATAAAGTAGTCCTAGATGACATGGAGTAGTGTAGAATAGAATAGTCTCTTGGAAAAACCGGTATTGTGACCTGTACTTGCACCGCATCCACCAACACCCCACCAAATGTCGTCTCCTTCGAGATTTGGCCATTTTCGCCATTGCATGGGGATTTTTGCACCAGGGACTGAGAATTGAGGTCCAATATGTGTCTCATCGAACCCGGCGACCTCGAAAACGGGGGTGCACAGCCAGGAATGTGAAGGTGGCAGTCGTCAAAGAGTAAGGAGGCGTTTGTTTGTTAGTGTTGCTCTACGCCGTGTATTGCGCTTCCCGGTTTGCGACTGTATCCGGTATGTACACAATGCAGGACTGCACACATCGCTCTCCTAATTCATCCTCAGTACCGGATCTGTTTCACAACCCCGGTGGCCCCATTTAAAATCCCATTTTGAACGTCAAAATTCTGCGTGATCATAACTGGCATTTCTAACACCAGAGGCAGGCGGCCGAGACGGTAGCTTGTTTCCCCCGAGTGCAATTTATAGGTGAGATGTTGCCGCAATCCAGCGTCTTTGATCAGACTTCCATCGCTCCTCATATCTTTTGCATAATACCAATGCAACATTTCCCCCGTCCTGGCAGCAAATACTTGGGCCGCTTTTTCATTTAATGCATCCTTCAACTCATTTGATGATACAATTATAGGAACATGTTGGAACTCGGGTTGGCTCCAGTCTGGTCGTAAATTCGTGATCAACCGTGAATTCAGCAAGTCATAATCATCATTAGTGCATCTCCCTTGGCAAAGACGACCAAGGAGATCCAGAAATCGACGTGCTTCGGGATCCTCTTGGTCTAATTCACCTGTGAGCTCATTCCTTTTTCGTCGAACACGTTCAACCTTCTTCAGAATCACAACAGTTTTAACCAACAACCACAACAATTTTCCAAGTATGTTCTGCTGCCCTTTTTTCCCTGAAGCACTATCCGTGTCAGTGAGGATTTTTGCGTACAGGCTGTTCATGCCGACTGGAGGTAGCTGAGCAAAATCACCAGCGAAGATTATGTTCACCCCTCCAAACAGTGCTGTATTCCCTTTTGCTTCAATCAACGCCTGACTAACTTGGAGTAGCAAAGAGCATCCGACCATCGAGACTTCATCAATGAACAGATAGTCAACACCTTCCCACATTGCAGTAAGATCTTTGCATGTTTTTGTTTGTGATGTCGCATTAGACCATTGATTCAAACAGAGTGCAGAGTGCAGAGTCATTCCCTTGATGTTTCTCGCAGCTACACCGGTAAACGCAGCAAGTCGCAGCCGTCGGCTTTGACCTCATAGCCCAAAGAAATCCCTTAAAGCATCAATCACTCGGGATTTACCTGTCCCGCCGGGTCCAGCGAGAAACATCCTCAATTGCTCGGGCTGACTTTGAAGAATATGGTGCGCAATAATTCTGAATGCCTGTGCTTGTTCCTTGTTGAGTGTCCATTTACGCACATTACGACTCTAATTAATTAATTAATTTAGTCGTTTATAAACCGTTTGCCAGCCAGAAAAAATGACCATCAAAAACAGCCATCAATTCCATCAATTCTATCAATGTTAACACCATTGGGACCCTGTCCTCATCCTCTTAGTTTAGCGCTAGGATCCTAGCTTATATTAACTTAGTTTTAGCTTCCTTACTTTATGGTTCTATCCTACTAACTTAACATAAATTTTATTTAGCCGTTCAGCTTGCTTAACCTTACCTTCTCCATGTTGAAGTTGCCTCAAACCTGGTTATTCCCCAAAACATAATCCTAGCCTTAGTTTAATCTCTGTAGCTTCTTTAATCCTCACTTAGTCTTAGCCCCTTAGTGCTAGCTCGCTCCTGGTACCTCATAAAATAGCTCTTAGTTTCATACTAGGTCGTTAGTAGCTATTAGCTTCCTATAGCTTGCTTAATACTAACTTAGTCCTAGTAGTTTGCTTTATATTCTCCTAGCTCCGACTTTCTTTGTTTCCTTCTAGTGTTGATTTTTCTGGCTCAGTGCCCGAACTGCTAGAGGAGCGGGAAAAAAATGCAATCATGGCCTGGTGTTGTAGGGTACACGCTTCCTAGCAGTCTGGAGGATAATGAGAATTTATGGGAGTGAGACGACCCGGTTCGATTCGGGCCAGGCCGCATTTTGCGCCTCGTTTTCTTTTAACTCTATCTCAACCTTTGAGTAGTTTTTTGCAGGAGCACGGGGTTAGATTCCGGCCAGGGTATATTTCCGGCAGCGGCTTCTTTTTCTCTCTCTTTCTGCGCTTAAAGTTGAATGTGATCGCGTCAGTGCCCTTATATTTTATTTTTACTCCAATGTAAGACGGCCTGTGGTGCATGAAACTAATCTGTACTCAAGGTAGTCCCCGTTCGAATCTGGGCTGAGGGCGTTTTTTTTAAGACGAACTATGTAGTCCGCTGCGCGGCATGGCCCGTTATGTAACTTCATCCGTGCACAAGGGATGCAACATCAGCGTGGAAAAGGGACGTAAATTAACCTCCAATTTCTCACAGTATGCCTGATTGCTAACTAGAAAAAATGGGCAATGGTGGACGTCTTGGTGTGCTTTATATTCATACTTTTTAATCTTTTATCTGAGTCACTATAACGCCCTGCAGACCACGTTTCCAAAACTGATCAGGCGGTTGTTAAACACAGTTTCACCGTTGCTCGCCTCCACAGCCTCGTATGCAACACCACTCTGGGGACTGAAGCTGCATACACCTTCTTCCCTGTCGTGTCTACGCACTGGAATTCGCACCAGAATTCGTTCCAACACGCTGTTTTCCACTCTTCCCAAGAATGTTTTATGTTGAGCAGGCACGTCCTCCATCATTTATTCGGTTTCTCCTGCGAAAAAAATGCTCATTTTTTCCCCATCCTCGAATGGGGACTCCGGTAAGCACTACCTATCTCCCTTTTCGCGTTTGGCTAATGATATTCACAGACAGACTTGGGATAGTACCAATTGCAGGAGCACCCGGTAGCGGCTGCTCTTTCTGTTGGCTCCATCCCGTCTGCGTCATTATATTTTTACTCCTGATCTAATGTAAGACAGGCCTGGTGGTCTAACTTGTTATGACACCTTGTTTCACTGGGAGCGAAGTTGTGATTTTATCCTCAAGGTAATCTCGGGCCAGGCGATACTTTGAACACTCCATCTTTTTGCGGGTGCTATGAGGTTGTTTGAGAGGAATTAAAACACGGCCTGGTGGTGTATTGAGCACGCTTGCGTCTCATGGGACGACCGATGTTTTACGCGGGAGCACCCGATTCCGGGCATCAAGTGGCTGTGCCACGTCCTCAAATTTTAGGCATGTGCTCTCTATCCTTTATTCGTTGCACAGTCATGGGTGTGTGGTCCCTTCGCCTTTTCTTGCTGGTTTCCGCTTACTCTCTGACTTAAGACGTACCCCTTTCCCAGCTTATCCAAACTCTCTACTTGCCTTTCTCTGAAACTTCAGTATGTGCCACCAGCGTTCTGGCTTTGTGCAAATGGCTGCGAGCCTGGGACCCCGCTCCCAAGCTTGTGAAAGCCATCGTCTACTTCATCTTCACTTATGGAACGCCAAAGGCCTGTTCGGCCGTCCAAAAGCGTTTCTTAACGTGTAAATGTCACACATTTTCGAACATCGGACATGACAGTCCTACTCCGACGCACTACGCGGTGGCCCTTTTTATGCTCTCCCTAGCTTTGCATGATGCCATGGTCAAGCACCGTCCCTCCTTTTTGATCCAGATCGGGTCATCGCGGAAAGCACGCAAGCGAGCGGCTATCCTCGATGTCAAAGCAATCGATGTTCCCGGTCTAACTCCATCCTCTATGATGGAGCGCATTATGGGCTGGTTGCTTGACTCATCTGCAACGGGTGTCTCGCAGGCTGTAGGCCTTCTTCTGGCTATCACCGGGTTCGTTCGTTACTGGGAAGAGTTCCGTGCTGCGTTTTGGGCATCACCCCACGATTTCGTCTCGGTGGCTATGAAGCACCTGGAGGCTGCCCTCCGATACACCACGGCCGGCGGGGATCCGCGCGCTTCACAATTTTTCCTTCCCGTCTTGGTGTCGGCAGACTTCTTTATCCCATGTCTCCTTGAATTCCCAGTCGAGGGCGGGGCCCTCTTGAACAACTTTCTACCTCGCTTAGTGACAATCTCTCCAGGTTTGCTCATCGTCCTGGACGCCTACAACTTGCCTTTCCCGAACACCATCTCTTGGCTGCGACTTCTTGACGTGCAGTCCCAGGCTGACGGGCCTGATACAATCGTGCGCGGCGTGGTCCTCATGCGACTCGTGCGGGTGAACGCATACAAGTGCCGCTACAGTGTCTGCCGTCACGTCCCCCCTAACCCCATCTCTGTTTGTTCCGGATGCCGCGTGTTCCGGTATTGTCGCCAGGAGGTGGGTTTGTTGCTTCCCTTGCTCTCACTCGTCAGCTTAACATTCATAGTGCTTGGCAAGTGCTTGGAAGGCGGGGCATGCTTTGGTTTGTCGACAGCTGGCGCAGCTACGTACGCAGTTGGGCCTCTCTGCGGTCGACTGGGACACGATGCTTCAGTCGCCCGATGGCCAGGGCTTATCTCGCTTTGTCTACCTCTGCGAGCATCAGCAATACCCTCCGGAGCAGATGGAACACATTAGTGAGGCCCTCGAGATAGCGCTCCGGGAAATGTGCCAAGATGTGGCCACGGGTGTAGATGTGTGGGGCGCTGCTGCTGAAACTGCTATTAAGAGTACTCGTGTTCGGTTTTAGTCGCCTTCATTTTCGAGTCCATAGTGTTAATCACATAACACTTGCAATTTATTCTGTATCCTGGTCCGCTCTCTCAATTTTTAGGCACACGCGTCTCTCACTATATATGAATAGTTCATAATAAAAGTCTTTGCAGTCCATGATGCGCCGAAAACTATGTTTATATGCTACCACATAATACGCTCTAGTGGCTTATATCCTGAGCCTATCCGTATTCTAACTAGTTCCGCTACAGCAGTGTTTACGCTGTCTTTGCGCAGGTACAAACATTTCAGCTCGGGGCAAGCAAACCAGTTGTTTTTGTTGCCGACCACCCGTTTCGAGCTGGCGACCAATAATGCTTCAGCGAACGCCACAGATGCCTCCTCGAGATTCAGGGTGCGACAGTGATGGAGTGAGGTGTAGAGTTGGTTCAACCCTTGGGTTTTGTCTAGGCTCCCAACAATGTGTAATTCCTCCAGCCGGCATAACATGTGGCGACAAGTCATGATGCATTGTAAGTCTTCTTTTGCTCGTATCCGAAATTTTAATGCTTTCAATTTTGGCATTTCCAACCGCCATAGAAGATTGGCCAGGCTTCTGCACCCTTGGAAGTCGATGTCGAGTGTTGTCAGATTCGGTATCTGGCATTTTCGCGGGTTTCTGGGGAGCGGTCCGATCTCTATGCCGGTAACCCTCAACTTTTCCATCGCAGAGGACTCTGTCAGAATCCTAGTTATTTCAGACCAGCGTAGTTCCTCCGTTTCCGGCAGCTCGACAGTCATCTGCACGGTATCTGTCCTGGTCAAATGGAACCATAGTGCATCTGCCTTGGTCGGCCGGATTTCAAGCTCCTGGAACCAGGGCTCGAGGAGAAGGGGAGCGTTACAGAAGATGGGGAGGGACAGCTGTCAGAATAGCTTGATGTTTTGTGCGCTGTCGGTTTCGCACGAGATCTCGAGTTGGTCCAGCGCCCTTTGCCGCACTATATGTCCAAGCGCTTCGAGCACCGTGATCAAAGCAGCTTCATTCTCCGCCGTGACTGTTACCTGCGCCCATGTCCGGGGCAAGTGAGTCAACTCTTCGGTGACCTCGTCGAGGAAGTCTTCCAAGACCTCCCCGCCTAGTGATGATTGGTTGCAGGATATACTCTCGACGTCCATGAAATGCATGTGCAATGTTAATGGGGCGTCATTGGCTCGGTCCAGCCACGTATTCAGTCTATTGACTGCGGAGTGTTCCATTATTCCGACTCGAGACCAGAACGCTGCCATGGCCAGCACAATTTTCTGCCATTCGGGACAGACCAATTGAACTGTTGTGCGGTCGTCGATGAATTTTTGTGGATGCTCATGAGCATCGCGTTCGGGTATCCATGATAAAATTTCTTCTACTGTTTCTAGCGGCAGCTGGCCAATATGTGTCTGCGATGCAGGCATTTATCCAACTTAGCTTGCATATTTTCGGACAACTCACCATTATTCCTCCACAACACCCGTTTTGATGGCGGCCCCGTTGCGTCCTTGTTATTTTTGCAGGAGTGTTTTGCTACCATTTGATCATCTTTGCGCAGGGTCCTGCCTGATCCGCCGGTACTCCTTATCTCCATTTTACCCCGAAAACGCTGTGAGGTGGTCGGCCGCGAGAATCTATGGCGTTTCCGGTCCGTAATATCACTGCTTCTTTTGCCTGTTTCAATTTCTGTACCTTTGACTTATTATGGACGATTTCTATCGATGATCCTCACCGGTGGAACTACAGAATCTGCCGTTGCTTGGCCCATTATCACAGCGAGACGGGGGCATTCGTGCATTCGTGCTCTGGGCTTAATTTTAGCATGAATCCTGTCCTGGACGGGCACTGTGTTCCGACCCCATGTAGATACACCCTTTCTACATGAGGACAGGGTCGTCGGGGCAACATCGACGAACATAGACATTTGGCTATATGTGTCTCAGTCAGCTGCGTTCGGTTACGTGTGTCTACACGTGGCTCCCTCCGTCGGTGCACGTAGACATACCTTGCACACACCTCGCTCAGTTGTAGGCCGCACGCAGACTGAAATTTAGGCTTCACTTAGGCCGGAAGATCCTGGCTTTCTTGTTCTCCCAGCTGTTGGTAGATTTTGCGGCAATCCCACACGCTTGTCGACGCCTAAATTAGACCAGCCAAAACAGAGTAGTGGTCTTACGCTTTTAGGCCCTACTTCTTATCATCCCTGCACATCAGCGCCGGTTCACAGAGAATGTGGACATAGTTCAGCAGCCCTGGGCCATGCAGCGTGGCCGTTTAATATATGTGTCTACATCTCACTACAGTCCTATTTGACTCCAGTACCAAGTCCCTGGTCGCTTCTTCCGCGGTTACTGGTCGTTCCTGATCGAAGAAGCACATCGCACTAAATCTCGTGTGAAACATGTGAATTCCACATAGTCGAATTCTGTCGGAAATTTTCGCCTGGTCAATGCAGCGTACACTGGCTGCTTAGCGTCGACGGTGCGTATCTATTCGATATTTGTTGCTCTGGTTGAGAGGTCGATGTAAGGTCGACAAGCTAGACGCCCTCGATCCGGAAGGATATCAGGTTAGCCGTTGTTGTATACCGTGGGATTCAGCCAGCTCAGCAGCCGTTCAGAACGCGAATAAAACCTTTGTACGAGCTACCTCGCGACCGGAATACTTTTCACTTGGGCCAGACACCCGGACCGCGCGCTATTGAGCAGCTGCACTTGTGGCTGCCTTGCCTTCCAAGCTACGGGATGCAGGTCACATACTTGCAGTCGGCGCTGCCCACAGGGGTGTCTAGATTCCACAGCGCCCAGGATTGCGGGGTCTTAAATTGTGCGCTCACTTCAGCTGTTCACTGAGTTCTATCCTGACTGTCCGTCATTCACTGGGCATCCCGTACGAGGAGCTGGCCTGCAATCGTAGCTCGTCACGGCACCTTCTACTCAGCTTTTTACGCCGTATGCCGAGCTTGCAGACGTTGATGCTCACAAACGTTGTGTTGTCATCAGCGTCGGGTAACTGCCTTGAATTCGTTCATTTAACGACATTTTGCATCGGGTTTCTCACCATTCCTGCTCGTGACACCAATCCCTTGGGTGCTTCAACTGCCCTGCGCTGGTGTCCTCGGAAATTCAAGTGCAGTTCAATGAAAACAAATTTAAGCGCCAGGCGGATGTCGCCTCGACTCCTTTGTCAATTACCCCCATCGCGGTGAATATACTGGGGTGCGGAACGCATCTGCGAGGCCTTCCGGACGTTACTTTGCCTCCTGACCTTCAGTCCATTTTCTGAAAGGATTGGCGGAATTGGCTTTTCTTGACCATCGTTTGCCTACATTGATTTCTATAATAACATTTATATTTACTGTACCGATCTGTGTGGAAGAGACGTAACGCATAACACGACCCCAAAAATGTTGCCTAAATCTCACACATAACGCGTAACACAGGCTCAGTTGCTACAACAGAAACAATATTTTTAAACTGCATTTTTCTGGCTAAAAACGATGCTAAAAATCGCGGAAAAAAGACACTCAGAGTTGCCTAAATTAGGCAACGTAACAGATAACTCTGGCTCGGTAGCTACAGTGTACTCTAATTTTTTTGTAGCGCCTCCGGCGCGGTCTCTTCCATACAGATCGGTACAGTAATCACATGCGAACATCCAAGCATGTCCAAACATGAGATTTTAGGCATGTGACTCGTTACCGACCTTCATCGCTTTCAATATGTTTCTCTTGGAATTCCCACTACTGAGGAACACACCCTGGCCGACTCCGGCGTTTGACTCGGCAGACTGGAGAGACCATGTCTGCACATCTCAAGTGCAACCAGCGACCAGAGTACGTATCCATTCTTCACTCATACACTCCGGTCTGACCCGACTCCGGCGTTCAGGCCTTCCTTCAGAAGGTCCTTGAAATGGATAGCGGGTCAAGCCATATTTCAGAGTTTGAGTGCCGCGGTGCCATCGTTGACCTCCTTCGGTCAGATCTAGATGTCCAGGACAACTTGACGGCAGATGTCAAAAACCTCGTAGCGACGGTCTTCGCATTTCAGATTGCAAATCTAACGCTGGGATGGAGCAGTGGCATCAAGTGGCCTGCTTTTGTGGGGGACCCACCGCCTGGTGATCTCAGTCCAGTACACCAAGTCATGCAATCTGTAAGCAAGTTCCAGTCCCCGTACCCCTCGTTGTTTGACTTGGTCAGGCGATAACTGCGTTGTCGGACTTGCATGCATTCATCACCAAAGCGACTCAGGACATGAAAGCGCTGTCAACTATGCCTCCGCAGCCTGCTATACCAAAGCAGGAAGGGTCTTTTCACCTATTAATTCAGTGTGTGCACAATCCCCGCGCTTACTACGTTTTGGGCAACTTTCGCTGCGCGGCGCTCCTTCTAACGTGGTTTTACGAGGTTTGTAATGCTTCCCTCTCTTTGCTGAGTGCTGATGTCACAACATTGGCAGACGTCCATGCTATTCCCAGAGAAATGGAACAAAGAGCATGTCATGCACTATTATGAAAGTGTTACCCGCGACTCGGTGGAGGACAATGGCGGACGTGAACTACTAGAACACCTGGTGGGGTCCACCATAACCCGTCCTCTCAAATGGGGGACCTTCGTGTCGCCACTGCTCTTATTGTGGAACCGAAGTCTACGGGACCAAGCTGTTCGTCCTTACGTCTTTTGGAAGGTGGGACACTATTCCCGTCAAGCCTGGTAATCACTCATGTGGAACAGCAATGGTGTATTCAAGGCTTGGGGAGACCTCCCCCCATACAGGAGGCCGAGGATTTAGTCTGGAACACAGTGCGAGACATCGCGCAGGGTACCGATGCATGAGTTGCCGTCGAAAGTCTCCTTCTTTGACTTGGCGACGTGTCTTTTGGGGTATACAGCACATGGTTTCGTGAGCATCTAGCCTATCCAAGCCCGTCCTGCCTTGCTAAACCTGTGGAAACTTGGCAGGGCCAACTATAGACCTTGACGCTTTGCAGCCAATGGACGATATGGACGTGGACTTTCCGCTGGTGTTCACGGAGGTGCCCCTGCCTCAGCCCAGCTTTGCCTTTCCATCGTTCTCTCCGCCTTTTCACGGGATTTCTATGGATGTGGTCGCTGATGTCGACGTTATGCAGAGGGAGTCGGAGTTACGAGCTGAAATCCGTCAACGATTGGAAGCATCCGTGCCGCTGAGTAAGTCGGTTCTCAATCACATGACGGTTCCTTTTAGACAGTCTATAGTGTCTTCCGAGCCGGCTTCGGAAGCTGGCGTCCCTTCATCATCGGGTGTCACAGTGGCCACGTCTCATGGTAGCAGCTCGTCGTCCTCTGCCCACCCATTGCATCCGCAATCTCCTGGTGGCTCCACTTGCATGGACTCCATCAACTCTTTATCACGCCATGCGAACACTGACCGCGACCCCAAAGCCAACAATACGCCTACGGAAGACGCCCAATTGACCAACTTTATCACGCCGAACCCCCCCAAGGTACCGTTCGTTAATGTGCAGACCAACGGTCCGCAATACGGCAAAGTGTCTTCCTCAGCGTCGATAAATCCACTACATGATGATCTTGCTGACACGGAGATGGAGAAGCCGAAGAGTAAGAAGCGGCAGAATTCCGGCTCAGAGCAAGAGGACTCCGTAAACCCACCACACGATGATCTTGCTAACACAGAGACGGAGAAGCCGAAGAGTAAGAAGCGGCAGAAGTCCGCCCCAGAGCAAGAGGACTCCGTAAACCCCCCACACGATGATCTTGCTAACGCAGAGACGGAGAAACCGAGGAGTAAGAAGCGGAAGAAGTTTGCCCCAGAGCAAGAGGACTCCGTAAATCCTCCACATGATGATCTTGCTGACACGGAGACGGAGACGCCGAAGAACAAGAAGCGGCAGAAGTCCGTCCCAGCGCAAGAGGACTCCGGGACGCTACATTGCTCTGCCCGAACTGTTTCCCAACCGGATTATGGCGGGATGGCGGCTCCTGTTGCGAACAAACGTAAAAAGACTACGCACACAGCGCGCGATGCCACTGCGCAGTGGGTGTTAGACACCTCCCCCTCTACTTTCTGGCGAGGAAAGGATGTATGTGTTACTACTATACCGTCATTTTCACAGCTGACTCTGCTCTGAAGGAACTGATGCTAGACGCCGACCATAACTATTGGGTCCAGGATCTGAAGCAGGCGGCCTTCAAGGAGGTTGGTGAATGCTCAAATTTTCGTAGTAAAGGCTCATTGTCAACCCCGTACATCAGCGCTCAGACGCCACTTTCGCTTTCCACTACTGGGAGTGGGATGCTGAGGAGTGCTCGATATTTCAATATTGTGGTCACCGAGAATCGGTGAGTATCCTCTTGCGTTCCTCCACTCCCCCTGACCTTTTTTTTCCCTCCAGGATTCTGCGGAATACTTGTTATTAGCGTCTCTCCAGCAGTCGGTTAACGACGTGAATCTGCGACCCTTCCAGCTTGCTGCGACGGTCATGCCGTGTGAGTCTTACCCTCCACCTTCCCACGCAAAATGTTTCCAGAATAGGTTGCTGAACGCTCCTCCTTCTTCGTCCGTGACCCGCATAAATCTGGAACAATGGCTGAATCTCGTACAAAACCGGACCCTTCAAGCAGTCTGGGGGTCAGGCCTTCATTTGTGGATTGAGGGGATGACTTTAGGTCAGAAGATGCGCTTTGACGCACATTCCATCGCTCGACTTCACCCATTGCACATTCCATTCCCCTTGCAAGGTTTTCCCACTTCATCTCTGTTCAGGTTGATGTGCTGAAAATCGTTTTTTCAAAGAACAAGGTTTTTGTCGCTTGCCGGACTTCACAGACTGTATTAAAAACGGTACTCTCAACGAGCTTCTCATCGAGAACGACAAGCCCGACAAGGACGCCCGCATTCTCAACGCTCTGGACTTGCCAGTCAACCATATAGGAATACCCAACCTTTGTGGGGCAGGTGCGTTCTCCGTGGGCTCCAATTGTTGTTATCCGTTTCACCTCCTGTAGTTCTCTGGATTTGGAACTGCAAGCTTACATCCAAACCTTGGGACGCCGCGGCACAATTCCCGAACACCTGCCTCCTTTCAAGGACCTCTCCTGGTCTCTGATCGGCCTGCGACACGCTTTCACGTACTTTCATTATGATATTACCGCTACGAAATTTCATGTGCAAACTGGCCGAAAGCTACTTCTCACAGGAAAACCGTGAGCCGTAGAAGACCTTGCCAAGGACGGCATTGATCAGTGGTATGGCCAATTGGAAGATGCATTCGCCATGTGTGCTATTGACTTTACCTCCGCAAACCTTGATCGGTACGAGTACCACTGTTTTGTCCTAGACAATTCAGGAACATTGTGAGCTGTCAGCACCGCTCTGTGATGCCTACACTGAAATCCCTGCAGCATTATGCAACCGGGCACGCCTCACCTTGTCATTGGCGTGGAGCCGACTATCATTCAAGGCGGTCACTTTCTGGATCTGAGTTCCGTACGAATGACGATCTACACTATCCTCCATTTTTTCGTGTTGGAGCAGATCCTGACGAACACAAGCCACTACGCGCTCCGCGAGACATTGGTTCGCGTCCAGCTTGTGTGGTTGGACTCAATTGACCGTAGGTGTTGGCTCCGGCAACTTCGCTTCGATACTGAGCCGAAGCACAGCGCATGATAAGCCGCTGCGCGAGGAGTTTTTGGAATACTGTCCTGACATCGGGACCGCCAAGGGTTTGATCGACGTTCTCGGCCTCACGTGCATGAACGTGTTGGGACTCGCCCTGGATGCTCGCACTTTCACGACCGAAACTATTCCCCCCCTTGAACAGCTCCAGTTAAAGGAAGCAAGAAATACCTTCAAGAACTGGCAGGCGTGGTACGCCAACAAGTACATCGTTCGTCTCTCGGACGGCAAGATCGCAGATTTCGACAAGGACGTTTGCTCGGTGTGTACAATGTCAGTTGGTTTCCCGTCGGCTGCGCTGACCTGTTGTTAGACATTTATTTATCATTTAGCCGTCACAATGTATCGGTATCGCGTACGAGAGGACGCGCTGTGCACCGGGAGAGAGGGATTTTCCTCAGAGCGACTGCATACGGAACTCGTGCATGCGCTCGAACTGTACGATACTTCAGGGGTACTCGCGGCCAAGTTCAGCACCGACGACGACCCTGCCGTACACACCCGTTTCTTTCTATTCTCGGACTCAGACATCACGATAGAGCTAAAATCTGTGTAGATCTTATTGTATAATATTGTATTGTGTGAATCTAACTATCAGCAGCACCCTTGAGGGGGGAACTCGCTTGTTCTTCGTACGCCTTGAACTTGTGGACAGGAGGAGTAACACGGGTCTTCTAACAGAATTGTGTCAGCAGTGCTCCCGACCGAAGCAAGAACTCACCTTGATTATCGGGCCGTGGAGCTTGGACAGCGCCTTCAAACGCGTGATAACTGTGTACAGAGGATCATGTCCGGCCATCGCTTTTAGTTGCACGACCAGAATCGATACGGTGCATTCTACAATGTCTCCATTAGCGAACACCATTGGGGTGCATTGCTTCATCCTGCTGTCAATGAAGGAGCCGTCCAATTGTCTGCTTAAACGGTGACGTTACCTCATTCTCCCTTCTTCGTTCTTCGTTTGCTCGTAGTATGCGACCACATTATCGGCGCTGTGGAACAGCTGCGCGCCTTTAAGTTTATATAGCACGTCTGCAGGATCGAAACCCGTGCCGAAGGGCACTTCGACCCCCGCAGGGCTGTCCATTCGCGACGAAAAGTACCTATTCGAGGCAAAGAGCCCGGGGTGCTCCTGAAAGTTACTTGCGTTCAGCCGTTCCGGCGAGAACGCCAACCCAGACAATTCGTCCTTTATGTTTTCTTTGACCTGCGTCATCTTCTTGGCTGCATCTGCAAAAGTAGCACTTCCTAGACCCGTGATGTGCACCGATTGCTGCAGGTTGAGCTTGTTCTTCACACTCTTAGTGATTCTATGTGAAGTAATCAGCCGCGATGGAAATACAGAGGAGAAAACACCTACCTCGGTGGCGCCAAAAATTTGTCAAATAAGACGCCGACGAGACGGAACGTCGTGTCAACATGCTGCCCGTCAACGTCCTTGTACAGTTGATAAGTCCCAGGCACGTTCGTCGCTGCTGTAAAGAACTTGGAGGTCTGGTAAAATTTTAGCTCTCGAATGATATGGAATGGCGTGCAACTGACGTCCATAGTCGCTGCATGCAGGATTTTTGGGAGAAGCACTGTCTCTGCGATTCTTGCACTGGCGAAGGTCTTGACCATTTTAGCTGTTCAACCCCATTAGCCCTTGTAAAAAAACAGTTCATTGTAGCATACCTGCTTCCTCAAAATTGTATGAAGGGTCGTCCATCGAGGAATGTGCAAGTCACGGATGTGTTCGTTCGAGGGTTGTATAAATATGTGCGATGTGATCTGGGAGCCAAGATCTCCGCGATCTCGGAAAATATGTGCGCGCCTGAGATCGAGAATCCTCATTGAGACACGCGAGATTCAGGGTTAGCCGACGTTCTGATGCAAGGGCTCTAATTCCGCTCACTTATGTCTTCGGTGTCAGTTATCACCATATGACACGTAGCACCACACCGCTCCCGTAGCCGAATGCTTTAAAGCACCACGTATCTCAGCACTTTCTATCCTGCACCATGGTGAATAAACCTCGCAAAGCTTTATCTGAAATCGCAACTTCGGACGACGAAATGGACGACTTCATCGACGACACCGCCACTCAAGACGACCCCAGCTTTGAAAACGATGACAGGTAAATGTGCTGTTGGATGCCTGAGCTCTTGGGAAGCTAAACTATTTTAGTGACGCAATGTCAGTCGCCACCGACAACTTGTGAGCACCGTCTCAGACTTTTCTTAATTCGCTTTCTTTCCTGACTATTTTGAAGGGATCTCGGCGACGAAGCTTCCTACGACGTGATTGACCCCGCGTGAGTGGCGTACATGCACATGGATTTACCGCTCATTCGCCAACTCTCTATTTAGGGAGATCGCATCCGAAACCGAGGAACCAGAAGGAGATCCTCGGTGCGCATCTCTTGCTCATGGGGTATTCACCATTGACATATATTTTATTAGACCCCCGGCGGCCCCAAAACGCGCACAGGTCAAGGCTACACCGTGAGTTTGGTTGCCGTACATCGTTCAGGCCTCTCATGTCATCCCAGTGTTGTCAGTCAACGCAAGAACCCGGCTAAGGTCGCGAAGAAGGGGGCAAAATCCAAGTATGTTCTGGTTCGGACGGCTTTCCCGGTTGCTCACCCGCTTCAGAATGAAAACAACGTCGGACGTCGAGATGGAGGACGAAGAGTATGTTGACTCGAACCGTTAGCTTCTGCCGACTGATGATTGTCTCCCTCGAGATCGGAACCCCTGCCGTAACTTTATTTTGCTATTTTCTTCAGCGCTCTCATGTCACCCCAGTGTTGCCAGCCAACGGAAGAGCCCGGCCAAGGTCGCGAAGAAGGGCACTAAATCCAAGTATGTTCTGGTTGGGAGGTCTGTTCCGGTCGCTCACCCATCGTTGGCTCATTCAGGAAGGAAGCCACACCTGAGATGGAAACAGAGGACGAAGAGTACATTGACGCGAGCCGTACATTGTACCGGCTGACACCAGGCTTCCCCGGACAGACGCGCCCCTTTGCCATCTCCAGCAAAGGGAAAGACCAAGAGGTATGAGTTCTTTGACGCCTGCTTGTTAACTGTGTTGACGCCCCTGTCTTTTAGTCCCGCAAAAGCCAGAGCAAGGCACCAGCCGATGTGGGTCTGGACTTTTGTGTGTGCATGATTAGCCGCTCAAGATTACGTCGTTGTCAGCTCGACGGAGATTCTGGAAATCTCGGATACTGATGAAGGGTGGGTCTAACTTGATATATGCAAACTGCTTTTCACACCTTCGTCAGAATGCCTGTGAGCGTCCCTCTGCCTCCTAAATCTCCCGCGAAAAAGGCTGCTGCCAAAAAGGCCACTCCAAAAAAAAAGTGAATCGGCCCTTGTTCTAGTTACGCCAGGCTGACCTAAGTTTTTTTTAACAGCAATTTACCTGTCCCCTCTCGCTCGACCAGAGCTATGGCAAAGTAAGCATGGTTGCTGTGGTGCAGTGTTGTAAATTGCTGACGCTTTTGCTAGAAAAAAACAAAATACGGCAGAGTACGTGAATTACTTGACGATGTGCGAGTTGTCGTTTACTGGATCTATTCCTGCAGGAAGACATCTATAAATTCCACGCCCATTCAGTATGTTCCGTATTGACGTCTGTATCCACGTGCGGTGTACTGACACCTGTGTCAGGAGCAAAGACGATGAAGAACCGAAAGCACCGTACGTGTATCGATTGTCGTAAAAATAACTCCTACTCAAAATGTGTGTCAGGAAGCGCCCGAGGTATGAACTTCTTTTGGCTACGCTCCCGTACTGACGTGCGATGGCAGGCATGATGCACGTCCTGAGACTCTGTCCACCACACCATTGTGCGTTGGTTTGAAACTCAACTGTACCGTTGCTAATCATTTCACAGGCCAAGGTGTGCACAATCCTGCTATTGGATATCTAACCCCCCCCTCTTACACGGCCCAGGAAATCCCCGCTCAAGAGGTCCAGTGAAAAAATGCTTGGCAGTGTAATAGAGTAAGCTGCTGTTCGGTGAGATTCTTCTGCTGTGATTTCACCCATCGATGCACTAGGTCAATCTATGAGGAACCAAAGAAGGACGAGGACGAAGAAATTGGCAGCTCGTAGGTGCTCTGTTTCACGGATTTGCCATCACCCTCACAGCCCTTGTCTCTGTTAGGCCCACGAAACGGAAACGGTATTTGCGTGTTGCGTGCACTGGCCCTTCAGTACGCTCATGAATTGTGAAGGGTGGACATGAAAGGGAAGAGCAAGGCTTCACCTGCCAAAAAGTACAAATCTGCTGAGGAAGTTCAGAGCGATGATGGCGACGAATCGTACGTGTCACCCAGTATGTACTCATTGCCACTGATGGCGCTACAGCCCCACCACCATCGGGTTCGTTTCAGCCCGTACGCAGTTGAACCTATCGGACAAGAAGGTGGTCGCATTGGGAAAGAATTCCACCGCAGCGGGTAAAAAGACCGCCCCTGGGTACGTAATAATACCTGCCGAAGAGCGCTATTATCGACATGTTCTCAGCGCTCCAGCTTTGGGGCTGGAGAAAAAGTCTCAAGTCCTGACTTTCGCCCAACAATTGAAAATAGCGCCAGTGGACGCCAACATTCGAATTCCCGCTCCCGAGCTTGGCTTGTAAACCCAGTCGTCATGCATCCTTCTCGAAAACTGAAACTTCTGCTCGCAGATTCAAAGCGCCAGACGTATGTGCCGTGAACAACCCAGCTATTCACGACCCTGTTTTGAAGGTCGACTACGAGGGGATACTAGCCAGGCTTCCGTGTGCACCTTCACGTTCTCTTCTTCGGCTCGCCAGGGCTTACTAGAGTTCATAGCGATAGTACATTCCGCGGCTGGGGCTCCAGCGACGTGGGTGACAATTTTGGGTTTTTCTTTTCCCACTGGGGTGTCTACGCTCCGCACGTCCCTTATGGGTGCGTACCGTCCCATACACAGTGCTCCAGGCAACTTAGACGGCGACAGCAACACTTTATTTCCGGTTAAATTCGAAAAGTACGGGAGATTCGTCAATCTGGCTCGAGTACATCCGGGGTACGTGCACTGCAAAGTGGCGCAAGGTAACCTCGGCATGTACACTGCGGACGGCCTCGCTATCTGCCTTACTCCAGGATCCGTCGTAGAGTCCGCTCTCGTTGTTCAAGCAGAAAACAGACGAAAGTCGATCGACATTCAATTGTACACGCAGGAGTACCAGAGATTCCAGGCGGTGATTTGCGCTCGACTGTATCCCGGGTCAATTGAGCTACATGCCCAAGTCAAAGGAGATGCCGTTCAATTCAACACGAGGCTGGGTGCTTCCTCTCTCTCAAACCTCTTTTTGTACCACATTGTTGACAGCTCCCGATCAGGCCTCACGGCATCTGGCAGCTCGCCCAAAAAAATGACCCAGTTGGTCACCAGACTCTCGTTGGATGGCTCGGGCACGAGTAAGTCTTTCGGGATACTATCTTTACGATCGTTACTAATTTTTGACCACACAGTTCCTGTGTTCGACGCTCGGGACACCGTGTTGGACATTCAACACCTCACCAACTTGCCCAAGGGGTTACCTCTCTGGACGGCTGAGCTTCCTGCCCGCTCTTGCGTTATAGTTGGACATACAGTGGGGGTATATGATGGAGTAAACATCAATCTCAACTTGCACTTTGTGGTCCTCATCGGGCTTCCGGCGGGATATGAACCTGAGTAGAAATCAACTTTCCCCGCCGACGTATATGCACTATGTTTTTATGCCAGTTGGATGTCAGTCCTAACCCAAATTAGTACAAAGCTTCAAAGTTAAACATGTACAAACCTAAAATTTGAGGCACGTGTCGCTGTTTGACTTCAAAGGCTACCTGCATAAAGAAATAGAATGGTCATGACTTTTTAGTAAAAAAGGTAATGCGGCAGCGGAACAGGTTGCCGGATGCCGCTGTACTTTGCGCGGAGAGCGTCACGGCAGACAATGAATGCGTTATTAGCTGCTGCTTGAGAGTACCGGGGGGCTTGGCCGTATCCTACCCTGCAACGACGTTGGTCCCATGACATAAATTTCCCATAATCCCCGTCCCAGTACGGGCTCCTCTTTGACCAACCTGTCCATGAATGCGCCGCATTATTGTGAACTGAGTGTAGGTGCATAGATTGCGAATCGACGCGCCTTCCCAATTGCGCAATGTCATGCGACAGGTTCCAGCATGGGGAAATTGACCATTTTGGAGACGGGCATGCCAATGTCGACGACGAGATCTCCTCACCACTGGCTGCGCACCACTTCGCCGCAGAGCACTCGGCTAGCGAGGGATAGCCCCGATTGCGCGCGCGAACATTGTCGCCCGTGTACTGCACGTCTTCCTTGTCATAATTCGCAACGATGATGTCAAGGACTTCGGCAGGTACTACGGAAGTATGTCTAGAAATTGTACAGTACAACGAAAAACCTATGGCTGGTAATGCTGGGCATGGGACTGCACAACTGATGCGTTGATGGCGCTTAACCGCGCATTCGGCACCATGAGTTAGCACGTGATGCCGGTCAACCAGCCACCACACGACCAAGCAATCAAGGAGCTCTTTCGTTCTTTACCCCCACCATGCCCGCTGCCTACATGATTGTGACCTGGTTCCTGATCATTGCTACTTACTCTTCTCCCTTCTTTCAAGCATCTATGACCTGTTACCAAAATGCCGGCAACGCTCCCTTATTGTCTTGGCTTACACCGTACGTTTCAGGCCAGGCAGCGTTCCTCTAACATTTCTGTCGTAGTGCCAATTGCGATGCGAGCTTGTGTTTCCGACACTCATCGACAACGGTGGTGGAGTCACTATCTTCAACGTACGTTTCTGCTGAATTTAGCGAGGCTGCTTTTAACATTGCTGCCCGTGACACAGTGCAAACGGGTGTCGCTGGCCGGCAAAATCGCTCGTCAAGCTGAGGGTGGAACCACCCCAACAGTACCTTCCCAAGTCGCACTTATTCTTCCCCCTAACAACACACGTGGCTCTCGGCGACGGCTCGAGCAGCAAAACATACATAGCACTCGACAACGGCTCGAGCAGCAAAACATACATAGCACTCGACGACGGCTCGAGCAGCAAAACATACATAGCACTCGACAATGGCTCAAGCAGCAAAACATACATAGCACTCGGCGACGGCTCAAGTGGCGGGCCAACAATGATTGCGACAACTTCTGCGGCAGAACTATGGACTATTAGCGATGCACTTTGCTCGTACTCTGACCTTATCTTATCGGAAATGAAGCCTGGTATGCGGCATATCACTCTTTTGCTCCTGTATCTAGCACGCTTGCTCGCACGGGTGCAACGGCTTGTAAATATATACCTTATGAGACTGGGTGGCTCGTACCAAACATTCCTGTGACAGGCTGAAATCGACGTTCTCACGCAAACTCACCTTTGGATCATTTTCTTGCGTCTCGAGTTGCAGAGAAATTGCATGACTGTTCACGACTTCCAAGTGGTGCGTTTTCGGGCCGCGCTACAGCGGCGCGCATTACAGCAAGGCCCGAATCCTTGGCAGTGGATTTTATTAGCGATAGCGCTCGATCTGATGCTGTGGTGGTGCTTTATCTCAGACTTAGCCTTCATTTACGAGGAGTCAATGGACATACTCGAGGATGACTACTATGTCCGACACCAAACACATACTGCCTTCCCTGTCGGAGGGGGCAAATGTCAAACTGTGCCACGTGAGTTGCTCAATGGCCACACCAGCTGGTTGGTGGAGCCTGAAGAACTCGATTCAAGCAATTTCATCGCTGTAGCTCACCTCCCAGTCGGAGATGCTAAAGAAATGGTTGCCTGTAACCCGGGATATGTGCAAAGAACAATCCCCCTCAACGAACTGGCACCTTTTGTAACACGGGCATTTCTAGTTCATGCCATCGGTCTTCATACCACCGCCATCTCGGTCAACAGGCAGTCCGTATCCGTCCTTCAAAGATATCTAGACAGCCACACTTGTGCGAGATGCGCAACATACACAACAGTGTTCAAACCTGCCGAAGTGAAGGTTTCAAAAATAGGGCGAAAAACAGCGGCAAACACCGCACCCAAGAAGGCGTCAAAAACAACGGCAGACACCGCACCCAAGACGGCGCCAAAAACAACGGCAGACACCGCACCCAAGACGGCGCCAAAAACAACGGCAGACACCGCACCCAAGACGGCGCCAAAAACAACGGCAGACATTGTACCCAAGACGGCGCCAAAAACAAAAACAACGGCAGACACCGCACCCAAGACGGCGCCAAAAACAACGGCAGACACCGCACCCAAGATGGTGCCAAAAGCGGCGGCAAAGGCATTGGCAAAGAAGAAAGCGGCAAAGAAAAAGGCTGCAAAGATCACGGCAACGTGGGCGACGGGGAAAAAGACAACAGCCCACAGTAAGAGGATTGCGGCCAACAGGATCGCGGCCAAGAAGATCGCGGCCAAGAGAAATAAAATAATAAACAGAACAGCCGATGTGTCCTTCCCGCCGGAACCAGCATCAAAACGGCTATTGCAGAAAGCGGCCAAAGGGTACTGCAACGAGATGAAGCCGGCTGCTTTTGAGGAAGCTGGTTGCGCCGTGTGCGGACGTTGAACCAAACTTGAAGAATTAACTTTGCAGAATGACTTGCTTTGTTCTCTGGACGTGTTAGATCGCGAATGCGTGACTCGGCAGCAACGTTTCTCTTCTGCTGACCCTATTGTCGAACTGCCTGGACCCGTCTTGGATGACACATGTGACAGCGTCTGCGATGAGTGTGAAACTGCATTGACGACCAAAAACATGCCTCCTTTTGCCCTTGCTAACGGATTCTGGATTGGAAATGTTCCCCCGCAATTGAAGAACCTGTCATTTGCCGAAGGCATGTTAATTGCAAGGATCAGGCACAATAGGTGCCTAATTAGAGTTTCATCTGGGCGCGCAAAGATGATTGCGAATATCATTATGTTCTCAAACCCAATCTTGAAGGTGTACAAGGAATTGCCGCCCAAGAAGGATGAGTTGGAGGAAATTTTGGTGTTTATATTCACGGGCTCCGCACAGCCAACACCCGAGGACTTTGAACGAACTCCGATGTTTGTTAGACGTAACAAGGTAGCCGAAGCGCTAGAATGGCTGAAGTTGAATCACCGAGACTACGAAGATATCGTCATTTCGAGAGAAAACTTGGACTCGTACGCACTCGCCGGAGTTCCTGTCGCTGTCGACTTCAGACGGACGAACAAGGAAGACGGGAATAAACTCGTTACCCAAATGAGCGTACACGACAGCGAAGATGACGAAGGAACGACGAACGGGAGTTGCCCTTTCACTGTTCATGGTTTGACAGGTCCGGAGTATGAACAGATGGATATGCAGGCTCTTAAAGCACAAGCGGCAGTGCATCTGCTAAATGAAGGCAAGACCCTCGGGGTTGGGCACGCAGCAAACCCGGAATCGATGTACGATAATCCTCAAGCATATCCACAGATGTTCCCGTGGTTGTTTCCCTATGGCTTTGGTGGTTTCAGTAACACCGAAATTCGCGGAAGAATCGGCGAGGGCACCCATACGCGGAACTTGCTTCTATATCATGACAAGCGCTTCCAAACTGATGTGTACTTCCCGATTGTTGCATTCAATCACGCCCAAATGAAGACAGCCAGCAGTCGAAGTTTTCTGCTGGCGAAACGCGACAAATTCCCCCACATCGCGGATCGTTTGCTGGGGCTGAATCTCCCAGTATTAAATGATATCACAGAAAGAATGATCAACGGCGATGTCGTGAAGCCAAGCACCCCGGAAGAACGAGAGTGTTTTGACATCTTAGGGAATTTGGACAGCGTAGCTAGCAAAGTCCAGGGGTCATTGACGAGTAAGAAGTACATGCGGTCTGAAATTTGGTCCTTGACAGCTTTCAAGGGCGCTCCAACGTGGTTTATAACACTCTCACCGGCGGACTTGTCCCATCCATTGTGCCTGTACTATGCAGGCTCAAATATTGAGTTCTCATCAAAAATTCTGAGCCACGACGAGAGGTATCTTCTCATCTCCAAGAATCCGGTGGCCGCTGCTAGGTTCTTCGACTATGTAGTACGAGCGTTTATCAAACACATTCTGGGGGTGGATGCAGGCCATAATGGGGTCTATGGAAAAACAGGTGCCTATTACGGCACAGTAGAACAGCAAGGTAGACTTACCTTGCATTTGCACATGCTGTTGTACATCGAGGGGACACTCTCTCCGCAAGAAATTAGAGATCAACTCTCTATACCTGGATCTAGGTTTGAAAAGGCGCTAATACAATACCTGGAGGGATCCCATGTGGGCGAGTTCCACCAAGCAAATATGGCCACGATGGAGAGTATCTGTGGCCCGCGTGTGAAGCATCCAGTCCCGAAGGTTACTGTACTTGGAGAATTGAAGGAGTCCACCAAGACAGCAACCATTGATCAAAAAGCAGCACTGTCCATGCCCGAGCCTCCTCCGGCAGATTGCCAAGCCGACGAAGACTGCGGTAGCTGTAAAAGATGTGCCGCTCTTGCAACCTGGTGGGATAGGTTTTGGACCCGGACGAATGAACTGGTGTATCTGGTGAACGTCCATGTACACCGACGCGCGCATGCAGAAACCCGTGGAGAAAGGCAAGCAAAAGCAAGGAGAAAGCCAGGCGCAAAAATTCGGTACACCGGAGCGAAAGGCTGTGTCAACAAAGAGGGGGTTTGTATGGCCCGCTTTCCAAGGGAACTGGTGCCTGAATCGGTCGTGGACCACGCTGATGGATCCCTCAAGGTCAAAAAATTGGAGGAAAACATGAATAACGTCACTCCACTCGTCACCTATTGTTGCGGCTGCAACACAGACGTGACCAGCCTCATGTCCGGAACTGCTATCAAGGCAATCATAGCTTACATCTCAGACTACGTCTCAAAAACTAGCTTGAAGAGTTATCAGGTTTTTTCTTCTATGTATGACGTCTTGCATGAGAAAATGAACGACGCGACGGGGGCAGATATCAAGAGGAACGATAAAGCTAGACGGTTATTAATGCAGATCGTGAATGCACTGGGAACAAAGATGGAAATGGGTAGCCCAATGGCAGCGATGTACTTGCTGAAAAATCCTGATCACTACACGAGCCACACCTTCATACTGTTCTGGTGGAGAAACTGGGTTGCCGAGGTCAGAAAAGCCTGGGAGATGGAAGACCGGATGGATGTGGATGATGAGCTCTTAGATGCCGAGGACTATGTGGAGGGGCCCCAAGACAAGTTCGAAAGCAAAGTTGTGCTTAAAAAATCTCGAGGCGCGATTGTGGCGTCTTCAGCTCTCGACGACTACAAACACAGACCCAGCGAACTCGAGGACATGTCTTTATTCGAATGGATACAGTGTTCCCAGGTCGTCAAACGGACCCCGAAGCAGACCAGAACGTTCTGCGAGAGCCTGGAAACAGAGCTGCCCGACATGGTGGCGCATCCTGAAGATTTTGAGGAGGACGATGACCAGAAAGCATTTCTCCACAAAAAGAGCTATCCATTTTCTGCCTCGCATCCTCTTTACTGAACCCACTACGTGAAAATATCTCCAGAGAATTTAACCTCTGTGGTGCCGAACTTCGTCGGAGGGTCCCTCCCGCGTCGAGACGCCGGCGACCGAGAATATTACTGCTGTACCATGCTCACATTTTTCAAGCCATGGAGGATGGGGCTGTCTCTTAAACCCAAAGACTTGAGCTGGGAGGAGACCTTTCTTTCCCACAATTTTAATCGGAGAGAACTTCAATTGATGAACAACTTCAACCTCAGATACGAGTGTAACGATGCTCGAGATGACCACTATGCTCAACTGAAGAAAAAGAATGCAGAGGCGCGGAAAACGATGCCAATGCCTGACCTCGGCGAAGAGGACGATGACGCGAATGACTATGATGGAGTGAACCAGGACATAATGGCAGACGACGCTGGTTATGGGACTAATTACAGCATAGAAGGGACCACGTACCAAAAACAAAAGGCCAAACGGGCGGAGATGGAAAGGATGATGCAGGAAGCTGACTGGTTGAAAGACCAGTCGCATGGAACAGGTCAGCCGCTGAGGTCCATTCCACAGCGGCTAACAGGAGCTGCACATCTGGTGCCATCAGCGTGGCGTGCCTTGATAACGACAATGAAAGAGAAAGTTCTGGCAGATAAGCAAAAAAACATTCCATCAGTAACCAAGGGGAAAGGGAAGGAAAAACCTTCCCAAGATGGAAATGTTGAAGTCCTTGGGACCGAGTACTTCTCGCGAACATTTCGAGCCGCTCAGGTGGATACCCAGAGATTGATTGACCAGACAGCCAAAGACTTCAAATTGAATAATGCGCAACAAAGAGCATTTCGCATTATCGCTAACCACGCGGCCGCCAACGTGGAGGCCAGTCTCAAGAAGCCGGACCAGTTAAAGATGTACCTCGGTGGAATGGGCGGAACCGGCAAATCCCAGGTTATCAAGGCCCTTGTACAATTCTTCACAGACAGGGACGAGGCCCATCGATTCGTCGTATGTGCCCCACAGGCACCGCCGCTGCACTCTTGAACGGATTCACATACCACGCGCTACTCGGGCTGAGAATCGCCGGGTGGGACCGCGATGACGAGCAGGTCACGACTAGCACATCGATTCGACGCGCTGGGGAATGCCTACGTGGAGTAGAGTATGTATTTCTGGATGAAGTCTCCATGATATCTTGCAACGATCTCCACCTGATTGGCGCGAGACTAGGGGACGTGCTAAACGTACACGACACACCATTTGGAGGGATGAATATGATCTTCGCGGGAGATTTCGCTCAGCTAGCGCCCACCGCCGGAATAGCTTTGTACGGAGAGAAGGTCATGAAAGATTGCGACGCAAGCATGACGCCGCAACAGCAGGAAGCGGCTCTAGGGAAGATTCTTTGGCACCAAATAACCACTGTGGTGATGTTGAAGGAAAATATGAGACAAACTAGCCAGAAGGCAGACGATCAAAAGCTCAGAACCGCGCTGACCAACATGAGATATGCAGCATGCACGCCCGCTGACATCGCATTCTTGAAGACCAGAATTGGTCGATCGGGTCGCACACAAGGCTTCCCACGGCTTACAGAATCGCAATTTCGAGACGTGTCAATAATAACAGCCCTCAATGCTCACAAAGACTACCTGAACGACGCTGGAGCTAAACGTTTTGCGCGCGACACAGGCCAAGAGCTTACCGAGTTCTTCTCAATCGACAAGCTCAGCACCTTTACCCAGGCACATCAGATTAAGCAACGAAGGCGAAAGGCCAAAGACATGGCACCCTCATCCAATGGGATCAGTAAATCGATGCAGGAGGACTTGTGGAAAGCACACCCAGCATCGACGAGCAAACACATCCCCGCTAAACTGGCCTTATGCATCGGAATGCCTATCATGATTAGAAACAATGACGCCACTGAGCTGTGTATTACTAAAGGGCAGGAGGCGACGGTTGCGGGCTGGGAATCTTCGGTCGGGCCTTTCAGGCAAGCGGTGCTAGACATCCTGTTCCTCAAGTTGATTTCTCCGCCGAAAGACGTGAACGTTCCCGGGCTTCCCATGAACGTGATTCCTATGACGCGGACAGGAAATCAATTAAGCTGTTTGCTGACGAACGATACAACCGTAAACATCAACCGAGAGCAGGTGCAGGTGCTCCCCAACTTCGGCATGACTGACTATTCGTGGCAAGTAAAAACCAGGATATGGAACGTCGTCGACCTGTTGAGATGCAGGGACCACACTTCAGTCTACACCTGCCTGTCTCGTAGTTCCACCGCAGAAGGGACGGTCATCGTCAAAGAACCGCCCAACTGGACAAAGATAACTAAGGGCTTACCGGGTTGGATGAGACAAGAATTTCGTGAGTTGGATATGCTGGACGAAATAACGGAGTTACGATACGAAGGCCGGCTGTCTGAGGAGGTCAAAGGCGATGTGAGAAACAGCGTGATCCGAGCCTACCAGATCTCGAAAGGAGCGAGATACATGTCCGAAACGTGGCACCCTGCGTTGCAATGGGAGGCGAATGAGGACCCCCTGAAAGAAACAGAAGCGGGGAAACCGGACATTATAGAGTCGAAAAAAAGATCAAGACCGCAAGATGACAAGGAGCAGCCACGGAAAAAATCACGAACGACTGCAACGTCGGCGGCGAGAGGCACCAGAGCCCACCCTGAGGGGATGATATGGGACGCGGTAAACTACAGCTGCGGATACGACTCGTTGTTCACGATCCTGTTCCACATTTGGTCAGAAAATCCTCTCAAATGGCGGAACAGTTTCACCCCGAAGACGAGGTGGATGAAATCTTTGTCGGAACAATTCGACCAGGTGAAGGATCATCAAAGGACACTGGAGGACGCAAGAGATGACGTGCGAGCGGATTTGCACACCCTGAACCCCGTCTGTTTCCCTAACGGTCAAAGAGGGATTTCCATGGAGGACTTGTCAGAGGTAATGCTAGGGACCCAATCATTTCTGGGAGGAAAACAGAAGCAGTGTAGGACATGTAACTACCGTTGCCCTGAGCAAGTGCCATGTTTCAACGAGTTTCACATCCTGAAGTACGATGTTGATGCAGGCGCTGACCGTCTAGAAACCAGAATAATGAACGACTTGAGAGAGACGGTTTGGAACGAGACATGTCCACAGTGCATCAATCAGAACGTGGAATTGTACTGGGAACCTCGCCTGGTGAAAAACCCCGACATGGTGATCATCGGATTGGCAGCCAGCGGTTCCAAGGAAAATATAGAACCGGAGATCACCTTCGGGGTCAGGGGAAGGCAGAAAATTCTGACGCTCCAAGGAATTGTTTACTACGGCTATTTCCACTTCACTTCGCGCCTCGTCGACTCAGAAGGCAGAATCTGGTTCCACGACGGAATCGGAACCGGACGGAATACAACGAACGAAGGGCTGCTGTCCACGAAGCGACCCGGGTTTCTAGACGACTGCCGGGGGTTAACGACGGCGCTATTGGTGTACACGGACTGATGGAGGAAGTGGCCAGCTCAAGATATATAACCGCCGAGTTCGATACGGCCGTTCTTCGAGCATATGTGGAGCCTGCGCTGGCTGGAAATTATCTCGGAGGACGTCTATACCGTGATGTTGGACGGCTTACTCTTCGCCAACCATCAGAATAAAGAAGCAGGAGGAGCCTTCCTCAAATTGCGACACATCCGCGTAAAGGACTGCACGCCAGAGCAGATCGTTGAGTTTCTCCGAGTCGATTAGCTCGAGACTGCATGCCCGGACGATCCAGAAGATCGATTTCATTGATGGCATGGAGGACTGGATGGTCCAGGAGCAGTGAGTATGCCTCGCGGAGTTGGAGAAAAAGTAAGGAGAAGCGCAGCGAGCACCGTCGCGCCAGGCTGGATAAAAAGGCGATATGTAAGATGTATTACGTAGGTTACCCCGGCACCCGGCCCGGACACTAAAATTTTAGGCACGTGCCACTCAACGAGCTTCGGTTTTTCCACAATATTTAAACCAAAGCCCAACAACGCAGTACAAATTGAAAAAAAGGTTACACAAAGTTTAATAGGCATATAGGGTGAAGAAATCAAAACGCTGATTGAAACTGTCCGCATTGCCACCAAGGGCAGCGCTGCCACGGCGTGAACTCGCCTCTGCACGACAGGTATAAATTTTTAGCTTGCCCCTTCACCCAATGATAGGTATAGAAGCACGGTCGGCGCTGTGCCAGCTCGTCTGTGGCAGAAGCAATCACGAGGTCTTGTGCAAACGTACGGAACAGAAGGGCGGTCGCTTCCACATCCGCGGCGGCATCTAGCGAGATATGAAAAAGGAAGTAAAATATAGAGGGGGACTTACAGGCGAGCTGCTTCTCCGTGAGTTTTTCCGCAGCCCAGTTAGAATTCTGCTCCTCCTTTGGAAGAATGAAGCCCAGTCGATCCTTGACCATCGATGCCAGGCCAATTTCGACGTATGCCCGTTCCTGGTAACGCAGAGGGTCGATTATAAGAGGCATAAGTCCCACCTCCGCTACAAGGAGGATGTCGATGCGGTAATGATTGTGCAATTCGCGCATATCGTTATGCACACCGACCCCGGTTTTTAGAATCTTCGGGCTAGCCAAAATGCGCTGTATTTCACTCGGCAACTCTGACAGAACAAGAATTAATCCATGAGTGCGAGACATGGTAGAATACACACTCCTACCCATCTTTCTCAAGTCAATGTTTAGCACGAAATCCAGTATCTGCATGCTCATTACGCATAGGGTGACTACCTTGTCGTGTGTGACCCATTCTAGATCAAAGGCGATAGGCCCTTTCTCGATGGGCATCAGAAGCTCGTTGACCTCGTCCACAGAGGAAGTAAAGATATAGGGCATGCTCGCCGGGAACACCTAACAAACGGAGTTTTATAAAGCGGAAAACATGGCCAGTAACGGGAACACACCGGCGGCAAGGTCGACGTTGACTCAGTAGAATTGGTCTGAGGTATGGGCATTAGATTAATAAATAAGGGCGACGACGGGTGCATACGGCGGAGGTTGACATGGCCGGAAAAAGAAAGGCGCATCCGATAAGGAACCAGAAGCATCATAGGTAGGCGGAATAACACCTACACGCACATACTGCGAGAAACAGCAACAAAGCTCGCTAGTGCGCTTTGTTTGTCAATCACACTATGTCGCTGCCCTTGACCACCGCATTGACCCTCAAACAAACTCTCCACCTCAATAAAGGGGTATTTCACTCCACGCCGAATGTGCTTTAGATCCTTTCGTATTGGTGTCGCCAGCCTGTTAAGTGGACTTACTACGCACTCAGATTCGCGACGGGAACCACGGAAGCGCTTGAATTTAGGGTCCCAGAGAAGGACGGTGCGGTACCCGGTGAAGCGTGCGTAGAATATCTGCCGTGCACTCTTACACAGTTATGGCAACCGTGTCTGGACCGCAAAGTATCGAGCGGCCGTTCGTGGTCTTCACCATGGACCGAGGGGCTAGATCACGACATCCACAAAATAACTGCATCAGCGCAATGCTGGACGACAGCGTGATCTGGGCCGGGAACGTGCTCGTTTTGGCGTTCAACAAAGATACGACGGAAGTCACGGATGTTATGCTGTCAGAACATACAATTATCAAGAATTGCGTTCTCTCGTGCGCGGTTCTTTCCTCATTGACTGAGATCGCCGCAACTGACTCTCATGTTGAAGAATGATTCGTAACAATTTAAATCACCGATAGGGCACTCAATGGTACACGGGCCCTCGTTATCGACTGCAACGGACTCGTTATTGTACTCATTTCGCTGTTGGACCTTGAATTTTGGACCGTAGCAAATCGATACTACCGCCTTTTTTTTATTTGTGTGCCGCCTATCGTTCAGTAAAAGACTCAAAATTTATGCTATAAAGTATATCGAAAGTGTGAAAGCAGTGAGAAAAACAGATACCACTGTCAATAAACATAGGAAAGGGGATGAGGGTTTCAACCCGGAGTCTCCGACGGTGTTGGTCAGATGAGTTATTAGGCCGAGATGCCGTTCCATCGGCAACCGCTGGGTGGGGTTACATGATCGTGAGTTCTTTACACACAATTGGCGTTAGCGACTTTACTTGCATGTTGAAGGCTTCCTGCCAGTCAGAGTATTCCAGGCGAAGTTGGGCTCAGATTCAAGTCAGACCGGACATTTCAGACTCTGCTACACTTCAAAACAAATGTACTATTTTGGGTTGTTGCGCGCGAATAGCAGCGTCAGAGAGTCTTTTACATGTGTAGAAAATACGATGGTGTCCTCGAGTTCGAATATTTGTCAAGTTAGCCGCAAAGGTTTACCCGTCGTATTCTGAACCGCTCGCGGAATTGTCGTGTTCGACGGGCTCGGCCTCTGGATTTCACTCGTCCTCCCATGTCGGATTCTTCAGCTCGTCCAAGTAACAATAATCGTGCGCATGTGTGTAGAAAAATCAGCAGCTGGAAAAAAAATTAAATCGACGGTAACATCAATATGCCTACCCGGTAGCATGTAACGACGCGCATCAGAACAGCGGGTCTTCGTAGTTGTCCGCCCGATAATAATAATCCTCCATCCACTCGCAAACGGCCTGCTGGTCTTCGTCGCGCTCGGGATCGAACATCGGATTCACGGCATCATAGTGTTGAGTTTGGCGGCGACCCGCGGCCGGATGAAAGCGCGGAAAACGGAGGCCGAACGGGCTGAGACTTTTCCCGTGAACCACCCGACGAGCGCTCCCGCGTGCCAAGACAGAACGACGGGAACCGGTTATTTTCGGCATCGGCTGGACCGGTCAACTTGAGACTGAAGACTCGGGATCGTCGCCGAAGTTAGGAAACCCACCGTGGTTGAAAGATAATCAATAAAAACTGTGAATAAAACACACGGTAGGCAACGCAGAAGGGGCTTCAAGGTGTCGCAACTCAGATCAGTTTCATAGATCCGCTACGAGTTCGAGCGACGTACTGGTAGATACGAAGTGAAAGATCTCAAAGAGTGTCGCTGGGCAAGAGAGTACAATGGGGGCAGAAAGAAACGTTGCACTGCGGAAAGAAGCACGACTCGTGTTTGGCAAACAAACTGTTGTTTAGCAAACAATAGCACCGCCACCTAGTGTTGCCGCGCGGCTGAGCCGATCAATTAAAAAAACTACCCTGCAGCTCCGGGTAAAATGACAAGAATTCTGAAAATATTCAAGTGAACGGATCGTCCTGAAAGCTGAGGATTTTCTCGGTATTCCTAAGCAAGGCACCTCATTCTCGTGAAGATATTTGACCGGCTTCTAAATGGTTCCAATTTAGCCGTTTAGAAGCCGGTCAAATATCTGGCGACCAACCACAGAACACTTGAGGCTCACAGACAACCCTGGGGCTTTTTATGTTCTCTACCTGCCCAAATATTCTCAGAATTTTCCCACTTCCATTCACAGCTATATTTGGGTTTTTTGAAATTGACCGACTTAGCCGGTGGCAACACTACCGCCTCCGTAATAGACCGATGGCACTGCAATCTTACACCCGATAAAGAAATCGACCTACGACCGGGTCACACTTATGTTAGTTTTTTAAAAAGAGAGTCCTAGGGAGTCGTACCCGCCATGCGAAGCAATGGCCCCATAAACCTAGTGGGTTTCTATATCAACATGTTGAACAGGGTCCGAGGCGGAAACATCCTGCCGAATTTCGGGAACTTCATTCGGTGAGCAGAATGCATTCCGGAAAGCAGATCCGTCATTGATCACAGGCTGTTTCACATTTCTTGGGGCTGTCAGAGTCGGAGCAGCTTCGGAAGAAGCATTTTTCTTTGAAGATTCGCGGCGATCATCATATGCCTTTGCCCATACATCTTCAAGATACGCATCCGTTACAAGATGAATGGCATGTCGCCGAGAGTCGTCCTCCGTCCCCATTCTGGGTCCAGTCACAGCATCTGAAATATTGTACAGGCCTGCCTCTTGTGCATAGTCAACACACTCTAAAATCGCTTCGTGAGATGCCGCTTTTTTCAGTGAAAACCGTTCAGTGATTTCTTCCAGATGATCAAGAATCATTTCTCCGGTCACATCCTCCCCAGCGAAGTCATTGGAATCCTCATGATTTCGTCTCCGCCGCACTTCTTTGACAGCTCGTCTCGCAAGGTAGCGTCGTTCAGAAAAATGATTGTCACGGCTGTCTCGGCACTCATGCAGTATCTGCATATTGTCCATTTTGTACTTGACGGACGCAGAACAGTTGAGTGCAAATGATTTAAATGCGTCTCTCCATGATTGACCCTCTGTCCTCAAATCTTTCGCATGTCGCCAAGGCTTGAAAAATATCAACATCAGCCTGCAGTACCGGGCATACACTTCTGGTTTATCTCGGCGTGGAATACCTGGCCCAATTGGCACCGGAATGAGTGCATCATCCTGAGAACGAACTCGGAGGACATGAGTTTCTTGCTGATTGTGACCTTGAAGCAGTGATATTCGTGGTCGTTTATATGCATCGGAATTCATAATGGATTCACTATCACGGTCGTCATTGTCTGCTTCATCCTCGATAGCATCATTGTCAAATAATCCCTTTTCTAGGTTGTCTTCATTCTCGGGTGTGGGTTGAAGTCTTCGACGATCGGAGGATTTACTGATTCGATCCACGCGGGAAATGAAGTCCCAGGCACATACTCGATCCATTTCAGTACCGCGCTTCTGGTAATCCGCTAATTGATTTCCCATAGGCACGAGTTTGCCTGTCCCATCAAAAGACACTCGAATCTCCTCGTCGGCATCGCCAAAGTCAGCTGCTTCCTCTGGGTCCTGTTCACCAAGAACATCGTTAAGAAACCGTGGCTCAGTTTCATGCTCGGAATCAGATTGACTTTCAGAGTCATCGTCAGGATCAGCGGTGGCATTATTCCGCGTCGTTTCCGGCGTATTCACTGATGCTTTCGAAGGATAACATTCCGGGCTTGGATCCTCTCTGTTGACGAAAGTCTCAAATGATGTCCAGTGAAAATTCCGGTACTAGTGGCTCGTAAAGTGATCTTCGAGGTCAAGAAGATAAAATGCAACTTGCTGTCCAGACAATTCCTGCTGTGAAATCATGGCGTGCGCACACTTTTGAAGCAGTTTCTTGGCACGGGTCGTCATGTTGTCTTCAACAGGGATGTATTCACCTAATTTTTTGACAGCTAGTTCAAGCATTGCAAATGCGACGTGAGTCTTCAGCTGCGACTTTGTTATGTAGTCGGTGATGTAGTACAGGATTCCCTTGGCGGATGCACCCGAACCAATAAATTTGATGTCCATATTGCAACGCATCGCCTCAATCATAGTTGCATTGAAATTATTGACCGAACCATCGAGACATCGTAAGTGAATATCACCGATTTCTGGGTCGAAGGAGCTTTCAGCACGAAAATTATCCTCGTGGAGGTCAAATCGACATGTTTTGGGCTCTGGTGGTCCACGCCAATATTTGAAGCAAGTCTTGGAATGTGTGTGACTCTGACATTGCGAAACAACATTGCGCAGATCTTTCTGACGTTGAGGAGAGAACGAACCGTCATCGGCAACAGGCATTCCACGGACAGAACCAGGATGATGTTTATCGGAAGGGACAGTTAAATTTGGGTCTGGATCTGGGGGAATGAAATTGGAAATGGTGTCGTCCAGAAAGGCCAGAAGCCGTTTACCGAATTCAACATTCAACTTAGGCTCGAAACCAGCCTGTCTATGAAAGCAAGCTTGTCGATAGACAGGCTGGTCGATCTGAGTTTAAATTCACATGTTAAGCGGGTTACTATATAAGGCTATTCACATTTTTCTTTATCTCTCGCCAAATTCATTCTTCTCAGAGTAAGGAATGTGTGCCTCGTCAGTGTATATAAGAGGGCCTTTATCCTAGACAAAAATATGGAGAATTGAGCCTCATACAACATATTCTATCTTAATTGTCAATGTTTGGATCCAAAGTTACCCGCACGGAACATGCGGTCCGGAATAACCTTATATGGTAACCCGCTCAACACACGAATTTAAACTCAGATCGACCGGTCTGTCTATCGACAGTTTCATAGACAGACGGTCACCGGTCTACATTCAACTCATCAGTTGCCAAGACCCGTTGTTTGATTTCATTGGGGTTCAAACCACCTTCAACCCAGACTAACATATGGCAATGAAGCGTACCACGTCCTTGAGCTTCCACACAATCATAGTATGCCTTAACTATGCCAAGAATTCCACCTTCCAGATCTTTATGCTCCGGATCGTAACCAAGAAGAGCAGAAATAAATGCTTTCATGTACAAATTGAAAAAACGTGCAGCAACCACAGGATCTTTCGCCACAACGGATTGGTCCCAATAATTTGGGATGTCTTCCAGAAGCAATGTGTCGATATCAATTTCAGAGCCAGCAAGAAACTTGACAATGGGATTGAACACATCTGTAGGATTAATTGTAAGGTAGAAACTTGGGAGCCCTTTTTCAATCATGAGTCCTCTAATTTCGTTTCGCATTGCAACACGGGCCGCAGAAGAACCAGGAACAGATGCAGCGACACCGTTCACTTGTCTGAGTAAATTTAGGACTTTACACTCTTCTGCATTTTTCGGCACGGGGGTTTCACCATTAGCAACACGTTCTGAAACATTCTTCACAACTTTGGGAGACACAGTCGCGAATTGAGAGGCAACAGTTTCAAAATTAGCACGTTTGACCTTCAGACTTGTGTGTAAAAGCATTTCATGACGCTGCAGAATATTAAATGCAGTAAAAGAAAAAGAGGGATGCTCTTGGAATCTTGGGTCGGACAAGCTCAAGAGATGCTTGACATGGCGTTTTAAGGATATAGGTACATCTCGTTTCGAGTCGTTAGGACCGCCAATGCCGTACGGAAAGAGCGTAGGATAAATGAGAGGAAATAGCAGACTGTCCTTCCTGAATTCATTTTCAGGTTCACGGTCATGCGGAATTTGAATATAACCGCCTCCACTTTTCTTGACATGACGGAGTGCAGCGGCACGTAACTCGTTTGAGGAGGCATGGCAATCAACATTGGTTATGACAATACTTTGGAATGGAACAGCTTCATCCCGGGGCTTCGTGGAAGGATCTGGCTCTGGACTAGAATCATATCGTGAAGTAGCAGCGGCGTTCGCTGATGTTGCTCGAACCTGCTCAATGTTGAATGGTAGAACTGGATTCTCTTCGAGTTGTTGAAGGCATTCTTCGTTGATTTTGATATCTCGGTACAATGGGTTATTTTGTTTCAACCATAAAAGTGCACTGCGAACTCTTGTAGCGTTTACAGCCAGAGGTTTGGCATGTTCGCGCAGCCACTCAGGAGTCGGGGCAGAGGAACCGACGAACAAAACGCAGACAGGTGCAGTTATTTCTTCAATGGACGGCGGGAGGACATCTGCCACTTTGGACGGCTGCTGGGGGTAGATGATAATGTGTCCCTTGATTCCGCGCTGCGTACTTTGAAGAACGACATCTTCATCCTCAGCTTTAAGTTGAAGTATCCAGCATTTTGATCTGCAACGAGCAATCATCGCCTCCTCAATTACAGTCAAGTCCTTCAGTTCACTGGGGACAACACCAAGGAATGTTCTATTGGCCAAAGAGAGAGCGGGCATTTTCTTCTTTTTCAAGTATGAATGACAGGTTTTACACAGGGAGAGAACAGGTGAACCGCCATCGTTTGAAAAAGAGACACCATCGGGATCCAAGAGCAGATCACGCAAGGGACCTTCATCGAAGGGCATAGGGGGTGGAATGCAGTCCGGATGCAGCCATTTGTAGCGGTTCAATATATTGGTCTCGTCCGAATTCAGATCAGGTCGCTTTAGCACAGTCAGGTCAAAATGGGAGTCACCAACAAGAACAGAACAGTGATCTCAGAGCGAAACAGATTCGGCACATGAAGCGCAAGTAAAGGTGGATAGTGCTTCAGAACTCGTTTGGTTTCTGAACATACAAAGCCTCTTATTTTTCAGCGACTGGGGCACGGGTTGCGGCCAGAATTGCCGTATTGCTTCAAGTTCTTCAACGTATTTCGCTTGGGAAGCTCGTTCTTGTTCTTGTGACTGTTCAACTTTTTTACCTCGGCGCAATTCAGTGATGTGGCGCTTGAGCTTTCTGTGCAACTGGCCTATACTATCCGATTCTTCATGTTCAATATCTAAATTCTTCAAAACTCGGCGCAATGACTTTAAAGAAATTTTGCTTCCATAGATAGCCGTCAGAATATGCACTTGGAAGTCGGCCTCTAACTTGCTTCCTAGCCATTCATTGTGGACATCAGCACAATTTGGCAATGATAAGTCATCAGGAAGATATATCGAAGGATGGGACCGCGAAAATTGACTGCAGTTTCCCGACAATAAATGCTGAGTGATCCGAGAACGAAGAAAATCATTAGTTGCGGTTACAGGAACTTGAATGCAATGTAGTGCGGCAATAGACAAAAGAATAGGCCTACGATGACTCTCAAACGACTTGAAAAAATCTGCGATGGATGCTGATGAACGGATGTCGGTGTCTGCTGAGCTGAGGGCTTCGGCATGTTTCCCAATGGCTGAGCGTACCTTGAAGCGGAGGTTGCAGTCGCCAGATACAGAAATATATAAAGCAGCTGCTATGTGCAACAGACTCTCAGTCGAGATTTGTTTGTTGTCTGCGTCGAAAATGATACTGAAAACGGCTTTCGACATATCCGCAGCCGACTCGAAATCCTGGCAGAGCGCACGGCAGGCAGAACGATCCGGTCGTGGAGATAAATTTGCATCCACTACATGGTCGGCACAGGCCCCAGTGATGATATGATGGAGAAGAAGACGTCGGCATTGGATTAGAGTTAAACAGGCATGGGGGATGGCATGTAAATCAAGGGATCGTTGTATCGTTGGGAGATCTGCATGAAATACAGAGATACGGGAGTGGGTAACATGATGTCCAAGCATTATATCACGCAAAAGATTCAAAGATGTCATTTTATTCATGGGTATAGCAGATGGGATACAGCTGGACGTACAGTAGATGGACAGCGGCAAGCCGAGGGCTCGTCGCAGATACAACTACATCCAGGAACTGGTACAATCATGAGGACAGAACAAACTAAGATTGGCAAAGAAACATACCATGTGAAGTGTCGACGACATCGCCGAGACCTGACAATGGGGGATCGAGATCCATGGGTGTAGGTGAAGGATCTCGGGCAGGATGAGAGGGACCAGCTATAGAAGGAATTTATTGCTGAACCTTTAGGTTTGGCTACCCTGGGGAAGATGGATTTCGAGCCATTTTCCTAACAAAGACAACTAAAATTTCGTCATATATAATGAGTCATGGCATAAAACTGATGTAAAATGGGCAAAAAAGTACTGATTTTTCCCAATTAAAAGGTCGGCTACTGGCTCTGTACTGAATGCAAATATCTTCCTGGTGTTTTTTGCCCGGTGCAGGTTGTTAATGTCCAAATCCTGTGTCTTGTGATGTGTCATTTTTGTTTTGTGATGAGCCGATTGCATCGGACTAGTCTCGGGAACAATTGCCATGTGAACCGGATCACCCGAGGGCGGAGAAACCTCATCCCGCGTTGACTTGGGGGCGATTTTATGCCATTAGCTGACCCAAGGTCATGTCAGATATATATAACAACTGAAAATGAGATTATAGGACCACATCGGTGCCGCTTGAAGTTGAAACACACCAAAATGTCCAAAACGAAGCGAGTGAACCAACAGAGAATTGACCAATTAAGGGATTCTGAAAAATATTTGGGCACAAATGTGTTGAAGTAAAAACAGCGGGGAGCTATGCAACTGATTGCATGTAAACTCAATGTTTTACCATATGATATTCAAGCCTTCTCGTTGCACACGTGAATGGGCAAAATAGAAAGTCTGGTGGCAAGATCAGTAGAAGTAATTACGAAACATGGGGTAAGTTTACATATTTTTTTTGTAAGACTCCTCCGTTCTAAAGGTTCAGCTCCTGCCTCACAGAGGCCTAATCCATGTCATAAGACGGAAATGAATCAAAGGGATGTAAATAGACCAGATGCGGGATGGACGATCCCCGAGGAAAGATTGGAATGAAGCATGTGGCAGAGTTTGGCGACAGAAGAGAAGCCAATCACGGCCGAGGACAAGATCATAGGTGAGCGCAGCAGTTACAGAGAGCTTCATGTGCATTGAGCACACGGTGTTGCCAGAGGGAAGGGTCAGAACACCGGAGGCGACGGATTGAGGAGCCGGTATTCCAACAGTTAACAACCAGTCAAGAGAGATGAGAGAGCGCTCAGAGACAGAATTTACAGAGGTTGAAAGCGGGACGTTGCAGAATGTCGCGCAAGGAGCCATAGGTAGCAGTCGTGGTGGGAGGAAGCAAAGCGCAGTAGATGCTGCCACACAAATGCCGGTAATACAAGCCGACGGAGAGAAAGCCAATTCTTACGTGAAAGTTGCGGACAAAAATGTGATGCACGGCCAAAATCCAAAAATCATGCTCGCTAAGACCCGTACCTTACGGTAGCGGGAATTATAAGCCCTCGAGTCGACCTGTCTACTAACTTGAAGTGGTCCTGAACTCCTAGTCTCAGCAGTCATGAACTGCCAAGGTGCGAGGTCTAATCAGATAGATGGAGTGAATATTCGTTGCGAGTCCAGGCCGTGCACGTGTGAAATTCAATAAACGGGAAAACGAAGTTCCGGCAAATCCGATCAATGATCGGCCCGAAGCGATCTTGCCATCTTGCTCACCGTCATTGCAGTGACGATGCCCAATTTCTTGCCAGATGGACTCAAGTGCCCTGGCGTTTGCCAACCTTCAAATCCGATCCAATGAAAGAATGGGCTCGCCCTGCCCGTCCGACTGCGTTTACCGTCCTGATACCACGCCACATTTGCGTTGCAGAGGTGCATCCTTTGCTTTCCGTATTTCTTCTGTTTACTACGGAGAACGCTGAGGCCTAGGCCAACACCGTCTTCGTTGGTGCGTGTCCCTGTCACGTGTGCATTTTTCGCGAGATCCTCATGATGATTGCCGCAGACCTGAACCACTGGTGACGCGACCTCGATCGGGACCTGGGCACAATGCGCGAGGCGGCGGAGAGCACGGAGACGGATGACTTGGACTCGTAGATCGCTGCTGCGAGCGAGCTGCCGGTGCGTTTTCTTCACTTTTGTCTTCTCCACCCCCCAACGGCGCTGTGCCACGACGCGTCGACACTGCTCCGGCGCGGATCCATCGTATCGGATGTTGCAGTGCCCACCTCGGCGTCGTGCCCTTTTCCCTGCCCGCATCCCCTCTGGTCCCATACCTCAGCCTGCCCCACACCGCATCACATTACTCATCCCCGTCCCAAGCCTCCCCCGCAACCCGTATCCCATCCCATCCTCCCCATCCCATTGCGTTGAAACGGTGCGCCGGGGTGCAGCGGTGTAATCTAGTGATTTATACTGAGAGACAAAGTCTACGCAAATCTTTAATCACTACACAACAACCAACCAACAACCCAACGACTGTGTATTGTATTCGGGGAGGTAGGTCACGTATCGACCGTCAACTCAAAGACAAACTTCCGTGCTCAAATGATCAAATAGTCTGGTTGGGTTTCCAATACAACTGGGTTGAATTTTGTTCAACGGTGAGCCTATTACAGCTGCGCCGGGGTCTGGGGTGCTCTTATATGTTGGCGCCGCAAGTCACAAGGACAATTGGACTTATTAACAACAGTGACTTTAGAACGGGGTTTGGTATACTGAAGACTTAGTCGAGGTATGTAGTCAAATAGGCTAGGCTGTTGGGCGCAAGCTTTCAATGAACACAGTGACAGTTGATGCTTGAGCAGGGACAAGTGGGTTGGAGACTAAGGCTGAGACGGGTGTATGAGGTCTAATGCTGTGCGCCGGAGGTCTGGATAGACAACCGGTTGGGCGCAGTCTTATGAAGAGACAGGGACAGTCAAAGCTTAGGTTTTTAATCCGTGAGTAGAAGTTATGCCTAAGTTTAGAGGTAACTTTAGACGACTATAGCAAAGACTAGGTCTTATAAGCTATTAACCGCTAGTGTGCCAATAACCGGGTGATAATTCACTGTCTAATGACTGTTACAAGTGTGGCTTTTATACTACAGAGAAGGATTACAAACGGCTGAGTGAGAATATGATATCAGGCTGATAAATAGGCAGATTGGAAAGCTGCCAAGATATATGATGACGGTTTATAAGTCCGCCTGGGTATACATCCAGTGGTGAGTGAGTTAACTACCTTAGTTATCTGGTTTATCATCCATTGGGGTGCTCGTCATGCCCAGAGTGCTTATATATCACTACGTTGATTTGTGTGCTCGTAAACTAGTAGGGAAACTCGAAACGTTTATACCCAAACACAAAGTTCGCGGATATAAGCAAAAGCCTATGCAACCGACCAACAAAGCGCAAGATATAAGACGTAAGATTCCCAATAGAAACCGACGAGTGCCAGTCCCTACTTCAGAGCCTTTAAAAGGTTGAAGGGAGAGGTTTTGGGTAGGAGAAAGTGTGTAGAGTACTGTGTTGCGGAGATATTGCTTGCTTGCGCAAAACGATATATCCAAAACGGTAGATATTATAATGCTTCACAGCGACAAGGCAAAGCCAAGGCAAGGTTGAGTGTCCGGAGACGATAGGCGCAATACCCAAGAGTGTGTGGTGAGTTTACAACTCCGTGGGGTTTGTGGTGTGGGTGGATATAATCCAAAGTAGCAATTCCGACGTCCAAGGCAGTGTTCTAGTAGCAATCCGACGTCCAAGGCAGTGTTCTCGTAGCAGTTCCGACGTCCAAGGCAGTGTTCTCGTATCAATCCGACGTCCAAGGCAGTGTTCTAGTAGCAGTTCCGACGTCCAAGGCAGTGTTCTAGTATCCCATATAATTCCGATTCAAATATACATCCAATAGAGTAAGATTTCGAGATGCCACACCCTTCTATATGGTAGTGCACAACCAGAAGATCCCAGATCGCCCCGAATCGCAAGCGTAAGCCTACTAGTCGTGGGGTGATGCTCTGTCCTTCTAATAGCGACGACCTACTACTTATATACAAGTCCCAGAATAAATAAGTACAAGCAGATATAAGAAAATATGAGTCAAACAGCCGCGTATCCGTCGGATAGTTATCCGGTATAGTGAATCCAGTCGGTGCCATTGGCTGCAAGTCTCGAGCACGCCATATTACAGTCATCCGCCAAGACAGAACCTCAGTCAGCAATCAGCTGAAAGGCCAAAAGCTCAGTCAGCACTGAGCTTATTTCCAATCCGCCCAAACCGACATCAGATACAGGATTGATTCCTATATCCTGCACTCCTCGCTCGTTTCCCTCCAGCTAGCATCCCTATACCGTGTAGTATAGTGTCGCAGCTTTCGAACGATACCCCTCACGGCTTATATCCATAATTGGGTTCTTGGTAGAAGTCTAGTCTGACCCTTTGGGAATCGCCGATCAGGCCGGCAACTACGGGTATAGTTGAGCCCGTCGGGTATAGTCGGGTATAATCCGAAACAAGGTCCGTCCGGTGTTCTAGGTCGTCATCTGGTCTAATGTCCACTTCTCTGAAACCCTAACGCGTCACAACGGTATTGCAATTCAACCCAATTCGTTACTTGGGCTTATACCCAACATAACCCAATTGAATATGAAGTTACTCATTGATGTTTAGCAGACTACACAAACCCCTACACGTTTCAGGGCGAGTGCAGCCAGTCACCTCGACGTATTACCCCCTTGATGACCCGTTACTCTGTGATCTTGGCCCAACCAGCTACCTCTGAGTCTCGGTACTAGTTCTGGATATAAGATAATATACATTGCAAACACAACTGAAAGGCGCAAAAATAGCGTGTTCCACTAGCGGTTATTTGCAAGGCTTATCAACGTAGGCCCAGTAAGCTCCCTTGAACCTTTCTTTACTAAGTGAATGACGGCGCTGCCTCACCAAGCTTCCTGGACGCGGGCGCATCGCGACGCGTCCAGGTCACGTGATGGTTTCATCATATTCCTTTTGAGCTTGTGCGCCCGGATTTACACCTAGTTCTGTGCGCCCGTGACCCATGCCTCTAGTAACCCTTTATCTTCAGTGTAAGAACCTGCCACCATGTCTTTAGGAATCTGTTGCGGTTTCCTTCATCTAATCCCTGGTTTAACTGCCTTGCGCCCATAGTGAATCCGAACTTGCTGCGCCGGATAGCGCAACTTGTCGGGATAGTCGTATGGCCAACCTGACATTGTATTGACACCGAACTCACTGCGCCAGATAGCACAGCTTGCCGGGTGAGTCCTACAAGGCAACCTAATGGTTCTGTGTTCTGTGTTTATAGTTGGTTTAAGTGCTTTGTAGCGGCTTTGATACTCAGTCCCGGGAGTGGACTAGTATCCTTATGTCCCTTAGTCTGCTGTTAGAATAGTTCTAACAGTGCTGAAATGCAAAGATTTCAGGCGCGAAAAGATACGCGCCTTATCAGCATTGTCTCCATCCACACGTCCCTCCTCTCCTCCGAATCGTATTGCCCGATACGACCTCACATCTTCCCCATTTTGCTTCTCGTCCCATTCACCGTTCCATCTCTCCCACTCGTGCTTCCTTCTTCTCCCCGCCCTCGCTCCTACCCGCTGCCTTGGCCCTCCCCTTCCCCGTTGTGTGCACGTATTGCGTCGCCCCTCTCCGTCCCCGTCCCCATCCCTTCTCTGCCCCCGCCTGCCGTACTTCTTCGGCGTATTCGTATCTGTTCTATGTCCCACCACCTCCGCGTCGCATCGCGTGCGTGCCTCACATTTTCCCGCTTCGTCCTTTCCTCCCTTCCCTCTTCGTTCCCCTCTCGCCCAATCCTCCCTGTCCGATGGTGTTGTTTGTCCTCCCTCTTTAATCCCATCAGACTCATACTCATCTCCCTTATATTTGCAGCCACCGCCCTGCAAGTCGGCAAGATCAAGAACACGGTGCTCAAGCTCACAGGCGAGATGCAGGCTCCAATACTTCGAGTCTGGGGCAGATTTAGCGACTGAGCGGTGAGTACATTCCCCTTCCCTCTTTTCACTTCCGAACACCGTGCCGCACCACTCGTCCTATGCACAGCGCGCTCCGGCTCGGCCTGTCGCGCACACGCACAGGCTTGGGTCCCTGTATCACACGCGCTCGGGCTCGGTCTTGGGCTCCACGTGGTCAGCCTGTGCGCAGGGCTCGCACTCACACAGCAGGAGCCGCAGCACCTGTGCGCATCGTCTTTATGTAATTTATCACCTCGTCTCCCCTCCGTCGCGTCCCACCTGCTCCCCGTCCCCATCTTCGCCCCTCGTTGATTCGTCCACCATTCACAACTTCCGCTCCATCCTCATCTCTCCATGCATACATCTCATTCCCATTGTTTCCCCTTCGCCCCATCCGCAACCTCCTTCTCGCCGCTCCGGACCCTGTTCCGGCAATCTTTCGCGAGCAAGGACGATGTGTAGCCTCATCGCTCGCTAATAGTACACGCGATTTGCTGGCAGACCGTCTGCCCATGTTTTTTGTTTTGAAAAATTTAGTTCAATGCCGTTCTTTATGCATGTGATGAGAGCGCAATGAACTTATGCATGGTCAAATTGGAAAAGACTTGCGGAAACGGAGAATCGGAGGTGCTCGGGCAGTTTCGGATGTATGGCGGTCAAAATGCACATTTATTCGGCCGCAAGTTTTTTTGCCAAAAATGGACTTGCCGCAGCTTTTTTGTCCTTTTGATGCCCATGCCGCAACTTTTACGTCCTTTCGGGAATGACAAAAATAGTTGCGGCAGGTTGTGTTCTGCCGCAACTTTTTTTTTTCGAGTGTAGCAACTTTTTTTTATCCGAATGGTTGAAATAATATTAGCAATAATAAATCTCTATTAAGTTTGCTTAATCAATTCACGTTCCAATGCCAATCAGTGTTCAAATTTTGTTCTGTTCAACACAGGAATGGGAGGGCCAGTCAGCTGCAGGGATGAACAATTTTGAAACACTGTTTTAAGTGACGTGTTTAAACAAATCATAAACAAGGATTGAACACCGATGAACACCGTTTGCCAAAAAGGACCGGCACTTGGGGGATTCGAACCCGGCACTTCTCAGTGATGGCAAGGGATAAGAACGGGGAGACCATAAAGCTGACATGGTTCCATGGCACTGTAATCCAGATACATTGATAGCAGTCTTCATCCCATCCTTTTTTCTTTGGCTCTCTCAAGTCTATTTTCTTCTTTTTCCCATGACAAGGGCCCATGCCTATCTGAGAGGCATCAAGAGGTGAGGTGGATAAAATTTCAGGCATCTGTTACAACCCTAATGATGTATAAAAGCATTGATTACATTCAAATTGCAGGACAGTGCCTGTGAGTTGTCCCCATGGTTTTTAAAAAAAAAATAAGCTTCACCCAAATTAGATTGAAATAGTAGACCATCGTCTAACACTGGTTGAACATTTCAAGTTTTTCAGTGAAAAAACTAGTGAAAAATGTTTTGGATTTTACAGCAATTTTTCAGTGAAAAATCAAGTGAAAAACTTGAAACTTCTTCATGAATTTTTTGAATTTCAAAACTTTTTCAGCACTTTTTCAGAAAGTTTTCACAAGGTTCAAAAAAGTCACCAAAATGTTTCAAGTTTTTCACCTACTTTTGTGGCGAAAAATTGCTGTAAAATCCAAAACATTTTTTCACCAAAATTTTCAGTGCAAAACTTGAAATGTTCAACCAGTGTAAAGCTGGTAATATTCTGACATACCAGATTAATGGATATCAAGTCAGCCAAATTTGAATGAAACTGAACCAATTTCTGGTGCTTGGTTCCAATCTTATAAGGTTTGAGCTATTTCTGCATTGAGCTAAATGGGTGGTAATGTTGATAGAAGGCTTCAGACACTGGCTGCACAACATGTGTTGGACTTAGGAAATGCATCTTCGATGACAGTCACATACAGGGCCAGTTGTTTTCATCTGCTGAAAATGCTTGTTTGGCTCACCTGTTATGTCGATATCTTCTTACAGATCAACGTTTCACGGAGGCCGTCTGTTCGAGCCTCGGAGTGGCTTTCTTTTTTCGCGAGCTGTTCAAACCGTCCAACGGGTGTTTAATCCAAACAATATTTGAACCGTGATTGGCATTGAGACGTCCTTTGTTTAAACAAACCTAATAGGGTTACTGAGCAATATTCCAGACACTGGTTGAACATTTCAAGTTTTTCACTGGAAATATTGGTGAAAAACCTCCTTCATTTTTCACCCATGTTTCACCGAAAAAAGAGGTGAAAAATTCAAGCTTTTTTCACTACTTTTTTGACTGGAAACCAAGGTGTAAAATTTGAAATAAAGTTGGTGATTTTATTTGCAAGAGGAACAGCCATAATTCATGCACATTCACACCTGAAAATGATGGTGAAAAATTCAAAACTTTTTTCACAACAATTTTCGCCACAAAAACCACAATAAAATGTGTGAGTAATGTTTGGTGAAAATTCGTGTAAAATTTGAAACACAGGATCTAGGTTTTCAATCCTTTTTTTCCCACTTTTTCACTGGAAAATGGGGTGAAAAAGATACCTTGTTGTTTTCACATTTTTCGGTGTAAACACAAGTGAAAATGTCAAAATAATTTCCTGGCATTTCCCGCCAGCAATTGAGGTGAAAAATGTGAAATAGGGTTCAAGACTTTTCTTCAGACATTTTCAGAGAAAAAGCACAGAAAACAGCTTTTGAATTGGTCACTGGAAGATACAGAGAGTTTTCAATGAACAATTTGGGTGTAAAAGGGCTACCGATGTGCTGGAGACTTTGAGGCTAAGATGGTGTAAAATTCCAAAGATCTACACCAGGTGATCAAGACTTTTAATCCATGAAGCCCTGAGCCAAGCCAAAACACCTGTCAGCCACTTCAAAGTCCCACGGATATAATATCTGTGGCCAACCTGAGCCAAAATCACAACTTTTCCTCCCCAGCGAGGCAACAATGGCATGGATTTCTGGTCTGTGACTTGTTTCACACTCACACAGATCCACCAAGCCTGGAGCCAAGCCACAACATCTGTCAGCCTCTTCAAGGTCCCACGGATATAATATCCATGGCCAAACTGAGCCAAAATCACAACTTTTGCAGGCATTTCCGCTCCAGCGAGGCAACAGTGGCATGGATTTCAAGTCTGTGACTTGTTTCACACCCACACAGATCCACCAAGCCTTGAGCCAAGCCAAAACATCTGTCAGCCTCTTCAAAGTCCCACGGATATAATATCCATGCTCAAACTGAGCCAAAATCATGACTTTTGTGGGCATTTCCTCTCCGGCGAGGCAACAGTGCCATGGATTTCTGATCTGTGAGTTGTTTCACACTCACCCAGATCCAAAAAGCCGTGAGCCAAGCCACAACATCTGTCAGCCTCTTCAAATTCCCACGGATATAATATCCGTGCTCAAACTGAGCCAAAATCATGACTTTTGTGGGCATTTCCTCTCCAACGAGGCAGTGGGGGCATGGATTTCTGGTCTTTGACTTGTTTCACACTGACACGGATCCACCAAGCCTTGAGCGAAGCCACAACATTTGTCAGCCTCTTCAAAGTCTCGCGGATATAATATCTGTGGTCAAACTGAGCCAAAATCATGACTTTTGTGGGCATTTCCTCTCCAGCAAGGCAAGGGTGGCATGGATTTTGGGTCTGTGACTTGTTTCACACACTCCCACAGATCTATCGAGCTCTGAGCCAACCCACAACATCTGTCAGCCTCTTCAAAGTCCCACGGATATAATATCCGTGGGCAAACTGAGCCAAAATCATGACTTTCGCGGGCATTTCCTCTCTGGCGAGGCAACAGCGCAATGGATTTCGGGTCTGTGATTTGTTTCACACTCACACGGATCCCCCAGACCTTGAGCCAAGCCAAAACACCCATCAGCCTCTTCAAAGTCCCACGGATATGATATCCATGGCCAAACTGAGCCAAAATCACAGGCAATGGTGGCATGGATTTCTGGTCTGTGACTTGTTTCACACTCACACAGATCTACCAAGCCTGGAGCCAAGCCACAAAATCTGTCGGCCTCTTCAAAGTCCCATGGATATAATATCCATGGCCAAATTGCGCCGAAATCACGACTTTTGCAGGCATTTCCTCTCCAGCGATGCAACGGGGGCATGGATTTCTGGTCTGTGACTTGTTTCACACTCCCACGGATCTACCAAGCCTTGAGCCCAGGCAAAACACCTGTCAGCCTCTTCAAAGTCCCACGGATATAATATCCGTGCTCAGACTGAGCCAAAATCATGACTTTTTTGGGCATTTCCTCTCCGGCGAGGCAACAGTGGCATGGAGTTTGGGTCTGTGACTTGTTTCACAATCACACAGATCCACCACACCTTGAGCCAAGCCAAAACACCCATCAGCCTCTTCAAAGTCCCACAGATATAATATCTGTGGCCAAACTGAGCCAAAACCATGACTTTTCATCCCCGACGAGGCAACAGTGGTATGGATTTCGGGTCTTTGACTTGTTTCACCCTCAAAAAAATCCACCAAGCCTTGAGCCAAGCAAAAACACCCGTTAGCCACTTCGGAGTCACACGGTGATGAGCAGCACTGCTCACTGATCATGGAATCGGTCTGGTCAAGGCCAATAACTTTCAATACAAAAACCCCCACATGTGTCTCCTGGGATTCTCTCGACACACTCGCTCCACGCATCCTTCACATCATATCAATTTATGTCATACCTCGCAGTGTTCTCATAGTTTTCATGGATTTCCAAACCAGTGCAAGCACGGATATTATATCCGTGGGACTTTGAAGAGGCTGACAGATGTTGTGGCTTGGCTCAAGGCTTGGTGGATCCGTGTGAGTGTGAAACAAGTCAAAGACCCGAAATCCATGCCACTGTTGCCTTGTCGGGGATGAAAAGTTGTGATTTTGGCTCAGTTTGGCCACATATATTATATCCGTGGGACTTTGAAGTGGCTGATGGGCGTTTTGGCTTGGCTCAAGGCTTCTTGGATCTGTGTGAGTGTGAAACAAGTCACAGATCAGAAATCCATGCCACTGTTGCCTCGCCAGATAGGAAATGCCATGGATATCATATCCGTGGGACTTTGAAGAGGCTGATGGGTGTTTTGGCTTGGCTCAAGGTCTGGGGGATCCGTGTGAGTGTGAAACAAATCACAGACCCGAAATCCATTGCGCTGTTGCCTCGCCAGAGAGGAAATGCCCGCGAAAGTCATGATTTTGGCTCAGTTTGCCCACGGATATTATATCCGTGGGACTTTGAAGAGGCTGACAGATGTTGTGGGTTGGCTCAGAGCTCGATAGATCTGTGGGAGTGTGAAACAAGTCACAGACCCAAAATCCATGCCACCCTTGCCTTGCTGGAGAGGAAATGCCCACAAAAGTCATGATTTTGGCTCAGTTTGAGCACGGATATTATATCCATGGGACTTTGAAGTGGCTGATGGGCGTTTTGGCTTGGCTCAAAGCTCGGTGGATCCGTCTGAGTATGAAACAACTCACAGACCAGAAATCCATGCCACTGTTGCCTTGCCAGAGAGGAACTGCCTCCAAAAGTCATGATCTTGGCTTGGTTTGGCCACGGATATTATATCCGTGGGACTTTGAAGTGGCTGATGGGCGTTTTGGCTTGGCTCAAGGCTTCTTGGATCTGTGTGAGTGTGAAACAAGTCACAGATCAGAAATCCATGCCACTGTTGCCTCGCCAGATAGGAAATGCCCACAAAAGTCATGATTGTGGCTCAGTTTGACCATGGATATTATATCTGCGAGACTTTGAAGCGGCTGACAAATTTTGTGGCTGGGCTCAAGGCTTGGTGCATCCGTGTGAGTGTGAAACAAGTCAATGACCAGAAATCCATGCCCCCGTTGCCTCGCCAGAGAGGAAATGCCCGCAAAAGTCATGATTTTGGCTCAGTTTGTGCACAGATATTATATCCGTGGGACTTTGAAGTGGCTGATGAGCGTTTTGGCTTGGCTCAAGGCTTAACAGATTTTTTTGAGGGTGAAACAAGTCAAAGACCCGAAATCCATGCCACTGTTGCCTTGTCGGGGATGAAAAGTTGTGATTTTGGCTCAGTTTGGCCACGGATATTATATCCGTGGGACTTTGAAGAGGCTGACAGATGTTGTGGCTTGGCCCAAGGCTTGGTGGATCCGTGTGAGTGTGAAACAAGTCACAGACTAGAAATCCATGCCACTGTTGCCTCGCCAGAGAGGAAATGCCCACAAAAGTCATGATTTTGGCTCAGTTTGACCACAGATATTATATCCGCGAGACTTTGAAGAGGCTGACAAATGTTGTGGCTTCGCTCAAGGCTTGGTGGATCCGTGTCAGTGTGAAACAAGTCAAAGACCAGAAATCCATGCCCCCACTGCCTCGTTGGAGAGGAAATGCCCACAAAAGTCATGATTTTGGCTCAGTTTGAGCACGGATATTATATCCGTGGGAATTTGAAGAGGCTGACAGATGTTGTGGCTTGGCTCAAGGCTTTTTGGATCTGGGTGAGTGTGAAACAACTCACAGATCAGAAATCCATGGCACTGTTGCCTCGCCGGAGAGGAAATGCCCACAAAAGTCATGATTTTGGCTCAGTTTGAGCATGGATATTATATCCGTGGGACTTTGAAGAGGCTGACAGATGTTTTGGCTTGGCTCAAGGCTTGGTGGATCTGTGTGGGTGTGAAACAAGTCACAGACTTGAAATCCATGCCACTGTTGCCTCGCTGGAGCGGAAATGCCTGCAAAAGTTGTGATTTTGGCTCAGTTTGGCCATGGATATTATATCCGTGGGACCTTGAAGAGGCTGACAGATGTTGTGGCTTGGCTCCAGGCTTGGTGGATCTGTGTGAGTGTGAAACAAGTCACAGACCAGAAATCCATGCCATTGTTGCCTCGCTGGGGAGGAAAAGTTGTGATTTTGGCTCAGGTTGGCCACAGATATTATATCCGTGGGACTTTGAAGTGGCTGACAGGTGTTTTGGCTTGGCTCAGGGCTTCATGGATTAAAAGTCTTGATCACCTGGTGTAGATCTTTGGAATTTTACACCATCTTAGCCTCAAAGTCTCCAGCACATCGGTAGCCCTTTTACACCCAAATTGTTCATTGAAAACTCTCTGTATCTTCCAGTGACCAATTCAAAAGCTGTTTTCTGTGCTTTTTCTCTGAAAATGTCTGAAGAAAAGTCTTGAACCCTATTTCACATTTTTCACCTCAATTGCTGGCGGGAAATGCCAGGAAATTATTTTGACATTTTCACTTGTGTTTACACCGAAAAATGTGAAAACAACAAGGTATCTTTTTCACCCCATTTTCCAGTGAAAAAGTGGGAAAAAAAGGATTGAAAACCTAGATCCTGTGTTTCAAATTTTACACGAATTTTCACCAAACATTACTCACACATTTTATTGTGGTTTTTGTGGCGAAAATTGTTGTGAAAAAAGTTTTGAATTTTTCACCATCATTTTCAGGTGTGAATGTGCATGAATTATGGCTGTTCCTCTTGCAAATAAAATCACCAACTTTATTTCAAATTTTACACCTTGGTTTCCAGTCAAAAAAGTAGTGAAAAAAGCTTGAATTTTTCACCTCTTTTTTCGGTGAAACATGGGTGAAAAATGAAGGAGGTTTTTCACCAATATTTCCAGTGAAAAACTTGAAATGTTCAACCAGTGAGAAGCTCACAATCCAGCATGGAGCCATTGGCACGCTGGAACAGACTGGAGCTAATCCCAATAAGGCAATAAGTTTAGTAATCTCACCCCTCTTTGCTTCCTCCATCCACGCTTGTTCCCGTCCCAATTCTACTAATGTGATAGGCCTCTTTGGTGTACACTTTTGTCTCACTCCACTACTGCTTATGTGATGCTATACAAGCTATATGGGACTCTCCTGGTGCAATCTAGTACTCACTGTATCTAACAACCGAATCCATGGCTGGTCTTCTACCATTCCGGCCACGCTATTGCTCTCATTGATATACTATCTTCCTGCTGCCATTTAGATCAATCAGCTTGGAGCCTCCAAGAACATGTCATCAGGGATGCCGAGAGTGCTTATGGCATCAATCAGCTGCCACACAAAAGTGAGTGTACCTTGCTCAAATCTCGTCGGATTTCATCGAGGTAAGGGGTGTACAGCTGTATTAGAATCCCTACAAGAGGATAGCCAAGTATTTTCGCGCCTCAGACCCTGAACACATCATAGGGCACGCCGAGAGTGCTTATGGTACCAGTCAGGCCTCACACAAAAGTGAGTGTATTTCGCTCAAATCCGACCGGATTTCCTTCAGCTAACAGATTTACAGTGGTGTTTTTATCCCCCCTCGAGGCTGGAGAGGTCGTCTGGTACTTCCTAGCTCGAATGCGTCGTCGGGGACCCCAAGGGTACTTATGTCCCCTATGTCACCAATAGACCCAAAGTGAGTGTATCTCGCTCAAATCAGCTTGTATTTCTTTGAGCTAAGGAGTTAGGCAGTGAGCCAAAAGTGTACAGGAAGGGGCCTATCACATGAGTGGAATTTAGATTGAGCGGACAAGCGTGGATGGAGGAAGCAACAAAGAAGCGATAAGAAGTTGGTAGGATTACTAAGCCCTCACTTATTGCCTTATTGGGATCAGCTCCGGTCTGTTCTAACGCTCCAACGGCTCCATGTTGGATTGCGAGCTTTTGGATAATGGATAATTTTATCTCAACTAGTTGAATGAAAAAAAGTTGTTGCACACAAGAAAAAAAAGTTGCAGCACTGACAAAAAAAAGTTGCGGCAGAGCTCGACTGGCCGCAACTATTTTTGGAATTCCCGAAAGGCCCTAAAAGTTGCGGCATGGGCATCAAAAGGACAAAAAAATTGCGGCAGGTTCAAATTTGGAAAAAAAAGTTGCGGCCGAATAAATGTGCATTTTGACCGCCATACGGATGGGCTTGTTTTTTTTTTTTGCGTGTGTGACGTCGGTTGCTTCTCTTCCTTGCTTAATTCCCTCGAGTCGCGCGAGTACTTTCCTTCTCGTTGTCGGCCCGGTTCCTCTCCGACCCGGATTGCTGCCTCCTGAAGATATAAGTTTCTCTTTAACGGCGTCTTTTTTCAACGCAGGGAACCAGAAGATTCATTAGAGGCTATATGAATTAGGTATGTGGTGATTTATCTGCGTCGGCATCAATCCGAATCGACGAACTGCAGACCTCAAAAATTTAAATTGCGGTGTCAGTCGGTGTTTTCCAATTTCTTCTGTCTTGGTCTCATCTCATCTCATCTTCTCTGCCTTGTCTATTCCTGCGTCTTCAGCCTTGTTTTCTTTGTCTCAATGCTGGCTCTCGTCTCGTTCGTGCACCTCCGGAGTCCGGTTTGTTCGCTTTGCAGCACATTTCTGTCTTCTCTGGCTGCATTTGACCTGTGTTCTTTGTCTGCCTTTTCATTTCGTCTGTGTCGATGTATGCTATACTGCTCGCATACTTGTCGTGACTTCGAATTTTCTGTTCGCGATAAATTTCTGCTGTATTGTCTCGTTGCAGTCTCCATTTTTCACGCGAATTCTCTTCATTTCATTCTTTTTTTATTCTTTTTCCCTGAGTCGCCGTTGCGACAGCTTCTCGTCGGCCGAGACTTTGACATTAAGTTTCACACTTATCTGTACAGTGTGACTGACTCGCCAACTTCTGCAGTCAGTTCGACTTTAAACTTCAAACTTCACCGACACATCCCAAATTCCATCGGTAAGCCTGGTCAATCTTGATTCGTATCTGTCTGACTTGATCCTTCCTCAATTCAGGTTCTTTGATCTGCCTTTTTCGATTTCAACGCTTCCGGCATGCAACAACTTCAACTTCGACTTTGATGTCTATTCAAAGTCATCGGCACTTCACTACCCTGAGAATATGTCTTGAAGGTACTCATCCTCCTCCTCCATCCTTTCTTATCTTCTACTCTGCCTGACACAAGGAGGATAACCAAAAAATCTATGCCAAAACATTGAAAAGGAATGGATAAAATATTTTCAATAACCTTTGCATGTCGGTGGATTGAAAACACACAATTGATTCAAAAGTTCTTTAAATAACTTCATTGTGTCTTGGATATCTTTCAGATTCCCTTGAATATGAGAAAGATATTTTAAACAACACAAAGGTCTTTGAGTCCTGAATACGTGGAAGTTATTGTAAATATTTTCTCCCTTTCTTTTGAATGTTGTGGCGTAGATTTTTTGGTTATCCTCCTTGTGTGACGCGCATTTCATCGACCGAGTCCGTTTCAGATCGAAACTTGAGTTCGTTTTGGACCTCGGTTGCAATGCCCTAACTCGCACAGATTCCTCTCAGATCCCATACGTCCATTCCTAATCTGCATTCCATGCTCATTGTTACTGATTCTAACTTCATCCCTTTAGCACCGACGCCTCCACATTTCGAGCTGAATTCGAACGTAGTAGGGCAGCTCTAATCTTGATCAAATCTTAACCCCGGCCAGGTCCATCTTCTATCTCCCGTACATCTGTTGCTCACATTCTATTCTACAGATTATGCTCCTATACACTGAGTCTTCGACCAATTCACCTCCCAATTCTACTCGGAGGCAAAATCTCGAACCTACCTATATGTGTGTAATTTCATCGGTGGACTGTTGAACATGATTCTTATTTCCGCAATGCTGACTTGGTCTTTGCTCGACTCAGGTTTAGGTTCTGTGCCTGCACGCGAAGTTCTAGATTTGAAGGCGTCCGTGATCACCAGCCGCGACAAGTCCAATCCGTTCATGCAAAGTAATGGGCACTACCCCATTGCATTCCTCGAAGGTACACCTCCTTGACTCTGTCTTATCTTCTACTCTCTGTCTTACCCACATTTCTCCGAGTCTGTTCCAATCCAAGATCTGTGCCTTGGACCTCGATGTAATGTAATGCAAGATTTCGGCAGCTAGATGTGTCAATTCCTCATCCGGATTTCAAACGCATTGTTACTGACCCTGGAACTCTGGATGCGATTCGACGCCGGCGTCGTATTTGGAACTCAATTTGAATGGTAGTACAATTCTAATCTTGACCAACTTTCGACCCCGACCACGTCCGTCCATTTGTACTACTTTACCCACCTCGTGCTACCTACGCTTTTTGCGCAGTTCTCATGAATCCTGGGTCCATGTTGAACTCAGAATGCTAACATGCGCCAGCCACTTCAAACTTTGACACGCCCTTCTCGCGAGTGTACGACCTTCAATTTCAACATCCACCTTCGAGTTGCCGCCAACTCGCCCCAGTCCGAGTCCGAGCTCGATGCAAGTCATGCGCGTCAAGATTTCATAGCTTACTCTCGTCCGAGGTATGTGTATCACTAATCTTCTTTGTCTGACGTTCGTTTCAACTTATTCTTCACTCAGTACATACTTGCATCGACGACCGTTACCAGCTTCTGATCTTGACTCCCACCAGGTCCGTCCCGAATTTACTGCACATCCATGGCTTAAATTCCGCAGATTATATATCTAATACACGCCCCGAAGTACTCGTTTGAGTCCCAACTCGAGGCGAGTTCCACCTTTATCCTCGTTTTTATCAACTCGTAATGATGGGCCGTCTGCACGGTTATGTACTGCGTAACACGAACTCGACGAGCAAAGCCAATGCACTGCATTTAATTACTTCACGGCAGCCAACTCCTCCCTGCATCCCCAAACTCGACCGTCTTGCAAGATGCTCTTGCCGATAAGACGTATTCCAAACCGGACTTTCTTTCGGTATTTTGGCACCAATACCAGGCTGGACTCATCCCAAGCTGCAAGCAAACTTATCACTCATCGGCGCGTGTCCAAGGTGAGCCGAGGTCAGCCTTTCGTTTATTTCAGCACCGCATTTTTACAACTATTACCCTAGATCCCCAGAGCCCGTTAACCCCAAGTCCCTACGAGGACGCCACATCTCCCAAGTCGCATCACTCGCCTCTATCAATGGGGCAAGTTTCCGTTCACTTAAATACGATACCACTCACTTGCTCATGATCCTTCGATTCAGGCGTTGATTATTGCGCTCAAGTCCACATTTCAGACCAGTGGAATTGGGGAGTGCTACCGTACAACGCGCACGTGAGTAAAAATATTGACTACTAGCAGCAGATTACGCTTGCAGCAATCTGGGCACGCGCACTCCACCCGACCCGACTTGATCCGGCGTGTTCATATCCTCCTCCCCACTTCGCCCGCAATTGGCGACCGATCACGAGACGGCGGGAGGTACTTGCACGCAGTTGCGAACTAGCATCGAGTTGATAGCGCGCGGGAGGGCGGGTGTAGTTAAATAGATAGTGCTGGATCTGAGTCGGTAGAGTGGGGTGCACCGGTAGGCATTCGATGCGATGCCAGCGTGGACGCAGACGAAGGCGGCAATATATATTATCCGCTTTGACCTTCGTAGATTTATTTTGAGCGAGTTAGGATGTAAGCATCGAGACACACCGACAGGATTTTTGGCGTGAGACACTGGCCTAGGTGGACTCGGCGTGGGAGGGTGTAGCCTAAGCACGGAAGCTCAGACAGCGGGATTTGAGCGTGTTCGCCGCGCTGCAGCGTGAATCGGCATTCTGATCGGGGCATGTGTAGTTGGATTTTGGGCGAGTCGGCGTGGAACGTGAGTAACGCTGAGTTGCACCGATAACACAAGAGCATATGTGCGGACGCAGCGCAGAAGGAGAGCGCATAGGTCAGCGACGCAGATGGGGGATTGCAGGAATGGAAAAACACACATTGTGCATTGATTATGGTTGCTGTAATTATTCCGGCTCGAGGTGCGTCTCTCCGCTTTACGTTTGGTGTATGTATGGCGAGCGCGGCATGTGGCGGGGGCGGGATTCAAGAAGTAGACATATGCACGGAGGGAGGGCCAGCCATCCGATGCAACACCAGGTCGGTGTTGCATCGCCCGATTGTGTGGGGCTCACCGAGGCTGTCCAAGTTTTTTAAGATACTATCACATGTGTCCGGCAAATGCGGTCTGGCGGCAAGTGTATAAAGCGAGCACTGGGAATAAAATCGCCGAAATCAAGAGTGCGTGGGCAGGAAGTATGTCGGAAGAAGAATAATAGACCTGAGTATAAGTGAGTGAGGTGAATAAGTATGAGTTCAATCTCGTGTGGGACCCACCTTTACACAACCATCAGTGCGGTGTATAATTATTGACCACACACCGAAAATAGGGAGCATGCTGACCCTCAAGCGCCAATAAAATAATAATCACCCACCTGTGCAAAGATCTGCACAACATAAATTTGGACGCTGTAACGTTCTTGGGCGGGGCGGGACCATCGAGACGGCCATAGCCTTTTATTTTGCAGCAAAGACAAGATTAGCTGCCACTGGAAAGGGCAGACCCAATAATTATAATGATAATTATGTCCCATTCTCGATTCAAGATTTCGTACTTGGAGCCAAAGCTTTTAGACCTGGTGGAATTTGTGGTAAGAAAACTTTATTTATTATCATTGCGATGACTCTGGTGCTATTGGGCGAAATAGCGTAATTTATTGATTTGTTAAAAGAGAAAATACCAGGCCCCGGACGACTAGATTGGTGTTCAACGTTCAACGCCAACGGTAACTTGAAGCTTGAAGTGTCCAAGGATCCTCGCTTCAAGTCGGGGAACCTAGGGCTCGTAGGCTGTCAAATTCAGCTGGAAACGAGGTCACTGAATTACGTGCTGGAGCCAAAATCTCCAGTCCGTGAGGCACAACTTGGGGGTAACTTGAATGGGCGGAGTAAGGATTGGCAATTGCACGCGGGGCCGACAAATCCGATCAATGATCGGGCCCGAACACGGCCGAGGCCGGTGTCTCTCACCACTAAGAGCTCTTCTCGTGCGCGCTGGCTGCATTATCGGTGCGCGTCCCCGTTGCGTGTCCCATTTCCCCGTGCTCATGATGATAATCCACGCAGACCCCTTCCCCGTAGATTTGATCACCCGTCGACGCGACGTCCGTCGCCAAACTCAGCGCGATGCGTGCGCAAGGCCGCCGAGAGCGCTGAAACCAGCCTCCTCAACGCCCAGATTACCGCTGCATCCGGCGCTGCAGGTACCTCTCCTAACTTTCTCTCCCTCCTGCCACTGTCTACTATCTATTCTTCTTTTTTGGCAGCCGCCGCTCTCCAAGCCGGCAAGATCAAGAACATGGTCTTGAAGCTGTCAAGCTCAGAATGAGGTGCGTTCCGTTAAACCATGCCTCCCCATCGTCCGCGTCCCCAGCGCAGTCGTCGTACGCTCTCCCATCGTCCGCATCACCCTTCTCATCCATATGTGACCTGCGCCCCATCCCATCCCTTCGCCCCCGCACTCCCTCCACAGATCACCCAACCGCTACCGGCTCCGGCACCACCTCCCTCGAGTGCAAACAGCAGATCAAGCCCATCGACGTCGAGGTCAAGGACGATGTCTCGGAGGGCGTCGCTGCCTCCTCCGCCACTGCCTCCACTGCTGCTGCCACCGCCGCCGCTATGACCACGAAGGCGGCGAAGATCAAGACCCCGAGGCAGACGACCAGAGCCGCGAACCGCAGCCGTGGTTACACAACGAGCCGCGCCGCGGCCACAGTTTCAGATCTCGGACGGCGTGGGGAATGCGGAGGCGGAGGTGAATGCGGACCTTGTTGGTGGGTCCTGTCTCTCTCTTCCTTCGTGGGCTTGGTGGCGCTCCCTCCTTGCTTTTTTTCGCTCTCCTTCCCGTCCGCGCGCCGACTTGCCCGCCGCGCCTCTCCCTCCTCCGCGCTCGCTCCTTCCTCCTGCTCCTCCTGCGTATGATGGCTCTCCCTCTCCTCCATGCCTCTCTTCCCCTTTCTTCTTCCTCCTCCTCCCTTCCGTGCGCGCTCTCCCCTCCTCCGCTCCACCCTTCTGCTCCGTGCTAGCATGTGCTGACTTCTTTTTATTCGCAGACCCCTTGCCAGCTGACCTGACCACCGTGGCGAGACCTCGATCGCGAACCTAGGCATGACAAGGCGGTGGACAGCGCGGAGGCGGGCGATTCTGACTCGCAGATCGTTGCTGCGAACGGGGCTGCTGGTGGGTCTCGCTTCATCCTCCTTCCGCCGCATCCCTCTTCCTGCTCCATCCTCCGTTTCCACGTCTGTTCCGCGTCGTGCTGGCGCATATCCTCCCTACCTCGTTTCGTGCCCTCCTCCTCTTCCACGGCTTCCCCATCGCCGCCTTCACGGCGCATCCCTTCTTGCCACGTCATTGTATACCACATGGCTTCGTTCCTCCAATGCTCGTACCCCACCCCACCCATCCAATCCACCCCCCATCCGATCGCGTCGTCTGCCCTCCGCCACGTCGCGTCGCGTCTCCTCCACGTCGTGCCTCCCCTCCTCCCCGTTCCAGTCCCGGCCCTTCTGCTTCTCCCTTCGTCCACCAACCTCACACTGCGTATCGCCTCGCGTCGTGCCGCTCCCACCGACTCCCCGTTACATCGTCCTGCTTCGCCTCGTCCCTCCACAGTGCCTTCCCGTCGTCTTCCTCTGCGTCCCGAACCTCTCTTCCACCCACGTCTTCCCCACTCTCTGCCAGTCCTCGTCCGCCCTCGGCTCGCTCGGCTCGTTTCGCCCCCGCTCACCCTACGCCGCAGGCCGCAGTCGTTTCCGCTTCATGCGCGTCCTATTATCTCCCTTCCTCTACCCATCCCTTTCTCCTCCTCTTTCCTGCACTTCCTCCGCCTTATCCTTCTCAGCCCGCTCCTATAAATCGTGCACTGATGCTCGTTTCCCCCTCCGAGTTGAGAAGATGAAGAATAAGGTGATCAAGCTCACCGGCGAGGTGCAGCAGATCGCGCAAGCCGCCGCCGCGGCCACGGACACGTCGAGTCGGGAGGCGGATTTAGAGAATGAGCAGTGAGTATTTGCGTTTTTTATTCAATGGTGTCCTGCCTTTCATTTCCATGCATCTACCATCCCCTCCGCTTCGCTTTCGCCGGACGTGGGATGTGGGACAGACATCCCATCGTCCATTCCTCCACGGCGCGCCCGCTCCGCTCTTTCCTCTCCGCGCGTCTTCGCTCTTTCTTGATTCCTTTCCATTCGTGTCGTCTCCGCGCGCGCATCTGCTTCCGCCCTTCCTCGCGTTGTCTCATATTCTTCCGCACGTCCCATCCCCATTCCCATCACTGCCTTCCCTCACCCTGCATTCGTCCGCATCCCATCTCTTCCGCGTGCTCTCGTGCTTCCTTCGTTCTCCCCCCATGGATATATTACTCCCTATTCGCGTTCCCTCCTTTTTCATCATTATCTTTTTTTATCTTGCATGCCACGGGAGCAGATCCCGAAATTGGGCATCGCGACGGGGGCGATGTGTCCCAGGGACAGCTTGATCTCGGTTTCTCATGACTCGCCGATTTCGATACCGAGGCGAGCTACAGATCGTGCTTCCCATGTTAAGTAGTGGATTTTTTGTTTAAAATATTTCCAATTCCAGTTCATAGCCGTTCTTTGGGTGCGCTGCGAACTCCAGTATGAGAGCGACGAGAGTATTGAGTGTGCCTTGTCGTTTAGGACTTCACTTTGTACGCAATCGGGATTGCTCGAGTCGTTGCGGATGGTCTCCGAGCCGAGCACGCTTAGCCTTCGAGTACCTGGAATCTGGTTGCGATGGGATGCAACTTTATTTGTACTCCTTTGATCGACGCCTGCACTCTTATAACGCAAACCTGCTCATTTTTCCGCTTTGCTGGAGCGTACTCTGTCCCCCACAATCATCACAATCAAATGCGCGGTCTCGAATGAATCTCTGATTTTTGGGGCCCGGCGCTGCATGAACTCATTAATACTCCGAGTCTTCCCATCTTCAGTCCCCGCGTCCGCGCAGCACTCCGCCGTCGATCAATGCAATACTTCTCGACGGTGTAGTTTTACCCAATGGAAATATACAGGCGATCCATGGACGAACAAGTACATCTATGAGGTAAGTATGTATGTGCTAGATTCTTGTGCGACTGCGGACCCAGCTAATTTAGCGAGCTGAGGTGCAGCCTTCAAACTTGCATTTCCAGCATTTGTGCGTGGATCCCTCAACTTCGGGCTCTCTAAAAGTCTAGCGCGATGCTCCTTTTCTTGATGACATCTTTTTTTTTTCTTCGAGAAATATAAAGCCGAGCAGCAGACAAAGCGGCGCCGGGCGGATGAATAAATTCATAGATTGGGTGTCTGTGTACTTCATAATCCAGCCGCCTTCAAAATTGCATTTGCCGCTTCAATCCGAGTTGACAAAGTGCAGAGGCCAAAAAAGTAAAATCGCGGTGTCAGTCGGAAGTGCATAAATCTCTCCGAGCTGCACAAAGCGGCACAATTTTATGATGAGTTTAATGGACTTGGTGTGTACAACTACTGACTGCAGGAAAAGAAACCCTTTTGGAACTGCATCGCTAGACCTGCGGTTAGTCTCAAAATTGCAGCAAGCACAATTTCAGTACGAATCTGGTGGATTACTCAGTATAATAGTCGGTGATTTGATCTTTCGTCATCTGGCTGCCACCCATCGAGGACAACTCACGGATAACTGTCCTTCACGAACTTCTGGAGACTGGAAATCTGATGCCACCGCAAGCTTGATGTTTTTTTTAAAAACTTCCGGTGTCTTTCTTCCGAAATTGAGTTGTTGAGTCGGCCAGAAGACTATTACTTTCTGTTGGCGTTAGTGCCAGAATAGGCAACCCAGCATCATGGCCGAGGTAGTGAGTCGTACCGAGTCAAAGAACAAGTCAGTAAGAGTCAGTAGAACACAGGAGAATATAGGAGAATATTATGGAACATTCTAGTTACAATGGACAATTTAGTATATAAGTAGCTCAGATTCTATGTATTGCTCAAGCGTTTGCAGAGCTCAGCCAAATGCTAATCTATTCTTGGATTCTACACTTAAACCCTGTCTGATTCCATAAGAAATAACAACACTTTCTGATCGAGCGAATCTATGGATCTGGGGTGTATTGTGCTAGATTCTTGTGGGTACTTGGGGGACTCCCAGTGATTTGAGCCTCGAGGTGTTTGCGCTTGGTTGCTTTCTTGATTTAACAAAGGTATAACTTGTCAGGGACCTCTATGAATTGCGAAGAAGAAAAAAACATTCATGCTTTCCATACCACATCTAATTCACCCGGGTCAATTAGTCATCGGCTGTGTTCAATGGCAGGCAATGTTCTCCAGTGCTTGATAGCACCCTCTTAAAATATCAGTCTATATCACTACGATCAGTTGCGGTCTCGCTGCCAACATGCACCGCATCGACAAGGCTGTAGGAAGTTCAATTGGCTAATTTTACACTCTGATGCCACACGCGTTTGTAGTGGATCTTTGAGAGTGATGGCTCGTATAGGGAATGGAGCACTGTGTATGTTCTCCGACCTCAAGTTCGAGAATTTGAGTAAGTATTGATTTCAGAAGCCTGCTCGAGTAGACTCGGGGTATGTGCACCTGCAGCTCTGATGCTCGGCGTGCACTTCTTCGGTTTCGAGAACAGTAACTGATCACACTGAAGCACAGACTATCCACGTGAGTGATTCTGATCGTCGCGCAGATCTCTGTCTTGACTTTTGGTTGTACCCATGGCAGTGAGCTGTCCGAGGAGGGAATATGAATATCTGTTCTGCTTGGTTGAACACTAATAGGTTCCATCAGATCTGGATGTGTTGATTGATATGTATCTGCACCCCATTTATAGAACCTTGGGCGAAGTAATTGTACTATAATTTGTATAGTAAAGCAAAAGCAAAAGGCCTCAAGTATCAACCTCAATGTTACAGTACAGGCTTGGTTCAGATTTAACCCACGCACAATGAGATGTATAGAAATTCTGAATATGTCGAAGCAAAGGTGTGATGGTTGATGGAACAGAGATTCCAGTATTTCAATGGTTGGCTAGGCTACATCAACCGAGGATGGGTGGGTAGATTTCAGAAACATCTTCAACAACCTGATTGATCAAGTCTCATCTCTCTCTCCTTCACTCCCACCATGTCTGCCAGCAGCCCCCAGAATGCAGTTGTCTCCAATGTCTCATCTAAACCCACCACAACTTCTAATCCAGCCTGGCTTGAAGCCCTCCTCTTCAATGCAAAGCTGATAACTGCTGGTGCAGATGCTGTCCCATTTCCATATGTGAAAGGCATCTTTGGCACCATTGTATTCCTTTTGGAGGCAGTTCAGGTCTGGAGTTAATTGTTCTTGACTGAAAATGGGCTGAGTTTGGCTCCTGCAGAAAGTTAAACAGAATCAGGAGAGTATGAAAGAACTGTGTGGAGATACTGTGGATATCATTACTGTACTTCGAGACCAGATATCAGCCCATGGGGATATAGCTGCTCTCAAGTTCAAGATTCAATGTGAGGAGCTTGAAGCGTAAGTGACTCAATCTTCAATTAAGAATTGTCTGGTGATGGTATTCCATCTAGGTTCTTGCAAGATGTGCTGGACACAGTTAATCAACTGCGAATGAAACCACGAGGCTTTGGTGCCCGTTTCAAGCAAGTTATTAAGGCAAGCAGCACTGTGGATGATATCAGCAGATTTCGGACCAGGATGCGAGAGTTGAGGTCTAATTTCGTGGTGCGTACATTGTGTTTAATGCATGTCATATTTTTTGATTATAACTGTACTCAGCTCATGGCAACCATGGATACAAATTTCCAGGTCCAAAAAGTGTTGACTGTGATATCACCTGGTATCATTCTCTTTTACATGGTAGAGTGTTCAATCTCATCTTGCATTCTGCAGATGTGCCAGTAGTACAAGTCCCACAACAGATCAACAATTGTTCACCACCCTCTAAAATATTTCATGGCAGACAGATCATTCTCCAAAAAATGCACCAATATTTCACACAGACCACAGAAAAACAAGATATTTTTCTGCTCCATGGATTAGGTGGTGCTGGAAAAACACAGATTGCACTCAAGTTTATAGCAAAATCAACTTCCAAGTGAGCTTTGGGATCCCAAAGATTGATAGTGTATTTATTTTATTCTCAGCTTCACCGACATTTTCTTCATTGACAGTAGTTCCAATGAGACAATTGAAACAGGTCTAAAAAATATCTCCAAGACAAAGGCTGTTGGAGAGTCTTCACAAGATGCCCTCCAATGGCTCCGAAGCAAGCAGGATGAATGGCTATTATTCTTTGACAATGCTGATGACCCAAAAATCAATCTGAATGATTATTTCCCCCAATGTGACCATGGCAACATCATCATTACATCTCGAAACCCAGGCCTAGTTGTTCATGCCAGCTCACACTCTGTTGTCTCTGACATGGAAGAAATAGATGCTGTGGATCTATTGCTGAGAAGTGCAGGTGAACAGGCCACAGATTATACTAAAACAATTGCTATTCAGATTGTGAAGGTGAGCTGCAGTGTTCACCGGTCATATAGATTTTCCATTCATATTTTTTCCAGGCACTCCATTATCTGCCCCTTGCAATTGTTCAAGCTGGTGCATTCATCTCAAAGTCAGGAGATCTTGACAGCTATCTGGCACTCTATGAACAGAATCGAGCTCAACTGTTGAGTCAAAAGCCAGTTCAATCACACGATAATTATGCCTGGACAGTTTATACTACATGGCAGATCAGTTTCAATCAGCTCAGTCAACCCACAGCAACCTTCCTACAGTTTTGCTCATTGCTCCATCATCAAGGGATCTCTGAGCAAATATTCAAGAATGCTGCAACTTATCAATTTGGGCCCTCCAGCCCTTCTAAAAAGGAGCTGCAGTTGCCCCTTGAATACTTGTCACAGTTCTTAGGACCTGATGGGGCATGGGATTCCTTTCACTTCACAGATATGACAAATGAAGTCAGAGCGTATTCCTTGATCAATTTCCACCCCCAACAAAAGATGTTTTCAATGCATCCTCTTGTGCATTTCTGGACTCAGGCCACTCTCTCCAACAAAGAAACATACTATCATTGTATTGTTGCAATAGTGGGAATGTCACTGACAGGACTATCAGAAGGGGAACTCCAATTAGCTAGCCTATGGATGCAGCCTCACATTGATTTCCTACTGCAAGAGGACTCAAATGTAATCCCAGATTTCAGACACGAGTTTGGGAAAATATATGTCTGGGGAGAGAAACTAAAAAACGCAGAGGAGCTTCAAGTTGCAGTGTTGCAGAAACGCAGGAATCTTCTGGGGGAGGACCATCATGACACTCTTGAAGTCATGTATTGTTTGGCATGGATATACAGCAACATCGGTAAATTGAAGGAGGCAGAGCAACTTGAGGTTGCAGTACTGAACCAGCGGAAAGATATTCTGGGTTACAATCATCCAGAAACCCTGGAGATCATGGCAAGTTTGGCCGTGACATATCAAAGGCTGGGGAAGTTGAAGGAGGCAGAGGAGCTTGGTGTTTCAGTACTTGAGAAGCTGAGGAATCTTTCAGGTGACAACCATCCAGACACTCTGGTTGTTATGGGAAATCTGGCACTCACATACCATTCCCTGGGTAAATTGAAGGAGACAGAGGAGCTGGAGGTTGTAGTACTTGAGAAGCGGAGGAATATTTTGGGTGACAACCATCCAAACACCTTGATGGCTATGGGAAATTTGGGAGTCACATACCAGAACCAGGGAAAATTGAGGGAGGCAGAGGAGCTTGGGGTTGTGGTACTTGAGAAGAGGAGGAATGTTTTGGGTGACAACCATCCAGACACCCTGCAGGCTATGGGGAATTTGGCAGTGATATACAAGAACCTGGGAAAATTGAAGGAGACAGAGGAGCTTGAGGTTGTAGTACTTGAGAAGAAAAGGAATATTCTAGGTGAAAACCATCCAGACACCCTGATTGCTATGGGAAATCTGGCATTCACATACACCAAGTTGGAAAGATGGCAGGAAGCACAGGAGCTTGGGGAAGTCGGGCTCAAGAGGCGGAGGAATGTTTTGGGTGACAGCCATCCACTCACCCTGCAGGCTATGAGTAATCTGGCAATCACCTACAACAAGTTTGAAAGATGGCACGAGGCTGAGGAGCTCGGGGTTACAGCACTCAAGAAGCAGATGGATCTTCTAGGTGACAAGCATCCACAGACTTTAAAGACCATGCAAAATCTGGCAGTGACATATGAACAACTGGGAAAATTGACTGAGGCGGAGGGTCTGAATGCAATCCTCAAGGGGAGTCAAACTTAGGCTATGTTACTCTACTTCATGTTGTTTCTCTTTTTTTTTCACTATTTAATCAATACCAATAATTGTCTGAACAGTGTTGTCTGAACAGTGTTGGAAAATAGGCTACTGTATGTGCACCAGAGACTGACAGTTATGCAGAGATTTGATCAGGATGCAGCACATTTGTTTGACCTCGACAGGCCTCAAAATAACCAGTGTTATATGTTACAGAGTCAGCCAAAGCCCAAAACATGAGCATGAACTTATTTGTTCTTGCAACCCCAATAATTGGAGAACCTGCTGTCGAGCATTTGGCTGACACAGACATTGAAGTTTCTGAATTGCAGTCAAACTTAAACTGTGTGGCTCCAACTGTTGTGATACTATAGTGCACAAATTTGATTTTGAGTGAAGGTATCTTTTTTTCTCCAACTTACTATGTAAGGGAAACCTGAGGGAAAGGCAAGTCTCAACAGTTCAAAGATTTTGTACCTGCATGGTCACCAGTGCAGTACAATTTTGAATTGTCATGTCAGTTGAAATACAATAAGGCAAGACCAACAGCTTGGGATATTTTTCTTTGTTATTACCATACAGAGTTGGGCAGGCTGGCCGTGTCCTGGTGAAGAAAGTTCATCATATCAAGAAACCCATTGTGTGTGATTCCCTGCTGTGAGGACAGGTCACCGTAACCCGAGCTATCAAACTTTAGCGGGTCACACTCCAATATTAAATGACCACTGCCATTCTACAAGTCGTGTGAACTCTAGTTCAAGTAAGAATAAACACTACAAACTGGTTCTAAATTGAGTTTGTCTTCCGAGACTGGAGTTTAGCTGTCAATGACAACGAAATTGGGTACAGTACAGTATATCATTACTGTCCATATCATTGACTGATGTGCACTCGTCATCATTGAATGTGGGGTGGTTGAAGGCTGTATCTGGGCTTGAACTTTTTGAGAAATAGGAGCAAGTTTCCGCTTGATCCTTCCACCTGGCGACGACTGTGCCATTGTTGTTCAACACAATGGTAGAAGTGGTGGAGATTCTGTAGATGGCAGATAGGCTGGATTAAAGACCACGCAGTGAGTATAATAAACACACTGTGTAGGACCCTCCATAATTAATGGAAACAGAGGTGACTCACCTTTGAGCGAATAATGAAATAGCAATCACTCATGCAATGGGTGATGCCAAGTCAATGCAGCTTGCGATTGCCGGATCACCATGGGCCGACAATTGATAAGATTAGTTGACATCGAGACGAGAGACTGATCAATTACAACGGTGGGTTTTTTTTGTGAGGTTCGTTGCTTTCTTTATTCCTGGAACCACAGCTTTTAGTCCTGCTGAAAATTTAAACCAGTGAGGCAAGAAGACCTTATTACCATTGTGATTCTGACTCTGTACGTTGGCTTACAGCTCTTTGCAGAACTTAGGGCGCGACTCAATTTTTTTTCCATTTTTGGCACTTTTTGATGGTTTGGACCAGGACAGCTGCCCTGGCCTCAAATCTGGGCCGTTCGCCTCGGGAGTATGTTCGATCGATTCGTATCGCGAATACGCAGTTAACCGCCTCCTCAGAATTTTTATATGACACTGAGAACTGCTTTGTGAGAGGCGACAGCAATTACTTTTGATCATTTTTGATCATTTTTCAGCAGGACAGCTGTTCTACCCTCATTTCTCGGTCTTTTTCTTTGGGAATAGACTCAATCGATTCGTATTTCAAGTTCGCAGTTAACTGCGTCTTCAGATCCACGGCTCAACCTCCAGTACGGCTTTCTGGTGGATGAAATCCCCGGTAGGTCATTGCTGTTGATCACCAGTCAGCAGAACAGCTGCTGTGGCCTCAGATCTTAATCATTTGTTTGGCCTATAGGCTCAATCTCTTCGCCTATTGAATCTACAGGGCACACCACCCTTATATTTCACAACTGGCTCCCACGGCGTTTTGCTGGTACAGGAGTTTGCGTTTAAGCAAGTTTTCATGTAGGACAGCTGTGAGCTGCTTTTGAGGCACCTACAAACTATTATTTTGTTGAAATGTCGCACTTCACTCTATCACCCAGTCTAATATACAGTTGTATTAAGATAATACACACTATAGGACGTTCACTGTATGTTTTCTCTGGGAGAAGGTGAAAAACTAGAAATTATATTAAATCTGTAATTCTGGATTCTGAGTCTGCAGTTGCCTGCGCAGGGGCAAGACGAGTAAAATGAGCCTATAAACACGGAAAAAGGTCAGGGACTGAGGCCGCAGTGGCTGTTCTGCTGACTGGTGATCAAAAGTGATGACCTACCGGGGATTTTGTCTACCAGGAAGCCGTATTAGAGGTGGGGCCGTAAATCTGAGGACGCAGTTAACTGCGCACTTGAAATACGAATCGATTGAGCCTATTCCCAAAGAAAAAGACCGAGAAATGAGGGTAGAACAGCTGTCCTGCTGAAAAATGATCAAAAATGATCAAAAGTAATTGCTTTCGCCTCTCACAAAGCAGTTCTCAGTGTCATATAAAAATTCTGAGGAGGCGGTTAATTGCGTATTCGCGATACGAATTGATTGAGCATACTCCTGAGGCGAACGGCCCAGATTTGAGGCCAGGGCAGCTGTCCTGGTCCAAACCATCAAAAAAGTGCCAAAAAAGGGGGAAAATTGAGTCGCGCCCTAAGTTCTGCAAAGAGCTGTAAACAGCACTGGTTATTGATTTGTCAAATGCTATAATTACAAGCCCTCAAGTCGACCCATCTACTAAGTTGTACTAACTTGAAGTGTGAACTCCTCGGCGGTCATGAACATCAACTGCCAGAAGTCTGATCAGATAAATGGAGTGGATATTCGTTGCTAGTGCGTGAACGGTGAGGCACAACTTGAATGGAAGGAGGAAAGCGCGAATTTCCGGCAAATCCGATCATTGATCGGCCCGAGCATTGCCGAGTCCTGTCTAGCGATGATGTAACGACGACGCCCAATTTTTGCTAGATGGACTCGAGTACCCCGGCTTCCGCCAACCTTCAACCCGATCCAACGAAAGAATGGGCTCGACCTGCCCGTCTGACTGCGTTTATCGTCCCGATACCGTCGCACGCCCTTTTGCTTTCCGTACTTCTTCTGTTTGCTACGGAGAACGCTGAGGTCGAGGCCAACACCGTATTCGTTGGTGCATGTCCCTATCGCGTGTGCATTTTTTGCGAGATTCTCATGATGATTGCCTGCAGACCTGACCACCGTCGACGCGGCCGATGCGCGGGCGGCGGAGAGCGCGGAGACGAACGACTTTGAACCGTAGATCGCTGCTGCGAGTGGGCTGCTGGTGCGCTTTCTTTGCTTTTGTCTCCGCCCTTTCACGGCGCTGTGTCGTGACGCGTCGAGTTGCTCCGGCGCAGATCACGTCCCAGTGCCCACCTCGGCTTCATGCCCCTTTCACTGCCCGTATCCTGTCTTACCCCTTCTCCGCATCGCATCGCTCACTTCCACGTCGCATGGCATCCGTCCTCCCCGTGCCATATCGCGCTGCTTTGTCCTCCTCTGCTCTTACTTCACGTCCCCAGCCCTCCCCATCCTTCGCGCCGCTGCCTCTGCCGCGTACCCCTCCCCCATTCCGCATTGTATCTCCCGATACGACGTCACATCTTCCCCGTCCTACCCCTCATATCTCCTCCCTCCCTCTCCAATCTGTACTTCCTTCTTATCCAATCTTCTCTCCCTCTTCCACCATCCACGCTGCCTAAGGCTTGGCCCTCCTCTTTCCCGTTGCGTGGGCGTAGCGCATCGCCCTCCCCATCCTTATCCCCGTCCGTCTTCTCCTCCCGCCTGCCGTGATTCCTCAGCGCAGTCGTCTCTGTTTTACGCACCGCCTCCGGGTTGCATCGCGTTCCCCTCTTCGTACTTACCTCTTTTTTGCCCTCTCCGTTCCCTCTCTCACCCAATCCTCCTGTCCGATGGCGTTGTCTGCCCTCCGTCTCAAACCCCACCCGTCGAACTTTTGCAGCCATCGCCCTGAAAGTTAGCAAGATCAAGAACACGGTGCTCAAGCTCCCAGGCGCGGTGCAGCAGCCCGAGATCAAGATCGCCCAAGCCACCGCCATGCGCTCCGATACCTCGAGTGTGGAGGCAGATTTGTCAACTGAGCGGGGTGAGTGACTCCCTTCTTCTATCCATTTCCTGTCCCTCTCTTTACGTCCGGAAGCAGGACGACACGGCGCCGCATCACTTGTCCATGCACTGCGCGATCCGACTCGGGCTCCATGTCGCGCAAAGCTCAGGCTCCCTGTCGAGCACAGGCTCAGGCTTGTGGAGGACTCGCACTCGCACAACAAGAGCAGGAGCCGCAGCTCTCGCGTGCATCCTCCTTGATTCGTCACGTCTTCCGCCCTCTCTGTGCTCCCTTCGTTCATTCGTCCGCGCTCCATCCCACCGCACGCCATTCACAACTTTTGTTCCATCTTTCTATCCCCACTGCATACACCTCATCAACGTCCTTTCCTCTCTCCTTCACCCCATCCGCAACACCCCCTGTTCCGATGATCCTTCTTCCTCTTCGCGATCAAGGATGATATATAGCCCCATCACTCGCCTTTTTATTGCAATACTACACGCGATCCGAGCTACGCAGGTCGTGTCAAGTAGTGGTTTGTTTTTTGAAATTTTAGTTCGATGCCGTCCTTTGCCCGTTGGGTATCAATCTCCGGTACAAAATTTTGGCTTGATATCTGAGAGTCGTGACGCTGACGGCCCGAATCGGAGGTATCCCTACGTCGCTCCGTTTTCTCCTCAACTTAAAATCATAGGTTTCTCCAAGTTCTCACTCTCGGTGACCTCAAAATATTAAACCTTTCACTCAAAAATGCTCATCCTCGTGCCCTCAACGGTACAACCTCTGTTCAGAGTTGAAACCCCTACTATGCCTTCTGACTCTCGCGCTGAATCCTGATCCCACCCTCCTGCAGAAATCATTTCTCTCTGAATGGAATTGGCCAGTTCCCTGTTTGCTTGAGCCTCAGGCGCAAATCCGCTCATTCTATTTGGCCTGTTTTTTGTCTCCCCTGCGCCACTCTCAATTATAAATGGAAACGCTCCCGGGTGCTCGCTACACCAATCCTCTTCGCTTGTCTTGATGATTTTCATCTTCTCATTCCGGGTGAGCTGCATGCATTCTCAATTCTGTGGTTAGGTTTTCTAATCAGACCTTCTTGCACTCGGCCGAAAATATCCTGGATCAATCCTCGATGGTGGTAAAGCGCTGCCGGCGTGCGCTCCTCCAATGACGCTAAGTGCGATGTCGTCTCGACGGGATTCATGGTTTTATTTTGCATCCACATTTACTCAATACTCCCTGATACGTGTTCCTCAAGTCCACGCACTGTTGGAGCTGGCGCTCCCGCGAGGTCGGTTTTTCTCCATTCAAGACATAAACAGGCTACAGCCCAGCAATTGCTTCTGCTCCCGGGTCAGCAAACCCCAGTACTCAGCGCAGCCGTCATTGAGAAGTGAAGTGAAGTGAATACTGTGTGAGACCTAGCTTTACAGTACCACCAGTGCGGTGCATAATTCCTGACGGCATTCCGACCCTCAAGCCTGGAAAATACAATAACAATCACCAGAACAGCACGAATTTCGAAGCTATGATGTTGCGGAAGCCGAATCGAGATCACCATATTTTCCAGCGACAACATTAGCTGACGTTGAAAAGGGCAGACCTATTCTATTAATCACAGTGGGTGATTTTGCTCAGCCTTCTGGTATTCATTTCATTCCTGGAAGAACTTTTAGTTGTGTAGAGAACTGTTGAAAGAAATCTCTCTTAGCATTGTGATGACTCCAGTGAGATACTCATCAGTCCTTTCCAGTGCCGTTGGCCTAAACAGCATGGGTTATTATTTTTTCAAAAGAGGGAACTCCAGGCTTTTGTAGAAGCAGACAGTGAATAGACTTAACGTTCAACGTTTGAGTCACTGATTTCCAACTTGAAGCTTGGAGTGGTCCAACTCGTTGCCTCGAACCCAGGACTCGGACAGCGAGAACTTCAACAGACAGCCGGCAACAGGCGGGGCCCCAAATAGACATGCTTGAGTGTAAAAAAAGATTCCAGTTTGTGAGGCGCAATGTGGGCCAACTTGGGTGGAGGAAAGATTGGAGGCCAGCTCCGACAAATCCGATCAATGATCGGCCCGAATATAGCCGACCTCTCTCACCATCTCATCGACGATGTAGCCAATCTTCGCCAGATGGACGAACTCTGCTCGTCCCCGCGCTGGCTGCCTTTGCCGCCCCTTCCCACCGAAACACACCGCTTTTGCGTTTGCGCTGAAGTGCGTGCATTCCTTTTTCCCACTTTTTTTTAAAAAAATGTTAACCGATTTTTGCAAACCAGCTAAGCCTACGAGCAGTACCAGATCTCCGATGGGTGGCTGGGAACGTCAAGGCAGAGGCCAGCACTGTCTTCGTCGGTGCGCCTCCCCGTCGCGTGCATTTCCCCGCACTCATGATGATCATCTCCGCAGACCCCTTCTCGGCAGACATGACCACCGTCTACACGACGTCCCTCGCCATCGTCAGCGCGATGCGCGAGGCCACCTCGAGCACTGAAATCGACCTCTTCAACCCCCAGATCGCAGCTGCGTCCGAGGCTACAGACGCTACAGGTGGCCCTCCCTTCCCTTCGTGTCGCGGTCCTCAAGCTCGTCGGCGAAGGTGCGTTCTGTCACCGCCTTCCTATGCTCTCCAATCGTCCGCGTCCCCATTAACCGCACTCTTGCGGTCCATATTGGGCGCCCACCCCACCCCATCCCCCTCGTCCCAGCCTCATCTTTTCTACCCGCCTTCCTTCTGCCCCTCTTCCTCCCCTCCGCCCCCGCACTGCAACTAACCCGCTCCCCGTGCAGATCTCCAGCAAACGCCGCTGCCACTTCCACCGCCTCCCTCGTCCGACCTCGCCACCGAGCAGACCAATCGCAGGCCGTCGCTGCCTCCTCCGGTCCGTTCCTCTTCCTCTTCTCCCTACTACGGCTTACACTCCTCCAGGTTTCGCCGCCGCCACTGCTACGAAGTCGGCCAAGGCCACGAAGACGGCCGCCGCCGTGAGCGCCGCTGCAGCGACTCCCGCAGTAACGACCACGGAGCAGCAGCTACAGAGGTTATGCACAATCCCAGACCTGAGAGGAAATGCGAACGCAGATGCGGATATGGTGTTTTTTGGTACGTACGCATTTCTTTTTCTTTTACGCGTCGTTCGCAGTGCGTCCATCCATGATCTCCTCCCCCATTGGAGGATGTTGGCCGGGCTTGTCCTGCGCGCGCTCGCTCCTCTCCCTCCTGCTCCGCGCGCACGGACTCTCTCATGCGCCCCTCTCTCTCCTGCACACATCCCCTCCCTTCTTCCTCCGCGCGATGCGTCTGCTTCCGCACGATGTCACTCTCTGCCCTCCGCTGCACCCTCCTCCATGCCACTCACTCCCTAGCCCTCCCCGCGTTCGCTCCTCCTGCTCCGCGCGCTCACCTTTCTCCCTCCTCCTTCTCGCATGTACTGACTTCTTTTATTCGCACAGAGCCCTTGCTAGGGGACCTTCTTTTATTTGCACAGACCCCTTCCCAGCGGACCTGACCACCGTCAACACGACGCTGATCGCGAACCTCAACACGATGTGGGAGACGGTGGAGAGTGTGGGGACGGGCGATTTTGGCCCGCAGATCGGTGCTGCGAGCGGGCTGCTGGTGGGTCTCGCTTCGTCCTCCTTCCGCCGCATCCCTCTTCCTTCTTCATCTTCCGTTTCCACGTCTGCTCCGCCTCGCCCGACGCATGTCCTCCCCACGTCGTTTCGCGTCCTCCTCCTCTTCCACGGCTTCCCCATCGCCGCCTTCACGGAGTATCCCTCCCTTCCACTGTTATCGTATACCGCATGGCTTCGTGCCACCTCCAGTGCCCGTATCCCGTCTCATCCAATCCATCCCCATCCGCTCGCGTCGTCTGCCTTTTGCCACGTCACGTCGTGCCTCCCCTCATCCCGGTTCCATCCCCAGCCCTTCTGATTCTCCCCTCGCCCGCCGACTTCACGCTGCGTATCGCCTCGCGTCGTGTCTCTCCTGCCGACTCCCCGTTACTTCGCACTACTTCGACTCGTCCCTCCACATGTCTCGTCCTTTTTCTCTTCCTCCGTGTCTCTGTCCTCTCTTCCACCGCACATTCCTCCCATTCTGTGCCCGTCCCCTTCCGCCTCGGCTCGCCCGCCTCGTTTCGCCTCGTTTCACCCCCGACGCCGCACGCCGCATTCGTATCTGCTTCATGCGCATCCCATTATCCTTCCTTCCATCACCTCCCTCACCGCGCATCCCCTTCCCCTCCGACTACCCGTATTCTTCCGTCCTCATTCTTCTCAGCCCCGTTTCTATAACTTGTGCTAACTCATGCGCTGACGCTCGTTCTCGCAGCTGCCGCCTTCCAAGCCGACAAGATGAAGAATAAAGTGATCAAGCTCACCGGAGAGTTACAGCAGATCGCGCAAGCTGTTTCTGTGGCCACGGACATGTCGAGTCGGGAGGCAGATTTGGCGATTGAGCGGTGAGTATCTTCATTCAGTGGTGGCCTTCGTCTGCCCGTGTTCTGTCCCACCCTCTCTTTCCGCCTCCTTGCATCGGACACGGGATAGACAGAACACCATCGGACGCTGAACGTGGGACGCGGAACGCGGGACGGAGGGTGCAGGGCACATTACTGTCTCACCCCTCATCCCATGCACCCATTGTCCGCGCCGGCGCCCGCTGCCCACTGCCTGCGTTCTGCACTCTACCACCGCCCGCGCTCTTCCTTCAACCTTGGCTCATTCCTCCCCACACGCATGCTCTTCCGCCATTTCTCCTCCGTGCTCCGTCGCATCTCATTTCCACCTACTCCTTATTCCCTTCTTCTTCCTCCCACTCCCGGCTTCGGTCTTCCTTGACCTCGACCTCCCATCCCTATCTTCGCCGATCCTTGTCCGTCCTTGCTCCCGCGCGCCTTTGTAATCTCCGCTCCGTCTTTCTCCTCCCCACTCCTACATCCCATTACCTTCTTCCTCGCGTGCATTCGCATTCACACTCACACTCGTAATCCTCATCCCTGTTCCATCGCTCCTGTTCCCTAAATTTAATCAGAGTTACACAGACCGTACTTTCCATATGAAATCATATATTTAATTCAATGCCGTTCTTTTGCGTGCGTGAGTGAGTCTGAGCCTGCAACCAACTGTTGATAAGCGTGCAAGCTTGGAGTCAAGCTTTAAGCTACCAGCGTCGTTGTTCGAGATGGAATAAAGGATCGGACTCAATCGCTCGCGGCTGTCGGGTGGTTTCGGACGGGTGGGGCGCCTTTATTCTGCGTGTGACGTCGTTCCCTTCCTTCCTCGAGTGATTTCCATTGGCAATACAAGGTGTAACAATAAGGTGCGGTTCAGAGGCGATACTCATTTTCTTCTCCTGTCAGGGCGACGCCTCGCAGCACGTTACAGCCGAAGCTCGGGCTCCGACTCAGCCTAAAACATCCTGGTTCGCTGGAATCTGGATGTGACAACCCATGATCCCTCCCGCTGATGTTGGCCTCCGTGGTATCGCGCAAACATAGCGCATCTCACCCCTCTCGTTTTCCAGCACTGTCAGTTCTTTAAACTCCTGCACCGTGCTGTATCCCCTTCGCTACTGCTTAGTGACGGTCAAACGCTGTCAGGTGCTCAATCCTCCTGTGGCGTTACAGAATGCTCTCGACGGTGCATGATTTGTGCCATCTTGGGTCTGGCGCTGCTTGGGCGCTCCATATACTCCCGAGTCTTCAACGCCACACGTGTCCCTCCCGGGCTTTTAGAAATCTGACCCCATGGCTTTCTTCTCCACTCGAAGCAACAATGGGAATCCTATTCTCCAGAGTAAGGCCCAGTATACCGCACTCCGTGATTTTGGTCTTCGATCCGGCACCCATGCTCTTCTACAGATCTACGTAACGCGATCCTTTCCCGCTATCAAGTTTCTTCAATCGAAATCTAGCCGGCCAATACCCACCACTATCTAGCACTCATGAATACATCCAATTTAGGGTCGTGCTAGATTCTTGTGGTAGATTTCTGTCGATACTTGGGGTCTCGTGAATTCATCTAGAGGTGCTACATCAGCCTGAAAATTGCATTTGCAACATCAACCGACTCTCCAGCATCCCGTTAGCAGCTCATCCGCAAGGTACACCATGATTTTCGTGTTCGATCCACACTCATTAGTGTTTTGGCAGACTCAGCGCCGGACTGCTTTACACGCTTATGGATTCGGAAATTTGGCAGCACCGCGGCTGAGAGGCCGGTGTTTTTTCTTTCTTTGCGACGACGTTAAAATTGTTTAGAATCGGAATGTACTGTATAGTCGGCTAACGCGAGAATGACTACACTCACTAAATAAATCTCTGTATTGAGTATGTTACCTTCTTGTGGGTACTTGCGCAGTTACTAATCCAACCAGAGTAGACTCCAAATTTCAGCATTAATCAACAGCAAGCGAATCTCAAAGCGGCACAATCTTCCGGCGGCCCAATGAACCAACTGCTCAACTGTGTTTCGTCGTCGATGGTTTGATTTGTTGAATAGGTGGGGTTGTGGGCAGTTAGATTAATGCTTGATCTCTGGCCCAATGGGAGCTACTGAACTTACACGTCGTGTTTGTTTCGGAGGACCATCCCTGAGTTTTAGTTATGCTCGTATCAATCGGGGAGATGTGTTTAAATTTATTACCTGTCCGCGGCCCAATGCGAGCTGGTCAACGCGCGAGCGAGCTTTGGGCCGACTAAAATTTTGTTTCAGTTTGACTTAGTTGAGTTCAAAATAAGGATTGTAGCGGGCCGTGCCGCTCGTCGGCCCTACCAGCTTTATTTGTCTCGTCTGCACGCATAGTTTTAGGAGTGCAGTTATTCGTCGGCATATGACGCGATGTCCTGCTTCTCCTGGAAAACGACTGGCCATGGTATAAATCTGGTGTGCCGATCTTATGGCCAAAGTGGCAAATCCCGTCCGCAGAGGGCTCCTCGTCACTCCTCACCTTCAGCGACCCAGCGGTCGTGAACATCACGGCTGACAACTTCCATGGCAAATAAATAAAGTTCCTTATTGATCTGCATGCGGAAGGCGCGAGCCTTGTGGGCTTGTAGATTGCACCCACCAGCTTCATATTCGCTATGAGCTCTCTGTTGTGTTTCAACCCAATTTTAATGAGGGACCAGTCCATTTTCCCGCCTCCTACGTAGTCTCAATGAAACAGCCCATCCTCAGTTACATTCAATCAGTGCCCAACTTCCAGTTGTGGAAGGCTCCAAAAAAATCAAGGAAGAGCCACAGTCTAGACCCTGGTTTGTGGCCGGCTCAGATCATACTAGATGTTCAGTTGGAGAGTACTAGTATTACACCTCTTATCCGGTGTTCAACGGGGGCAATGTTCAGCAATTGTGTCGAGGCTCTACGTCAGTGTGTTATAGCTCTTTTTTTAGGTTCCGAGGACTCTGTTATTGGACGTTATTCGGAGTTCTCTCTGTTCGACTTTATATGTTTCATGTCAATCCTACACTAACATCAACTGAACGTTTTAAATTTCTATCATTTTTTCAAAAGGAAACATTGTCAATTACTTAAGGCCTTTGGCGGCACTCTTCTTTTCGATTCGTGTCCTATGAGCTAACGTCTTTAAATTGTAGTTGATGGGGTGTTCTTAATCGAGATCATGATGGTTCACCCTTACCAGCCGCTTCGAACATAAAGACCCGGTGTCCAACTGGCGCAATCAGGATTGCGATTTTTACTGGAAGTGGCGATTGTAAAATTGGGGTACTTGAAGATCATCGGGCCACGGCTCCGAGTCGGAGTTGAGGCTCGACGAGTGCTCCGAGTCATTTTAAATATTGATAATTATGAAACCCTCAACAGCGCCCTTCTGTGGTCAGTTCCGTCTCCGTTGGAACGGAACACGTCCAGAACCCAGGTAGGAAGGTACTGTGGATCTACTGGTCGCGGCAGAACATGTAATTGGAATTGACTTGGGGAGTCGAAAGTAAATTAGCTCACCAATTGCACGTGGAGTCCGGCCAAAGTCCGGCGGGCGCCTCTGTCTTTTCCCAAGTTTTCTTCAGGCGGTGGGGATTTTATAGACGGTGGCCCCAACCCGAAGCTAGATGTGCCCGTGCGCGGTCTTCTACGGTTCATCGACCTGTAAACTAACACTTTAGCTCCGGCAGTAAAGTTCTAGGGACCAGAATAAGGCCGGCAGCACGGCGTGATATCTGAAACTTGAGCGCTACCATTTTACCAGCTCACTGCGGATACCCGGCGGAAGGGAAAACCAAATGTGGGGTGGGAAAGTACGTACGTACGAGCAAGCATTAGGTCCGTCTCATGAACACCGGTTTCTTGTCTCGATGTACACGCAGTATTTCATCTTCGTCCCAGATTCCTACAGCAGAGCTCACGGCCGCAGCTCTCGGTCGAAACTTAACTCGCCGGGATGGAACCAAAAGAATGCAGAAAAGCTAAATCAATTATTATGTAAAGTCAGCACATCTAGTACACTTTCAACCTCAAATCGGACGTAACTCGGGACTCGGCGATCTAATCATTTAAGGGGCCGCCAGAGCAGCGGGTGAGCCGCTGGCGCTACGAGCAAATCGGATTCCCCATTTGGTGTTCCTACGTAAGGTTCCGGTGACTCACGCCGCTCCTGCAGCTTCGTCTCCGTTGTCCTTGCGCTCCCGATTCGTTATACTCATTGTGATCCATATTTAGTCAGTATGACTCGTTTCGTACCTACTTAAACAGTCGTAAGTAACCTTAATCAGTAACAGACTTCCCCCTTGAACAAGGAGACCTTCCACCATTCTCTTGTTCCCTTCCTCTCCGAGTCTCTCATTTTGTGTGCTCCACTCCAAAAGGACCCGAAGCCTCACATCCTAGGTGCACGATTTATAGGCCACTGGCAAGACAATACTGTACTACGAGTTAGCAACCACCAAAATGCTCTACAGTCAAGTCCTGTTGGCGATAGCCCCATTTTTCTTCTCCAAAGCTGTCAGGCCTATCGTTTCACTTGACTACGGGACTTTCCAGGGTGCCAACGACGGCAACCTCACCAAGTTCCTCGGGGTTCCCTTCGCCCGTCCTGCGTGCGCCCTCTTTTCCACCTGGTTTTTACGATCCTGATCCTCTCCAGTGCCCGCTTTGAACCCCCGCAACCCCCCACGCCCCTAGATGGGCTGCAAGACGCGACAGCATTCGGCCCAGCGTGCCCTCAGCAGGCACTCTCTCCCTTCCCATTCCAATTGATTCCCAACCACACCTTTATGTCAGAAGCATGTGAGTCCTGCTCCACTCAACCCAATCCAGACCGAACCCATTCTCCACAGGCCTGACACTCGACGTATTCAAACCCGCCAGCGCACACCCTGGCTCGAAGCTGCCTATTTTGGTGGTACGCCTGTCCATTATCCCGCCAGCTTCCCTCCTGCTAATAGGTCCAACACAGTGGCTCTTCGGCGGTATGCTATCCGTCTTGTGTCTACAGGAAGCTGATGCAGTCCTTCCAGGCGGCTTCGAAGTAGGCAGTTCAGGGGACACAGATTTTCGAGGTGCAGTCGAGCGATCGATGCTCCTCGGCGAACCCATCATCATTGTCGCCCCGAATTATTGTGTAAGCGGCACGTGCCTTGTCCTACGGTTCATTCCAGGAGTGATGCTAATGCTGTTCAGCATTCGGGTTTTTGGCCGGGAAAGAAGTTAGCGATGCTGGAATAACTAATCTCGGGTTACGAGACCGTGCGTACTATTCGGGTCGTCGTTTACATCGCCGCTGAGATTCCCGACGCGTAGAAATATTTGCCCTCGAATGGGTGCAGAAACACATTGCTGCGTTTGGTGGTGATCCAGAACGTGTGGTGCTGTGAGTCGCTGTCTGGTTTGGCATTCAAGGCTGTAGACTAAGCCGCTCGAAGAGGTGGCTTCAGTGCAGGTTCGATCTCTACCTCGCTCCTGCTTCTCTCCAACAAACGCACCTCGTCGTCTCTATTTCGGGGAGCCTTCATGGTATGAGTACGGGTTATGTTGCACCCCATCTTTTCTATAACCTGTGTGATCGACAGGTGTCCGGCTCTCCCTGGCCATCACCTACAGTGGCCGACGGACAGTCCATCTACGACGAGCTCGTCCTCGCCAACAATTGCACCAAGGCGCTTGACACGCTCAACTGCCTCCGTAATGTCCCTTTCGACGACTTCCTCGCGACCGTCAATAAAACGCCCGACTTCCTTTGGTACCGGAGCCTCGCGCTTGTGTGGCGACCGCGCGTGGACGGAGATATCATCCTCCGGAACCCAATTGAATCGGTGGTACAAAGGGAATTCACAAAGGTGCGTTCATGCACCTGATAATACCACCAATCCCCTCTAACTAGAGGATGTGAATAGGCCATTCACACGCTCTAGTTAGAGGCCTTCAGCAACCCACTGAACAGGTGATTTTCCCTATCCACCATATCCACTGCCCCCAGGATTTGGGCGAAAAATGTGATATTCTTACCACTTTTGAAGCCTTTTTAAGCTGTCTGTCAATGAATGTTAAAAAGGTCAGTAACATTGTGATCCAGGTGCCACAGCTGCCATGAGGAAACTGGACCCTATTTGGGTGCTGCACATTTGGCCACCTAAGCCACCCTGTTTATCAGTGAATATTAGCTGGGTCAGTAAAATTTGTGATCGGCAAGAGGTGGCTGCCACCACTTGGTTCGACCCAGGTCAGTAAAATTTGTGACCCCCGTATTCACCCACCGTTGCCACCACTCAGTTCGACCCAGGTCAGTAAAAATGTGACCTGGGTATTTATCCACCATTGCCACCACTCATTTCGACGCAGGTCAGTAAAATTTGTGACCGGACATGTATCCACTGTTGCCACCACTCATTTCGACGCAGGTCAGTAAAATTTGTGACCGGACATGTATCCACTGTTGCCACCACTCAGTTCAACCCAGATCAGTAAAATTTGTGACCCGGATATGTATCCACCGTTGCCACCACTCAGTTTGACCCAGGTCAATAAAAATTGTGACCCGGGTATATATCCACCCCTGCCACCGCTCAGATCGACCCAGGTCAGTAGATTTGTGACCTGGGTAATGTAGCCACCGTTGCCACTGCTCAGTTCAACCCAGATCAATAGATTTGTGACCTGGGTAATATAGCCACCTCTGCCACGGCTCAGTTCGACCCAGATCAGTAGATTTGTGACCTGGGTAATGTAGCCACCTCTGCCACCACTGAAACTGCTTGGCAAAAAATTGAGCCCCTGCAATGTCGCCACATCTAGCCACCCCTGCCACCCCTCAGTTTGACCCTGATTTCTGGGCAATCTAGCCACTGCTGCCACCACTCACCCAGTAAATTTCTGACCCCCTTAACATAGCCACCCATGCCACAACAACATCAGTCTAACTGACTTGTCCACTTTCAAAGTCCTACTGCCACCGAAGCCACCACACCTCATTTATGTACAAAACATCAAGAAATTCAAAGGTGTAAAGAACCCAGGTGGGGTAGCAATACTGTGTATGTATCAGAAAAAAAAATGGCCCTGGCGTTGATTGAGGGCAAGGACAGGATGCATTTCAAGAGTTGGTAGAGGTGGAGCTAGTCATCAGCAAAGGAGGAGTCAAAGTCAGAGGATTCATCAATGTCCTTGAGGGATTTCCAGCTGGGACCAGTGACAGCATTGTGCTGAGTGCGAGAAGTGCAGCTCATGTGGTCAGATTAACCAGTTAAATGGTGGGTTGATACCAAGGGTCTAATGCATTATTTCTTGGGAGCTGGCCCACAGCCACAAGGTTGTGCCGCCACCTTTCTACAGCACTGATGTCATCGATGGCAGGCTGCTACATCCACAAAAAAACTAATCATTGGAAAGCAATTAACCCATATTTCAAATAAAATACTTGAATTTGATGGCTGGCTTGGAATTGATGAGCCTGGCCATTGCTGTGAATTTGATGGCTGTCCGGCCATTGCCTTAAAATTGATGGCTGTCCATATTGGGGTGCTATAGCTGCCCTACGATTGGTGGCTGCCTGTATTGGGTTGCAATTGATGCCTGGTTGCTTTAAATGCTGATATTTTTTCAAAAAGTTCCGGCTCTCAGAAAGTATTTTGCATTTTGCGGGCCAACGGGGCCACCAATTGCAAAATTCTATAGATGACTCTTGTAGCTCTTGATGAGCTCTACAATTTGAGTATAGGGATCAAAGGTTTGGCTGATGAACTTCCATTTTGGGACACTAACGCTTTCTGCCCAAAAAGGAAATATTCGACATCAGCCCTTCCCTGGCTCATAGTTCAACCGTTTTGGATGGTCTAACCTTATAGGCATGTTTTTATAGGTTCTTTGAAGCCAACTAGGACACAGTAGAGCCTATTACAGTGCAATAATAGGGTGAAAATAGCGAAAATTAATGAATTGTGTCCTGGCCAGGATATCATGGGGATATACCAGTGGAAATAGCTCCTGGATGTATTACCTTGTTCCCCTAAGCTTCAAACACACCCCACAGATGATTTCTTATCTTCTGATGATGAAAAACATCGCAATTTGGCACTACAAGGAAATTGCAGTCTGGCCCTACCATGCTCTCCTCCATGATGTGAGATATCCCAAAACACAACTTTTGGCATTAGCTCATGTATGTACAGTATTAAAGTAGACAATGGACACCAAGGGCACCCTATACCTCATGATTTAAGGTGATCTTGTTTCATATTCTTATTCACCATATTCAGCATGCCACAGGGTCATAGATGATTTTCTGAAGGCTCTTACTGATTCTCCCAATGTATATGAACAATTCTGAGCCAAAATCCAGGCCATTATATGATGGTAAAACTCCAAAATGCCAAATGTTATTTTGTGCTTATTTCATGAATAGGGCACCAAGGAGACCATTTAGTGCGAAATAAACAATGGAAAAGGCAAGAGACAATGTGAATGATTTAAATTGAGCTTTTGTTCAAGTGTTTTGGTCCAGATTTGGCCAGATGGTGTTTTGAACCATGGCCAGCATATGGGCATTCAAAGCCATATCCTCGGAAACAGAACTCAGCCAAGACTTCACCAAAATACTTGAACAAAGGCCCAATTTGGGTCATTTACATTTTCTCTTGCCTTTGCCATTGTTTATTTCGCACTAAATGGTCTCCTTGGTGCCCTATTCATGAAATAAGCACAAAATAACATTTGGCATTTTGGAGTTTTACCATCATATAATGGCCTGGATTTTGGCTCAGAATTGTTCATATACATTGGGAGAATCAGTAAGAGCCTTCAGAAAATCATCTATGACCCTGTGGCATGCTGAATATGGTGAATAAGAATATGAAACAAGATCACCTTAAATCATGAGGTATAGGGTGCCCTTGGTGTCCATTGTCTACTTTAATACTGTACATACATGAGCTAATGCCAAAAGTTGTGTTTTGGGATATCTCACATCATGGAGGAGAGCATGGTAGGGCCAGACTGCAATTTCCTTGTAGTGCCAAATTGCGATGTTTTTCATCATCAGAAGATAAGAAATCATCTGTGGGGTGTGTTTGAAGCTTAGGGGAACAAGGTAATACATCCAGGAGCTATTTCCACTGGTATATCCCCATGATATCCTGGCCAGGACACAATTCATTAATTTTCGCTATTTTCACCCTATTATTGCACTGTAATAGGCTCTACTGTGTCCTAGTTGGCTTCAAAGAACCTATAAAAACATGCCTATAAGGTTAGACCATCCAAAACGGTTGAACTATGAGCCAGGGAAGGGCTGATGTCGAATATTTCCTTTTTGGGCAGAAAGCGTTAGTGTCCCAAAATGGAAGTTCATCAGCCAAACCTTTGATCCCTATACTCAAATTGTAGAGCTCATCAAGAGCTACAAGAGTCATCTATAGAATTTTGCAATTGGTGGCCCCGTTGGCCCGCAAAATGCAAAATACTTTCTGAGAGCCGGAACTTTTTGAAAAAATATCAGCATTTAAAGCAACCAGGCATCAATTGCAACCCAATACAGGCAGCCACCAATCGTAGGGCAGCTATAGCACCCCAATATGGACAGCCATCAATTTTAAGGCAATGGCCGGACAGCCATCAAATTCACAGCAATGGCCAGGCTCATCAATTCCAAGCCAGCCATCAAATTCAAGTATTTTATTTGAAATATGGGTTAATTGCTTTCCAATGATTAGTTTTTTTGTGGATGTAGCAGCCTGCCATCGATGACATCAGTGCTGTAGAAAGGTGGCGGCACAACCTTGTGGCTGTGGGCCAGCTCCCAAGAAATAATGCATTAGACCCTTGGTATCAACCCACCATTTAACTGGTTAATCTGACCACATGAGCTGCACTTCTCGCACTCAGCACAATGCTGTCACTGGTCCCAGCTGGAAATCCCTCAAGGACATTGATGAATCCTCTGACTTTGACTCCTCCTTTGCTGATGACTAGCTCCACCTCTACCAACTCTTGAAATGCATCCTGTCCTTGCCCTCAATCAACGCCAGGGCCATTTTTTTTTCTGATACATACACAGTATTGCTACCCCACCTGGGTTCTTTACACCTTTGAATTTCTTGATGTTTTGTACATAAATGAGGTGTGGTGGCTTCGGTGGCAGTAGGACTTTGAAAGTGGACAAGTCAGTTAGACTGATGTTGTTGTGGCATGGGTGGCTATGTTAAGGGGGTCAGAAATTTACTGGGTGAGTGGTGGCAGCAGTGGCTAGATTGCCCAGAAATCAGGGTCAAACTGAGGGGTGGCAGGGGTGGCTAGATGTGGCGACATTGCAGGGGCTCAATTTTTTGCCAAGCAGTTTCAGTGGTGGCAGAGGTGGCTACATTACCCAGGTCACAAATCTACTGATCTGGGTCGAACTGAGCCGTGGCAGAGGTGGCTATATTACCCAGGTCACAAATCTATTGATCTGGGTTGAACTGAGCAGTGGCAACGGTGGCTACATTACCCAGGTCACAAATCTACTGACCTGGGTCGATCTGAGCGGTGGCAGGGGTGGATATATACCCGGGTCACAATTTTTATTGACCTGGGTCAAACTGAGTGGTGGCAACGGTGGATACATATCCGGGTCACAAATTTTACTGATCTGGGTTGAACTGAGTGGTGGCAACAGTGGATACATGTCCGGTCACAAATTTTACTGACCTGCGTCGAAATGAGTGGTGGCAACAGTGGATACATGTCCGGTCACAAATTTTACTGACCTGCGTCGAAATGAGTGGTGGCAATGGTGGATAAATACCCAGGTCACATTTTTACTGACCTGGGTCGAACTGAGTGGTAGCAACGGTGGGTGAATACGGGGGTCACAAATTTTACTGACCTGGGTCGAACCAAGTGGTGGCAGCCACCTCTTGCCGATCACAAATTTTACTGACCCAGCTAATATTCACTGATAAACAGGGTGGCTTAGGTGGCCAAATGTGCAGCACCCAAATAGGGTCCAGTTTCCCCATGGCAGCTGTGGCACCTGGATCACAATGTTACTGACCTTTTTAACATTCATTGACAGACAGCTTAAAAAGGCTTCAAAAGTGGTAAGAATATCACATTTTTCGCCCAAATCCTGGGGGCAGTGGATATGGTGGATAGGGAAAATCACCTGTTCAGTGGGTCGCTGAAGGCCTCTAACTAGAGCGTTTGAATGGCCTATTCACATCCTCTAGTTAGAGGGGATTGGTGGTATTATCAGGTGCGTTCATGTGGTTGCATTGCTCCAAGGATGATGCGACATTACAGAATATACAGATTCCCATCTTGGCGGGAAACACTGACGACGAGGGAACGTGAGCATAATATATAGACTACAACTAACCCTAGGCTGATTATCCCTAAGTTTATTTGCGTTCTCCAGTCTTAACGTTACGTGCGTCGTTCGCTTCAGAAGCTATCCAGTTCCTCAACGGTTCTGCTATACAGGACGGACGCAGACTTTGTTGAATATGTTCAATCCAAGTGCGACTTTGAGTATTACCCCTGAAATATTCCCCCAACATTACCCCTTCTAGCTACTTGAGTGGTGCTACCCCAGCTCAGCTTTCCCGAGTCGCTGAGCTGTATCCACAAGATCCAGCACAGGTAATTAATTATCTTGCTGGATAATGTCATCGGACAACTCAACTCCGACACGCTGTAGGGATCGCCGTTTGGTACAGGGCCCGCCAACCAAGTAACGTATGCAATGCTCTCTCATCCATAATTTGTAACCCCCTCCAGTCTGACATTTGCCCCAAAGTCCGGAATTTAAACACATCGCGGCCTTCGAGGGTGACTTTTTTTTCAATGGTCTCCGACGGCTCTTGGTCCAACACGCCTCCGCAACTCAAAACACATGGAGCTGGTGTAAGACTCATCTTCATTTTTTATTTCTGTTGCTTATAGAGTTCCAGTGAGCAAGCACGGTAAATCGATGCCTGAGCTGGGCGCTTATCACCCCAGTGATATCCCCCTCTTCTTTCCTACCAATACCACAGTTCCGACTGACAATGTGGCCGTCGACGCTCTCGGTATGTTGATTTTTCAACTCCGACCTGTTAAAAGCACTCAGCGTCCGGCATGCTCAGTCAATTTCCTCAATACACTGGACCCGAATCGGTCTGCGGCACCAAAGAGCCATTATTCCAACCCTTTGGTCTTCTGGCCAAAGTGGCAGACCCCGTCCACAGAAGGCTCCACGTCGCTCCTGACCTTCAGCGATCCGGCCGTTGTCAACATCACAGCCGATAACTTCCGTGCTAAGCAGATAAAGTTCCTCATTGATCTGCATGTGGAAGGGGTGAGCTTTGTGGGCTTGTAATTTCACTCAACAGGTCCATATTCGCTCCGCAACACCTTCATGTTGCTGATGGCTATCTGATTTTAACGAGGGACCTCCGCACATTCTGAGTAGAGCAATTGTCCATAAAATTGAATGTTATATCACAAGCCTCAACTACAGAGATATGAATAATTACACCGCTCGAAGGATGTCTGAGTAACGATCTGCAATCTATCGGTCTCCGCCGAGGTCTGGCACCCATTTCAAAGACTAAATGCTGAGCGTTTCGGGCATGGTTGGACGTGTTTCGTATACGCCTAGTCTGTAGTTTACTGCACTATTTCGATCAATTCGACCACGATTCCGACTTTTCGTGCAGAGAAATTCAGATAAATTGAGAAAAAATTATTGTCGCAAGTCGAGCGTGACGCGCGACGGTGGAATTGAATGAAATTGTACTGTACCGCGTAGGGTGATTGTAGGTGGACCTTATTACGTAAAGTGTGGAGTTTGAATATTGCCCAACAGCGTTCACCACCTCAGGCTGCCGCAATTAGAAAAATTAAGAGGCCAAATACGTTGTATTCTCATTCTGAAAAGATCCCTCTCTTCAGATGTGGTATTTGCATTTGTCTTCCCGGTGGAAAGAACTTGCGGCTTGCTCACGTGGCAGGCACATCAAAATTCGAACTCTTGGATTTCAACGCCGTGCGCGAGACTTCGCTGAAAGAGTTCTTTATTACGGTACCAAACACAATAATCTGAGGGCGAAATAAGGCTGGACGCGTCGCAAGTCCCGCAACATCTTCCACGAAATTCAAGATTACATAATAACCTCGATCACACGTCAGCTTTTAGCCGCGCGTTGACTTGCTAGCGCTGGTGGTTGATCCGAAATCGCTCGCCCTCAAGAGCGACCTCGTCACCGAATGCTCACCAGCAACATCGCGCTCGACGTCAAGGGCGATGTCTCGCAGGTCGCTGCCTCCTCAGACGCTGCGTCTTCCTCCACAGCAGTGGATACCGTCGCCGCCGCCGCCGCTACTACGACCAAAGCAGCGTAGACCACGACCGCGAAGGCCGCAACGGCCTCGACAACTACTACAGTGCGACTCGCGTCGCAGCGACCAGCGGTGCGTTCTCGTTCGTGCTGTAGCTGTAGACTACGCGCAGTTCTAGATTTCGGACGGCGTGACGGGGAAGACGAATGTAGTGCCGTTGGTAAGTGAGCTTTTGTCTTTCTTTTGTTTTAAGAGTGGCATCAGGGCGCGATGGCTTTGCGCGCGGACTTGCTCTGTCCTAGTCATCCGTGCGATGCCTCTCCCTCGTGCTCTGCGCTCCTCTCTCTTGCCCTGCGCGATACCTCTCTCTCTCTCCTCTCTGTGCCCTCCCTTCTTTCGTTTATCGTTATCCCTCGCCACGTCATCCTCTTACTAATCACCTTCCTTATTCCCAGACTCCTGACCATCGTCGACGCGACGCCGCATGCGAACCTCGGCGCGATCCACGAGGTGGTTGAGAGCGCGGAGAAGGACGAGTTTGACCTTTAGATTGCTGCTGCGAGCGGGCGCTGCTGGTGAGTATCTGTTTGCTTCAGCTGCGTTACCTTCTCCACGTCGGATCTCTCAAGCGACCCGGACCTCACGTATCTGCTGCGCCCTGCCTCCTGCTCCACGTCCGATCGCGTCGTCTGCCTTAGCAACACATCGGCACCGCTCCTTCCTTCTTTTCCGCGTCGCTCCTTCACGCTGCTCGCGCCCTCCTCCCTGCTCCTGCCTCCATCTCCCTTCGTCCTTCCCCCGCCTGTCTCGCGTCGGGCGGTGTGTAGCATCGCATCGTCCCTCACCCTCTCGTGTCGCCCTCCCTCCACGCTGCTGCCTCCCATCCTCTCCTGCCCATCGCATTCCTATGATCCAACCCTCCGCGTCGTGTCGCACTCCTCCAAGTCTTGTCCTCTTCCTCGCTATCCGATCGCGTCCCTCCCTTGCACGGCGAGTCGCATTCCTACTCCAAGTCCCGTATCCCCCCACATAACTACTGTCCCCGCCTCCTCGTTCCTCGCCGCTGCCTTATTTCCTCCTGCACGCCGCTGCCTCCTATCATCCTCCACACAGCTGTCTCCTCTTCCTCTCCACGTCGCGTCGTCTGCCCTCTTCCGCGTCCCCGCTTGTTTACTTTTACTAATGCGCTTAACCAATGCCCCCCAAGCCAACAAGATCAGGAACAGGGTGTTCAAGCTCACGGGCGCGGTGCAGCGGAACAAGATTAGGATCGCGCACGGCCGCCGCCGCCGCCGTGGCCACGGATACGTCGAGTCTCGGCGACCGAACAGTGAATCTAGTGCTTTTTATTCAGCGGTGTCCTTTTCCCGCTGCTTTTTCCCTCCCCCTTGTACTCGACGCTGGACTCGCGGCTCCTCTACGCGCGCGCCGCTCTCACCGCCGTGACTTTTCCGTTCGCCACCTTCATACCGTACCTGCGCCCCTCATTGACTCATCCGCGGCGCGCGCGCCTACTCCCCTCTCTTTTTTAATACAACAGTACAAGTGATTCGAGTTATACGCAGATCGCGCTTCCTGTTAAGCAATGTATTTTGTGTTTTGAAAAAATCAGTCCGATGCCGTTCTTTGCGTGGGATGCGACGATGGCAATGCCAAATATGACATGTGCATGGTACTAGGTAATACGAAAACGAAAGTGTTGGAATCAAGAGAGCAATCCAATATTAGCAGTGAACCCGTTGCAAACGCGCGGGGAATTCAAGAAGTAACTACGATTTAAATACAACAAGAGTAGTAGTTAATTAATACGAATGAAGACAAATTAAAGGTACGGTTATATCAACAAGGGCAAGGAATGAACGGCAAGGACCTGGTAACAAATTGCGCCACGGGAGCAGTGCGCATACATGCAACTCGTATTCCAACAGAAAGAAGGTTTCCAGTGGCGGACTGAATCGATTGTGGGTGTTTTTATGAAGCGTAACATCACTCCATTTTTTGCTTCAAGTGTTGTTACTTATTGCTTGCCTGGAATCTAGAATCTGCCAATAGGTCGCTTGGAGACTTCTATCAGACTTTCATTACATACATCCGAAACAATCAACACGCTCGTGGCGTTTTTGCAGTGCTCGCACTCGCACGAGTCGCAATGTTGCGCAGGCTATCTGCACAACCTGCTTCTGCGAGGGCTCCCCTTTTAAGGCGGAAACCATACATTGCGCTCATGCAAGACCGTGCTCTCTTCCCTCCGCCTCACTCATTATAGTCAAATGCTTCCGGGCGCTACTACTAATGGCGCTACACGTAATGCTCCTCGTCGCCGTTCCTGATTTCTTGGATCTAGTGCGGCAATACTTTCCATGCCGCATCTTCAATTAATCATGGGGTCATGATGTGTTCAACGGCAGCGGACCGAGGTACGCGAGATGTGACATTCAGAGGTGAAGCCCCAGGTGCACTAGCATTTGAAATGCACCAGGGATCCTCCCAGACCTCCCAAGCACATTTGGGTTGCGTATTCTGCACGAAACGAATAGATTGTCATCTGCCGGGCTCTTTCACATGATCCATGGTGAGGAAAAATACTTTTCCTGGTCCCAGTGAAGGAGATTCCTGGCGCAGCCTCAACCAGGGTGATCAAGTATCTCTGAGGCGCAAATTTTTGCATGGCTTATATTGAATTTTAACAGTACATACGATGAAATCCGTAGTAGATATATAGATTCCCCACCCAACCCCTATACGGCCATCAACGGCTTCTCTCTGACGGACGGACAGCAATTTTGCCGGTCCCGTACCCGTCCCGCATATTTCCTGGGCCAAGGGCTCGACGGGACGGGGCGGCTTTTGACGGTTCCCATCGCACCAGTAAAGGCGGTGACGGTGGGCAGTCCTCGGAACTAAACCTCAGCGCGACTGGCAAATTTAGCCTAATTGTCCTTAATGAACAGTTTCAATAGGGGGTTTTTTGGCCACGCCCCAAAAACCCACTAATATATAGCGGGAAAACTCTAGATCTTAATCATCATGTGCGCGGACTTAAAAATACTTAGGCTTCTATTTGATGAAGCGCCACTATCATGTTTGGTTGCTTAGAAACCCATGATAAGTAAAGAGTGTATTCCACGGCAATTATTCCATATTTGTACCGTCTGCATCCACAGCTTTATTCCAAGTGAATACTCAAGAATACTAATTTACGGTATAAATCTGAGCTGCCAAGTGTCAATGGCTGCTTGGTTTTATCCACCATCCCTACGACTACTCTTGGTCCCCTTACTTGTAAACTTACACAAAGACTAACATCTACCATGTCACAAATGCTTCCCAACCATGGTCCAGACATGGGTGTGAGGGTGTTATCTCTGGGTAAGGCCAGCCTTCTTCGTAAAGCTGCACTCGTTCACTCGGCATGCCATTTCTCAGACGGTGGTGGAGCTGGAGCACTCTCTGAGCTACTGATCCTCGAAAGAATGATGTATCGAACAAAAATTGAAGGCCATCTTGACACCATTCCCTCTCCATGTGAATGCTTTGAGCTGATTGGTGGAAATGGGACTGGAGGGTCAGCAATTTCTACTGAATAGTGCTATAAATCCTGAAGAATCATTCCCATTTTCCAGCATCATTGCATTGATGTTGGGTCGTCTGCGGATGTCAACAGCTGCTGCCATTTCAGCTTATCAGACACTCTGCCCTCAACCCAAAATGGGATCCACTGAACAGTTCCAGACTAGCAAATTTGAGGAGGCTCTCAAGAAGATATTCAAGCAGGAAAAAATGAATGATCTCAATGCCGATGCTTGCAAAATGTATGTTGCCAGTCTGCATAGAAAATGAATGGGCTGCTCACATGCACAGTTTTGTGTGCACTATGAATGCTGGGATCCCCCATCTGTTTCGATCATACAACACCCTGGAAGAACCGGCAAGCAACTGCATGATATGGCAGGCAGCACGGGCTACCTCTGCTACACCTGGGCTGTTCAAACCAATGGAGATTGTACTTGCAGGGCTGAAGCAGCAGTATATTGATGGGTGTGTTGGGAACAATAACCCAACTTCTTTGGTTGTTGAGGAAGCAAAACAGCTATACCCAACCCACCCTATAGTGCTGGTGGCAAGCCTTGGGACCGGACATCCCGAAACAATTCAAATTCCAAGATCCCAAAGTTTGAACACCATTGCACAGGTCATGAAAAATATTGCAACTGACTGTGAAAAGACACATGAAGACAATGTCCGCAGATTTCAGAGCACAGCCAACACCTACTTTCGCTTTAATGTTCAGCAGGGTATGCAGGTCTTGGAGCCCAAAGACTGGAACAAATTAACAGAGGTGTCAGCTCACATTGACTCCTATCTACGAACGGGTGATGCAAAATTTAAGCTAACAGAAGTTGTCAAGATAGTCCTAAGTAGGTCAAAATTATCTCACAGAGGCTCACTATGAATTAATGATATTATTAGATCCTGCCATACCAGTCTTCCCCACATTTAATCCAGAAACTGTGTCAGTGCTGAAACATGTCAACAATTGTTCTCCACCATCAAGAATATTCCAGGGCAGACAGACAATTCTTCACCAAATGCACACATTTTTCACACAGACAGTGGGCAAGCAAATTATATTTGTGTTGCATGGATTAGGTGGTGCTGGGAAGACACAGATTGCACTCAAGTTCATACAAGAATCACCCTCTCAGTGAGTTTTCTCATCTTGAAGTTGCAAGTGAACTCATTTTTTTCTCAGCTTCACCGACATCTTCTTCATTGACAGCAGCTCTGTTGACACAATTGATGCGGGCCTGAAAAATGTAGCCAAGACAAAGGCTGTTGGAGAGTCTTCACAGGATGCCCTTCAATGGCTCCAAAGCAAGCAGGATGAATGGTTATTATTCTTTGACAATGCTGATGACCCAAAACTCAATCTGAACAACTACTTTCCTCAATGTGGTCATGGCAACATCCTCATCACATCTCGAAACCCTGGACTTTGTGTTTATGCTGGCTCACATTCTGCTGTGTCTGACATGGAAGACATGGATGCTGTGGATCTATTACTGAGAAGTGCTGTGCAAGAGACTACAGATTGTAACAGAACAACTGCTAGTCAGATTGTGAAGGTGAGCCAGGGTGTTCACAAGTCACTGATCTTTTCATTAATATGTTTTCCAGGTACTCCATTACCTTCCCCTTGCAATCATTCAATCTGGTGCATTTATTTCAAAGTCAGGAGATCTTGACAGCTATCTGGCACTCTACAAGCAGAATTGAGCCCGACTGTTGAGTCAAAAACCTGCCCAGTCACATGATAATTATGCCTGGACAGTTTATACCACATGGCAGATCAGTTTCAATCAGCTCAGTCAACCTGCAGCAACCTTCCTGCAACTCTGCTCATTGCTCCACCATCAAGGGATATCTGAGCAAATATTTAAGAATGCTGCAACTTACAGGTTTGGACCCTCTAGTCCATCTAAAGAAGAGCTACATATGCCTCTTGAATACTTGTCACAGTTCCTAGGAGCTGATGGGATGTGGGATTCCTTTGGCTTCCTGGACATGACAAATGAAGTTAGAGCCTATTCCTTGATAAATTTTCACCCACAACAAAAGATCTTTTCCATGCATCCTCTTGTGCACGACTGGACTCGGAGAACTCTGTCCAACAAAGAATCATACCATCATTGCATGGTTGCAATAGTAGGAATGTCAGTGGCAGGACTATTACCAGTGGCAGGACTATTACATGGAGATCTGCAACTGGCTAGCCTATGGATGCTGCCTCACATTGATTTTCTACTGCAAGAGCACTCAAATGTAATCCCAGATTTCAGACATGAATACGGAAAAATATATGTGTGGGGAGAGAAGCTGAAAAAAGCAGAGCAGCTTCACGTGGCAGTGGTTCAGAAACGGAGGGATCTTCTGGGTGAGGACCATCTGGATACTCTTGAAGCCATGTATTGGCTGGCATGGATATACAGAGACCTAGGGAAATTTAAGGAGGCAGAGCAACTTGAGGTTGTAATACTGAAGCAGCGAAGAAATATTCTAGGTGACAACCATCCAGACACCCTGGATGTTATGGGAAATTTGGCCCTGACATATTATAGAGGGGGGAAGTTGAAGGAGGCAGAGCAGCTTGGGGTTTCAGTACTTGAGAAGCAGAGGAATGTTTTGGGTGACAACCACCCAGAAACCCTGCGGACTATGGGGAATTTGTCACTCACATACCAAAGCCTGGGAAGATTGAAGGAGGCAGAGGAGCTTCAGGTTGTGGTACTTGAGAAGCTGAGGAATGTTTTAGGGAACCACAATCCAAACACCTTGATGACTATGGGGAATTTGGCAACCACATACAAGGACCTGGGAAAATTGAAGGAGGCAGAGGATCTTGAGGTTGTAGTACTTGAGAAGGAGAGGAATATTTTGGGTGACAACCATCCAAGCACCCTGGTTACTATGGGAAATCTGGCAGTCACATCCCGAAAGTTGGGAAAATTGAAGGAGGCAGAGGAGCTTGGCATTGCAGCACTTGAGAGGCGGAGGAATGTTTTGGGTGATAACCATCTACACACGCTGCGTACCATGGGCCATCTTGCAGCCACATATAACAAGCTGGAAAGATGGCAGGAGGCTGAGGAGCTTGGGGTGGTAGCACTCAAGAAGCAGATGGATCTGCTGGGTGACAAGCATAAATGGACTTTGGAGACAATGCAAAATCTGGCAGTGACATATGAACAATTGGGGAAATCAAAAGTGGCAGAGGATCTGAATTTAATTCTCAGGGGGAGTCAAGCTTAGGCTATGTTATTCTACTTTATGTTGTTGCTTTTTTTTCTTACCATTTGATCAATACCAATAATTGTCTGAACAGTGCTGGAAAATAGGTTACTGTATGTGCAGCAGAGACTGACAGTTATGCAGAGATTTAATCAGGACACAGCACATTTATTTGATCTCAACAGGCCTCAAAATAACCAGTGTTAAATTACATATGTGTTACAGAGTCAGCCCAAGCTCAAAACATGAACATGATTGTATTTGTTCTTACCACCTCAATAATAGGAGAACCCACCACTCGTGCGTTTGGCCAACACCTACATCAGAGTTTCTGAATTGTGGTCAAACTCGAACTGTGTGGCTCCAACTGTTGTGATACTATACTGCACAAATTTGATTTTGAGTGAAGGTATCTTTTTTCTTTGATTCACTATGTAAGGGCAACCCTAATGAAAGGTAAGTCTCAACAGTTCACAGATTTTGCACCTGCATGGTTACTAGTGCAGTGCACTTTCAATTATCATGTCAGTTGAAATACAATAAGAATAAGGCAAGGCCAGGATATTTCTCTTTGTTGTTGCTGTACGGAGTTGGGCAGGCTGGTCATATCCTGGTGAAGAAAGTTCACCATATCAAGAAACCTGTGGAGGCCAGTGTGTATGATTCCCTGCTGCGAGACAGGTCACCGGAACCTGAGCTGCCAAACCTTTGCAGGTCACTTTCAAATATTAAATGACCACTGACATTCTACAAGTGGTATGAACTCTAGTTTGAGTGAGAATAATCAAACTGCTTCTAAATTGTGTTCATCCTGGAGTTTATGCTGTCGATGACAACCAATTGGTATATCATTACTGTCTGCATCATTGACTGATGTGTGCTGTTGGTTGTTGCCATCATTGAATATGGGGTGGTTGAAGGTCGTATCCAGGCCTGTGAGAAATAGCAGCAAGTCTCTGCTTGATCCTTCCACCTGGCGACGACTCTATCATCCCATCGCTGTTGAACACAATGGTGGAAGTGGTGGAGATTCTGTAGATGGCAGATAGGCTGGATTGATGACCATCACACGAGTATGAGCAGAAAATGATCATCAAGTGAATATAATTAACGCACCATGTAGGACCCCGCATCATCGTTGGATGGCCAGCAAAAATAGAAGTAAATCGTGTGCAAGCCCGAATAATGAAATAGCAATCACTGATGTGTGCAATATGCAGAGTCAACACAGCTTGTAATTGGAGATCGGGACTGGATAACCATGGGCCGATGAGTTCTCAAGTAAGTGACGACGAGATTAGCTGATGCTGAGATCTGAGAGGAGAGACTGAACAAGTACAGTAGGGTTTTCGGAAACTTCGTGGCATTCAATAATATTCCAGCTTTTACTCCTGTTGAAACTCAGTGGGGCAAGAAACCTTTATTACCATTGTGATTCTGATTCTGTACTGTTGGCTGAAATGACAGAATTACAAGCCCTCGAGTCAACCTGTCTACTAACTTGAAGTGGTCCTGAACTCCTAGTCTCAGTGGCCATGAGCTTCAACTGCCAAGGTGCAAGGTCCGATCAGAGAGATGGAGTGAATATTTGTGGCGAGTCCAGGCCGTCTGTGTGTGAAATTGAATAAATGGAGGAAAGCAAAGTTCCGGCAAATCCGATCAATGATCGGCCCGAAGCGTCCATCTTGTCGTCATTGCAGCGATGACAAAATGACGATGCCCAATTCTTATCAGTTGGACTCCAGTGCCCCAGCGTTTGCCAACCTCCAACGAAAGAATGGTTTCACCCTGCCTGTCCGCGTTGCAAAGGTGCATCTTTTGCTTTCTGTGTTTCTTCTGTTGCTACAGGAATGCTGACACCGAGGCCAACACTGTCTTCATTAGTGTGTGTCCTCATCGCGTGTGTCACGAGATCCTCATGATGATTTCCACAGAGCTGACCACTGGTGACGCGACGTCGATCGGGACCTGGGCACAATGTGCGAGGCGGTGGAGTGTGGCAGAGACAGTGGCTTTGACCTGCCGCTGCTACGACCAGGCTGCCGGTGCGTTTTCTTTGCTTTTTGTCTCCACCCCCTAACGGCGCTGTGCCACGACGTGTTGATGCTGCTCCGGCGTGGATCGCATCGCATCGGACGTTGCAGTGCCCACCTCGGCGTTGTTTCCCTTCCCCTGCCCGTATCCCGTCTCGCCCCATCTTCCAACTGCGCCACACTGCATCACATCCCTCATCCCCGTCCGGTATGGCTTCGTTCCTCCTCTGCTGCCCGTATTCCATCTCATCCCATGCTCCCTGTCCCATCGCGTTGTCTCCCTCCACACGTCCCTACCCACTCTGGGTCGCATCGCCGGATACGACCTCACATCTTCCTTGTCCTACTCCTCACATCTCCTCGTCCCACTCGCCGTCCCCCTCCCTCTCCAAGTCGTACTTCCTTCTCATCCAATCCTCCCTCCCTCTTGTGTGTACGTATCCCGCTGTCCTCCCTATATCCGTCCCGTCCCCCTTCTCCCCTGCCTGCCGTGATCTTCAGCGCATTTGTTCACCCCATCACCTCCATGTCGTGGCGCGTGCACATATCGTCTCACGTCTTCCCTGCTTTGTACTTACCTCCTTTCCCTCTCCATTCCCCCTCTCACCCCATCCTCCCTGTCAGATTGTGTTGTGCCTCCGTCGAGCTCATGCCCACACCCTCTCGCAGCCACTGCCCTGCAAGTCAGCAAGATCACGTACAACGTGCTCAGGCTCCAAGATGCAGCAGACCCACATCACGATCGCCCCAGCCGCTGCCACGGGCTTTGATACCTCGAGTCTCGAATCAGTTTTGGCGACTGAGCAGTGAGTGATTTCCTTCTCCCATCCGTTCTCTTCCCTCTCTGTACTTCCCGAAGTGGGACAACCCCGCGCCGCACCACTCGTCCCATACACGGCACACTCCGGCTCAGGCTCCCTGTCGCGCACGTGTGCTCGGGCTCCGTGTCACGCCAACACTCCTCATGGTCCGCACGCATGCAGGGCTCGCACTCGCACACCAGAGCAGGAGCCACAGCTCGCACGCGCATTTTCCTTAACTCGTCACCTCTTCCACCCTCCCTCCTGCTCCCCTTGTTGATTCCTCTGCACCCCATCCCACCGCGCGCCAGTCACAACTTCTGCTCCGTCTTTCTATCCCAACTGCATACACCCTGTTGACGTCCTTTCCTTTCTCCTTCATCCCATCTGTAATCCCCCTTTTCACCGCTCCGGACCCTGTTCCGACAATCCTTCGCGAGCAATGGCGATGTGTAGTCCCATCACTCGTCTTTTTATTAATGCTATAGTCAAGTAGTGGTTTATTTTTTGAAAATTTTAGTTTTCTGCCGTCCTTTGCCTGGTGGGTATGAATCTCTCGTACAGAATTTTGACGTGAAATCGGAGAGTCGTGACGACGACGGCCCGAATTTGAGGTGCCCATACGTCGCTCCGTTTTGTCCTCAACTTCAAAACCTAGGCTTCTCCTCACCGGCCTCACCCTCAGAATGTTTTCATTTAAATGCAATGCTTCTCATATGCACGCCCTCAACGGTACAACTTTGTTCAGAGCTGAAGCCCCCTACTATGGCTTCTGATTCTCCCGCTGAATTCTGATCCCGCCCTCCTGCAGAAATCGTTTCTCTCTGAGTGGAATTGGCCTGGTTACCTGGTTACCTGTTTGCCTGAGCCTCGGACGCAAATCCGCTCATTCTCGGCTTGTTTTTCGTCTCCCCTGCGTCACTCAATTACAAATGGAAACGCTCCGGGTGCTCGCTATTTCAATCCTCTTTGTCTGCGGTCTCGATGATTTTCGTCTTCTCATTCCAGGTGATTTTCATGCATTCTCAATTCCTTTGTTAGGCTTTCTAATCAGATCCTCCTGCACTCTCCCTGATACGTGTTCCTCAAGTCCACGCACTGCTGCAGAGCTGGCGCAGCCTCGAGGTCGGTTTTTCTCCACTCGAGACATACATCGGCTACAGCGCAGCATCCGAGCCAGAGAACGCCAGCACTCAGCGCAGCAGTCGTTGAGAAGTGAAGTCAAGTGAATACTGTGTGGGACCCAGCTCTACAGTACCGCCAGTGTGTTGTATAATTCTTGACCGCATACCACAAAATAGAGCATGCCTGCCTTCGAGCTTGGATAATAGAATAATAATCACCCATCGGTACAATCACCAGAACAGTGTAGTTTTTGAAGCTATGGTGTTGCGGAAGCCGGAATCGAGATCACCATATTTTCCGGTGATAACAACATTAGCTGACGTTGAAAAGGGCAGACCTATTCTATTAATCACAGTGGGGGATTTTGGTCAGCCTTCTTGTATTCATTTCATTCCTGGAGGAGCTTTTAGTTGTGTAGAGAACTGTTGAAAGAAACCTCTCTTACCATTGCGATGACTCCAGTGAGATAATCATCGGTCCTTTCCAGTGCCGTTGATCAGAACAGCACGGGTCATTATTTTTTTGAATGAGAGAATTCCAGGCCCTGGTGGAAGTAGACGGCAAATAGATTCAACATTCAGCGTTTGAGTCACCTTGAAGCTTGGAGCATCAGTGATTGCTACAATTTACTTGTTGGCTTGTGGCACTTTTTGACTTGTCATGAAAAAATAAAACTGCAGAAATGGTGGTCAGATACCAATGCGCACACTCACAGATAATTTTTTTTTGGCAAACTTGTCGAAAATTGACATAGCTGGTCGGCTTGTTTGGCTTTTACAAGCTTGTACAAGCACCAACAAGTGATCTGCATAAAACCCGATGAGTGGTCCAACTCGTCGCTTCCAGTTGTGGGAACCCAGGACTTGGACGCCGACAACTTCAATAGCCAGCTGGCAACAGACGAGATGAATAGACATGCTTCAGACTGAAAAAAAATCCAGTCCGCGAGGCACAACGTGGGTACAACTTGAGTGGGCGTAGGAAAGATTGGAGGCCAGCTCCGACAAATCCGATCAATGATCGGCCCGAATATAGCCGACCTCTCTCACCACGATGTGGCCAACCTTTACCAGATAGACGAGCTCTGCTCATCCCCGCGCTGGCTGCCTTTGCCGCCCCTTCCCACCGAAGCGCACCGCTTTTGTGTTTGCGCTGCAGTGCGTGCATTCCTTTTTCTCACTTTTTAAAAAAAACATTGTCGACTGATTTCTGCAAACCAGCTAAGCCTACGAGCAGTACCAGATCCCCGATGGGTGGCTGGGAGCGCCGAGGCAGAGGCCAGCACTGTCTTCGTCGGTGCGCCTCCCCGTCGCGTGCATTTCCCCGCACTCATCATGATCATTCCCAGACCGGACATGACCGCCGTCCACACGACGTCCCTCGCCATCATCAGCACGATGTGCGAGGCCGCGGAGAGCACCGAAATCGACCTCTTCAGCCCCCAAATTGCCGCTGCATCCGAGGCTACAGGTGGCCCTCCCTTCCCTTCGTGTCGCGGTCCTCAAGCTCATCGGAGAAGGTGCGTTTTGTCCTGTGGTTCTTATAAGCCATGCCTTCCCATGCTCTCTGGTCGTCCGCGTCCACATTAACCGCCTCTTCTGGCCCATAATGGGTGCATGCGCCCATCCTATCCCCCTCGTCCCAGCCTCATCTTTTCTGCCCGCCTTCCTCCTGTCCCTCTTTCCTCTCCTCCTCCGCCCCCGCACTGCAACTAACCCCGCTCCCCGTGCAGATCTCCAGCAACCACCGCTGTCACCTCCACCGCCTCCCTCGTCCGACCCCGCCACTGAGCAGGCCAATTGCAGGTCGTCGCAGCTCCTCCGGTCCGTTTCTCTTCCTCTTCTCCTTATTGCTGCTTACGCCCCTCCAGGTTCCACCGCCGCCGCCACTGCTACGAAGTCGGCGAAGGCCACAAAGACCGCCGCCGCCGTGAGCGCCACTGCAGTGGTTCCCGCAGCAACGACCACGGAGAGAGGTTATGCCTAATTCCAGACCTGGGAGGGAATGCGGAGGCGGATGCGGTGTTTTTTGGCACGTGCGCATTTCTTTTTCTTTTACGTGTCGCTCGCAGTGTGTCTTCCATAATCTTCTCCCCCATCGGAGGGTATTCCCCAGGACTCTCTGCGCGCTCGCTCCTCCTGCGCACGATGCCTCTCCCTCCTCCACGCCTCTCCCCCTTCTTCTTCCTCCTCTCTGTGATGCCTCCCCTCCTTACGCAGCGCGAAGCCTATCTCTCGTCCGCGCCACTTACTCCCTAGTCCTCTGTGTGCTCCCTCCCTGCTCCTCCACGGGCTCCCCTCTGCGCGATGCCTCTCCCTTCTCCTTATTGCATGCTCATGTACTGACTTCTATTCTCACTTTTAATAGACCCCTTCCCAGCGGACCTGACCACCGTCGACACGACGCCGATCGCGAACCTCAGCACAATGTAGGAGACGGTGGAGAGTTGTAACACCCCGTATTACTACGCTTACAAAACTACATAGTCACCCCTATATAGGCCGACTATTACTACTTTAGGAACTGCATATATCACGTGCCTTTTGTATTACCTATAAAAAGATGTGCGTCTAAGCGGGCGAGTCTCTAACTGACACTCACCCACTTTGACGTACCTGGATTCTTTAATAGATCTTGGGTTAACTCATTTGGGTGAATTGCTTAAGTTAAATCAATCTACCCTATTACAAGAGTGTGGGGACGGGCGACGCATCCCTCTTCCTGCTCCATCCTCCGTTTCCACGTCTGCTCCACGTCGCGCCGACGCGTATCCTCCTCGCGTTTTCGTGCCCTCCTCCTCTATGTCATCCCCATCACCGCCTTCATGGCACATCCCTCCTCTTCAATACCTCAGAAGCAAACAGGATGAATGGCTGCTATTCTTTGACAATGCTGATGACCCAAAAATCAATCTGAATGAATATTTCCCCCAATGTGACCATGGCAACATCATCATCACATCTCGGAATCCTGGACTAGTTGTCTATGCCAGCTCACACTCTGTTGTCTCAGACATGGAAGAAATAGATGCTGTGGATCTATTGCTGAGAAGTGCAGGCAAAGAGGCCACAGATGATACCAAAACAGCTGCTGTTCATATTGTGAAGGTGAGCCACAGCAAGTTATATATCCTTCTCATTCATATTTTTTTTCTAGGTGCTGCATTATCTTCCCCTTGCAATCATTCAAGCTGGTGCATTCATCTCAAAATCAGGAGACATTGACAGCTATCTGGCACTCTATGAACAGAATCGAGCTCAACTGCTGAGTCAAAAGCCAGCTCAATCACATGATAATTATGCCTGGACAATTTACACCACATGGCAGATTAGCTTTGACCAGCTCAGTCAACCTGCAGCAACATTCTTGCAGCTCTGCTCATTGCTCCATCATCAAGGGATCTCTGAGCAAATATTTAAGAATGCTGCAACTTACAAATTTGGACCCACTAGTCCATCCAAAGAAGAGCTACACATGCCACTTGAATTCTTGACACAGTTTTTAGGACCTGATGGGGTGTGGGATTCCCTTTGCTTTATGGACATGACGAATGAAGTCAGAGCCTATTCCTAGATCAATTTTCACCCAAAACAAAAGATGTTTTCAATGCATCCTCTTGTGCATGACTGGACTCGCAGCACACTGTCCAAAAAAGAATCATATCAACATTGCATGGTTGTAATTGTAGGAATGGCAGTGGCAGGGATATCAGAAAGGGAACTCCAACTAGCTAGCCTATGGATCCAGCCTCACATTGATTTCCTATTGCAAGACAACTCAAATGTAATCCCAGACTTCAGACATGAGTTTGGGAAAATCTATGTGTGGGGAGAGAAGTTAAAAAAAGTGGAGAACATTCAAGCAGCGGTGGTTCAGAAACGAAGGGATCTTCTGGGTGATGACCATCAGGACACTCTTGAAGCCATTTTTTGGCTGGCTTGGATATACAGGGGCCTGGGAAAATTCAGGGAGGCAGAGCAACTTGAAGTGGTGGTGCTGCAGCAGCAAAGGAATATGCTAGGTGACAATCATCCAGACACCCTGGATGTTATGGGAAATTTGGCCCTGACATATTATAGAGGGGGGAAGTTGAAGGAGGCAGAGCAGCTTGGGGTTTTGGTACTTGAGAAGCAGAGGAATGTTTTGTGACAACCATCCAGAAACCCTGTGGACTATGGGGAATTTGTCAATCACATACCAAAGCCTGGGAAGATTGAAGGAGGCAGAGGAGCTTCAGGTTGTGGTACTTGAGAGGCGGAGGAATCTTTTGGGCGACAATCATCCAGACACCCTGCAAGCTATGGAGAATTTGGCAGTTACATACAAGAAGCTGGGAAAATTGAAGGAGGCAAAAGAGCTTGGGATTGTAGCACTTGAGAAGGGAGGAATGTCTTGGGTGACAACCATCCAGACACTCTGCAGGCTATGGGGAATTTGGCATTGACATACAAAGCCCTGGGAAAATTGAAGGAGGCAGAGGATCTTGAGGTTGTAGTACCTGAGAAGCGGAGGAATATTTTGGATGACAATCATCCGTCTACCTTGCTGGCTATGGGGAATTTGGCAGTAACGTACCGAGAACTGGGGAAATTGAAGGAGGCAAAGGGGCTTGAGGTTGTGGTTCTTGAGAAGAGGAGAAATCTGTTGGGTGACAACCATCCAAGTGACAACCATCCAAGTACCCTGCGGACCATGGGCAATCTAGCAGTCACATATAGCAAGTTGGAAAGATGGCAGGAGGCTGAGGAGCTTGGGGTTGCAGCACTCAAGAAGCAGATGGATCTGCTGGGTGACAAGCATAAATGGACTTTGGAGACCATGCAAAATCTGGCAGTGACATATGAACAATTGGGGAAATCAAAAGAGGCAGACGATCTGAATGTAATTCTCAGGGGGAGTCAAGCTTAGGCTATGCCATCCCACTTTATGTTGTTTCTCTTTTTTTCACAATTTGACACCGAGTGCTCAATACCAGTAATTGTCTGAATAGTGTTGGAAAATAAGTTACCATATGTGCACCAGAGACTGAGAGTTATGCAAAGATTTGATCAGGACATAGCACATTTATTTGATGTCGACAGGCCTCAAAATAACCAGCATTATATGTTACAGAGTCAGACATTTTATTTTTTCTTACCACCCCAATAATTGGAGAACCTGCCGCTTGAGCATTTGGCTAACACCTACATCAGAGTTTCTCAATCGTGGTCAAACTCGAACTGTGCGGCTCCAACCATTGTGATATTAGGATAGTGCACAAATTTGAGTTTGAGTGAGGGTATATTTTTTTCTCTGACTTATTATGTAAGGGCAACCTGAGGGAAAGGTAGGTCTGAACAGGTCACAGGTTTTGTACCTGCACAGTCACCAGTGTAGTGTAATTGGCTTGTCAGTTGAATGAAATACAATAAGGCAAGGGCAACAGCTTGGGATATTTTTTTGTTGTTGTTGCTGTATGGAGTCAGGCAGGCTGGTCGTGTCCTGGTGAAGAAAATTTGTCATCTGGAAAAACCCATGCAGACAATTGTGTGTGATTCCCTGCTGCGAGACAGACCATACCTATGGTATATTGGATTTCAAGCTGCCAAACCTTAGCAGGTCACACTCCAATATTAAATGGCCACCGTCATTCTACAAGTGGTGTGAGCTCTAGTTTGAATAAACACTACAAACTCCTTCTAAATTGAGTTCATCCTCCGAGACTGAAGTTTAGCCATTGATGACAGCGAAATTGGGTACAGTATATCATTACTGTCTGTATCATTGACTGATGTGCACTGTTGGTTGTCGCCATTATTCAATGTGGGGTGGTTGAAGGATATATCCAGGCCTGAATTTCTTGAGAAATAGCAGCAAGTCTCCACTTGATCCTTCCACCTAGTGACGACACAATGGTGGGAGTGGAGGACATTCCATAGACAGCACATAGATTGGATTCAAGACCATTACACAAGTATGAGAAGGGAATGATCATGAAGTGAATGTAATCAACACCATGTAGGACCCTGCATAATCATTGGATGGCCAGCAAAAACAGAATTGAATCGCGTGCAAGCCCAAATGATGAAATAGCAATCACTTATGTGTGCAATATACCGAGTCAACAGCTTGCAATGGCTGGATCACCATGGGCCGATGATTTCTTGAGTCAGAGTCATTCCTGGAACCACAGCTTTTAGTCCTGTTGAGAACTGGTGGGACAAAAAGAAAATTATTACTACTGTGGTTCTGACTCTGTACTGTTGGCTGAAAGAGCGCAGGTTATTGATTTGTCAAATGACATAATTACAAGCCCTCGAGTCGAGCCGTCTGAAGTTTGAACTCCTAGTCTCGGCGGTCATGAACTTCAACTGCCAACGTGCGAGGTCTGATAGGATAGACCGTGACGGAGTGATATTCATTGTGAGTTCAATCCGTGCGCGTGAGGCATAATTTGAAAGGACCAGAATGGACTAGTCTGTAGTTAACCCCGTGCTGCGTCATTGGTACCCCCGGTTATTATGTAAAGTGCGGAGTTTGAATTTTCACCCGAGGCGTTCGACGCTTCGTGGTCTTTCAACTGAAAATTCTAGGAAGCCAAATCGATCCTAAACATATTCTGAGGAGATCTGTCTCTTCCAATTCTATCTCCCTGTCCAGATTCCAAGTGAAATAAAATGCTGCAGTGATCATGTGATTGGCCATCAAAATTCGGCCTCCTTGTTTTGAGGTTGGGGCGAGGTTGGGGCGCGAGATTTGGCGGAAGGAGTTGTTCATCATAGTAGAAAAAATGATAATATGGTGCAAAATTTGGCAAGAACACGTTGTAAAGGCGTGAACGACACTCGCGAAATTTGAGATTACATAATAACCTCGGGTACCAATGACAGTGATCGACTAATCGACAGACAACGAGGTACGAGTGAGAGTGTCTGTTTATAAGAGACTAAGAATGGACGGAGGAAAACTCACGCGAAGTTCCGGCAAATCCGATCAATGATCGGTCCGAACATTGCCGAGGCCCGTCGACCTGTCTTGCTCTCACTGTCACTGCAGCGACTTAATTTTTTGCCAGATGGACTCAAGTACCCTGGCTGTCGCCACGACTCGCCCGGCCTGTCCAGCTCCATTTACCGTCCTGATACCGTCGCAGCATGCCGCATTTGCGTTGTAGAGGTGCGTCGTTTGCTTTCCGTATTTCTTCTGTTGCTACAGGGAACGCTGAGGACGAGGCCAACACTGTCTTCGTTAGTGCGTGTCCCCGTCGCGTGTGCATTTTTCGCGAGATCCTCATGATGATGGCCTGCAGACCGTCGACGCGACCTCGGTCGGGACTTGGCCACGATGCGCGAGGTGGCGGAGAACGCGGAGACGGACGACTTTGACCCGCAGATCGCTGCGGCGAGCGGGCTGCCGGTGCGTTTTTCTTCGCTTTTGTTTTCTCCACCCCCAACGGCGCTGTGGCTCGACACGTCGACGCTGCTCCGGCGCAGATCGCGTCGCATCGGACGTCGCAGTGCCCACCTTGGTGTCGTGCCCCTTCCCCTGCCCTTATCCCGTCTCGTCCCATCTTCTACCTGCACTGCACCGCGTCACATCCCTCATCCCTGTCCCGAGCCTCCTTCGCGGCCCCCATCCCATCCTCCCCGTCCCATCGCGTTGTCTCCCACCACACGTCCCTTCCCTCCTCCGGATCGTATCGCCCAATACGACCTCGTTCCATTCGCCGTCCCACCCGTGCTTCTTTCTCATCCCTTCCCTCGCTCTTACCCGCTGCCTCGGCCCTCCCTCCCCATTGCGTGCGTGTATCCCGCCGCCCTCCCTATCCCCGTCCCCGTCCCCGTTTTCTCCTCTGCTCGCCGTCATTCTTCGATGAATTCTCTGTTTTATGCCCCACCGCCTCCGCGTCTCGTCGTGTACACTTATCACGTATCGCCTCACATCTCCCCCTTCGTACTGACCTCCTTCCTCCCCTCTCCGTTCCACCTCTCACCCAATCCTCACTCCGATTGCGTTTTCTGCCCTCCCTCTCTAACCCCTGTCGGACTCATACTCATCTCGCTTATCTTTGCAGCCGCCGCCCTCCAAGTCGGCGACATCAAGAACACGGTGCTCAAGCTCACAAGCGGGCTCCATACCTCAAGTCTGGGGGCGGATTTAGTGACTGAGCAGTGAGTATCGTGACTCGGATTCCCTTCTTCTATCCATTCCATTTCCCGCTCTTTGCTGCCGGGGCAGGACAACACCGCGCCGCGTCACTCGTCCCATGTATGGCGCTCTCAGGCTCGGGCTCCCTGTCGTGCACGCGTGCGGGCTCGGGCTCCGCACCACGCACGCGCCCCACGCGCTTGGACTCACGGTCCTGCGCGCACGGAGGGCTCGCACTCGCACAGCAGGAGCAGGAGCGGCAGCCCACGCACGCATCCTCCTTAATCTGTCATGCCCTTCCCTCCCTCGCCTCCCCGTCCCGTCTTCGCCCTTGCTTGATTTGTCCCGGCCCATCCTACCACGCGTCGTTCACAACTTCCCTGTCTTTTTCTTTCCATATTTTTCTCCTTCGCGCCCTCTTCTGCCCCTCTGAGCCCTGTACCGATCATCCACTTCGCGAGCAAGGGCAATATGTAGCTCCATTACTCGCTCTTTCATTAATGATATACACGATTGTTTCCATTTTTTTTTTTAGTTCAATGCTTTTTGTGTGTGATGAGAGCATAATGCCGGCATGTACATGGCATGCATGGGTGGAACTTTGGTAGAATTGGAACCGAATCGGAGGTGCTCGGGCAGTTTCGGATGGGCTGGTTTCGACGCTGGTGCGTGAAGTCCATCCATTCTCTTCCTTGCTTAATTCCTTCAAGTCGCACGAGTGTTTTCCTTCTCGTCGTCGGCCCGGTTCCTCCCCGACCCAGATTGTTGTCTCCCAAAGATATAAATTTCTCCTTGACGGCATATTTTTTCAACGCTCGAAACCAGAAGACTAAGGCTCTATGAATTAGGTATGCGGTGATTCTTCTGCGTACTTGGTCACTTATCTAATTCAGCCAGAATTGAAGCCTTCAAATTCCATCTGCGGTATCAATCCGAATCGACGAGCTGCAGACGACGAGCTGCAGACCGCAAAAATTAAAATTGCGTGTCAGTCGGTGTTTCCAATTTCTTCTGTCAATGCGAGCGCGATGCAGCGCGATGATGAAGGGAACGAGGCAGAGCAAGAGAAGGCCAAGGCATTGCGAGGCGGCTAAACGAGGGTTTCGAGTCCGGCGGCGAGCGCAACACAGATAAATTATTCGGAGTCGAGATGTACTTATCTCGTTCTCGTACCGCTCTCTCAATTTACAGTGCAGCTCGGTCGCTCTCTTGACGTGAAAATATTGTTCGCTGTCGTCTTGCACAGGGCGGACGTCCTTCGGCCATATGTAGCTGCAGCCTTTGTGTCTCTGTGGACTTCCGGTGGTACGAACCATAGAGCTTAGGCATACGTGAGACATGCTGTCTTATTTTATCTGCGACGAATGGACTCACTTGACAGGAAACGTGGTCGGTGGTAGATTCCATGATACAGGTTGCAGGTCCAGTCACTCACAGTCACTTAGCAATGAGACGGAAAAAACGGATTAAGAAAAACGCCGAAAAAAATTGTATAATGTGAGATTAGTGAATACAACCTCATCTGTTTTGCCGTAAAGGTCGGCGGGATGGGGCGCGTTGCTATCTGAGTATGATTTCTTCCGTCAATTTAACTACGCGTTTCTTGTTGAATCTCCATGACTCAAGAATATTGATCGTGGTCGCGGGAATGGTGACACCCACCATAATCAAAGCCTTGCCAGTGACTCGATTTATGTAGAAAACAACTGGTCTCAATGTACAATTTGTGGAAATTCTCTTTGAAAAATGCTGCCAGGAAGATAGGATGGACATGCGGGAACGCGACTGAGTATACATCATTAGCGGACATGCATTGACTCAATTCAACCACAGACCATTCAATTATGTACGAGACGCGATGTGTGAGGCCATCACAGCCGAATATCCGCGATAGCCGTACACACTACGTTTGCCTTCGAAGCGTGCGAGATCCAGAGATCTGCGACCTCTTGCTTCTACATGTCCGCTTGGGCGCTTCACTCGGACATGGGGAACCGAATAGGGCGGATATGAAACCCAAACGGGGAAAGATGTGATAGGAGTTCTACCAATCAACTCAAGACTGCAACTGCAACCTCGGCTGACGCAGTGAATGAATAGGGCATGTTTCCGTAAAACCAGCGATGTCGATCTTCCCATTTATACTTAATCACGAAGAAACAAGACTGTTGTACTAGGTCGTTGGGTTTCAATCGTTGCAGTCGATCAGGAAGCCTCACATGAAATTCCGCGACTGGCAACTGGGTAAATTCTAGACCAGTGAATGGTTTGTCTATGGAAGCAGGCCTGTGAATAGACAGTTATAGACGGGGGTAGATTCAAGCCTGGGTGAATTCATCCCTTCCCCCTCAATCTAGGCGATCTCGGTTGCATTTTTCCCCTAGGCTCCCTCAGCACGAGTGCGCGGCCAATTCGATGCTCAATCTGTTTTATCACCTCAATGGAGGACATGATGAACACGACCACCTTGAACATATGGCATACTTGCATTCCAGGTGCGCAAGCACGCAAGTTTAACTGATGCGCCACGCAAACTAGTCACTGCGAAACCCCAAAATGTCGGGATCTGGACAGTGCGGATTTTTAACCTGCTTGTATGTCACGGAGGAGCCCTGACCTGCCCAGCGGTCCAAATATGCAATCACTCCGGTGTCCCGACAGGGCCGATCACATCAACTTCCTCGAGCTGAATCCAGGTCCGGACAGGCCGGACAGCCCAAATTGTTTCCCCACACCTGGAATCCCCTCATTCTTATCCAGACCCAGACACAGGGGGACACACGCACTTCCTAGATTCTCTGGACAGGTGGGCATTTGACCCAGTTTGGGGTTCTACTACCCACAACTCCGTTGAATCAAATACTACGATGACGTCAATCGTGTTCGACCGACGATTTCAAGCCTCCACAACTTGACTCATACATTTTTTCACTCTCTTAGTGCAGCCATGTCTGACGCGTCCTCCAAGTCATTGCACCGCCGGGATCCAAATTACTTCTCGCGCCCGACTTCCTTCTACAGCTACCACCTCGAGGATTCGGTAGGGCTGCCGCCCGTTACCATTTCAACGGTTCGACGGCACCCGTGCCACGGGTGCCATGCCGGTTCCGTCAGCAGTTTTTTGCAAGCCCCGACGGCACAGTTACGGGACGGGTTAACATTCCAACGGCCCGTTGAAACACGGCCGTCACGGCCATTCAACGGCGCATTTTTGCTGAACCTTTAGGTTTGGCTGCCCTGGGGAAGATCGATTTCGTTCTCTTTTCTGCTACAAGTACAAATAGTCTCTCGTCATACAAATCCGTCATCGCATGGAAAACTGGCAAAGCAAGCGAGGAAAGAGAGAAGATAAGGAATCAAATATGCGGATATATTTCTTCAAACTCTTTACTAATTATTCCAGCCGTTTCACTCACAGAGGGCACAGAGACGGCAAAGATATTCCTGCAGTTCAATTTTGACTGTTAATCATTTGTGCTTGATGTTCGAGCCAGTCTCCGTTGACGTGAGAGTATCCGTCTACGTGAAACTTAGGCACAAGCGCTATATCCGAGACTCCTGATTTGTTGCCAGCGCACACGAATCACGCATCTCTGCTTTCTCCCCTCGTCCCCATCCATCGCCCTCGAGAATTCTCCGCGCAGACAGAGCGGAAGACTTATCGGAGCATACATCCGTGCTCTCCTCTCCGTCCATATGTACTATACTGTTATTAAGTATTCTAACTTGTCAACTATTTAGAAGTCGCGCAATAGAACTATTCAATTAATCCCAGAGTCACAGGAGCAAAGCGAAGAGTAGAGCACCCGACCTAAAGGTTCAGCGCCCGCCTCGGAGAGGCCTAATCCATGTCATTTCCTGTGCTCAGAAAGGACGAATTGGTCTTTTTTTTTGAGCCGGGTACATTCTATGTGTCCAGGTGTCACCAGCCTTTCTAGCCTCCAGAGATCGAACGGTAGGGTTGATATCGGCATTTGCCGCAAACTGATCGCGGAGTTGGAATCCTACTTTACTCGCATTTACCTTGCAACGTCGACTGATTCACGTGTTGCAAGGATTTTATCACATATGATCATGCAGCGACATTTCTGGGGGTATATTGAGGGCATCGAGGAAGCACGTGTGCTATGTAAGTGCATAGCTTTGGACCTTTGATATGCTTTCATTCACTAATTTTCAACATTGAGGTATAGGAACAAACCCCGACAGCTACAAATCTACTGGGTACCACAGGAATCGATTTTGAAAAAACACTGATCAAAATATTTCAACTCAGCCCTGCACCCGTTACAGCCGTCCCGTTGACCGTACCGTCCCATTTACGCTTTTTTGAACTGCTCTACGGGCCGTCAAAAACCCGTCGAGTCCGCGGCCGTGCCCGCGACGGGCCTGGGTAGCAGCCCTAGGATTCGGCTTTTTCGAACGACTCAACACCTGTTCCACATCTGAGAAACGTCAATGAATCTGCCCTCCCTCCCATGGATGGTGGAATTGGAGCTTGGTCTTTCGTACGCAGATATCTGCCAATTCTACTGTGGCGTTAGAATCTAACCGATCGACAAGTGGGCATGTTCGACTAGTGAATATCGGTGAAGCTATCTTTTGCATCAACCTGGATAAAACATCGATAGGTCTTTTAAAACTATTTATTAAATGTCTTTACGATGTCTACCGCAATACTTTCACAGTGTGTATTATCTTGACCTGAACTGGGCTCAAACGCCTGAGAGATACTGTGAGCATGTCACACAATATTTTTCTGATATTCTTTGCATCACCTCTTGGCTTCCTTTTGAATGAAAAACCACGAAAATGGTAAGAGATATTCAAATGAATCCCGAGTAGCTGCCGGATAATATTTTTGTCTGATTTCAGTAAGACACAGATAACTATTGGCAGAAAGCACAAAAAGATATTATGAAGACATTTTGAGTAACCATTCGATTTATCGTGCGTGCAAGACAACTTCTGCTACTAAGTAATCAAATGCAAAGACCTTATTTATGATTATCGAGCGACCTCAGTCTCATCAGATTTTTATCCAAGATGTGCTGCAGAGGAAGCATTCAGCGAGCACGAGCTGCAGCTGATGCTGCATAGGGGTGGGCAGATCTGCACCGGTGCTCTGCGCCTGTGCGTGGGAGAGCACGGGCGACGACATGGAGCCGAGGGTGTTAGAACGCTGGTGGAGCATCGATCTCCAGTTCATCGTGGAGGTTCTACCTGTGACTATAACAGGAAGATAACGCGTAAATCGCCAGACAAGCCTGAAGGACAGGGGAAACAAACCCGGTCATTCTCTCGGTTTTTATCAATTAACTGGCGGCGAACATCCTCGTTGGATTTATTTCCTTCCCTGAGGACCCTGAGGTCGTCTGCACAGAGAGCTAGCGACAGCTTCCGTAATTCCGCACCCTTTCCGCCCGACGCATCATTGTCAAGTTAGATTTGTTCCTGATGGACCGACAAGCTTGTCCCGGCTTACTCGGGTCCACCTTCCTTCGCTTTCGATGGGTGGTGGTGGCGATCTCCTCAAAGCTTGCCCTAGCTTACCTCGCAGTTGTGAGTCTTAAGTTCTCGACTTGATTCCCACTCGAAGAAATTGTGACATTGGTGCTACTGTTACATACACGCAGTGAGTCGGAGCGAGGTAGGTAGGTAGTATTACACGGCTGGTCCCGCTTAGGAACGCCGGTCGGCGGTTTCCAAGAAATATCAATGATGCAGATCGTCTACCCCTTGACCAGCTTGACGTCTTTGTTGGACGTGATTCAGGCCGAAGAGAACTTAGCGCTTAGGGTCCGACTGGAGGTGAGGTGGGCCCGACGCGGGCGGCGCCGATGGGAGCGTACTCCCCGACGCGGGCGGCGCAGATGGCGACGTAGCCTGATAAGCGGCGAGAATCGGCGACTTTCGTGTTGCTTACGGAGCTCGACAAGACTCGACAAGCCTCTACAAGACCCGGTTCCTGATCTACCCGGGGTGCCAGAAACGGCATCCTGGGTTACGGCATTCTCCGTTTAGTATTATACTCCAACCGTTAAACTCTCAGCATCTTCTAGCTGCCGAGCTGGGCCTAGCATGACCTAGCTCAGTATCCTTCTCGTCTTCATGTTGAACAAGGCTATCGGTCTAGGCGATTGCCCGTTCTAAAGATTTAGATACCTTCAGTGCCCTTCTCGTCATGCTGAACAGCGGATTCAATTTAGGTGATTGACATGCCACCTCTTCTTCCATGAGGCTCTCTCGTAAGGACACACTGCACGATAGATTCTGCTAGTACCTGGTGTCATGACGCCTTCCAGAAGGCGATTCTCTTGCGGCAATACAGCTCCCAATATCTGGCGTTAATGAACTGTTCGAATTGAACCCACTGCACGTGTCCCCGAAGCCGAAGTTGGGGTGCTATATAATAGCTAAATGTGAGCGGCAGAGTTGATTTTCAGTGCCATCGGATACAATATCCCTTCTTCTCTTCCTCCATCTTCAGCATGCGCCGGTCCTTAGAGCTGTCCTCGAGCCTCCTTTTCCAAGCCCAATCGGAATCACTCCCATGGCACGAGCGAATCGCACTCTCCTATGAGCGGGCCAAGGCGATCGCGGCTCTCTACAGTTGGGCCTACTTAATTCATACATGGTTGCTCTTCTAATCGTCCGTAACAGAGCTTACTGCAGACGATGTCCTGAATGTGTCCCCGAACTACTGGGAGTTTCATACAGACCCTATCCTTATGATGGATGGCGCAGTCGCGACACTGCTTACAATCCATTATAACCTCTGCGTTGGAACCATCGCCATGTTCCCTGCAGGGAAACAGAACGTTCTGAAACAACTGCTCTCTTTCGAGGTTTCGTGCGTCTCAAATTTAGAATCTTGGCGCTCCGGCTGATTCTCCTTCAGAGGTCAATTTTGCATGACGGAGTTGGGCCACGGACTGGATGCCATCCAACTTGAAACTACGGCAACTCTTCTGGACTCCGGGGAACTTGAACTCAATACGCCATGCGATGCGGCCGCGAAGTAAAGTTTCATAGCATTCCACCCAAGCACCACTAACGTCCATCCGCCAGATTTATGCCCCCAACCACCCCTTGCGGCATCCCCTGTGTTGCCGTGGTTTTCGCACGGCTCATTGTTGATCATCAAGACAGAGGCGTCAAGCTATTTTTGGTTCCGCTTCACAAGGGTCGCACGATGTACCGAGGGATTACGTCTAAGTGATTGCTACCCATCTTATTCTAACCAGTTTAAGACTGACGTCCAACAACAGAGTCCTCTCTCCACGGGGAGCATCCCTCCCTGTCCAGCATGCCCTGACGTACTTTCGTAAAGTCAGACTGCCGGGTACTGCACTTTTGGGAAACATGAACAAACCCTTGAATGCCAAGATCGCGTTCGCGCACAATATATCGAGGGTCATTGTTGGAACGCTCTCCATGGGTGCCATTGCTTTGTCGTCTATGCGCATTGATAGTTATGTTGCCGGCCGGTACAGCACAAGGCGCCGAGTAATCGACGCTGCAACCGGAAAATCCAAGCCCATCCTATCATTCAGCACCCAGAAAATTCCGATTTTGACGGCGCTTGCTCAAACAGTGGTTATGCGGGCCTTTTGCGACAAGTCTTATTCCTTCTTCACATCAACGCAAGAGCTATCCCAGAAACATTTTCTCGCCGCCGTTTTCAAGACCACCATCGTTCAGCATCACCACGCTATCCTCCCCGTTCTGGGAGACCGTTGTGGGGCACAGGGGTTGTTTGAAGTTAACCAGCTTTCGGTTGTTCATGTGAGCGAGATTGCAACACTGTCATTTCGATTTCGGTACTGAATTTTTCCCGTCAGGCAGACACCCGTGACGCCGCAATTGCCGAAGGGGATGTGCTAGGAATATCCATTCGTACGTTGGATCTAGGTGTCGTTGTTTCACTGGCTGACTCCTTATAGGGTTCGCCGTTGATCTGATTCTCGGACGAGTATCGCCTCCCCATTACGCATACCCCGATAGTGTTCTTGCCCAACACGAGAAATCCATGATTTCTGAACTTCGAGACATCGTGGCGCGCTCGGGGAAACATCGCGGTTCGCAAATGGACTCCATGATACTGCCACCGTTTCAGAGCCTTATCGAGGCTGTTGGGCATCGTATCGCCTACGACGCCGCCGTAGAAAGCGGGGTGGATCCCTTGATTGTTGATTTATATGTTGCTAGTGTCCTCAAACACGACACCGCGTGGTATGTGGAGCATGCCAACCTTTCGCGCTCCAGTCAGAGGGAGATGGAGCGGGATAGCGTCGAGGCCCTCTACCCGAAACTCGACCTCTTGCTGGCCATGCTGGACGTGGCAAGCTGCGTCACTGCGCCCATCGTCTCTGATGAGCGGTGGAATAGTTATGTTCATGGCCTCCCGTCATTCACTGGCCCTATCCCTAACGTTGTAAACGATGTGCGATCCCACCTGTAATGTACGTTATCTGTAACTTATAATATATGTACTTGATGTAGAACCACTACCATTGTGTTTTTCCGATAGAACGCGCACAGAAATTAAATACGGCTTTATCAACCATCTGTCAAGCGTGCAGATCTCCGCGGAAGTTCCCATGGAACGCGGCGTAACAAGTTAAACGTTGAGCGTTGAACAACTGTCCAAAACTGTCCACGGTGTGATGGTTGATTCTGTTGAATTTCATGTCTGGAGACCTGATACGCGAATAACTCTACAGCCACCGCTAATCGACCTATATCGGATTTTATGATTTTGTTTTTTTTGGCGCGTATTTCCTCCGGCGATCCATCCGGACTTGGAGTGCCCGAAGATTCAAGAATGCTACTTCGCCGAGGAGGTCCGAATTTTACAAGTATATTGGACAATTCGTTGAGTTCGAGACGACCTCGGGTATTGGCAGTCAATTTATGTACTATGTAGAACTTGGAATGGGATATAATTCGCCTCACCGGTTTGCCTACCACGGGCAAAACAATTAGGCAAGCTTTCCTACTGCCAACGCACACTGCCAACTTACTTTGTTCAACCTGAAAGGCCCTGTATTGAAGCAAGGAAGCCAGATTTCTGAAAGGTGTTGCAAGGATCAGGGATTGACTGTACTTGTTTGCCTTCCATAAACTCGTTGTGCAGCCTGTGGACCACGCGAGTATAATATATCCCCCCAGCTCCAAACTCTTAATCTCGGCCAGGGGCCAGTCTTCTAATATGGTTCCAATAAAGAATGGCATGACAGCGCTGTCGACCATGGTCATCACAGCCATCCAGGACATCGTCGCTGTGACAATTGGGTGGACACGAAAGATGGCCCACCCCTCACAATTCGAATCTCAGGCGGCGCGTTGGTAGCTAGGCATACCGTAGGCAGCTTGAACATACCCCATTCTGACTTCCGGACTCTAAAGACAGGAAAAGGTAGCACTGCACCCCAGAGACTGTAGCTAATAAGTTGAACCACGGGAACTCGAGTGAAATTAAGATTCTCCGTTATCCGTCCGTACTGTGAAAATCTCGCATGCGTCTCACCTAAGATCCCAAGCTGGATCGTGTGCTCAAGATGGCAGTGGTGTGGATTCGGATGAAGGGTCTACTTTGCCAAATCCGAGCTTTGATGTCAATGGCATAGTCGATACTGCCCCGCTATTGAGCCCAGTTAATTCCTGAATATGCGGCGGAAATATGAGAGAAGAAAAAAACTTAATATGGCTTGGAACACAAACAGGAGGGAGACAATCAAATCCTACCTAGGAAACAGCTTGATCGATTCGATATCCAAGTCACCAGGAGAGAGATGAATCCTTTACCTTTTCTGATTCAGCTTGGAGTTGGGGCGGATAGTATATCAGTAGGGTTTCGACATGCAGCAGCTCCATAATTGCCGGAATTTGGGTGGTTAGTGACTCTCGACCTTTTATAAGGCGTCCAGTGAAAAGATCATGGGAGTACGGAACAACATAGAAAAGCCGAGGTATCGCCGTTCGTCACATGTCTCGACGCGAGTCGCGTTCAGCAGCAAACATGAGCAAATAAAGAGTACATCCGCCGTGACGAACAGACGGGGAGTGTTCTGTTGACGGGAGAAAATCAGTGCCTAGACACCGAAACGGTGCTGGGCAATATGATGAGATGGAAATTTACGTGGAGACGTCGTGGATGGCAGATTATATTTATGCTCGGTGGTTGCGGCCTGCTCACGATGTTTGTCATCAACCAGGATTTTAACGACGAAGAGGGCACCGTGGATCGACGAGGACCGTGAAACACGATGTCGAGTTCATACCACTCACCCATGAACACGAGCACGTTCGGCGTCGAGGCAAGTTTCTGCACAGTGTGCACGCCCAGGCCTGAATGGTGCCAATCATTTAATCTGAAGTTGGGTAGGGAGAAAGAGTGACTTGCCTTGGTTTGACCCGGTAACTACATAGGCTGCTGCGTACATTCGACATGGTGAACTTGAGATAGGAAGGCAAGATTTCGCTAACAAGTGGGGTTTGTGTCACTGCCCATACGTATAGGTCGGGATGGGAGGACATCGGCAACGTGGCTTCGGCTCTCCAACTTCCGACTAAACATCTGCAGATTCGCCTCGATGAAGACTTTGTGGACCTCTTTGAATAACTATGTGCGTGGTTCAATTTGGAGCCTTCTGGAGAGCAAAGACTGACAGAGGAGTCTCGGATAAACGGAAATATCATTTGTAAATATGGACGGGTTCTTCAAGAGACGGTCTAGTTTACAAGGCATACCAGTGGTCGGATGAAAAAGCGCAAGAAAAGGCAAAGAAAAGGATTGGAAAGGAGGCAATCAAATGATCGGCCGAGAGGACGTGTCTTAAACGTCATCGAAGCGAACGTCTCTCGCCACTCAGCCCGATGCGCGGGGCCGCCAAGAGCGCCGAAACCGACCTCTGTAATCCACAGATTGCCACAGATTGCCACTACGTCCCGTGTCACCTCGCGTCGCTTCCATTAAGCTGACTTCGTTATTCTTCTCCTTTCTCGCAGCGGTCGCCCCAAGGTCGCCCTCCAACTCGGCAAAGTACTAACAAGTTAACACAGTCGTCATGCTCGCCGGTGAAGGCGCGTTCTGTCCTGTGGTTCTCATAAACCATACCTTCCCTGCGGTCCATAATGGGCACCCATCCTATCCCCCGCCTCCCAGCCTCATCTTTTCTCCGTCTTCCTTCTGTCCCTCTGTTCTCTTTCCACCGCCCGCGTACTGGAACTAACCCTGCTTCCCGTGCAGATCTCCAGCAACCGCCGCTGCAACCTCCACCGCCTCCCTCGTCCGAGCAGACCAATGGCAGACCGTCGCTGCGTCCTCCGGTCCGTTCCTCTTCTTCTGCTCCTTACTACGGCTTACGCCCCTCCAGTTTCCGCCGGAGGCAGATGCGGATGCGGGGTTTTTTTGTGCGTGCACATTTGTTTTTCTTTTACGCGTCGTTCGCAGTGCGTCCATCCATGATCTCCTCCCCCATCGGAGGGTGTTCGCCGGGCCTCTCCTGCGTGCGTTCGCTCCTCCTGCCCGCAGTACCTATCCCTCCTGCTCCACGCGCACGGATTCTCTCATCCGCCCCTCTCCCTCCTGCACACAATCCTCTCCTTCTTCCACCGCGCGACGCATGTGCCTCCTCCGCGTGATGCCACTCCCTTCTCCTGTGCATCATTCACTCCCTAGTCATCCTCCGCGCGTTCACTCTTCCTACCCTACTCACTTCTCCTTCTCGCATGCACTGACTTCTCTTATTTGCGCAGAGCCCTTGCTAGCGGACCTGACCACCGTCGACACGACGCCGATCGCGAACCTCGGCACGATGCGTGAGGCGGCGGAGAGCGCGGAGACGGACGAATTTGACCCGTAGATCGGTGCTGCGAGCGGGGCTGCTGGTGGGTCTCGCTTCGTCCTCCTTCCGCCGCATGCCTCTTCTTTCTCCATCCTCCGTTTCCACGTCTGCTCCGCCTCGCCCGGCGCGTATCCTCCCCAAGTCGTTTCGCGCCCTCCTCCTCTTTCACGGCTTCCCCATCGCCCCCTTCACGGCGCATCCCTCCTTGCCACGTCATCGTATACCGCATGGCTTCGTGCCTTCTCCAGTGCCCGTACCCCGTCTCATCCAATCCATCCCCATCCGATCGCGTCGTCTACCCTCCGCCACGTCGCGTCGTGTCCCTTCCGCGTCGTGCCTCCCCTCCTCCCCGCTCCAGTCCCGGCCCTGCTGATTCTCCTTCGCCCGCCGACTTCACACCACGTATTGCCTCGCGTCGTGTCGCTCCCACCGACGCTGCGTTACATCGCCTCGTCCTTCCAGTGCTTCCCCACCCTGTTCTTCCCCGTCCCCGTCCTCTTCACTTGCCTCCTCCACCCCACGTCCCTCCCACTCTGTGCCCGTCCCCGTTCGCCCTCGGCTCGCTCGGCTCGTTTCGCTCCCGCTCACTCCACGCCGCATCCGTGCCTGCTTCATGTCCCGTCCATTATCCTCCCTCCCTCCCCGCGCATTCCCCTCCTCTTACCCGTATTGCTCTCGGCCCCGCTTCTATACCTCATGCTAACTCATGCACTGACGCTCGTTCCCGCAGCGATCCTCCTCCAAGCCGGCATGATCAAGAACAAGCTGCTCAAGCTCACCGGCGAGAGCATCAAGATCGCGCAAGATGCTGTCGCGGGCATGGAAACGTCGATTCTGGAGGCGGATTTAGCGAATGAGCAGTGAGTCTTGTTCTTATCATCCTTCCTTTCACTTCCTTGGATCCACCGTCACCTCCCTTGCGCTCATGTTCCGCTTCACTTCCGCCGGAGGCGGGACTCCGCACGCCGCACGGCCGACGTGGGATAGACATCCTTTCGTCCCATTCCTCCACCACACGCGCTTCGCTCTTTCCTTTCCGCGCATGCCCTTTCGCTCTTTCTTGATTTAATTCCCCTCCATTCGTTCTCCGCACGCGCATCCTCTTCCGCTCTCTCGCGTCGTCCTACACTCTTCCGCTTGTCCCACCTTCCCGCTCCCGTCCCCGTCTTCCCTCCCCCTCCATTCGTCCGCGCCCCATCCCACCTGTTAGTCTCGTTCTTGCTGTATACTACTCCCCATTCCCGTTCCCTCCTCCTTTTTTATCTTTATCTTTTTTTATCTTTCATGCTACGGGAGCAGATCCCATCGCGACAGACGTCGCGAGCGGGTGCGACGTGTCTCGGGGGTAGCTTGATCTCGGCATCTCTTAACTCACCGAGTTGGAGTTAATGGGTACACGAAGACTGCTTCCCATGTTGAGTAGTATATTCTTTTGCCTTGAAACAAATTCCAATTCTAGTTCAATGCCATTCTTTGGGTGCTCTGAGAACTACACAGGATAGAGTCAAGCGTGTGACGATAGTATTGAGTCCCCCTTGTCGTTTGGGATTTCACTGACGGACCGCGAACAAACTTTTGCTGATTGGATGCAATCAGGATTGCTCGAGTCGTTGCGGATGGTCTCCGAGCCGAGCACGCTTAGTCTTCGAGTACCTGGAATTTGGTTGCAAATTTATTTGTACTCCTTTGATCAACGCCTGCACTCTTATAACGCAAACCTGCTCATTTTCGGCTTTGCTGGACCGTAGCTCTATCTCCCTCGATCATGACGGTCAAATGCTCTTCGTCTGCGGTCTCGAACCGGAACGAATCCCTGCTTTTTTCTGGTTCTGGCGCTGCATTCATTCATTCGATACTCCGAGTCTTTTTTTCCCCAATGGAAATATAGAGGCCACCAGAAAGGCGTTCCACGAACGAACATGTACATCTACGAGTTTGGTATGTATGGTATGTATTTGCTAGATTTTCGTGCGCCTGCGAGCTGAGGTGCAGCCTTCAAACTTGCATTTCCAGCATCGGTGCGTGGATCCCTCAACTTCGGGCTCTCTAAAAATCTTGCACGATGCTCCTTTTCTTGAGTACGTCTTTTTTTTTCTTCGAGAACTGAAATGTAAAGCTGATCAGCAGACAAAGCGGCGCCAGGCGCATGAATAAATCCATAGATTGGGTATTTGTGTACTTCATAATCCAGCCAGAGGTACAGCCTTCAAAATTGCATTTGCCGCTTCAATCCGAGTTAACAGAGTGCAGAGGCCAAAAAATTAAAATTGCGGTGTCAGTAGGAAGCACATAAATCTCTCGGAGCTGCACAAAGCTGCACAATTTTATAATGAACTCAATAGATTTGGAGTACGAATCCGGTGGATTACTCAGCCTAATAGTCGGTAATTTGATTTTTTGTCATCTGGCTGGCACCTATCGAGGACAACTCATGGATAACCATCCTTCATGCACTTCTTGAGACTGGAAATCTGATGCCACCACAAGCTTGATGTTTTTTTTTTCAACTTCCGGTGTCTTTCTCCCGAAATTGAGTTGTAGAGCCGGCCAGAAGACTATTGCTTCCTGATCAAGTGAATCTATGGATTTGGGGTGTATTGTGCTAGATTCTTGTGGGTACTTAGGGGACTCCCAGTGATTTGAGCCTCGAGGTGTTTGCGCTTGGTTGCTTTCTTGATTTAACAAAGGTAAAACTTGCCTCTATGAATTGTGAAGAAAAAAAAAATATTCATGCTTTCCATACCACATCTAATTCACCCGGGTCAATTAATCATTGGCTGTGTTCAATGGCAGGCAATGTTCACCAGTGCTTGATGGCACCCTCTTAAAATATCAGTCTATATCACTACAATCAGTTGCGGTCTCGCTGCCAACAAGCACCACATCGACAAGGCTGTAGGAAGTTCAATTGGTTAATTTTACACTCTGATGCCACGCGCGTTTGTAGTGGACCTTTGAGAGTGATGGCTCGTATAGGGAATGGGGACACTGTGTATGTTCTCCAACCTCGAGGTCAAGCACTCGAGTCAGTATCAATTTCGGAAGCCTGCTTGAGGAGACTCGGTGTGCGTGCACCTGCAGCCCTGATGCTCGGCGCGCACTTCTTCGGTTCGCGAACAACAACTGATCACACTGAAGCACAGACTATCTGCGTGAGTGATTCTGATCATCGCGCAGATCTCTGTCCTGACTTTTGATTGTACCCATGACAGTGAGCTGTCTGAGGAGGGAATATGAATATCTGCCTTCCGCATGGTTGAACACTAATAAGTTCCATCAGATCTGGATGTGTTGATTGATATGTATCTGCACCCCATTTATAGAACCTTGGGCGAAGTAATTGAACTATAATTTGGATAGTAAAGTGAAATCAACAAGGCCTCAAGTATCAACCTCAACGTTACAGTAACAGGCTTGGTTCAGCTTTTAACACACACACAATGACATGTATAGAAATTCCGAATATCAGCACATCGGTCGGAGTAAAGCTGTGATGGTTGATGGAACAAAGATTCCAGTATTTCAATGGTTGGCTAGGCTACATCAACCAAGGAAGGGGTGGGTAGGTTTCAGAAACATCTTCAACAACCTGATGGATTAAGTGTCGTCTCTCTCTCTTTCACTCCCACCATGTCTGCCAGCAGCCCCCAGAATGCAGTTGTCTCCAATGTCTCATCTAAACCCACCACAACTTCTAATCCAGCCTGGCTTGAAGCCCTCCTCTTCAATGTAAAGATGATCACTGCTGGTGCAGATGTTCTCCCATTTCCATATGTGAAAGGCATCTTTGGCACTGTTGTATTCCTTTTGGAGGCAGTTCAGGTCAGGAGTTAACTGTTTATGACTGAAAATAATATTGATTGTGGCTCCTGCAGAAAGTTAAACAGAATCAGGAGAGCATGAAAGAGCTGTGTGGAGATACTGTGGATATCATCACTGTCCTTCGAGACCAGATATCAACCCATGGGGATACAGCTGCTCTTAAGTTCAAAACTCAATGTGAGGAGCTTGAAGTGTAAGTGACTTGGTCTCCAATTAATAACTTTCTGGTGATGGTATTCCACCTAGGTTCTTGCAAGATGTGCTGGACACAGTTAATCAACTCCGGATGAAACCCCGAGGCTTTGGTGCCCGTTTCAAGGAAGTTATTAAGGCAAGCAGTACTGTGGATGATATCAGCAGATTTCGGACTAGGATGCAGGAGTTGAGGTTTAATTTCATGGTGTGTACATTGTGTTTAATGCCTCACATATTCTCTGATTATAACTGTACTCAGCTCATGGCAACCATGGATACAAATTTCCAGGTCCAAAAAGTGTTGACTGTGATATCACCTGGTACCATTCTCTTTTACATGGTAGAGTGTTCAATCTCATCTTGCATTCTGCAGATATGCCAGTAGTACAAGTCCCACAACAGATCAACAATTGTTCACCACCCTCTAAAATATTTCATGGCAGACAGATCATTCTCCAAAAAATGCACCAATATTTCACACAGACCACAGAAAAACAAGATATTTTTCTCTCCATGGATTAGGTGGTGCTGGAAAAACACAGATTGCACTCAAGTTTATAGCAAAATCAACTTCCAAGTGAGCTTTGTGATCCCAAAGATTGATAGTGTATTTATTTTATTCTCAGCTTCACCGACATTTTCTTCATTGACAGTAGTTCCATTGAGACAATTGAAACAGGTCTAAAAAATATCTCCAAAACAAAGGCTGTTGGAGAGTCTTCACAAGATGCCCTCCAATGGCTCCGAAGCAAGCAGGATGAATGGCTATTATTCTTTGACAATGCTGATGACCCAAGAATCAATCTGAATGATTATTTCCCCCAATGTGACCATGGCAATATCATCATCACATCTCAAAACCCTGGACTAATTGTTCATGCCAACTCACACTCTGTTGTCTCTGACATGGAAGAAATAGATGCTGCAGATCTATTGCTGAGAAGTGCAGGCGAAGAGGTCACAGATGATAACAAAACAGCTGCTGGTCATATTGTGAAGGTGAGCCACAGTGTTCACCAGTCATATACACTTTTCAACATTTTTTCCAGGTGCTCCATTATCTGCCCCTTGCAATTGTTCAAGCTGGTGCATTCATCTCAAAGTCAGGAGATCTTGACAGTTATCTGGCACTCTATGAGCAGAATCGAGCTCGACTGCTGAGTCAAAGGCCAGCTCAGTCACACGATAATTATGCCTGGACTGTTTATACCACATGGCAGATCAGTTTCAATCAGCTCAGTCAACCTGCAGCAACCTTCTTGCAGCTTTGCTCATTGCTACATCATCAGGGGATCTCTGAGCAAATATTCAGGAATGCTGCAACTTACAAATTTGGACCCTCTAGTCCATCTAAAGAAGAGCTACATATGCCTCTTGAATACTTGTCACAGTTCTTAGCAGCTGATGGGATGTGGGATTCCTTTTGCTTCCTGGACATGACAAATGAAGTTAGAGCCTATTCTTTGATCAATTTTCATCCTCAACAAAAGATGTTTTCAATCCATCCTCTTGTGCATGACTGGACTCAGAGCACTCTCTGCGACCAAGAATCATACCATCATTGCATGGTTTCAATGGCAGGAATGTCACTGGAAGGACTATCAGAACAGGAACTTCAACTAGCCAGCCTTTGGATGCAGCCTCACATTGATTTACTCTTGCAAGACGATTCAAACATGATTCCAGATTTCAGACATGAGTTTGGGAAAATATATGTATGGGGAGAGAAACTACGAAAAGGAGAGGAGCTTCAAGCAGCCACATTTCAAAAACGAAGGGATCTTCTAGGTGGGGACCATCAGGACACTCTTAAAGCCATGTTTTGGTTGGCATATATATACAAAAGACTGGGGAAATCCAAGGAGGCAGAGCAACTTGAGCTTGTGGTGCTGAAGCATCAAAGAGATATTCTAGGTGACAATCATCCAGACACCCTGGATGTTATGGGAAATTTGGCATGGACATATCACCTGCTGGGGAAGTTGAAGGAGGCAGAGGAGCTTGGGGTTTCAGTACTTGAGAAGGGAAGGAGTCTTTGGGGTGACAACCATCCAAACACATTGATGACTATGGGGAATTTGGCAGTGACATACACAAACCTGGGAAAAATGAATGAGGCAGAGGAGCTTGGGGTTGTGGTGCTTGAGAGGCGGAGGAATGTTTTAGGTGACAACCATCCAGACACCCTGTCGGCTATGGGGAATTTGTCACTAACATACCGAAGCCTGGGGAAATGGAAGGAGGCAGAGGAGCTTGGGGTTGTGGTACTTGAGAGGCGGAGGAATATTTTGGGGGACAACCATCCAGACACCTTGAGGTCTATGGGGAATTTAGCATCTGGATACACAACCCTGGGAAAATTTAAGGAGGCAGAGGAGCTTGGGGTTTCAGTACTTGAGAAGGGAAGGAGTCTTTGGGGTGACAACCATCCAAACACATTGATGACTATGGGAAATCTGGCATTGACATACAATAAACTAGGGAAATACAAGGAGGCAGAGGAGCTTGAGGTTGTGGTACTTGACAAGCAGAGGAATACTTTGGGTGACAACCATCCAAACACCTTGATGGCTATGGGGAATTTGGCAGCCACATACTGGAGCCTGGGAAAATTGAAGGAGGCAGAGGAGCTTGAGGTTGTAGTACTTGAGCAGCGGAGGAATCTTTTAGGTGACAACCATCCAGACACCTTGCATGCCATGGGGAATCTAGCCATCACATACCATACCCTGGGGAAATTGAAGGATGCAGAGGAGCTTGGCATTGCAGCACTTGAGGGGCGGAGAAATATCTTGGGTGACAACCATCCACACACCCTGCGGGCTATGGGAAATCTAGCAGCCACATACAACAAGGTGGAAAGATGGCAGGAGGCTGAGGAGCTTGGAGTTGCAGCACTCAAAAAGCAGATGGATCTGCTGGGTGACAAGCATACATGGACTTTAGAGACCATGCAAAATCTGGCAGTGACATATAAACAATTGGGGAAATTGAAAGAGGCAGAGGGTCTGAATGCCATTCTCAGAGGGAGTCAAACTTAGGCTATGTTACTCTACTTTATATTGTTTCTCTTTTTTACCATTTGACACTAACTGAACAGTGTTGGAAAATAGTGCACCAGAGACTGACAGTTATGCAGAGATTTGATCAGGACACAACACATTTATGGACCTTGACAGGCCTCAAAATAACCAGTGTGATATGTTATAGAGTCAGCCGAAGACCAACACATGAACATGATTTTATTTGTTCTTACCACACCAATACTTGGAGAACCTGCTGCTCAAGCATTTTGCTGACATCTACATCAGAGTTTCTGAATTGTGTGGCTGCAGCTGTTGTGATACTATAGTGCACAAATTTGATTTTGAGTGAAGGTATCTTTTTTTCTCTGATTTACTATGTAAGGGCAACCTGAGGGAAAGGTAGGTCTGAACAGTTCACAGGTTTTGTACCTGCATGGTCACCAGTGCAATGCAATTTTGAATTGTCATGTTAGTTGAAATACAAGAAGGCAAAGCTTGGGATATTTTCCTTTATTGTTGCCGTACGGAGTCGGGCAGGCTGGTCGTGTCCTGGTGAAGAAAGTTCATCATATCGAGATGGCCACACCTACAGTATATTGGATTTAGAGCTCCCCAACTTTAGTGGGTCACACTCCAATATTAAATGACCACTCTCATTCTTCAAGTGGTGTGAGCTCTAGTTCAAGTGAGAATAAACACTAACTGCTTCGAAATCAAGGTTGTTCTCCGAGACTGTAGAAATAACAATGAAATTGGGTACAGTGTATCATTACTGTCCATATCATTGACTGATGTGCACTGTTGGTTGTCGCCATCATTGAATGTGGGGTGGTAAAAGGTCATATCTAGGACTGAATTTCTTGAGAAATAGCAGCAAGTCTCCCCTTGATCTTTCCACCTGGTGACAACTCTATTACAATTGCTGTTCAACACAATGGTGGAAGTGGTGGAGATTCTGTAGATGGTAGATAGACTGGATTCAAGACTATCATGCGAGTATGAGAAGGGAATGATCATGAAGTGAATGTAATCAACGCACCATGTAGGACCCTGCATAATCATTGTATGGCCAGCAAAAATAGAAGTGAATGGTGTGCGTGCCCTAATAATGAAATAGTAATCACTGATGTGTGCAAAATGCCGAGTCAACACAGCTTGCAATTGGTCGGGACTGAATAACCATAGGCTGATGATTTCTCAAGTAAGTGACGATGAGATTAACTGATGCTGAGATCTGAGAGGAGAGACCGATTATTAGTACATTTCGGCAACTTCGTGACATTCGGTATTCAGCTTTTAGTCCTGACAACCAGTGGGGCAAGAAACTTTATTACCATTGTGATTCTGGTTCTGTATTGTTGGCTGAAACGGCGCTGGTTATTGATTTGTCAAATGACATAATTACAAGCCCTCGAATCGACCTATCTACTAACTTGAAGTGGTCCTGAACTCTTAGTCTCGGCGGCCATGAACTTCAACTGCCAAGGTGCGAGGTCTGATCAGAGAGATGGAGTGAATATTTGTTGCGAGTCCAGGCCGTCCGCATGTGAAATTGAATAAACGGAGGAAAGCAAAGTTCCGGCAAATCCGATCAATGATCGGCCCGAAGTGTCGATCTGATCTTGTCATCTCGCTCTCACCGTCACTGCAGCGACGACGCAACGACGATGCCCAATTTTTGCCAGATGGACTCGAGCACCCCGGCTTTCGCCAACCGTCAAGAATGGGCTCGCCCTGCCCATCCAACTGCGTATACCGTCCCGATACTGTCGAAGCACGCCGCATTTGTGTTGCAGAGGTGCGTCTTTTGCCTTCCGTGTTTCTTCTGTTTGCTACGGGGAACGCTGATGCCGAGGCCAACACTGTCTTCGTTGGTGCATGTTCCCGTCGCGTGTGCATTTCCCGCGAGATCCTCGTGACAATTACCCGCAGACTTGACCACCGCCGAGGCGACCTCGATCGGGAACCTGGGCCTGATGCGCGAGGCAGCAGAGAGCGCAGAGACGAACCACTTTGACCCGTAGATCGCTGCTGCGAGCGGGCTGTCGGTGTGTCTGTCTTTGCTTGTTGTCTTTTCCACCCCCCAACAGTGTTGTGGCACCACGCGTCGACGCTGCTCCGGCGCGGATCGCGTCGCGTCGGACGTCGCAGCGCCTACCTCGGCGTCGTGCACCTTCCCCTGCCCGCATCTCGTCCCGTCCCATCTTCCACCTGCACCGCACCGCATCACATCCCTCATCCCCGTTCGGTATGGTTTCGTGCCTCCTCCGCTGCCCATATCCCATCCCATCCCATCCTCCCTCTCCCATTGCGTCGTCTCCCTCCACACGTCCCTCCTCTGCTATTGCCCGATACGGCCTCGCACCTTCCCCTCGTCCCATTCGCCGTCCCCGCCCTCCCCCCTTCCCTGCCTCTGCCATTCGTACCTCCTTCTCATCCTATCCCCCTGCGCCCTTGGCCCTCCTCCCGTCGTGTTTTCGTATTGCGCCGCCCTCCCTATCCGCGTCCCCGTCCTCCTTCTCCCCTGCCCGCCATGATCTTCGGCGCGTTCGTCTGCCCCACTGTCTCCGCGTCGCGTCATGGTGCGTGCGCGTATCGCCTCACATCCTCCCCGCTTCGTACTTACCTCCTTGTCCTCTCCGTCCCCGCCCCTCTCCCAATCCTCCCTCTCAGATTGCGTTGTCTCCCCGTCGGGCTCATGCCCACACCCCTCTCGCAGCCACCGCCCTGCAAGTCAGCAAGATTACGCACAAGGTGCTCAGGCTCACCGGCGAGATGCAGCAGACCGACATCACGATCGCCCCGGTGGGCTCCGATACCTCGAGTCTTGAATCTGTTTTGGCGACTGAGCAGTGAGTGATTTCCTCCTTCCATCCGTTCTCTTCCCTCTCTGTACTTGCCGAAGCGGAACAACCCCGTGCCGCGCCACTCATCCCATAGACGGCGCGCTCTGGCTCGGGCTCCCTGTCGCACATGCGTGTGGGCTCAGGCTCGCTGTCACGCCCACGCTCCTTGTGGTCCACGCGCGCGGGGCTCGCACTCGCACACCAGGAGCAGGAGCCGCAGCCCGCGCATGCATCCTCCTTAATTCGTCACCTCTTCCGCCCTCCCTCTGCTCCCCTCGTTGATTCGTCTGTGCCCCATCCCGCCGCGGGCCAGTCACAACTTTCGCTCTGTCTTTCTATCCCCACTGCATACACCCATTGACGTCCTTTCCTTTCTCCTTCGCCCTATTCGAAACCTCCCCTTTCGCCACTCCAGACCATGTTCGGACCATCTTACTTCATCTTCGCGAGCAAGGACGATATGTAGCCCCATCGCTCGCCCTTTTAGTGCAATACTACACGCGATCCGACGTAGTTAGTGCATTTCTTCGAAAATTCAAGTGCGATGTCTTTCTTTGCCAGGGGAAGGCGAATCTCCGGTACAGAAGGCTCGCGCTCTGCGCACTCACACAGATGGAGCAGGAACCATAGGCCGCGCGTGCATCCTCCTTAATCCATCACGTCTTCCACCCTACCTCGCGTCCCACCTGCTTCCCGTCTTCGCACCTCCTTTATTCGCCCATGCCGCGGCCAACCCGCCTGCAATCACAACCCCCGCTCCGACTTTATCTCTTCATGCATAATTCCCATTCCCATCATTCCCATTATTTCCCCTTTGTCCTATTCAACCCTCTTTTCTCCGCTCCTGTTCCGATCATCCTACTTCTTCCTTCGCGAGCAAGAATGATGTACAACCCCATCGCTCGTTCTTTTATTGATCATACGCTTCTCTCCTGGATGGAATTGGCGTAGTTACCCATCTATCGGTCGGTCGGCGCGTGAGCCTCAGAAACTTGGGGTTATTCAGCCAGCCGTGGTCTATCGTGGTCGTGTTCCTCGCGCGCACTCAAAATCCAGATCACGGGCCTATTGCCTTCTTCAGCGCTCACTTAGACGCAAATCCGCTCACTCTCGGCCTGTTCTCCGTCTCCCCTGCGTCGTTCCCAATTATAAATCGAGCCGCTCCCAGGTACTCAGAGTCAATGCTCCGATCGTCTTCACCTGCGGTCCCAATGATTTTTCATCTTCTCATTCCGGGTACGTTGTACTTTTACTCAATTCCGTTGTTAAGCTTTCTACTCAGACCCTCCTGAACTCGGCCGAAAACATCCTAAATCAATCCTTGATGGTGACAAAACGCTGCTTCCTCCAAGGGCGCTCGGTGCAATGTCAGTTTCGACGTGGTTCAGGTTTTATTTGGTCCCCACTTACTCAGCACTAATCTTCAGTCTCCGTTCTTCAAGTTCACGCACTCCTCTAGGGCTGGTGCTGTCGCAGTCATGCTCCCGGGCCGGCAAACACCAACACTCAGTGTAGCAGTCGATGGGTCGGTCCGGACCCCTTGGTTTACTCTTCGTGCTCTCCTAACGATCTCACGATACCGTTCAATGCCAGTCTTTTGTCTTTCTTTGACAGTATAGCCGACCGGGAGACGAGCAGTTCATGAACACATCCAATTTCGGTGCGTCGTACATAGGTTCTTGTGGTGGATTCTGTCGATACTTGGGCGCTCCTCAACTCACTCAGAGATGCAGACTGCAATCTTATATTTGCGGCATCAATTGAAAGTCCACGCTTCCCGCCAGCGACTCCGCGAAGATTTTCCCCTTGGATCCGCACCCATCTGTGTTTACTCCGACTCAACTCGTGCTCTCCTAAAGCTATGACGCCGCCGCAATATTTGTCTCCACGAAGGCCTCGTGAAAAATTGCAATGTACATCCACCCGCCCGCATCAGTATCGCTCATCGATCGCGATACCCAGTGCCCGGGGCGCGCAAGGAGACGCTTGCGCATCCCATCACCTTGGGCTGCACTTCTCCCAGGAAGCGGAAACAACTAGGACGCACGCGGAATACATGATGTACATGACGCTCTACTTCCTGCTTTCTTCGTTGTCCGGAAGCCCCTATGCTCTCTCTGTGCACGCGAACGAGTTGCGGTGCTCACCAGTGAGTCACTGCGTTTGGCGGGGAGTGGTTCCTGCTGTTTTGGACGTGCGGAATAAGGATGTCGCCGTGCAGTGGCAGATGGAGATTGCCCTCACTGACTGTTGGCATTAGTGCCAGAATCGGCAACCCGGTATCATGGCCGAGGTAACGAGTCGTACCGAGTCAGAGAATGAGTCAGTAGAACATAGAAGAATACTGGAGAATATTATGGAACATTCTACTTACATTGGACAATTTATTATATAAGTAGCTAAGATTTCTATGTATTGCTCAAGCATTTGCAGAGCTCAGCCAACCGCTAATCTATTTTTGGATTCTACACTTAAACTCCGTCTGATTCCATAAGAAATTACAACACTGACGCAGATATCTTTGATGTCGCCGCATCCAAAAATCTTCCTGCTCCTGGCCATCTGCTCTTCGATATCGAACTTCACTGATTGTCATTGGGTGATATGCGCTTCCCCCCGAATGTCTCCGAATTGGAGGGCGCTTCGACCCCTGGCTCTTCGCTATCTCATACGAACTGTCGATCGAAGGCATGTCCCCGTTCTCGGCTACCGCAGCATCGGCACGACATACATGCCAACGCGCCTCCCCCGCCACGCTCAAGCACCACCCTACGCGAGCTCTGCGCCATGCAGTACAACACCATGGACGCGGATCCGGACGGCCGCTACGAGAATGACTGCGACGCGCTCTATGCGCTGCCCGCCTCGTCCATGTGCTCGTCGGATGCCCTTTCGCGAGTACCTGTCTCTTGAGTCTTGAGGATGATTATCTATGACCTGTATAAAATTAATTTTTGATTTTTATGCATAGTCCATTACCTCCACTGCCACAATATTTTATTGCCGATTGAACTTAACATCCCAAAATAGTACTGTGGGAGAATTGGTTGTTTTTTCAACCACATTGTGCCTCAATGCGGTATTAATATAGCCATTTCTTTGAGCCTGGCTAGCTTATTTGAAATGAAACTAGCCCTCACCGCCCTCGACTGGGACTGCAACAACAATAATCGCGTGAAAATGCCATGCCGCTTCTAGTTCACACTGCACAATATTGTGATCCCACAGGTCAATCAATCGCCGCAGGTGAGTCCGCTTTTCGGGCATGGTTGCATCTTCAATTCGGTTCGTTTCGTGCGGGCCTGTTGATCCGAAATCGGCCGAAACGTGTCGGCTCCGATTTTTTTGGCCCTGGTTCTGCCGCTGTGAACACCGCCGCCGCCGCTACTACAAAGGCCGCGAAGGCCTCGAAGACCGCCGCCCCCACCGCAACTTGGCGTCCCTTGTTTCTGCGCTACACGGACTTGTTCCGTTCTCTAGCGCTGACTTTGCCCCGCCTTTCCGTTTCCTGCGTGCTCACTCCTCTGCGCAACGCCTTTCCCTCTCCTGCGCTTCTCTTTCCCCTCCTTCGCGCAATCCCTCTCCCGTCTTCCTCCGCTATCTCTGTTGCACCTCCTTCTCCACATCGTTCACTCCCTGCTCCGCGCGCTCACTCCGTTCTGCGCGATGCCTCTCCCTCCTCATCCTCTCTTTCCTTCTTCCTGCTTATCGCATGTACTGACTTCTTAATAAAACCCTTCCCAGTGGACCTCAATGCAAGTGGCTCGCGAACTTGGGCACGATGCCCGAGGCACCGGAGAGCGCCAAGACGGGCAATTTTGACCCGCAAAAGTCGATGCGGCTGCGAGAGGGGTGCTGGTGCGTTCCTTTCTTTCTTTCGTCTGTTCTTTTTTTGGGGATATGTATGGGGAGGGGAGAGGCGTGTGGGACGACACGTCTACGCTACTTCGGGGTGCATCGCGTCGGATCCCTGACGCACTGCTCCCTCCGCGTTGTCGTGTGTCGGCTTCCATGTCCCCGTCCCCAATATTTATCGTATCCCTCCCCCATGATGTTGCGTCTTCCGCGCATCGTCCATGTCGCGTGGCAGCCCTCTTCCACATCTCTTCCACATCTCTTCCACATCGTCCACGGCCCATCGGCGCTGCCTCCTCCTACCTTCTCCCATCTTCCATGTCGCATTCATCAGGAAAATCCAAAGTTGCCCCATAGCACCATATAGCACACCAGAGCCCTATATAGTGGCCATAGCTGATATAGCAAACTGACCAACCTCAGAGAAACGTGGGACCCTGGACTTGAACTTCATAGCCCACCATAGCCCACCATAGCTCACCATAGTCACAGTGTTTTCTATGATAGTGGTCGCGGTCAGAGCACAAAAAAAAATTGAGATGTTGCAATTGTAAGGTCGTAATGTATTGTTCTCTTGTTGCATTACTAGGATAATGGGGTGTGAAGTAAGGTTACAGAGGAGCTAATTAACATTAACCAAGAGTAAGTATATTTAAATGCGACCACCTTGGGGAGTTGAACTCAGGACCTCGCGCGTACGACTAAAATTTGAGAAGCGACAAAATAACCACTAGACTAAGGAGACATTAAGATAGGTGGAATCAACATCATATTAGTAGGGTCGGCACTGACCTACCACCTCCCTCTGTCTTTGCCTTCACTTTGTGGTAACTTACTACATATAATGTGAAGTGGTACTAGCGAGGTCATAATTTTGCGAGTAGCTAAAAATAAACCCCCAACCAAAATTGTAGAGCTCGAAATGCTCAACAAAAGTTGTCAAGGGACACATTTTGCCTAAGGGCTTTGTCCTGCTGCAAACCATAAAATGAATTCCCAGAAGGTTCCATCTGGTAGCAAGGAAGATCTGGTCCAGATAACCATTCGTGACAGCCATAAATTTACTTGCCATTGTGTTACCTAACTTTCCGCTATTTATACTAGTGAAATCTTATAGATGACCATAGCACCATATAGTCAATTGGTTCAGCTCTATAGACCATCATAGCTCACTATAGCATCATATAGCCAATCAGGTCAGTTATATAGCTCACCATAGCTCACCATAGCACCATATAGCCAATCAGGTCAGGTATATAGCTCACCATAGCTTGCCATAGCCCCAGATAGCCCATGAGAGCCACCTATGTGTCTCTTAGAGCATTTCGGATTTTCCTGATGTTCGCGCTGCGCCACATGGTGTCGCAACTCGGCCCGTATCCCTCCTTGCTCCATGTCCCGTATTTGTGCGGCATTCCCTCCTCCTCCATCTCCCCGTTCCCCTCTCGCTTTCCCACTCGCTCCGTCGACTCCACTCCCTTCAACATCCAGTCATATTGCTTATTCGGCTCACGCCCCGCTGACCCGCGCTTTTTTCATTATCAGCCCCGCTTCCCAGCCCTTTTTAACTCGTGCACTGGCGCTCGTTCTCGCAACCACGCTGCAAGTCAGCAAGATCAAGCACCAGGCACTCAAGCCCACGGGCTGGGTGCAACAAGTCAAAATCGTGGTGGGTGTTCCCTTCCCTTCCCTCACCCTCCATCCCCATCATTCGGGTACGGCCCTGTGTCGTCTGCAGGGTCGTATTCCGAGGCGTCCGCCGTCCAAGTTCGAGTGCTCAGGGCCCGCGTCCGAGTCCGCAGAGTGCGAGCCCTCCGCCTCTCCCTCTCTGGCAAAATTATGGCACTGGCTGACAACTCCACCCCTCGCAGATCGCATACGGCACCGCCCCGGCCACAGACACCTCGAGTCTGGACGAGGATTTGGCGACTGAATAATGAGTGTTTGTGTTTTTTACTCAATTGGGTCCTTTCTTCTTTCCTTTCTTTCTTTCTTTCTTTTCCATCCACCATCCCACCCGGCATCCGTGCCATCGTGTCCGCGTTCGCTTTCGTCCCGCATATGTACGCTCCGACCACGCTCCCTCCTCACCTTTTATCTCCCCATTCGGCTTCTCCTCTAGTATCATACTTCCTCCGTTCTTCCACGCGCGCTTCCTTCTTACATCGTCCCACTTCCTCTTCTTCCTTCCCCATCCACCCATCCGTCCTTCCTTGATTCGTTCGTGACTCATTCCACCCGCGCGCACTCGCAACGTCCGCTCCGTTCTCATCTCCCCATCCATCTATACATACATCCCTCTATTCGATAAGCGATTCGCGCTACGCACGCATTCGAGCTGCAGATTGTGCTTCCCATGTCAAGTAGTGCAACTTTTGTTTGGAAAAAAATTGGGTTCGATGCCATTCTGTGGGTGTGGCGATGAGTTTTGAGGTGAAGAGAAAGTTGAAGAGAAAGAGAAAAATGAATGACGATGGCAGGTTTGTACGCGTGGCCTCGGATGGGTGGGCTTTGGGCTGGCGCGTGATGCCTTCCTGTTTTCGGACTCAGTCCTGGTTAAGCTGCGGTGTGATACTATCTGCTCTTTTCAACGGCAACATCACAACACATTACTCTTGCACTTTGCTTGGTCACAGCCTAAATAATCTGGATGAAATTTGATTGCAATGTCTGGATGCGGCGTGAGGGCGGCGGTCGAAGATCCTACATCGGTCAGAGACTTCCAATACATCTGAAGCACTGCCGTGTGGCGTTTCTCTGGCGCGCGCACTCGCAACGTTGCTGTCCGCGTAACTTGATCTTGGTCCTACTGTACCACTCAAACCGCGCAAACCCAGCAACCTGCTCATTTTCTAACAGATCTCCTGGACCCGTGACCGTGGTATGTCTGTCTCCCCTCCGTGATTAAATTCTACCTCACGCACAATCCTCTCCGTCGGGCGCACTCCATGCTTTTCCTTCTCTTGAACTCGATACTCCTAGTCCTCACTTGTTCAGACTCGTGCTCGTATTCGTGGATTTCCGGAATTTGGCACCACGATTTCTTGAATCGTCTCCAATTGATGGGTCTTGAAACATTGCTGGCAATCATCGGTGAAAGCCCAGCATTTTGCTCATGCTCCAGCTGCAACAACTTCCCTGCGTAGTCGTCGTCGGTCCCAACCCATTGGTTTACCACGTCGAACTCTTCACGCTCTTCTCAAGATCTACATGGAAGTTGAAACGCAATGTTTTTGCTCTCGAAGCCTTGAAATTCAACGTACAGCCCACAAGACTAAAGTTCAATTAATGAATCTACATGTATGTGGGAGATTTTCGTGGGCACTTGCGTACTTGTCAATTCAGCCAGAGGTGTAATTCAAAATTATGTTTACACCATCCTCCAGCAATTACCCAGAACTCCAGATTCTTTGGTCCGGCACTTCATGCAGTTACCCAATGCTCCTGTGCGCATTCGCACTTTTGCTATCGCAACTCACGTAGCCTGATTCTGCCAGGGCTCCTTCCACTGCTCTGCCTTCCTTACTCATGAGCTCCCGATCTCGTTACTTCAACCATTTGCTCTTGCGGTGCCGGTGGTCCATAATGGTAATGGGGGTATCGACCGAAGGAAAGCCCACAGGCACTATGACATATCCAAGGTTGGGTGGGTGGTGAATTCTTGGGGTACTTGCGCACTTAGTAATTCAGCCAGAGGGGCAACTCTCAATTGCACCATCCCGCCCGTCCTCCAGCACTAGCTCGACGCAGCACTCCATAATTTTGTCTTTGGTTCGGCGCAGCATACACTTCAGTTTTTCAGTCATGCCCGTCCTTCATGCGCTTCTGCAATTCTGCAGCCGGCACCGCAACGTGTATGTTTTTTCTCCTCGAAGTCATTTTTTCTTGCTAAATGCGCAACTGCAAGATCAGTTGGCCAGTAGATTGTAAAATTACAGCATCGAAACGCAGACCTCAAAATTGACATGTCAGTCGACAGCGAGAAAATCTCAAAGTTGCATAATTTCAGTGCGATCCTAGTGGATGACTCGACTGAGCCTCGTCACCGATGCTTTAATTTTTTCGCCGTCCGGCCGGACGCGTACAAGAAAACCGACTCATATAGTTTCACTTACTAATTCTGTACTGTAGCGCAGGGACTTGTACTCGTTCTCAAGATTTAATCCGAAATTAGGGATGAATTCCAAAATAGCCCAATTCACAACGACCCGATGGGGTGGTCCAGGTGGTGGCGGTGAGGGCCGTTTTGGGCGTGTTTGGACGTAGATTAGGTCATCCTCTGTCTTAGGCAGCGCCCATATCCACCGCTTTGGCCTGCTGCGCGCTGGTTTCTCGGTGCCTCTCCTTGCGAGTCGGAGTGGCCGGACCCACCGAGGACTACTTACCCACAGTGGATTGTTTGATTTTACTCATCTGTCTCTCACACCCATCGAGGATAACTCCCTGCTAAGCCGTTCTTCATGTGCTAATGGAAATCTCGGGCCACTAACAGTCGATGGTTTTCTCTCGGCCGCAGAAAATTGGAATGGGCCTCAAACAAGGCTATGTAGCACTTCATGAAAGAAATTCCATGGAATCAATCCGAAGTTGCTAATCCAGCCAGTCGTTCGAGCCTGAACTTTGCGTGCTCGTACTTGACTTGGGTTTCTTGTGTACAAGTCCACGATGGGGCACCCAATTTAACCAACGGAAGATGCTATTCACCAGATTGTCATTGACCTAGGAAGAGTTCTCACACCACATCCCACTGCATATTGAGCAAGAATGAAAGATAGTCTTCAACGGCAGGCAATGTGTGTGTTCTCTATTGCTTATCACACGTCTGATGGCACCCTTTTTAAGATATCACTGTTGTAAGGTGCGGTCTCGCTGCCAACACACATCGCATCGACAAGTCTCTATAAGAGGTCCAATTGAGTTCGCACGTGCGTGTGTAGATCTTTTGAGAGATGAGATGATATGCGAGCAGAAAATTTGGAGTGCCATGTAAGTATGTCCTCCGACCTCCGAGCCGAGAACTCGAGTAAGTGCTTATCACAGAAACCTATTCAAGCAAACTCGGTTCACATACACCTGCAGCTCTCGCGCACTTCTGCGGTTCTGAGAACAACAACTGAAATACACAGCCTATCTGTGTGAATGATTGTGATGGTTGCACAGATCTCTGTCTTGTCCTTTGATTGTACCCATGGCAGTGAGCTGTTCGAGGAGGGGATAAAAATATCTGCCTTCAGCTTCATTGAACACGGATAGGTTCCATCAGATGCAGATGTGTTGATATTTATCTGCACCCCATTTATAGAACTTTGGGCGAAGTAATTGTACTATAATTTGTATAGGAAGTGAAGCCTAGACTCGGAACCAATCTGCCGAGGAATGAATGGCAACAATGCAGTGTTGTACAGGTCATTGACTGCTCAGTGACTGGTCGAAAGGTCGGTTTGGTCGGGTCACTCAGGTCACCCGAGTGGCATGACCTAGTGACCCAACGCACAACAGCGATGTTGCCACGCACATTGCCGCAGACGTGGGAGCGGTCGCTCACCTAGCATCGGTTAGCTTCGGCTAGACGACGCAAAGGCAGTGCAAGGTCAGGTCGCTCGCATGGCCTGATGACCCGTCACTGACTAGTCACCGACTGTCAAAATTGACTGGTCGCTTCGACCCGCCGACCCACCAACACTACAACAATGTGGTTAATTCTGTCTGGGCTCACAAGAAGTACCATTCTACCTACAGCAATGTGCTCGCCACATTGTTACCATTCGTCAGCAGACTGGTTACAAGTCTAAGTGAAGCAAACAAGGCCTCAATTATCAACCTCAATGTTACAGCTCTTTGCAGAACTTAGGGTGCGAACGAAAAAATTTCCATTTTGGTACATTTTTGATCGTTTTTGCCAGGACAGCTGCCCTGTGCTCAATTCCGGGCCGTTTGCCTCGGGACCTAGCCCGATCGATCCGCCTTCGAAATACGCAGTGAACAGTCTCCTCAGAATCTTTATACAATCCCGAGGACCACTTTCTGAGCACGGAAATGAGCTTTATCCCAACATTTTTCATTATTTTCCAGCAGGACAGCTGCCCTGCCCTCAATTCTGGGCCTTTTTCTTCGGGGATAGTCTCAATCTCTCCGCGTCAACGATCCGGAGTGCATGGCCGCCTCAGATTTACAATTTACCACCCAATACTGCTTCCTGGCGGAAGAAGTCCTCGATAGGTCATCACTTTTGATTGAGGGTCAGCAGAACAGCTGCTACGGCCTCATATTTTGATCATTTGGCTCGAAAATAGCATCATTCGATTGGGATTCCACGCGCGCAGTGAACGGTGTCCTCAGAATTCCTTGATTACAACATAAAAAATTTGTTATTTTTACATCTTCTACAGACAGAAATGTACAGTGAACCTGTAAAACTGTATATTATGCCAATATAAATGTGCAGTATGCTACCAAACAGATAAAAGTCAAACAATCCAAGACACCAAGTCACTTGAGGCACCATAAAACACTTTACAGCTGTTCTGGGCAATAATCCGTTGAAATTTGAACTTGTGTATCAGGAAGGTGTTTTGGGCGTCAGCCTGAAAATCTGGGACCGCAGTTCACTGCGCATCTGCAGTCCTCAGAGATTCATCTTATTACAGAGGCAAACGGCCAAGATCTGAGGCCACAGCAACTGTCCTGCTGACTGACAATCAAAAGTGGTTGCTTACAGCTCATTTCCATCCCCAGGAAATTGTTCTGCAAGTCAGGTTGAGAATATGAGAACACAGTGCTCTGCGCATCTCACGGGCGAATTGATTGAGCCTATACATGCGATCAAAGGCCCAAAGCTGCAGCCGGAACAAGTGTCCTGCTGGGAAAAAACCAAATTTAGCTGTTGAAAACTGAGTTCTCATGCCGGAAATGTGCCATGGAGGTCGGTTGAAAAATCCGAGGATACTGTTCACTGCGCATTCTAAAGGCGAATCGATCGGGCTAGGTCCCGAGGCAAACGGCCCGGAATTGAGCGCAGGGCGGCTGTCCTGGTAAAAACAATCAAAAATGTACCAAAATGGAATTTTTTTTCCTTCGCGCCCTAAGTTCTGCAAAGGGCTGTAACAGGCTCAGTTCAGTTTTCAACTCACGCCCAATTACAAGTATAGACATTCTGAATACCAGCACATGTGTCAGGGCAAAGGTGTGATGGCTGATAGATCAAAGATTCCAGCATTTCAATGGTTGGCTACATCGATCAAGGAAGGGGTGGGTAGGTTTCAGAAACATCTTCAAGAACCTGATTGATCAAGTGTTGTCTCTCTCTCCTTCACTCCCACCATGGCTACCAGCAGCCCCCAGAATGCAGTTGTTTCCCGCCCCTCATCCAAACCCTCCCAGAGTTCTAACTCAGCCTGGCTCGAAGCTCTCCTCTTCAATGCAAAGATGATCACTGCTGGTGCAGATGCTCTCCCATTTCCATATGTGAAAGGCATCTTTGGCACTGTTGTATTCCTTTTGGAGGCAGTTCAGGTATGAGGTGCACTGTTCCAGACTGAAAATGACGCTGATTTCGCCCTGCAGCAAGTGAAACAGAATCAGGAGAGCATGAAAGAACTATGTAGAGACACTGTGGATATCATCACTGTCCTTCGAGACCAAATATCAGCCCAGGGTGATACAGCTGCTCTCAAATTCAAAACTCAATGCGAGGAGCTTGAGGTGTAAGGGACTTGGTCTCCAATTAATAATTATCTGGTAATGGTATTCCACCTAGGTTCTTGCAGGATGTAGTGGACACAGTTAATCAACTCCGAATGAAACCCCGAGGCTTTGGTGCCCGTTTCAAGCAAGTTATCAAGGCAAGCAGCACTGTGGATGATATCAGCAGATTTCGGACCAGGATGCAGGAGTTGCGGTCTAATTTCATGGTGCATACATCTGGGTTAATACATTACATATATTCTGATCAAAACCCCACTCAGCTAATGGCAACCATGGATACAAATTTCCAGGTCCAAAAGGTGTTGACTGTAATATCACCCAGTATGATTCTCTTTTGCATGGTAGAGTATCCAATCTCATCTGGATTTCTGCAGCTGTGCCAGTAGCCCAAGTCCCGCAACAAGTCAACAATTGTCCTCCACCCTCCAGGATATTTCATGGCAGACAGACCATTCTCCAACAAATCCATCAATATTTCACGCAGACTACAGGAAAGCAAGATATTTTTCTGCTGCATGGATTAGGTGGTTCCGGAAAAACACAGATTGCCCTCAAGTTTATAACAGAGTCAACTTCCAAGTGAGCTTCTTCATCTGAACGTTTAGAATTGTACTGATTTTATTCTAAGCTTCACCGACATTTTCTTCATTGACAGCAGCTCAGTTAGCACAATTGACACAGGTCTGAAAAATATAGCCAACGCAAAGACTGTTGGAGAATCTTCGCAGGATGTGCTTCAATGGCTCCAAAGCAAACAGGAGCAATGGCTTATGTTCTTTGACAATGCTGATGACCCAAAAATCAATCTGAATGATTATTTCCCTCAATGTGATCATGGCAACATTATAATCACATCTCGAAACCCTGGACTGGTTGTCTATGCCAGTTCACACTCCCTTGTCTCTGACATGGAAGAAATAGATGCTGTGGATCTACTGCTCCGAAGTGCAGGCCAAGAGACCACAGATGATAACAAAATTGCTGCTGTTCAGATTGTGAAGGTGAGCCACAGTGTTCACAACTGATACATATTCATTCAGTCAACATTTCTTCAGGTGCTCCATTATCTACCACTTGCAATCATTCAAGCTGGTGCATTCATCTCAAAATCAGGAGATCTTGACAGCTATCTGGCACTCTATGAACAGAATCGAGCTCAACTGCTGAGTCAAAAGCCAGCTCAATCACATGATAATTATGCCTGGACTGTCTATACCACATGGCAGATCAGTTTTGGTCAACTCAGTCAACCTGCAGCAACTTTTCTGCAGCTCTGCTCATTACTGCATCATCAAGGCATCTCTGAGCAGATATTCAAAAATGCAGCAACTTACAAATTTGGACCGTCTAGCCCATCTGAAGAAAAGCTGCAGAGGCCACTTGAATTCTTGTCACAGTTTTTAGGACCTGATGGGGTGTGGGATTCATTTTCCTTTATAGACATGACAAATGAAGTCAGAGCCTATTCCTTTATCAACTTTCACCCACAAGAAAAGATGTTTTCTATCCATCCTCTTGTGCATGACTGGACTCGCAGCACACTGTCCAAGAAAGAATCATATCAGTATTGCATGGTTGCAGTAGTAGGAATGTCACTGGCAGGACTACCACAGCGGGATCTGCAACTGGCCAGCCCATGGATGCAGCCTCACATTGATTTCCTATTGCAAGACAACTCAAATGTAATCCCAGACTTCAGACATGAGTTTGGGAAAATCTATGTGTGGGGAGAGAAGCTAAAAAAAGCGGAGAACCTTCAAGTGGCGGCATTTCAGAAACGGAGGGATCTTCTGGGTGGGGACCATCTGGATACTCTTGAAGCCATGTTTTGGCTGGCTTGGATATACAGGGACCTGGGAAAATTCAGGGAGGCAGAGCAACTTGAGGCTGGGGTGCTGCAGCAGCGAAGGAATATTCTAGGTGAAAATCATCCAGACACCGTAGATGTTATGGGAAATTTAGCCCTAACATATCAAAGGCTGGGGAAGTTGAAGGAGGCAGAGGAGCTTGGGGTTTCAGTACTTGAGAAGGCAAGGAGTGTTTGGGGTGACAACCATCTAGACACCTTGATGGCAATGGGAAATCTGGCACTCACATACGGGAGCCTGGGAAAATTGAAGGAGGCAGAAGAGCTTGAGGTTGTAGTACTTGAGAAGCGAAGGAATGTTTTGGGTGACAACCATCCAGAAACCCTGCGGGCTATGAGGAATTTGGCATTTATATACAAAGCCTTGGGAAAATTGAAGGAAGCAGAGGAGCTTGAGATTGTGGCACTTGAGAAGCAGAGGAATATTTTGAGTGAAAACCATCCAGACACCTTGATTGCTATGGGGAATTTGGCAGGGACATACAAGAAGCTGGGAGAATTGAAGGAGGCAGAGGAGCTTGAGGCTGTGGTACTTGAGAAGAAAAGGAATATTCTAGGTGAAAACCATCCAGACACCCTGGTTACTATGGGGAATCTGGCATTCACATACACCAAGTTGGAAAGATGGCAGGAGGCACAGGAGCTTGGGGAAGTTGTGCTTAAGAAGCGGAGGAATGTTTTGGGTGACAACCATCCAAGCACCCTGCGGGCTATGAATAATCTGGCAGTCATATACAACAAGTTGGAAAGATGGCATGAGGCTGAGGAGCTCGAGGTTACTGCACTCAAGAAGCAGATGGATGTGCTAGGTGACAAGCATCCACAGACTTTAGAGACCATGCAAAATTTGGCAGTGACATATGAACAACTGGGGAAATTGAGCGAGGCAGAGGGTCTGAATGCAATTCTCAGGGGGAGTCAAACTTAGGCTATGTTACTCTACTTTATGTTGTTTCTCTTTTTTTGTACCATTTGACACCAACTGATAAATACCAATAATTGTCTGAACAATGTTGGAAAATAGGTTACTGTATGTGCACCAGAGACTGACAGTTATGCAGAGATTTGATGATGACAAAGCACATTTATTTGACCTCGACAGGCTTCAAATTAACCAGTGTTATATGTTACAGTGTCAGCCCAAGCCCAAAACATGAACATGATTTTATTTGTTCTTACCACCCCAATAACTGGAAAACCCGCCACTTGAGCATTGGCTGATTGGCTGACACACAGATCAGAGTTTCAGAATTGTGGTCAAACTCAAACTGTATGGCTCCAAACATTGTAATCCTATAGTGCACTAATTTGACTTCGAGGGAAGGTGTCTTTTTTTCTGATTTACTATGCAAGGGCAACCCAAGGGAAAGGTAGGGTTGAACATTTGAACAGTTCACAGGTTTTGTACCTGCATGGTCACTAGTGCAGTGCAATTTTGAAATGACATGTCCAGTTGAAATACAACAAGGCATGGCCAACAGCTTGGGATATTTTTCTTTGTGGTTGCCATACACAGTCAGGCAGGCTGGCCCCATCCTGGTGAAGAAAGTTCATCATATCAAGAAACCTGTGCAGGTCAGTGTGTGTGATTCCCTGCTGCAAGACAAGCCACCAGAACCCGAGCTACCAAACCTTAGCAGGTCACGCTCCAATATTAAATGACCATTCTCATTCTATAAATAAACACAAACTGCTTCTAAATTGAGTTCGTCCTAGAGTTTATGGCCTCGATGACAACGAAATTGGATATATAATTGCTGTCCATATCATTGATGTGTGCTGTTGGTTGTCACCATCATTGAATGTGGGGTGGTTGAAGGTCGTATCCAGGCCTCAATTTCTTGAGAAATAGCAGCATATCTCCGCTTGATCCCCACCTGGCAACGACTCTATTACCATCGCTGTTGAACACAATGATGGAAATGGTAGAGATTCCATAGATGGCAGATAGGCTGGATTGAAGACCATCACATGGTATGAGCAGAGAATGATGATGAAGTAAATATAATCAACACATCGTGCAGGACCCTGCATAATTATAGAAAATACAGGGACTCGCCTTTGAGCCGGAATAATGAAATAGCAATCACTCATGCAGTGTGTAATGCCGAGTCAATGCAGCTTGCAATTGCTGGATCACCATGGGCTGACAATTTCCAGAGTCAGTGATAAGATTAGCTGTCATCGAGAGGAGAGACCAATCAATTACAACGGTGTGTTTTTTGTGAGGTTCGTTGCTTTCTTTATTTAAGATTTCATTTCTGGAACCACAGCTTTTAGTCCTGCTGAAACTTGAAACCAGCGAGGCAAGAAAATCTCATTACCATTTTGATTCTGACTCTGTACTGTTGCCTTAAACAGCACGGGTTATTGATTTGTCAAATGCTATAATTACAAGCCCTCGAGTCGACCCGTCTACTAAGTTACTAACTTGAAGTGGCCTGAACTTCTAGTCTCGGCAGCCATGAACATCAACCAAACATCAACTGCCAGAAGTATGATCGGATAAATGAAGTGGATCTTCGTTGCGAGTCCAGTCCGTGCGCGTGAACGGTGAGGCACAACCTGAATGGAAGGTGGAAAGCGCGAAGTTCCGGCAAATCCGATCAATGATCGGGCCGAACATTGCCGAGGACTGTCTTTGCTACTGTAACGACGCCCAATTTTTTCCAGATGGACTCGAGCGCCCCGGCTTTCGCCAACCGTCAAACCCGATCCAACGAAAGAATGAGCTCGCCCTGCCCATCCAACTGCGTATACCGTCCCGATACTGTCGAAGCATGCCGCATTTGTGTTGCAGAGGTGCGTCTTTTGCCTTCCGTGTTTCTTTTTTTTTGCTACGGGGAACGCTGATGCCGAGGCCAACACTGTCTTCGTTGGTGCATGTTCCCGTCGCGTGTGCATTTCCCGCGAGATCCTCGTGACGATTGCCCGCAGACTTGACCACCGCTGAGGCGACCTCGATCGGGACCTGGGCACCATGTGCGAGGCGGCAGATAGCGCGGAGACGGACGACTTGGACTCGCAGATTGCTGCTGCGAGCGGGCCGCCGGTGCGTTTGTCTTCTCCACCCCCCAACGGCGCTGTGGCACCACGCGTCGACGCTGCTCCGGCGCGGATCGCGTCGCGTCGGACGTCGTAGTGTCTGCCTCGGCGTCGTGCCCCTTCCCCTGCCCGCATCTCGTCCCGTCCCATCTTCCACCTGCACCGCACCGCATCCCATCCCTCATCCCCGTTCGGTATGGTTTCGTGCCTCCTCCGCTGCCCATATCCCATCCCATCCCATCCTCCCTCTCCCATCGCGTCGTCTCCCTCCACACGTCCCTCCTCTGCTATTGCCCGATACGGCCTCGCACCTTCCCCACGTCCCATTCGCCGTCCCCGCCCTCCCCCCTTCCCTGCCTCTGCCATTCGTACCTCCTTCTCATCCTATCCCCCTGCGCCCTTGGCCCTCCTCCCTTCGTGTTTTCGTATTGCGCCGCCCTCCCTATCCGCGTCCCCGTCCTCCTTCTCCCCTGCCCGCCATGATCTTCGGCGCGTTCGTTTGCCCCACCGTCTCCGCGTCGTGGTGCGTGCGCGTATCGCCTCACATCCTCCCCGCTTCGTACTTACCTCCTTGTCCTCTCCGTCCCCGCCCCTCTCCCAATCCTCCCTGTCAGATTGCGTTGTCTCCCCGTCGGGCTCATGCCCACACCCCTCTCGCAGCCACCGCCCTGCAAGTCAGCAAGATTACGCACAAGGTGCTCAGGCTCACCGGCGAGATGCAGCAGACCGACATCACGATCGCCCCGGTGGGCTCCGATACCTCGAATTTGTTTTGGCGACTGAGCAGTGAGTGATTTCCTCCTTCCATCCGTTCTCTTCCCTCTCTGTACTTGCCGAAGCGGAACAACCCTGCGCCGCGCCACTCATCCCATAGACGGCGCGCTCCGGCTCGGGCTCCCTGTCGCGCATGCGTGCAGGCTCAGGCTCGGTGTCACGCCCACGCTCCTCGTGTCCACGCGCGCGGGGCTCGCACTCGCACACCAGGAGCAGGAGCCGCAGCCCGCGCACGCATCCCCCTTAATTCGTTACCTCTTCCGCCCTCTCTCTGCTCCCCTCGTTGATTCGTCCGTGCCCCATCCCACCGCGCGCCAGTCACAACTTCCGCTCCGTCTTTCCATCCCACCCCATCGACGTCCTGTCTCCTTCGCCCCATTGGAAACCTCCCTTTCGCCACTCCAGACCATGTTCGGACCATCCTACTTCATCTTCGCGAGCAAGGACGATATATAGCCCCATCGCTCGCTTTTTAGTGCAATACTACACGCGATCCGAGCTACACAGACGTAGTTAGTGCATTTCTTTGAAAATTCAAGTGCGATGCCGTTCTTTGCCAGGTGGAGGTGAATCTCCGGTACAGAAGGCTCGCGCTCCGCACACTCACACAGATGGATCAGGAACCACAGCCCGCGCGTGCGTCCTCCTTAATCCATCACGTCTTCTGCCCTACCTCGCGTCCCACCTGCTTCCCGTCTTCGCACCTCCTTTATTCGTCCATGCCGCGGCCAACACCCCTGCACTCACAATCCCCGCTCCGACTTTATCTCTTCATGCATAATTCCCATTCCATCATTCCCATCCTTTCATCCTTTCCCCTTGTCCTATTCAACCCTCTTTTCTCGCTCCTGTTCCGATCATCCTACTTCTTCCTTCGCGAGCAAGAATGATGTGCAACCCCATCGCTCGTTTTTTATTGATCATACGCTTCTCTCCTGGATGGGATTGGCGTGGTTACCCATTATCGGTCGGTCGGCGCGTGAGCCTCGAAACTTGGGGTTATTCAGCCAGCCGTGGTCATCGTGGTCGTGTTCCTCGCGCACACTCAAAATCCTGATCGCGGGTCTATTACCTTCGTCAGCGCTCACTCAGACGCAAATCCGCTCACTCTCGGCCTGTTCTCCGTCTCCTCTGCGTCGTTCCCAATTATAAATGGAGCCGCTCCCGGGTACTCAGAGTCACTGCTCCGATCGTCTTCACCTGCGGTCCCAATGATTTTATTCTTCTCATTCCGGGTGCGTTGTATGTTCAATCCCGTCGTTAGCCTTCTAATCGGACCCTCCTGCCCTCGGCCGAAACATCCTAAGTGATGATCAAATGCTGTCGACACTCGCCCCTCCAATGGTGCTCGGTGCGAAGTCAGTTCCGACGTGGTTCAGGTTTTATTTTGGGTCCACATTTCGTCAATACTTCAAGTCTCTGCACTGCTGGAGAGCTGGCGCTGCCGAGAGGTCCGTTTTCTTCTTCATTTGAGACATAAGCCATCGGCTCCGCTGGCAGCTCAGCACCCGTTCGTGTTCACGCGCCAGGGCCGGCAAGCGTCAACACTCAACGCAGCAATCGATGATTTTTCCTCGTGGGTCCGCACCACCTCGGTTTACTCTCCATGCTCTCCTGAAGATCTAGCGATGCTCTTCGATACTGTCTTTTTTCTTCCTTCGCCAGTAGAGCCGACCAGGAGACGAGAGGTCCATGACACATCCAATTTCGGTGCGTCGTAGGTTCTTGTGGTAGATTCTGTCGATACTTGGGCACTGGTACACTCACTCAGAGATGCAGACTGCAATCTTATATTTGGGGCATCAATTGAAAGTCCACGCTTCCCGCCAGCAAATCCGCCAAGATTTTCGCCTCGGATCCGCACCCGTCTGTATTTACTCCGACTCAACCCGTGCTCTTCTAAAGATATGACGTCGCCGCAATATTTGTGTCCACGAAGCCTCTTGAAGAAAATTGCAATGTACATCTACTCGAACCTCTGGCTAACCATCCGCATCATCGCTCACCGATCGCGATACCTGGTGCCCGAGACGCTTGCGCGCCCCATCAGCTCGGGCTGCACTTCTCCCAGGAAACGGAAACTACTGGGAGCACGCGGATTACATGTACATGTACATGACGCTCTACTTCCTGCTTTCTTCGTCGTCCAAAAGCCCGTATGTTCTCTCTGTGCACGCGAACGAGGGCGGTGCTCACTGCTTTTTGCGGGGAGCGGTTCCTGCTGTTTTGGACGTGCGGAATAAGGATTTCGCCGCGCAGTGGCAGATGGAAATTGCCCTCACTGACGCAGATTTCGAAGCCCCCCCATCCATGCCGCGCTAAAAATATTCCTGCTCCAGGCCATCTGCTGCTCGATGCCGAACTTCAGGGATTGTAATTGGGAGACTCGCGCTTCCCGAATGTCTCCACATTGGACAGGCGCTTCAACCCCTGGCTCTTCGCTATCTCATACGAACTGTTGACCGAAGGCATGTCCCCGCTCTCGCCTACCGCAGCCCCGGCATGACACGTATGCCGACTCGCCTCGCCCGCCACGGTCGAGCATCTCATCTGGCGCGAGCTCTGCGCCATGCCGCCCAACACTATGGACGCGGATCAGCACAGCGGCTACGAGGACGGCTGTGGTGCGTTTTCTATGCGCTGCCCACCTCGCTCCTGTGTTCGTCGAAGCCCTTTCGCGAGTGTACCTGTCTCTTGAGTCTTGAGGATGATTGTCTATGACCTGTATGAAATTAATTTTCGATTTTTATGCATATTCCATTATCTCTACTGCTAATTGCATTGCGAATGAACTTGGGCTCCACAGTGAATTTGGGCTTGACGGAATCAGGGGCGTAAGCGTAACGTCCCAAATAGTAACTGTTGGAGAATTGGTTGAAAAAACAACCACATGGTACCTCAATGCGGTGGTACTAATGCAGCCATCACTTTGAGCCGGGCTGGCTTATTTGAAAGTAAAACTAGCCCTCACCGCCCTCGACTGGGACTGCAACAACAATAACCGCGTGAAAATGCCATGCCGCTTCTAGTTCAAACTGCACAATATTGTGATCCCAAAAGTCCATCAATCGCCACTGGTGTGTCTGCGTTTCGGGCATGGTTGCATGTTCAATTCGGTTCGTGCGGGCCTGCTTATGTAAATATCGCGCGTGGGGACATGCTGACTTGCCGAGCGCGGTTGATCCGAAATCGGCTCCGATTCTTTTTTGGCTTGCCTCCACCTGCTGCTGTGAACACACTGTCGCCGCCGCTACTTCAAAGGCCGCGAAGGCATCGAAGACCGCCGCCCCCGCCGCAACTTGGCGTCCCTTGTTTCTGCGCTGTACACGGACTTGCTCCGTTCTCTAGCGCTGACTTTGCCCCGCCTTTCCCTTTCCGCGCGTTCACTCCTCTGCGCAACGCTTATCCCTCTCCCGTGCTTCTCTTCCCTCTCCTCCGCGCAATCCCTCTCCCTTCTTCCTCCGCGCGACGCGTTTCCCTCCTCCGCTACCTCCGTTACACCCTCCTTCTCCACGCCACTCACTCCCTGCTCCTCCCCGTGCTCGCTCCGTTCTGGGCGATGCCTATCCTCCTCTTCTCTTCCTTCCTCCTCCTCGCCGCATGTACTGACTTCTATTTTCTAGAACTCTTCCCAGCGGTCCTCGACGTCAAGTGGCTCGCGAACCTGGTCATGATGTGCGAGGCGACGGAAAGGGCTGAGACGGACGATTTTGGCCCGCAGGATTCAATGCGGCTGCGAGCGGAAATGCCGGTGCATTTTTCTTCTTTCTTCTGTTCTTTTTTTGGGAGATTTGTACGGGCAGGGGAGAGGCATGTGGGACAACGCATCCACGCTGCTCCGGGGCGGATCGCGTCGGGCGTCCGCTCCGCGTTGTCGCGGTGGCGGCTTCCACGTCCCCGTCCCCATTCTTTGCCATATCCCTCCCCCATGCTGCGTCTTCCGCGCATCATCCACGTCGCATACATCCCTCTTCTACATCTCTTCCACATCGTCCACGGCCCATCGGCGCTGCCTCCTCCTACCTTCTCCCATCTTCCACGTCGCATTCGCGCTGCGCCACATCGTTTCCTAACTCGGCCCGCATCCCTTCCTGCTCCATGTCCCGTATGGTGTGGAATTCCCCTCCTTCATCTCATTGTTCCCTCTGGCTTGCCCCGCTCAGCCCCTCCACCTCCCTCCTCTCAGAATCCACCCATCGCACTCCCACACATATTGGACTCCTACTCGTCTCGCACCCCGCTGACCCGCGCTTTTCCATTATCGCCCCCGCTGCTCGCGCTTTTCTTACTTGTGCGCTGACGCTCATTTTCGCAGCCACACTACAGGTCAGCAAAATCAAGTACCAGGCGCTCAAGCCCACGGGCAGGGTGCAACAAGTCAAAATCAAGGTGGGTGTTCCCTTCCCTTCCCTCACCCTCCATCCCCGTCGTTCGGGTACGGCCCCGTGTCGTCCGCAGCGATGGATTCCGAGTCGTCCGCCGTCCGAGTCCGAGTGCTCAGGGCCCGAGTCCAAGTCCACGGAGTGTGAGCCCTCCACCTCTCCCTCCTTCTGGCCAAGTTATGGTACTGCCTGACAACTCCCTCCCCGCAGATCGCGCAAGCCATCGTCTCGGCCGCCGACACCTCGAGTCTGGAGGCGGATTTGGCGACTGAATAGTGAGTACCGTGTTTTTACTCAATTGCGTCCTTCCTTCCTTTTCTTTCTTTCTTTCTTTTCTATCCACCATCCCACATGGCATCCGTGCCATCGTGTCCGCGTTCGCTGCCGTCCCGCATGTGCACGCTCCGACCGCGCTCCCTCCTCACCCTTTATTTCTCTATTCAGCTTCCCGTTTAGTATCCTTCCTCCATCCTTCCACGCGCGCCTCCTTCCTACACCGTCCCATCTCCTCTTCCTTCCCACCCACCCTTCCATCCCACCTCCCCATTCCCGTCGTTGCCCTCCTTCATTCGTTCGTCCCATTCCACCCGTGCGCACTCGTAACCTCCACTCCGTTTTTATCTCCCCATCCATCCATGATCCCTGCTCCCTCTGTTCGACAAGCGATTCGCGCTACACACGCATTCGAGCTGCAGACTGTGCTTCCCATGTCAAGTAATGGATTATTTGTGTTGAAAAAATCGGTTCGATGCCGTTCTTTGGGTGTGACGATGAGAGCTGAGGTGAAGAGAAAGTTGAAGAGAAGCCTACAAAATAACGGGGATGCATTTTCGATTGCCTGGAACGGTGTTCGGAGCCCTCTATTACATGGGTCACTGATTTTCATTACATCCGAAGCAATACTACCTCCTGCGTGGCGATTCTCTTCCGCGCGCACTCGTAACGTCTGTCTGCATGACTTGATCTTACTCCGAGGCCTACCATGCAAACCGTGCAAATCCAGTAACTCGCCTATTTTCTAGACCGTACTCTGTCTTTCTTCCCTCCGCGGTCAAACTCTGCCTCACGCTGGGCGCATTCTGTGATTTATCTTTCTTGAACCCGATACTCCTAGTCCTCGCTTGTTCAGAACCTTCGTGGGTTTCTGGAATTTGGCACCACGATTTCTTCTCCCATAGATGAGTCTTGAGGCACCACTGGCAATCATCAGCGAAAGCCCAGCATTTTTCCCATGCTCCAGCTACAACAACTTCCCTTTGTAGTCGTCGTCGGTCCCAATTCATTGCTTTACTCCAACTCAGCGCACGTTCCACGCGCTTCTCAGGATTTGCATGGAACGTAACATTTTTGAAATTTCAACGTACAGCCCACAAGATTAAAGCTTAATCAATAAATCTATCCATCGGGACATCTTTGTGGCTGATTTTTCTGGGGACTTACGCACTTGTCAATTCAGCCAGAGGTGCAATTCAAAAGTATATTTGCACCATCTGGCCCATCCTCCGGCAATGCAGGTTTTTTGTCTTGATCTCCCACTTCTCAATGCTCCTGTATACATGCCCAATCTTCACCAGATGGACTCGTAAAATTCGTCCAGTTCACACAGCTAGCCTATTGCCCGGTCTCCCCCAGCAACCTTTGCCCGCTCTACTTGCTCGTCTTGACGGCCCCAAAAATTTACTTTCTTTTCCGTCCCCCCTCGGACTACAGGCGACTCTCTCTTAGTTCTTTCGCCGACATTTTGAACTGGAAAAGGATAATGAGCCGCTTCACTTTACTTTCTCGTACCCACCCTGGCTGCGTTTGCCACCCGATTCTGCCGAAGGGCACTGTTTGCCACTTGCGTCAGCGTTGCAGAGGTGCGCTCTTTTTTTCTGCGCTTTTACACAACCAATTCCACAGTTCTAACAGGTTCTACCCTTTCGTCATGTTCCTGCGTCGGCCGCACTCACCGCTTCGCTCTTTCTTCATTCGCCTCCTCCCCTGGTATCCGTCCTCCATTATTCCTCAACGCGCCGATCCTCTTCCGCTCGCGTCTCGCCTTTTGGCTCTCGCTTTCCCTCGCTTCGTTCGCCCTCGATTCCACCCCGTATACATTCCCAAATTTTATTTTTGCGTTGTGTTATGAGACAGTGTTTTATTCCATCTTCTTTCCGAAAAACCTCTTGAAATTGCAACGTATAGCTTGCCACCGTGACAAGATTTGCACTCTTTTAATAAATTTCTGGATCAGGTACTAAATACATGTATATATTGGTCGATTCTTGGCAACTTGCGTACTTTTAATTCAGCCAGAAGGTGCAGACCTCAAAATACCTATTAGAAGCGGATAAATTGCACAGCAGAGTATAATTTCACTTCGCACCGCGCTAACGGCAGGGAAGTGAACCATAGCGAATTTGGATGTGATATGGACGTGCGGGTGTTGTCAAAATTACCGCATCAATAAATTCCACAGTAAATTTTCTAGCATCCGGCTCATTCTCCTGGAACACCGCCGTGCGCTTACTAGTGCGGGTCCAAAGGCATTAGGTGTGATGAAGGAATCGATGAGTTTCGTCTCCATTCCGGGTGTACTGCATGCATTTGCTCAGTTACTATGATCAGGATCTTGCACTTGGCCGAAAACATCCTGGATGGTGGTCAAACGTTGCCAGTGCTCACTCCTCCAATAGTGCCAGGTGCGACGTCGGTCTCGACGTATTCCATGATTTTCTTTTAGGTTCGTCTTACTCAATACTCTCATTTTCAGCCCCACAAGTGTCCTTGCCGTTCTGCTGGAGATCTGCAATTTGTGCCATCACTAGGTCCATGGTCTAAGTCTCTACTTGAGCTAAAGGCGAAAAAACCCAGTATCCCGCTCTGACTTAGCCATGCCAGACACAGGGGGCAAAAGCCCCCGCAGTATGATTTTATGTGCGGTGGATGTAGTAGACCACGCACGTAAAGTCCTTTGTGCTGTGACATTGGTAAGCTTATCGATACTGCGGATGGCAGATAGGAAGCATTTAAATCGCCGGGCTAACGCAGCCACATGTTCACCTCGGCTGTGATGGCAAACGGAACCTCTACATATACACTGAGTACGGTACTCCATTCGAACTCATTTGGAAGATAAAAATCACGACAGGGGTTCCTATGATATTATACAAAAAGCCTATTGGCGGTCAGGGGCAAAATCTAACGAGGTTCACTGTTGGTTCGGTTTCTTGGAGTGATGAAGATACGGTGTCTTGAGATCTAGGATGGTACTCTCGTTCGGGCTGAAATTTAGCGGCTGAGAATCAAGGCAATTTTGGAGGTTCACAAAGTGCGTGCAACTTAAAGTTATATCACAGGCGAGGTGAGCACGTCGTTGTGTTAGCCCGGCGATTTAAATGCTTTCCTATCTGCCATTCGAAGCATCAATAAGTTTGCCAATGTCACAGCACAAAGGACTTTACCTGCGTGGTCTACTGCAGGGGCTTTTGCCCCCCGTGAGATCTAACGCGATTTTTGTCTTCTCAAGCCTTGTTAAAAATTACAATCTACAGCCGACCACAAGACTAGCTATAGTGGTAGATAAATCAATCCGTGGATCGGATGTGCTAGATTCTGTCGAGACTTAGGGACTCGCTACCTCACCCAAAAGTGTAGACTGCAAGATCAGGTTTGCAATATCAACCGAAAGCCCAGAACCCCACTCGTGCTACAGCGACTCTACAGACCTCCAAATTGCAGTGCCGATGGCAGTGAGTGAATTCGAAAGCAGCACACTGTTACGACGACCCAATGTGTTTTTTTTCATTGTTCTTCCGTACATGAATACTGTCTCGCAATTGCATCCATATGGTAGCTCACTTTGCTAATCATGCGGTGCAGGAACTTACATTTGTTCTCACCATTATTAATTGGAGAGGAATGAATTCCAATGCAGTACTCAGCATGGTGGTGTTGCTTTTTTCGTCGTTTGTCTGGTAACCATTGATGATTGCACCTACTTTTTTCTTGGGGTGTTCAGCAGGCTCAAGACTAGCACTGGAATTTTGACAACGGCTGCAGGTCCTGCAAGTTCACTTTGGTTTATTTTCCTACCATTAATTGGTAACAGGTCTCAGAATGATATCTTGTCCTAGAGAGGCAATGCATTCTCTTATTTCGCTCGAACCTCTCTCGATTATCCCGAGCATTTGTGCATGGCTTTTCCACCTAATCAATCGCCGAGCTCTATAAAATTTGAATCAAACAAATTAAAGCCCATGCTCTGGTGGTGGATGGCGTTTCTCCATTATTTTTAGACCCAATTTATTCTCATTTGTGAATGCGGTGCAGTCCACAGCTTGACATCAGACTTTTGACATCTTTGTTGTGGCGTTGTACAACGCCAAAAAACGCGTGAAAACGCCGCAATGCACAACACGACAATTTTTCTAAGAATTGCCACAACGCCGGAGCAAGATCGGCTGATAGCATCGGAAGGGCTAACCACAACGGTTTTCGACCTCCCAGGAATCTCCCATATCAGCCGCGTCACTGTGCTCACTTTCAGCAACCTCTATTGTCCACAACCCTCTGGCCAGCCTCGAAAATTTGGGAGGACAATGCGAAAACGCCAAAAAACACGTGCAACACCACAATCAAAATGACAATTGGCTGATGTAGGTTCCATCAAACAATTTGAATTTGATAAGCATCGTCGGAGACATCTCCTGAGGTGTGACAGTTGGACTGCTTGACTTACATCTTACTTATAGAACCGCTGTGGAAGAATTAAGTGCACTATAATGTGTAGATATATGGGAGGCGAAACCAATGAGGCTACTAGGGCTGCCCAATTCTCACCCTGACAGGCTCTGCTTGGATCTCAACTCACTATTCGTACACACAATTCTAAGTATAGAAATTCTTAATAATGAGGGCCGGAGCAGCTGTCAGGGTAAGGGTATGATGGTTGCAACATGATTCCGGCATTTCATTGATTGACTACATCAACCAATGTTCCTCAAAAATGTGATTAATCCTTCATTCTCCCTTCTACCATGTCTGCCAGCAGCCCTCAGGTTGAAGTTCTCTCCCACCATCCACAAAAAGGACAACTATCCAAACGCTCCTCGACTTCTAACCCACCCTGGCTTGAAACCCTCCTCTTCAATGCAAAAATGATCACTGCCTGTGCAGATGCTCTCCCATTCTCCTATGTAAAAGGTGTTTTTAGCATAGTTGTATTCCTTTTGGAGGCAGTTCAGGTATGAATTTACTTAAACTGTTCCTGGCTGAAAATTGTGCTGATTTTGGCTCCTGCAGAAAGTTAAACAAAATCAGGAGAGCATGAAAGAGCTGTGTGGAGATACTGTGGATATCATCACTGTTCTTCAAGACCAAATATCAGCCCATGGTGATACAGCTGCTCTCAAGTTCAAAACTCAGTGTGAGGAGCTTGAATTGTGGGTGCTTCTATCTGCAACTGATGATTGTCTGATGGTAGTATTCTATCCAGGTTCTTGCAGGATGTGGTGGACACAGTTAATCAAATGTGAATGAAACCCCGACGCTTTGGTGCCCGTTTCAAGGAAGTTATCAAGGCGAGCAGCACTGTGGATGATATCAGCAGATTTCGAACTAGGATGCAGGAGTTGCGGTCTAATTTCATGGTAAATCCCATTTAATACATCACATATTCTCTGATTACAACCCCACTCAGCTCATCGCAACCATGGATACAAATTTCCAGGTCCAAAAGGTTTTGACTGTGATATCACCCAGTATGATTGTTCTTTACATGGTAGAGTATTCAATCTCATCTGAAATTCTGCAGATGTGCCAGTAGCCCAAGTTCCACAACAAATCAACAATTGTCCTCTGCCCTCCAGGATATTTCATGGCAGACAGAGAATTCTCCAACAAATGCATGAATATTTCATGCAGACCACAGGAAAGCAAGATATTTTTCTGCTGCATGGATTAGGTGGTTCTGGAAAAACCCAGATTGCACTCAAGTTTATAGCAGAGTCAACTTCCAAGTGAGCTTCCTCATCTGAAAGTTTAGAAGTATATTCATCTTATTCTCAGCTTCACTGACATTTTCTTCATTGACAGTAGCTCCATTGAGACAATTGACACAGGTCTGAAAAATATAGCCACAACAAAGACTGTTGGAGATTCTTCACAAGATGCCCTTCAATGGCTTCGAAGCAAGCAAGATGAATGGCTGTTAGTCTTTGACAATGCTGATGACCCCAAAATCAATTTGAACAATTATTTCCCCCAATGTGATCATGGGAACATCCTCATCACATCTCGAAATCCAGGACTTTGTGTCTATGCTGGCTCACATTCTCCTGTCTCTGATATGGAAGAAATAGAGGCAGCAGATCTATTGCTGAGAAGTGCTGTCCAGGATACTACCGATGATAACAAAACAATTGCAGGTCAGATTGTAAAGGTGAGTCATGGTGTTTGCAAGTGCTATATATTTTTCAACATTTTTTTCAGGTGCTCTATTATCTGCCTCTTGCAATCATTCAAGCTGGTGCATTCATCTCAAAGTCAGGAGATCTGGACAGCTATCTAGAACTATATGGGCAGAATCGAGCTCGACTGCTAAAACAAAAACCTGCTCAGTCACATGATAATTATGCCTGGACAGTTTATACCACATGGCAGATCAGTTTCAATCAGCTCAGTCAACCTGCAGCAACCTTCTTGCAGCTTTGCTCATTGCTCCATCATCAAGGGATCTCTGAGCAGATATTCAAGAATGCTGCAACTTACAAATTTGGACCCTCTAGTCCATCCAGGGAAGAGCTACAGATGCCACTTGGGTTCTTGTCGCAATTTTTAGGACCTGATGGGGTGTGGGATTCCTTTTGCTTCATGGACATGACAAATGAAGTCAGAGCCTATTCCTTGCTCAATTTTCACCCACAACAAAAGATCTTTTCAATGCATCCTCTTGTACATGACTGGACTCGGAGCACTATTCCTAACCAGGAATCATACCATCATTGTATGGTTGCAATCATGGGAATGTCAGTGGCAGGAAAATTAGATGAAGATCTCCAACTGGCTAGCTTATGGATGCTGCCTCATATTGATTTCCTACTGCAAGAGAACTCAAGCGTCATCCCAGGTTTCAGACATGAGTATGGGAAAATGTATATCTGGGGAGAAAAACTAAAAACAGCAGAGGAGCTTCAAGCTGCAGTGTTTCAGAAACGGAGGGAGCTTCTGGGCGAGGACCATCCGGACACTCTTGCAGCCATGTATTGACTGGCATGGATATACAGAGACCTGGGCAAATTGAAGGAGGCAGAGCAACTTGAGGGTGCAGTGCTGAAGCAGCGACAAGTTCTTCTTGGTGACAATCATCCAGACACCCTGGATGTTATGGCAAATTTGGCCCTGACATATGAAAGGCTGGGGAAGTTGAAAGAGGCAGAGGAACTTGGGGTCAGGTTGCTGCACAAGCAACAACATATTTTGGGTGACCACCATTCAGACACATTATTAATTATGGGGAATTTGGCACTCACATATGAAAGCCTGGGGAAATTGAAGGAGGCAGAGGAGCTTGGGGTAGTGGTGCTTGAGAGGCAGAGGAAGCTTTTGGGAGACAACCATCCATACACCTTGAGAGCTATGGCAAATTTGGCATTCACATACCGAGCCCTGCATAAATTGCAGGAGGCAGAGGAACTTGAGGTTGTGGTTCTGGAGAAGCGAAGGAATATTTTGGGTGACAACCATCCAGATACCCTGCGGGCCATGGGACATTTGGCAGTCACTTATAACAAGTTGGGAAGATTCCGAGAGGCACAGGAACTGTTAGTTGTGGTGGTTGAGCAGGGGAGGAATGCTGTAGGTGACAAACATCCACTAACTGTGCGGGCCACATACCATCTGGCCTTCACATACAACAAGTTGGAAAGATGGCAGAAGGCTGAGGAGCTTGGGGTTGCAGCACTCAAGAAGCAGATGGATCTTCTAGGTGAAAATCATCCACAGACTTTAGAAACCATGCAAAATCTGGCAGTGACATATAAGCAACTGGGGAAATTGAGTGAGGTAGAGGGCCTGAATGCAATTCTCAAGGGCAATCAAGCTTAGATTATGTCACTACAAATTATGTTGTTCCTCTTTGTTACTATCTGACACTGACTGATAAATACCAATAATTGTCTGGACAGTGTTGGAATAGAGGTTACTATATTTGCACCTGAGACTGGCAGTTATGCAGACATTTGATCAGGACACAGCACATTTATATGGCCCTAAGAGGCCTCAAAATCCCAGTTTTATATATCAATCAGGTGATAGTATACCTAAAAGGTTGAGGTATGACAGGATCACATTGCTCTGAGAGCCTGGGGCTGTACAAATTTCAGTGTCAGACCAAGTTCAGAACCCAAACACAATTGTATTCCTTTTTGATAGCCCAATAACTGGAGACCATCTCCGTTGAATTTTCTGAATAGTGTTCAAACCCAAACTCCATTGCTCCAACTGTACTGATACTTACAGCTAATGACAGTACCGAGGGCGTGAATGAAAAAATTTCCATTTTGGGTGTTTTTTGATCCCCACGCGAAAGAATTGTCCGTAGCACCCTCAGTTCTGCACAGAATAGGTTGAGACCTAGCTAGTTCTTTCAGAATAATTTGGGAGCAATTATTCATAGAGCCAGAATTGCAATAATCCTTTATTCTGAGTCTCCTGGCTGTTTCAGCCCTCTTCTGGGGTAAGTTGGTACAGCATCCCCAGGACTTGTCTAATTGAGCCAATATTTTGGGAGGGAATACTTGTGGGTGGTACACAGCTTTTCATACAGCCATATAAATGTATCTACTTTATTGGCTACACTATCTCACTCAGAGTGATTCCAAGATAGGAAATAATGAATTCAATGTATCTAGCTAAGCTCTGAACTGAATCACTTCAAAAAATAACGCAGGACTACCCAGTTGTATCCCCTACATTTTTGCCAAGTTGAATCCACGCAAAACACGTTCCAGAACACTACAACGGTATTCAGTGATGTGACTGGTGACTGGTGACACAGGACACATTTATATAATCAGTGCTCTGGGACATGTTTTGCGTGGATACAACTTGGCACCAATGTGGGGGGTACAACTGCATAGTCCTGTGTTATTTTTTGAAGTGATTCGGTTCAGAGCTTAGCGAGATACATTGAATTCATCATTTCCTATCTTGGAATCACTCTGAGTGAGATAGCATAGCCAATAAAGTAGATAAATTTATATGGCTCTATGCAAAGTTGCGTACCACCCACAAGTATTCCCTCCCAAAATATTGGCTCAATTAGACAAGTCCTGGGGATGCTTTACCAACTTACCCCAGAAGAGGGCTGAAACAGCCAGGAGACTCAGAATAAAGGATTATTGCAATTCTGGCTCTATGAATAATTGCTCCCGAATTATACTGAAAGAACTAGCTAGGTCTCAACCTATTCTGTGCAGAACTGAGGGCGCTACGGACAATTCTTTCGTGGGGATCAAAAAACACCCAAAATAGAATTTTTTTCATTCGCGCCCTCGGTACTGTCATTAGCTGGAAGTCCACGAACTCAAATTTACAGAAGTGAGGGCATTGTTCTTCTCCCACCTATGAAGGGCACAGTCACCAGTCGAGAACAATACAGATATGCTGAAAGCTCTGAGGGCAGCATATGCTGTGCAGAGTTTGCTCTGCTGGATTCTCATGTCAGTTGAATGGACAATGCAAATGCAATAATGGAACTGCTACAACACCAAAGACTGAGAATGCTTTTTTTGTTGGTGTTGTACTAGGTTGTCATTACTGTGGGTAGGATGGTCATGTCCTGGTGCAGAAAGTTCACAGAAACCTGGTCAGCAATTTTTTCTTTTTTCTTTTGTTTTTCGGCTGTGATAAAGGTCACTGGAACCCTAGTCACCACACTTACAATACATTGGATCATGGATGTTGAGCTGCCAAACATTAGCACGTCACATTCAAATATTCAACCCATTCTAGAAATTGTGTGAGATCCAACATAATTGAGTGAGAAAAAACACACCAAGCTGCTTCAAAATTGAGTTTGTACTCAGTGTGCAATCTACGTCCTCGATGACAGACAATGGGGATAGTGTTTCTGTCTGTATCATCGACTGATGTGCACTGTGAGTCACTGTCATCAAATGGGGGGAGGTTGAAGGTCATATCCCAGCCTGGATTTCTCGAGAAATAGCAGCAAGTGTCCACTTGATACTTCCGTCCAGAGACAACTATACCGTTGTTCAATCCATCGTAAGGAGCCGTAGATGTGTTGCATAAGGCTGGGTTCAAGAAAGCATTGCACATGACATGGAGATCTGATAGAGAGGCTTACCAGGTATGCCTCCATTTATGCACAGGTTATCAGAATTAGCTCTCGATGAATGGATTCGGAGTGAGGGTGAGCATGGATCACATGCTAGGGGCTGCCAAATTGAAATGTAGTAGATGATTGCTAGACATAGTCAATACAGTCCACTACATGTGTGGGGAGTACAGCAGAGTGCACCATATTCCATCAGATTTCACAGAGAACATCTAGTTGGCTGTAGATATAGGGATGCTGAAGGATACTGAGTCACCCACAGTCCAGAGATTTTGTTTGTCGAGAGCTAGTTGTTAGCTGTGACCAAGCTGCCTGCAAGAATAATAAAGCTGTGAAGCTGTCCTATAGTGCATCCCAACACACACCCGGTCCTGCATGAGATGCCTGCCAGAATTCAGGCTTAATAGTGGATACCTAGTGGAATGTGTGTTGTGGAGCCCAGAGGTTAAGGCAAGCTACAAATTAAGGGGTTGAGAGGATGGGCTCACCGAGGCTGTCCAAGTTTTTTGAAGCACTATCACGTGTATCCGGCAGATGCGGTCTGGCGCTTGGTCTGGCGGCAAGTGTATAAAGCGATCACCGGGAATAAAATCACCGAAATCAAGAGCACGTGGGCAGAAAGTATGTCGGAAGAAGAATAATAGACCTGGGTGTGAGAAGTGAAGTATAAGTTCAATCTCGTGTGGGACCGACCCACCTTTATACAACCACCAGTGCGGTGTATAATTATTGACCACACACCAAAAATAGGGAGCATGCCGGCCCTCGAGCCCCAATAAAATAATAATCACCCACCTGTGCAAAGATCTGCACAACATAAATTGGACACTGCAACGTTCTTGGGCGGGGCAGGGCAACCGAGACGGCCACGGCCCCTTATTTTGCAGCTGCCACTGGAGAGCAATAAGTATAATGATACTTATGTTCCATTCTTTATTCAAGATTTCGTACTTCGAGTCAAAGCTTTTAGCCTTGGTGGAAATTGTGGTAAGAAAACTTTACTTACAGTATTATCCTCGCGATGACTCCGGTGCTGTTAGCCGAAACAGCATGGGTTATTGATTTTTTAAAAGAGAAGATTCCAGGTCCTGGACGACTATATTAGGGGCGTTCACAGTAGCCATTTTTCAGCTCATTTTTCGTTTCATTTTGTTCCCCATTCTTCAGTAAAGAGGAAAAGAAGTGGATTCAGAATGGGATGTGAAAATGGCCAGCGAAAATGTGCTACCCCCCCTCAGTCTTCAAAAATGGTCATTTTTGCCTTCATTTTAGTTTCCATTCTCCAGACTGTCTTAGAACTACAACTCTCTTCTACCGGCAATAGATAGTGACCATGCACTTTAATACACTGGTGATAGACTCTGTGTGCCCTTAATGAAGTGTAATATGCTATGAATTTATTCTTCTGACTTGAGTCCCCTTTTTACTGTCATTTTCTTAAATCTGCATGACTACCCGTTCACAGTAACCATTCTTGATCTCATTTTCGGCCCATTCTTCTTCCATTCTTTCCAAAATGGCAGAGAAATGCGAAAATGGGAGAAAAATGAGCTGAAAAATGGACCGAAAAATGCCTACTGTGAACGACCCTATTGGTGTTCAACGTTCAACTTCAAGTCTCCAACAGTAACCTGAAGCTTGATGTGTCCAAGGACCCTCGCTTCAAGTTGGGGAACCGAGGGCTCGTAGGCCGTCAAATTCAGCTCGAAACGAGGTCCCTGATGTACATGTTGGAGCCAAAATTTCCAGTCCGCGAGGCACAACTTTGGGGGGTGACTTGAATGGGCGCAGTAAAGATCGGCAATTGCAAGTGCGCGGGGCCGACAAATCCGATCAATGATCGGGCCCGAACATGACCGAGCCCTCGCATCGACCATGGCCAGATGAAACAGCTCTTCTCGTCCCCGCGCTGGCTGCATTTGCCTCCCGTCGGTGCGCGTCCCGCTGCATGTCCTTGTGCTCATGATGATAATCCCCATAGACCCCCTTCCCGGCGGATTTGACCACCGTCGACGCGACATCCGTCGCCAACTCAGCACGATGCGCGAGGCCGCCGAGAGCACTGAAACCAGCCTCCTCAACTCCACGCTTACCGGTGCAGCCGGTGCTGCAGGTGCCCCTCCTAACTTTCTCTCTCTCCTGCCACTATCTAATATCTATTCTTTTTTTTTTGGAGCCGCCTCTCTCCAAGCCGGCAAGGTCAAGAACATGGTCTTGAAGCTGTCAAGCAGATCAGAATGAGGTGCGTTCCGTTAAACCATGCCTCCCCATCGTTCGCGTCCCCAGCGCACGCTCTCTCATTGTTCGCATCATGCTTCCCATCCATATGTAACCCACGCCCCATCCCATCCTTTTCCTTCATTCACCCTTCACCCCCGCACTCTGAATAACCCTGACCATCCTCTCCACAGATCACCCAACCGCCGCCGGTTCCGACACCACCTCCCTCGAGTGCAACGAGCAGACGAAGCCATCAACATCGCGCTCGACGTCGAGGTCAAGCACGATGTTTCAGAGGGCGTCGCTGCCTCCTCCTTCGCCAACGCCTCCACTGCTGCTGCCGTCGCTGCCGCTACGATCGCGAAGGCGGCGAAGACCAAGACCCCGAGGCAGAAGACCAGAGCCGCGAACCGCAGCCGCGGTTACACCGCGAGCCGCGACGCGGTCACAGTTCCAGATCCCGGACGGTGTGAGGGCGAATGCTGAGGCGGAGGCGAATGCGATCTTTGTTGGTGGGTCCTATCTCTCTCTCTCTCTTCCTTCGTGGGCTTGGTGGCGCTCCCTCCTTGCTCGCGCTCCCCTGCTTGTTTGCCGCGCTTCTCCCTCCTCCGCGCTCGCTCCTTCTTCCTCCTGCTCTGTGCGCTTACTCCTCCTGCGCGTGATGGCTCTCCCTCTCCTGCGCGACGCTTATCCCTCCTCCGCGCCTCTCTTCCCCTTCTTCCTCCTTTTCCTCCCCTCCGTGTGCGCTCTCCCCTGCTCCACTCCACCCTTCTGCCCCGTGCTCGCATGTGCTAAATTCTGTTCGCACAGACCCCTTGCTACCAGACCTGACCACCGTGGCGAGACCTCGATCGTGAACCTGGGCACGATGAGGCGGTGGAGAGCGCGGAGGCGGGCGATTCTGACCTGCAGATCGTTGCTGCGAGCGGGGCTCCTGGTGGGTCTCGCTTCGTCCTCCTTCCGCCGCATCCCTCTTCTTGCTCCATCCTCCGTTTCCACGTTTTCTCTGACGTGTATCCTCCCCGCGTCATTTCGTGCCCTCCTCTTCTTCCACGGCTTCCCCATCGCCGCGCATCCCTCCTTGCCACCCTCATCTTATACCGCATCGCTTCGTGCCTCCTCCAGTGCCCGTACCCCGTCTCATCCAATCCATCCCCATCCGCTCGCGTCGTCTGCCCTCCGCCACGTCGCGTCGTGTCTCCTCTCCCCCCCGTTCCAGTCCCGGCCCTTCTGCTTCTCCCCTCGCCCGCCGACTCCACACTGCGTATCGCCTCGCGTCTTCCTCCCCCTTCCCTGTCCTCTCCAGCGTCTTCCACCCCACGTCCCTTCCACTCTGTGCCCGTCCCGTCCGCCCTCGCCTCGCTCGCCTCGTTTCGCCCCCGCTCACTCCACGCCGCACGCCGCATTCTGTCTGCTTCATGCCCCGCCCCGTTATCCTCCCTCCCATCACCTGTCTTCCTCCCCGCGCATCCCCCTCCTCTTACCCGTATTTCTCAGCGCCCCGCTTCTATAACTCTTGCTAACTCAATCGCTGACGCTCGTTCTCGCAGCGATCCCCCTCCGAGTCGAGAAGATCAAGGCTAAGTCCCGATACTCATGGGCGAAGTGCGGCGGATCAAGGTCAGGATCGTGTAGGCTACAGACACGTTGAGTCTGGAGGCGGGCTTCGCGACTAAGTAGTAGGTCTTGCTCTTCCTTTCAATTCCTTGGATCCACCATCGCCTCCCTTGCGCCCCTGTTTCGCTTCGCTTCCACCGAAGGCAGGACTCCGCACGCCACACGCCCGACGCGGGACAGACATCCTCTCGTCCCATTCCTCCACGCCGCACGCGCTCCTCTCTTTCCGCTCCGCACACCTTCCTTCGCTCTTTCTTGATTCCCTTCCTCGTATTTTCTCTGCGCGCATCCGCTTCCGCCCTCTCGCGTCGTCCCACACTCTTCTGCCTGTCCCACCTCTCCCCTCCCGTCCCCTTCTCCGTCCCCCCTCTCCCTGTATTTGTCCGCGCCCCATCCCACCTGTTAGTCTCGTTCTTGCTCTATCACTCCCCACTCCCGTTCCCTCTTCCTTTCATTTACATCTTTTATTTATATCTTTCATGCTACGGGAGCAGTTCGCATCGTGACAGACGCCACGAACGGGGCGATGTATCTCGAGGGTAGCTTAATCTCGGCATCTCTTAACTCACCGAGTTGGAGTTACTGGGTATACCGAGTCGAACTTACTTCCCATGTCGAGTAGTGGTTTTTGTTTTGAAAATTTGACTTTGATGCTGTTCTTTGGGTGCGCTGAGAACTACAGGATGAGAGCCAAGCGTGCGACGAGAGTATTGAGTCTGCCTTGTCATTTGGGACTTGCTGACGGACCGCGAACGAACTTTTGTTGATTGGACGTAATTAGGATCGCTCGGGTGGTTGCAGATGGCCTCCGAGCCGAGCACGCTTAGCCTTCGGGTACCTAAAAGTCTAGCGCGATGCTCCTTTTCTCAGCCCGCTTCCGTATCCGCAGTTGGTCTTGTATGCCGATGCAGTCGAGTCCGACCCCGTTGGCTGTGGACGACATATAGTCACAGCTTGTCGAGCCTCCGGTCAACGACGCAGTGATTTGAGATTTTCATCTCTCCGGGCAACGAGAAGAAAATCTGGCCCCCCAAAGGAATGATGATGCGCGTTGTACAGTTACTACGGGACTGTGAGACGCGTTGGTCTTCGACCTACATGATGTCGGACTGACTTATTGAGCTGTATCCAGTACGTTATTCGTTTTCAAGTCCCCATTCGGTCTCACATTCTCCGAAGGCGGTCCAATGCTTCTTAAACACCCGCAGCAGGAGTTCATCGCACTTTATATCTACAGAGGAACAGTTTCAGGTGCTCAACGACATTCAACTCATTCTCTCCATCCCACACACTGCACAACAACTTCTCTCTGCAGAGAAAACTCCAACGTTGTCGATGGCGCTTCCCGCATTCGAACTTTTACTTGTTTCCTGGTTAAATCTCCAAAAGAAACTACCCGAACTCGCACACTACATCACAAAACTTCAGGCATCGCAAAAATTCAGGAGTATGTCAACAAGGGTCGGAAAAGCCGGATATATGCTCTAGCAATGAGTACGTGGTGGTACTAAATCTGTGTCTATCCCCAATTTTAAATTCTTCAAGTCATAAATCCAACCATGAAGCTGACTTGGATACAAGAGCATTGGCCAGCTCCCGATGCGCTCAAGGCCGAGGCTTGGATGATTGAAGATGACTGCCTTTGTGACCGCAAAGCGCCACGACAACGCAAAAAACTCTCAATCATCTTTTGCGTCCAGTCTTCTGGTTTCTCGCGAATTGCTGGTTAGACCAACATTTCTCGTAGGATGGTCTCTTTGCCCCGTGTTTGCTCAGACCCGATGTGTTCCAACTCAGCTGAAGCACCATCTGACCTCGCTCCCTCGCCATTCACCCCGTCACAATTCATTGGTCAACCGTCACCTGAGCTACCTCCCGCAAAGCTGACACCTGCGGAAGAAGCAATTGGAACGGCTCGCCCTGGAAGACGATCGTCGCGTCGCTTTGCGGGAGTTTTCGATTTATAAGAGTGAACCTAACGAGGTTTCGGATTCACCAACCCGATTCAATCTCGTGCGCTACTGGGATGTGAGTGGGATACCTATACCCTGGGAAAACTAATAATCCATCTTGTAGCACAACTCCGAGTCAAAACCAATACTTTTCAAAGTCGCATGCGATGTTCTTCCGGTCCAAGCGTCGGCCGTTCCCTGTGAACGTGTCTTCTCGTCATCTGCCGAAACCGATACAAAACGGCGCAATCGCCTGTACCCCGGTTTGTTTGAAGTATTGCAACTGATGAAGTTCGCATACAAGCAGGACCGCCTCACCTATACTGCCGAACTACTAGCCAGGGAGGAGGACTACACAATCGAGGGACATCTCACAGAAGCTGCGATTCGAGAGTTGGTTTTGGCCGGGAAAGCGGAGGAGCTCGCTGAGTTGCTGGAAAATATGCCCGCGGAAGAGCCTTTTTCATCATGATGTATACCCAGAAATGATTATACCCTCCTGTAACATATAACACAACGCCCGCGATGCGGTAAAACGAAACGATGGGCAAGCGCCAAGCGTGGGAACTTCGATAACCTAATCCGGCCAACTCTACTGCAACTTGACTGGAACTCGAGTTTAAACTCGACCAAACTCGATTGATCGAGTTACAACCCGACTCGGCGGCAACACTACGAGTTTCCAGGCAAGCAACAAATGCATGCGACTCGGAGCACCGTGACTCTAATTATAGCTTGTTTCCTTTTTAGGTCTGGCTTCCTTTACATAACATGTACACAACGCCAGCCTCTTGCCTCCTGCCACCATGCATCCCAACGGCCGCTCATCCGGGAGAGTCCCTTCAACGTAGGTTTACCCGTTCGGTGTTACTCTGCCGGGTCTTGATCATCTTACAGAGCCCCACCTGCGTACGACGTGAACCCGAACCCGTGGACTTACTCTCCGGCCGGCGCTAATAATGCTCGCCCCACTCGCCCCACCGGTTCTGCGTCAGTCTTTGCCACTTTTGTGAGATCGTATCTCATATGCTTTATTTTTAGCGATCCTGCCAGCGACCGGACGCCGCTTCTCCCACAACATGATTCTGCCAGCAGCGCCAGCCAGAAGACGTGGACTCGGAGCCGGATTACGGTTTCAATATTCAAGTTCCTGGCGCTGATGATCCTTATTCTCTGGATGTGCGCGGCCTGGGAGTGGATGTCGACCAAGGATCCGCTCGACCCGGCGGTCCGCGATCGACTGCGCCGCCAATGGGACAAGGAGATCAAGGGCCACGAGAAAATCCGTCGGGCGTGGGCCATTGAAATCGAGCAGCATGACACAATTCGCGTCGGTTGGGAGACGGAGCGCCTAGAGCTGATTGCGATGCGGGAGCAGCTGGGGCGTGATAAAGAGGATTGGATGCGCGATCGGGAGGCGGAGCGCCTGGAGCTGATTGCGATGCGGGAGCAGCTGGTGCGTGATAAAGAGGATTGGATGCGCGATCGCGAGGACGAGAAGCGTGGGGGAGCGAGACGCAAGAAAGAAGAACAGGATCGCATTCGGGCCAAGTTCTACTGGGAGGACCTCAGGGCAGATCAACGTTGCCTGCGCCACGGTACGCGTCAGTATACCGCGCGGGTGGCCAACGTCCCGCGGCAATATGATCCGGTCCAGGCGTGCAAGGAGACAGCCATCGAGATAAATGGCCTGAAGATTCCCAGTCCTATGCAGTGCGAAGATAAAGTGCCATATATTCTTGGATACTTTTCGTTGCGTTCTGACGTCTCTTTTCAGGGCTGCAGCGGGGTCATTGGACACTGGATAGTCGATTATGCGGAGCCGAGCTGTGTAACTCATTTCGACGATTTCAATGATAAGGTGAGTCATCAAATACTTCTGCTCATCTACCGGCCGGCGCTTATTCGAATCATAGGGATGCACCGGCCCTGGATCTGGTAGAAGAGTGTGTCGCCCTTTTCATCTTCTGTGTCAATATTAATAATGAATGGCCTTTTTTCAGCACATCGAATCCCGCCTGTGGAATCTCCAGGGTGGCGACGACTGGCGCGACATGTGCTCCACCACCCCCGCGGATTTCCGTGGGTTGCATTTCGAGAGTCCCGAGATTTGTGAGAACTGGGTACGTGTTCCCGTTTCTTTTCCCCTGGCAGTTTCAGCTTCCGAAAAATGAGCTAATATTTCACTACGTGTGTAGGGTTTTCGCGGGGTGTGGGGTTTTTGGAATATCGAGGACCGGGAGTGTTTGTAAGTGCTCGGACGCGACCGCCGAGGGAAGCGAGGACGCCTCATGTAACGATTTCTTGTTGTAATTTCCTTGTCCAAGTAACCACCGAAAAAAGGCAGTTCATACGCAGCCAAACTAAATTTTCTCGCTGCGGGGTTCAGGTTGGTCAAACCAAATTATCACCGCCGGATCGCTGCGAAAATGCAAAGCAGGATCCGAGCTAAATTTAGGCCGATCCAGCAGCTGGAATACAAATGCTAGCGCGGGTTGATTTTTAATGAGAGAATTCTGGGCCTTCGAATGGAAGGAATTGACTACATTGGTGTTCAACGTTCAACGTTAATGTCCGAGTCGACTTCAAGTTCCGAAGTGATCCAACTCGTCGCTTCAGATTAGGACTCGTAGGCTGTCAATGATCTGGAAACGTGAGGTCCCCGATGGACATGCTTGAACAGAAATTTCCAGTCCGTGAGGCAAGTTGGGGGCAACTTGAACGGGCGGAGCGCCCGAAACATCTGATCAATGCAGGAAATTCGGGATTCCGCGAGACAGGCAAGTGACGGGCGGCATCAATCTCGGCACTTGTCGGGGTTTGAATAAAGTCACCGCTGCCGTTCCTTCCTTTGACTTTCCTCGCCCTTCCTCGGAACAGCGCGTCCTGTTCCAATTATTCCTAGTACTAAACATCATTCACCCTTCCCGAACCACAGCAACAATTTCTTGCCGTATACCTTGTAAGTGGTAGACGAAGTCCCAGCTGTCCAACAGTGGTCCCAGTGGACAACTCGAACCATGAGCACCTGTTCAGGAGCGTACTCCAGATAGAGAAGAGCCTACAGACATGCCATTTCTCGGTTCGAATCACCGATGAAGTAGTGGCTCAGTAGGTGCTGCAAATGAGCCACCTGGATCAACTTCAAACACAGGAAACGAAGTCAAATGATGGGGAGGCGAGAGGTAATTCAACGCGAACCAAACCAGAGTATATTTCAGTAGTTTTCAAGTTACAATACCACCCCACAGACCACTTTTCCAAGACAACTCCTATTTTTCAACCTCCGCTTGCTGATGTAAGCGATCGCCCAATTCCCGAATGGACTCGATCAATGATCGGCCGACCTCTCTCTTCACCGCTCTCACCAGGACGATGTGCATGGAAGAGCTCTGCTCGTCCCCCGCGCCGACTGCGTTTTCCCACCCCCAGCCCACCGAAGCGCACCGTGTTTGCGTTTGCGCCGAAGTACGTGCCTTTCCTCTCTTTTTTCTTCGTCATTAATTGATTTTTGCACATAAGCTGCGAGCTGTTCTAGATCCTGCTGTGGCTGGGAATGCCGAGGCCGAGGCCAATGCTGTTTTTGTCCCTGCACGTCGCCATTGGGTGTGCATTTTTCCCGAGATTACCGTTGCATCCGGCGCTACAGGTGTCCCTCTTCCTTTTCTCTCCTGCCTTCCGATATGCAGTCGCCGCTCTATTAAGAATAGTCTTCTAACTCGCCGGCGAGGTCCAATACATCAATTTCAAGATGCGTTCCGTAGTGCTCATTCCCCATCCAAGCGCAGCGCAGTTTTCGTGCGCTCGCGCTCACCTATTGTCTGCGTCCCCACCATCGCCCGCTGCCATCCATGACTCGCACCCATTCACTCGCCCTCACTAATCCATCCTTTCCCCCTCCTCTCCCCTCTCCTTTCACCGTCCCGTTAACTAACCCAGCTTGCCCAGATCGCCCAAGCAACCGCCACCGGCTCTGACACCACCTCCCTCCATTCCGACCAACGAGCAGACCACCAAAATCATAAAGTCCAAGGGCGACACGTCCCAGGGCTGCGGTACCTCCTCTTCCGCCGCCGCTGGACTGCCGCGGCTACGACGACTGCAGCCCAGCTGCAGGAAGCGGGAGTGCGACGTTCACGTTCCCGCTTCTGGATTGTGCGTAGGTCCCGATGTCGGACGGCGTGGCGGGGAATGCGGAGGCGGAGGCAGAGGCGAAGGCGAATGCAGTCTTTATTGGTGGATCATGTCTCTCTCTTTTCCTTCGTGGGCTTGGTGGCGCTCCCTCCTTACTCGCGCTCCCCTGCTTGTTGGCACTCCCCTCCCCGTCCGTGCGCTGACTTGATCGCCGCGCCTCTCTCCTCTTCCTCCTCCTCCCCGCGATACCTCGCCCTCCTGCTCCGCGCGACGCATATGTCTCCTCCCTGCCCCACCGCAACATCCTCCTCCTCTTCACCACTTGCTCCCTGCTGCTCCGCATGCTCTTCTTCTGTGTCCTCTCCCTCTGTCCGAATGTGCCAACCTCCGTTTTTCCGCGCAGACCCCTTCCCGCGGACCTGACCACCCCCGACGTGAGATCGATCGGTGCCTGGGCACGATGCGCGAGGAGGCGGAGAGCGCGAGACGGGCGATTCTGACCTGCAGATCGTTGCTGCGAGCGGGGATGCTGGTAAGTGCTTATGCTTTTCCTCTGTTCTTTTTTGAGGAGATGTATCCGCGGAGGAGAGGCATGTGGGACGACGCATGCACGATGCTCCGGGCGGACGCGTCGGGCATCTGCTCAGCGTCTCCCTGACGCATCTGCTCCCCATCGCGTCGGACGTCGCTGCCTCCATCCTCTCTGTATCTGTCCCCGTCCCTTGTGCCCACGCTGCGTCCTCCGCGCATCGTCGGTGTCGCCTGTCATCTCTCTCCACATCCCTTCCACATCGACCACGGCCCATCGGCGCTGCCCCTTCCTACCTTCTCCCATCTCCCACGTTGCATCCGAGCTGCGCCGCATGGAGTTGCGTCTCTCCTTTGCAGCCCGGATCCCTTCCTGCTCCATGTCTCGTACCGTCGCATCCCCCTCCTTGATTCGTTCGTGCCCCATTTCCTCCCCGCACGCACTCACAACCTCCGCTCCGTTTTTATGTCCCTATCCATCCCTACATCCCTGTCCTCCCTCTACTCGTTAAACGATTCACGTTACACAGGGTTTCGAGCAGCAGGCTGTGCTTCCCATGTCAAGTAGTGGAATTTTTTTGAAAAAAATTGACTTTGGTACCGTTCTCTGAGGGAGACATTGAGAGAATTGAGGTGAAGCGAAATTTGAAGAGAGAGAGAGAAAAAGAATGACGATGACGGGTTTGTGCGCGTGGCTTTAGATGGGTGGGCTTTGGGCTGGCGCGGGACGCCTTCCTGTCTGCGGACTCTTCCGAGACCAAGTCCTGGTTAAGCTGCGGTGCGTCGCTATCTGCTCTTTTCAACGGCAACAACGCATAATTTTACTCTTGTCGTACTCCGCGTAACTTGATCCTGCTCCGACCACGCAAACGTGGCACCACGCAAACCCCGTAGCCCGCTCGTTCTCTGTGGTCTGTCTCTCTCCGTTCGATACTCCTAGTCCTCGCTTGTTCAGACTCAGGCTCGGTTTGTGGAATCTGTCATCCCGATTTCTTCTTCAATTAATGATTCCTGAGGCATCAACACAGCGAAAGCCTAGAATTTTGCTCATGCTCCAGCTGCAACAACTCCGCGGTGCTGTACTTATTGTCGGTCCCAATCCATTGGTTTACTACAACTCAGTGCACGTCGGACTCTTTCCACCCTTTTCTCAAGATCTACATAGAACGTGATATTTTTGCTCTCGAAGCCTCCTTGAAATCCCAACGTACAGCCCACAAGACTAGCGCTCGATGAATGAAGATATACATTACATGTATATGAGAGAATTTCGTGGGTACTTCGGCACTTGCTAATTCAGCCAGAGGTGCAATTCAAAACTCATTCTGGCCCATCCTCCAGCAATTACTCAATACTGGTTTTTTGTCTTGGTCTGGTACTGTATCCAGTTGCTCAATGCTCCCACACACACTCCTACTTTCGCGATCCCAATTTGCGCAACCTAATTTTTCCAGGGCCGTCTCTGGCTAGCATTCCCAAGTTCATGCTCCATCAGATCTCAAGGCTCGTCTTCCATGCGCCACCTCACTCATAAGCATGCTCGCCCTTTAGTTTTGCAACTGGCACCACGAGGTATATGTTTTTCGACAATTTTTTTCGGCCAAATGCGCAATTGCAAGATCACCGCTCCACACCGGTCCATGAATAAATCCGTGGACGGTACTGAAGTGCGGCATTTCGGTTGCCAGCGCTGGTTGTCTCAAGGCTGCCTCTGTTAACCTCGAATTCATCTGAATCTTTACATGCCTCAGTTTAAATCCTGACCCCGAAATAGGCCTTGTCTTCGCAGGAAAATAATATATTTAGCAGGAGCGAGATGCCTGGCAACCTGCTCATAATGGTGCACAAGCACTCACGATGCGCTCCTAGACTGGTACATACTTGCGAGGAGCTCAAAAGCTGGCAACGCGCTGGTGAGGACTGGTGCCGACATGCCTGACCATGTGTGATCAAAACCAGATCCCATCAAATCATGAGCCCCACTCGGCCCAAACCGGCGACTGCAGATTTCCTGATGTTCGCGTCGTCTAGCCGAAGCTAACCGATGCTACCCGAGCAACCGCTCCCACGTCTGCGGCAATGTGCGTGGCAACGTCGCTGTTGTGCGTTGGGTCACTAGGTCATGCCGCTCGGGTGACCTGAGTGACCCGACCAACCGACCAACCGACCAGGTCACTGACCGGTCAGTGACCTGCACAACACTGACACTCCTACTTTCGCAATCCCAATTTGTGTAACCTGATTTTTCCAGGGACCCTTTTAGCTTGCAAACCCAGCATTCCCAAGTTCATGCTCTATCAGATCTCAAAGCTCGTCTCCTATGCGCCACCTCACTCATAAGCATTCTCGGTCTTCAGCGCTTCTGCAATTTTGCAGCTGGCACCGCGAGATGTATGTTTTTTAACACTTCTTTTCAGCTAAATGCGCAATTGCAAGATCATCACTCCACACCGGTCCGTGAATAAATCCGTGGATGGGTAGGTGGTAGACTTTGGTTGATCTAAGTGCTCATTTGCTAGTTGAACCGGCAGTTGGCCCGCACACTTCAATATTTCAGCATCAATCGACGAGGTTCGGACCCTCAAATCTAACTTGAAATCGACATAATTTCACTACGACTATAGTGGACTGCTCAACTGGCCTCGTCGATGATTTACTTTTTTCGTCGCCTGTCCGTACGTATACAAGAATACTACGGTAGTGTGATAGATTATTCAACAAGTTGGGAATCCATCCAGTGATTCCAGGCTGAACTTGGTGCGCTCGTACTTGCCAGTGGCTTATAAAAAATTGCGATACCTGTGGCCTAGACGCCACTGGTGTGTCGATTAAACAATGTAGCAGAGCATATGTGTACGACCTAGGAAAATTAACGTGGTTACTTGATCAAATGGGTGGCTGTTGAATACTACTAAGTACTGTTTCACGTGCCGTACTTGCCAAACATTGACAAGATATAGTATAATTTTCGAAGGCAGGGCAATATGTGTATGTTTTTCTGATGGCACCTCTCACCGAGATATCACTGACATCATGCTCGCCGCAAACACACGCCGAAAAGGTTCTGTAGGAGGTTCCATCGAGCAATTTTGCATTACGGTGACTCTGCTGACCCACGACGATCTTTGAGGCTTTTGGATTTGCATCACGAAGTCCAGTACACGCATTCATCACATGATCGTGTTCAAAAGTCGTTCCTTTTATTTATCCGAAGCGGTGTTCGCTTAGCCTGGGTCTCTGTATCGCACTATAACCGAGATACTCACTGTCTAGTTTCTCATAGCCTTTGAGCAGGAAGTTTAGTGTACTTCCGAACCGCTGAGTCGTCACTTTCGGTTCCACCAACGAGTATCCACGGCAGTCAGCTGTCCAAAGAAAGAATATAAATATCTGCCTTCCGCTTCGTTGAACACCACATTCCATTTTATTTATTTATACGACACGCGGCGTTCACTTAGCCCGGTTATTCGCAGTCTAGTTTCTTGAAGGCTTCTCGCAGGAAACTTACGCAGAGTGTACTTCTGAACCACCTCGCCCTGACTTTTGGTTTCACACACAGCAGTCATCCGAGGAATATCTGCCTTCACTGTGTTGAACACTACACTGGCATTCCATCAGATTGATACTTACTCGCACCCCATTTATAGAACCGTGGAGACTGAATGTAAAGGGAAAGGTGTGATGATTGATAGAACAAAGATTCCAGCATTTAATTGGTTAGCTACATCAACCAATGAGGGAGTGGGTATGCGGGGTTTCACCGGGTTTGTCAACAGGGTCAAGTCAATGGCAATGATTTTGAGCCTTTTTGACTGACCTCGTCAATTTGCCCGTCAATGCATTGACAGGTGAAGGTTTACTGACTTTCAGTGATCTTTTTTGACTGACCTTGACAGCACTGGACCGTTTCTCGAGAACTGATTGATCAAGTGTCGTCTCCCTCCCTCCCTCCCAACATGTCTGCCAGCAGCCCTCAGAATGCAGTTATCTCCCGTCCCTCATCCAAACCCTCCCCGACTTCTAATCCAGCCTGGCTCGAAGCCCTCCTCTTCAATGCAAAGATGATCACCACTGGTGCAGATACTCTCCCATTTCCATATGTGAAAGGCATCTTTGGCACCGTTGTATTCCTGTTGGAGGCAGTTCAGGTCTGGAGTCAACTGTTTGTGACTGAAAATGGTGCTGATTTTGCCTCCTGCAGAAAGTTAGACAGAATCAGGAGAGCATGAAAGAGCTGTGTGGAGACACTGTGGATATTATCAGGGTTCTTCGAGACCAGATATCAGCCCATGGGGATGCAGCTGCTCTCAAGTTCAAAACTCAATGCGAGGAGTTTGAGGTGTAAGTGCTCTATTTCTGTTTAATGATTGTCTGGTCATGCTATTCCACCTAGGTTCTTGCAGGATGTGGTGGACACAGTTAATCAACTGCGAATGAAACCCCGAGGCTTTGGTGCCCATTTCAAGGAAATTATCAAGGCAAGCGGCACTATGGATGATATCAGCAGATTTCGGATTAGGATGCGAGAGTTGAGGTCTAACTTCTTGGTACACATATCCTGTTCAATGTATTCCATATGCTCTAATTGGTACCTCACACAGCTCATGGCAACCATGGATACAAATTTCCACATCCAAAAGATGTTGACTGTGATATCACCCAGTATCATTCTTCTTTGCACAGTAGAGTATCCAATTTCATCTGGATTTCTACAGATTTGTCAGTGGTCCAAGTCTCGCAACGGCTCAACAATTGTCCTCTGCCCTCCAGAATATTTCATGGCAGACAGACCATTCTCAACCAGATTCATCAATATTTCATACAGACCACAGGAAAGCAAGATATTTTTCTGCTGCATGGATTGGGTGGTTCCGGAAAAACACAGATTGCACTCAAGTTTATAGCAGAATCAGCTTCGGAGTGAGCTTCCTAATTTGAACGTTTGGGAGTTTGTTTATTTTATTCTCAGCTTCATTGACATCTTCTTCATTGACAGCAGCTCTGTTGACACAATTGACACAGGTCTGAAAAATATAGCCAAAGCAAAGACTGTTGGAGAATCTTCACAGGATGCCCTTCAATGGCTCCAAAGCAAACAGGAGCAATGGCTTTTGTTCTTTGACAATGCTGATGACCCAAAAATCAATCTGAACGATTATTTCCCCCAATGCAATCATGGCAACATTATAATCACATCTCGAAACCCTGGACTTTGTGTCTATGCCAACTCACATTGTATAGTGTCTGATATGGAAGAAATAGATGCTGTGGATCTATTGCTGAGAAGTGCTGCACAAGACACTACAGATTATAACAGAACAACTGCTGGTCAGATTGTGAAGGTGAGCAGCAGTGTTCACAAGTCATATATCCTTTTGATGAATATTTTTTTCCAGGTTCTCCATTATCTTCCTCTGGCAATCATTCAAGCTGGTGCATTTATCTCAAAATCAGGAGATCTTTACAGCTATCTGGCACTCTATGAACAGAATCGAGCTCGACTGCTAAGTCAAAAGCCAACTCAATCACATGATAATTATTCTTGGACAGTATATACCACATGGCAGATCAGTTTTGAGCAGCTCAGTCAACCCGCAGCAACCTTCCTGCAGCTTTGCTCTATGCTCCATCATCAAGGGATCTCTGAGCAAATATTCAAGAATGCTGCAACTTACAGCTTTGGACCCTCTAGCCCATCCAAAGAGGAGCTGCAGATGCCTCTTGAATTCCTGTCACAGTTCTTAGGATCTGATGGGGTGTGGGATTCCTTTTGCTTTATGGATATGACAAATGAAGTCAGAGCTTATTCCTTGATCAATTTTCACCCCCAAAAAAAGATGTTTTCAATGCATCCTCTTGTGCATGATTGGAGTTGGAGCACTCTCTGCCATGAAGAATTATACCATCATTGTATGGTTGCAATATTAGGAATGTCACTGGCTGGACTAGTAGAGAAAGATCTCGAACTGGCTAGCCTATGGATGCTGCCTCACATTGATTTTCTGCTGCAAGACAACTCAAATGTAGTCCCAGATTTCAGACACGAGTATGGGAAAATATATGCATGGGGAGAGAAACTAGAAAAAGGAGCAGAGCTTCAAGCAGCAGCACTTCAGAAACGGAGGCATCTTCTGGGTGAGGACCATCAGGACACTCTCGAGGCCATGTATTGGCTGGCATGGATATACAGAGAACTGGGGAAATTGAAGGAGGCAGAGCAACTAGAGGTTGTGGTGCTGAAGCAGCGAAGGGATGTTCTAGGTGACAACCATCCAGACACCCTTGATGTTATAGGAAGTTTGGCAGTCACATACAACAAGCTGGGGAAATTGAAGGAGGCAGAGAAGCTTGGGGTTTTAGTGCTCGAGAAGCATAGACATATTTTGGGGGACAACCATCCACAAACCTTGGTTACTATGGGGATTTTGGGTATCACATACCACACAACGGGAAGATTGAAGGAGGCTGAGGAGCTTGAGATTGCAGTACTTGAGAAACAGAGAAATCTTTTGGGTGACAACCATCCAGACACCCTGTGGACTATGGGGAATCTGGCATTCCTATACCAAGACTTGGGGAAATTGAAGGAGGCTGAGGACCTTGGGGGGGTGGTACTTGAGAAGCGGAGAAGTCTTTTGGGTGACAACCATCCAGAAACCTTGACAGCTATGGGAAATTTGGCATTTATATACCGAACCCTGGGGAAACTCAAGGAAGCAGAGGAGCTTGGGGTTTTAGTACTTGAGAAGTGGAGGAATATATTGGGTGATAACCATCCAGACACCTTGACATCACTGGGGAATTTGGCAGTCACATATCAAAAGCTGGGGAAGTTGAAGAAAGCAGAGGAGCTTGGCATTGCAACACTTGAGAGGCGAAGGAATGTCTTGGGTGACAACCATCCAAGCACCCTGCGAACCATGGGGAATCTGGCAGCCACATATAACAAGTTGCAAAGATGGCAGGAGGCTGAGGAGCTTGGGGCTGCAGCACTGAAGAAGCAGATGGATCTTCTGGGTGAAAACCATCCATGGACTTTACAAAGCATGAAAAATCTGGCAGTGACATATGAGCAACTGGGGAAATTGAGCGAGGCAGAGGGTCTGAATAAAATTCTCAGTGGGAGTCAAGCTTAGGTTATGTTACTACAAATTATTTTGTTGCTGTTTTTCCCCATCTGATACAGACTGATGAATACACAATTATCTGGTGTTGAAAAATAGGTTACCACAGAGACTGGCATTATCAAGAGATTTGATCAAGACCCAGCATATTCTCAATTCCACACCCAGCGCTATCCCATATTTATATCACAATCAGGTGATATACCTAGAAGGTTGAGGTATGACATTACTCTGGCAATCTGGAGCTGTACAACTTGCAGTGTCAGACTAAGGCAAGAACATGAACATGATTTCCTTTGTTTTTGCCAGCCCAATAATTGTAGATCATCTCTGTTGGATTTTCTGAATAGTGTTCAAACTTGAGCTCAAACTGTAGTGATACTACATCAAGTCCACAAGTTCATATTTACAGCTGTTTGCATATCTAATGGCACTCATCAATTTTGATGTCCTGCCTTGCTGTCGATGCCCAGCACTCAACTCTTAACAGATTCAGGTGATTTTAGGTGTGGGAAAGCGGGCTTACAGTATCCAGAGATAGCCAGAGGTGCTGGCTAGATGCCAGCTCGCCGCTGCTAGCTGGTCGAGCACAAGTGCGGCTAGGGCTGCCCATCGCCTAGCTGACACTAGGCGAGGTTCAGCAGGGCTTGGCAGGCAGGCTAGCCAAGGGCTACCCGAGGCTATCTGCAGCATGGCCATTTGAAGAACCGTTGTCTCACAACCACTAATCAGAATGCAGCTATACAACCCTGGTTAGGCAACGCCCATCAGCTGAACTATAGATAGCCATAGCGTTCATTGATTAGCCCGGCTATCAACCCGCTGAATACAGTGACCGGCATGTCGGCGGCGGCATCGTCGCAAAAGTTACCTTACTTTTGCTATGCTGCAATTTACGACAAGCTCAATATAAGTTTCACTATCCACTTAAGAGAAATGCTCTGACTTCATCATTGACTGTCTGTGAATCCACATTTATTTACCTAAGTCAAGGTGACATGCTTCAGTCGGCGCTGAACTCACTCTGACATCAACATCACTGGCATCTTCCATGCAGCCACTGCTGCCAATTCTTAGTGGAATCGGAAAGAGGAAGAGGGACTGCAGAGCGGTCCCTCGGCCGCTTGTCAAAGGATAGGATAGTCAGCCACAGGTCCCACCGGACTTCTGGAAATATTTGTCGAACACAAGTTAGTCACTAGATACACACTTACCAAGAAAATCAATGAACCAGGCTATGAAGCTGTCCTAATTATAAACAAGAGCACGCTGGGGCGCTTCATGCCCCAGCATTTCGTTTGAGGCAGCCGACCTTGCTGAGCAGACTTTTTAGACTCTGCTTTGCCAGTTCCCAGTGTGATGCGGACTGCGGGGCTGCTATGTGGAGTTTTATTCCTCAATTGGCAGCTGGTTCGTCCAAAGGGGTGTTAAGGATGGATAGTAGTTGGTTGGTAGGACAGGAATGTGTGATTTGTTGTAAGGGAATTACTCGTATCTTAAGCAGATGTGGTGATTTCGTATGTATATGTTTTGCTTCCTAATTTGCACCTTTTTTCCCGTGTACCCACCCAGTTCCATTATCTCGGGTAGCCTCGAGGCCTTTGTCCCCGCAGCTATTTTTTCAACATCACAGTTTCATTTTGGAGACCTTCAACGGGCTGTCAGTTATGACACGCCAGTCCATTTTGGACAGACCACATGCCTGTGAGTTGAGTGCTCAATGCCCGCTCAAAAGCGGGGCTTCTCCACCACCGCTCCATCCCCCTCCCCATCATCACCCCGCCTCCCAGCAGCGTCTTGCCGCCCTTCGATACAGTGTTCAACATTCGGCAACATCTGTCTAGCTGAATCAAGATCACAATTCAACTCTCATTCGCAACTCCTCTCCTCCCTTTCATGCTGTTTCCTCAATTCTCATCCTGCACTCAACAACGTTCTTCTACGCTTCAAGATAGTGTTCAACTGAGATCATGCCTCTCCAGGACTGGGTAAGAATCGAAGTCGACATCTACGCTGGCTGAGTCAAAGTTACAGTAAATTGCACCCCTTGGCTGGCGGCAATAATCGTGCTCAAGGCTGAACTTTGTACGCAGCAAGGTCCACATCAAACGAGGTCTGAGCCCCTCGCAACTATTCATGCTATTCAAGCCTGTCTGGCAGGTCACAATTTGTCCATCCTTCCAAGTCACCGACCGATTGGAAGTCAAGGTACAATACCACATTTCGAGTAAGTGTCCTCTCCAACACTATGGTCTATTGTTTCAATCTTCCCGTTCTCAGATAGATGTTGTTGACAATTTTTTGACGAGTTTGGTCTGGAATAGGAGCAGTACGTAGTACATACACATAAAGTTCTTGACGGGATGCTCAAATAACATATTTGCCTGGCAGACAGACTACGAGTCAATTTGTTCAATGCCGGTCAGGGATTGGAAGTTTTACTCAGAAGTAGCATCGTCTGTACGTGAATCCGGCTAAGCTTTTGACTTGATTGGAATTCGGGGTCTCCAGATCTTTCTGTTACTCGTTACGACTGCACGAGTTTTCCAAAGCTGCATCTGCATGCTCGACAATCCTCTGTTCCATTGCTGTTCATTACTTAGAGTGATCGCTCAACAGTCCCTTGGCAGTTGTAGTAGTGGTTCTGGCTCACTCTTGCTCAGCCTTCCTTCCTTCCCGATTCACACTGAAATTTTGTACCAGCCAAGTACCAACTATTATTGAAATTATTGACCCGATTACAGCCAAGGACAGTACCGAAGGTGCGACCAAAAAATTTCCATTTTTGGCTGTTTTTGATCCCCACGAAAGAATTGTGTCTAGCTCTCTCGGTTTTGGGCGGATCGAACTGAAAACTAGATAGATCTGATGTACTAATTCATGCGCAATTAGTGATGGAGCCAAACACGCAAAAAAATGTTTTCTTTGATGGCCTGGAAACCACGGCTCTCCCGCACATGAATCTCGTTTAGTGTGCCCAGATCAGCTCCAATGAGGCTGCATTTTTGGGAGGGGTGAACTATAGTGTATGTCTCGGGCATGATAGAGTCAGAAATGTCGATTTATTTTCTTCTGGCTTCTAGTGGCCCGCTCGGACACATCTCAAATAGGACATAATGAATCTATTGTATCTACTTGAGCCCTGGGCCAAAACAGTTGTAAAAACTACTCAGGCCATCATATTCACCCACCCTATATAACGAAAAGAACTCACGGCCGAAAAACGCGTCCCAGAACAGATATTAGTGTGTCGCGTCCAAAAAACTCGGCACCATCAGATCATGTCATCATATCACCGCCGTATCACCCTGCGCGCCCACAACATAGACGCGCGTCGCACCACTCTCCTCCCACCGTCATGTTATATAGGGTGGGTGAATATGATGGCCTGAGTAGTTTTTACAACTGTTTTGGCCCAGGGCTCAAGTAGATACAATAGATTCATTATGTCCTATTTGAGATGTGTCCGAGCGGGCCACTAGAAGCCAGAAGAAAATAAATCGACATTTCTGACTCTATCATGCCCGAGACATACACTATAGTTCACCCCTCCCAAAAATGCAGCCTCATTGGAGCTGATCTGGGCACACTAAACGAGATTCATGTGCGGGAGAGCCGTGGTTTCCAGGCCATCAAAGAAAACATTTTTTTGTGTGTTTGGCTCCATCACTAATTGCGCATGAATTAGTACATCAGATCTATCTAGTTTTCAGCTCGATCCGCCCAAAACTGAGAGAGCTAGACACAATTCTTTCGCGGGGATCAAAAACGGCCAAAAATGGAATTTTTTTGGTCGCGCCTTCGGTACTGTCCTTGGCTGTAATTCAGGTTGTATTAGTTACAACGTCCTGAAATGCGATCTTTGAGACGCTTGAACAATTGGCAAACAGTCTACGTTCGAAGTACAAGCTGGAGCGGAGCGATGGCGTGTCTTGTGTTTATTCGAGGTGGTGATTCGAATTTGATCGGTAAAAAATAGGTGTGGGTGGAAAATATACCATCTCCAAGCTAGCAGTCCACTGATCTGCTACTTGTCACTAACCAGAGATCCTGCTGTAACCTCACTTCAAATTTCCCCTAATGAATGTTCGTAGTTGGTGAACCGGTACAAGCCAAGGGGCTGTGTCCACAGAAATTCCCCGACGTCAACTGCGTTCCTCGTTTTAGGTGTGCGGTTACGCTCGCTTGCAACCAGAGGTCACTGTAGACGATTTGCCAAGGTCCTTTATCGTGTTCCCACTTCTACAGGGCACTGGGCTCGTGAAGGAAGGTGTGCAATCAATAAAGGTGTGTGTGTGTCGGAGAGAGTGAGTTCACGCAAGCTTATTTCTTAAGCTGCAAAAAGAAGGGTGTTAGTCAATGAGATGCTGTGGGCAAATGTGTGTGTGGTGTGTGTGTATGGCCAATTGATTATTGAGATGGTGTGTGTGGTACCAAGGGATGAACTAGGTAGCGGGGGAAGTACACCGTTTATTGACTGACTACTGTCCTATGTTCCTACAGTTTTTATACCTTTCACTGCCTGGTCCTCAGTACCGTAAACGCAGGGGGAGCTGAGTGGAACCGTTGTTTCAAGTGTGGCGGGACCAATAGCTTATTTCACATTGGGATTGCGAACCGAGTTTGGCGTTTATCAAGTGGTTCGAAGTCCGAGTTCCTGGATTATGGGTCCGGGTCCTTGCTGGCGGCGTGGTCATGGCATGGTGGAAGGTGATGACAGTCCGCAGCCGAGTGTTGTCCAAGGTCGTGGTGCGAATACGATAATTCGAAGTGAGGACGCAGTTTTCCTAAAATTGGATGTATGAATCCGGATTGGGCGTCGAAGCGAGATTGCAAATTAGGCTTGGATGGGAAATGGTGCGTTGTGCATGGTGTAGCACATGTGGGAGCTCCACACCAGGACGTACCCTAAAGAGATGATTGATTAGATTAGCGGAGTTTGAAAAGGCTTCGGACGGACAGACAGACAGACAGACAGACGTAATTTTATAAAGAGGGTGATGCTTTTTTTGTCAACAGATATCAACTATTGAGGGAGCAACATTCAAGCTTAGACACTGTACATTCCAGAGTGAACATTTACATTTCAAAGGGAAGAATCATAGTCACATGCAAAGATTTTGGGAAGATAAGCCAACCACATCAGCCTTGTTCGACCTTGTGAGCTTGTGGACAAGCTCATAAGCTCAAAACCAAAATGACGCCAATAAAAGTGTGAAACATGGAGACACCTTGAAAAAAAAAGTTTGGAAACTATCTGAGCTTGTGGAAAATTCAAACTTAGTTTGCGGCCTTGTGAGCCTGTGACCTTTTTTGACCTTGTTCAGCCTCTTTTGGCCTTCTACAAGGCCACAAGGTCAGCTATCCTGATGTAGCACCGGGGGCAAAGAACGACGCACTTGGAATCCAAGTGCGTCCAACGCATGTGCTCCGCACTCATGCGTGACAGGGACAATCAATCTGCCACAGATTTCTCCTTTTAGTCGACAAAGTTAACTCTGAAATTTCACTGGAAATGTCAAACGACAACGGCACCTTTGTTGCACGTTATGTAAAATCCCGTTACCGGCAAGTTGTCATGTACACATGTTGTCTTTGTCAAACAAAGGGAGGTTTATCACAGTATATAGGCAGAAGCTTTTTTGGCATGCTACCAGGCCCACAAGTCACCTCCGTCAAGCCCCCAACACATCCACAAAATATCTTTGTCAGGCTGGCATTGTACCTGTTTGTTCCCTTTGTTTCCTTTGTTTCGAAACAACATAAAACCTTTGTTGTATCCCAGTAAAGTTGAAGTTGCACTTTGTTAACTAAAGAATTACTAAAAGGAGAAGTTTATTTTAGATTGATTGTCAATGTCACGCATACGTGCGGAGCACATGCGTTGGACGCACTTGGCTTCCAAGTGCGTTGATCTTTGCCTCCGGTGTAGGATCTGTACATATCAGCCTAACTGCAGATAGTTCTATGAATGATGAGGATCCTCACAATCTTATCGCAGTTCAATTCCAGAAAGAAGAAAATGACTTGGTACTGCTAGTTACTGCATCAGTTTTGACACGCAGCTTGTCAGCTTGAACAAGGCCAAACAAGGTCAAACAAACCTGCAAGCTCACAAACAGTTTTTGACTTTCCGCCCTCGGATTCCTGACAAAGCATTCCCTTATTGGGAAAACATCTCCTCGTGATCTCGGCATCTCCTTTCCTGCCATTGCGCTTTATTTTATTAACAGTATTCCCTGCCACTCGGTCCAAATGTCACACTTCTGCTTTGGGAAGATGAACAATGCGAACATGGGTGGCCCAAAATTCTGCCTGTCCTTCTCCTCCTACTGCTGTCTTCCTGATCTATTGTCATCTCTGGCCAGTCCTGGATGCATATCGGGCACAAGAAACATGTCAACTATCTTCATTGACGTGTCTTCGTGCCATCCCAGCTCTTCCCGATGGCAGAATTCACATTCCAGTGCAGTATCCCGTCTGCAGTGCTGCCGGATCACTTCCCTACTTCACCCCCTATTTTTTCCTTCACCATGCCACCGAGTCTACATCTGTTCAGCACCGCTCCCTTCCAGCCGACCTCTTCCAGCACAAGTCGAGGCTCATACCAGCATGACATTGATGGCGGACAATACCCACTGTCTTGGTCTTCTTTGACTGAAATGGCAGGTTGGATTCAATGCAAAGAGACGGAAAAAATCATTGAGCTCCGGCGGAAGGATCGCATCACGAACAAGAATAAAAAGGGACACGAGTGGCTGGAAAGACACGTATATGTGTGTGCTTGCCAAGGCACCAGCAGCCCCAAGAAGTATGCATTAAAAAAACCAGATCGTACACACAAAATCCCAAATAAGAGTGTTACGTTTTGCCCGTGCCGTCTGGTCGTAAAGACATATCCTGGCACACCAAAGGTTCTAGGATGATACAAGGGATCCCACTCGCATCCCATCGGCCCCAACCCTCGTAAAAATAGAAGAACTTTTGCGCATGGGCGTTTGTCCTGATCTTGTGGTACGTACATATATCTCGCCTCGTGTATTAGCTTAATCTGACATTTATCCCTAGTTGGAGCAAGTGTGGGGTAACGTCCATACCAAGAAAAATCTGCAAACCCTTCACGCTCAGTTACTGAGAAGAGTTCGTCAACGCTGCTGACGTACGCCGAAGATTGAAGCCGAAACTGTTCGCCTGGACCCAGCAGATGGGAAATCAACAGAGCATTGGGTGGATAATTTGAAGGCGACTGATGGTCTGCTTTTCTTTAAACCCAGCTGTGATCCTCCTCCTGCCGATTCGAAACTCGCTCCTGATGCCTTTGTGCTCGGAATTCAAACCCAATACCAACGCGACTGCTTCTGTGCATGGGAAATTGAAGGAGGCAGAAGAGCTTAAGGTTGTAGTACTTGAGAGGTGGAGGAATCTTTTGGGTGACAACCATCCACACACCTTGTTGTCTATGGGGAATTTGGCATCCACATACAAAGCCCTGGGGAGATTGAAGGAAGCAGAGGAGCTTGAGATTGTGGTACTCAAGAAACGGAAGAATGTTTTGGGTGACAACCATCCAGAGACCCTGATTGCTATGGGAAATCTGGCATTCACATACACCAAATTGGAAAGATGGCAGGAGGCACAGGACCTTGGGGAAGGTGTACTCAAGAAGTGGAGGAATGTTCTCCACTCACCCTGCAGGCTATGGGAAATCTAGCGGCCACATATAACAAGCTGGAAAGATGGCAGGAGGAGCTTGGGATTGCAGCACTCAAGAAACAAATGGATCTGCTGGGTGGCAAGCATCCAAAAACTTCAAAGACCATGCAAAATCTGGCAGTGACATATGAACAACTGGGGAAATTGACTGAGGGAGAGGGTCTAAATGCAATTCTCAGGGGGAGTCAAACTTAGGCTATGTTACTCTACTTTATGTTGTTTCTCTTTTTTTTTACCATTTGATCAATACCAATAATTATCTGAACAGTGTTGGAAAATAGGTTACCATATGTGCACCAGAGACTGACAGTTATGCAGAGATTTGATCAGGATGCAGCACATTTGTTTGACCTTGACAAGCCTCAAAATAACCAGTGCTATATGTTACAGAGTCAGCCCAAGTCCAAAACATGAATATGATTTTATTTGTTCTTACCACTGCAATAATTGGAGAACCTGCCACTCAAGTGTTTGGCTGACACCTTTTTGAATAGTGATCACAGTAAATTTGAACTGTGTGGTTCCAACCGTCATGATACTATGGTGCACAAATTTGTTTTTGAGTGAAGGTATCTTTTTTTCTCTGATTTACTATGTAAGGGCAACCTGAGGGAAAGGTAGGGCTGAACATTGGCTGCACAGTTCACAGGTTTGTACCCTGACGGTCACCACTGCAGTGCAATTTTGAATTGTCATATCAGTTGAAATACAATAAGGAAAAGCTTGGGGATATTTTTCTTTGTTGTTGCTGTATGGAGTTGAGCAGGCTGGTTATGTCCTGGTGAAGAAAGTTTACCATATTGAGAAACCTGTGCAGACCATTGTTTATGATTCCCTGCTGAGCCTGCAAGACAGGTCACCAGAACCCATGTGGCCACACCTACAGTATATTGAATTTCAAGCTGCCAAACCTTAGCAGGTCACACTCCAATATTAAATGACCATGGATATTCTACAAGTGGTGTGAGCTCTAAGTTGAGTGAGAATAAACACTACAAACTGCTTCTAAACTGAGTTTGTCGTCCAAGGCTGTGGAGTTTAGTTGTTGATGGCTACGAAATTGACTGTATCATTGCTTTCCATATCATTGACAGATGTGCGCTATTGGTTATGACCATCATTGAATGTGGAGTGGTTGAAGGTCTTATCTGGGCCTGAATTTCTTGAGAAATAGCAGCAGGTCTCCCCTTGATCCTTCCACCTGGTGACGTCTCTACCATTGCTGTTGAACACAATGGTTGAAGTGGTGGAGATTCCATAGACAGCAGATAGGCTGGTTTCAAGACCATGCAGTGAATATAATCAACACACTGTGTGGGACCCTGCATAATTATTGGAAACAGAGGTGACTTGCCTTTGAGCAAATAACAAAATAGAAATCACTCATGTAGTGTGCATTGCTGAGACAACACAACTTGCAATTTCTGGATCACTATGGACCGACAATTTCCAGAGTCAGAGATAAGATTAGCTGACATCGAGACAAGAGACTGATCAATTACAACGGTGGTATGGGTGTCCTCTTTGGACAAAAAATAAAGTGGTTTTGGTGCCGCACAATTCTGGTTTTCGCATGCGATGATCGCTGATTTGGCCGGTGATCACGATGAATCATGATGATCACTGCCAGAAAAAAGATGATTTTCGTCACCTAACCTCCTCTTTCGATAAATGTTCTTCTCAGACATAATCATGATTCTACACCTCCCATAACCAAATCCTGCTCAACAATAATCAGAACTTGATCCATCAAAACGAAATGTTGCCAGTAACAACGAAAGTGTGTACTTCGGGGTTCAAATCTTGTCACATGCCATTTAGATTTCGCCTTAGATTTTTCAGTTTTGTCTGTGGTATTCTGGTTTTTGGTTCCGGATGTTCAGCCAGTGTTGGCATCAGTCTTTTATGACGGCCATCACAGTGCCGGGATGAGTGTAGTTGAGGTGGAAGTATCCGTAGGGGAGGTGTTAGGTCTCACCCCTCACAAATTGTCAGATTTGAGGCGAAGATGCACCTATCATCATCCTTGAACTTCTCAAGACAAATACAATCATCTGGGGCTTTAAACCTAGCAAATATGGCAAGGGATGCATTCAAGTAGTTGAGGATGTTCTGCGGGCCCTTCTGAGAAGGCCAAATGCTATACTCACACATTATGTTTTGAAGGATCAGCTTCAATGTTCCTATCAGATTGGTCTCCTTGGGTTTCCTTAGGTACAGAGCTACGAGGCAGCAGGCTGAGGCCATCACTCAGCTGTTGATCCCATCGTTCGCTTCGAAAACAAGATCGCGAAAAACGAAAACGAGATTTGCCATCATGATTTGATCGTGATTTTCATTTTCGCTTCGAGGTTTTCGTTTTCGTTTTTGGATAACTTGGTTTGAAGGTATCACATTTCAATTTAGAGGGCCATTACATGGATCTTTTGCTTCTGAGATTGACTACGATGATCATGACCCAAAACTAAAATCTGCATCACAGAAACAAAATCATGATTAAAGTCCGAAAAGGACACCTATAGGTGGGTTTTTGTGAGGTTCGTTGCTTTCTTTATTCAAGATTTCGTTCCTGGAACCACAGTTTTTAGTCCTGCTGAAACTTGAAACCGGTGAGGCAAGAAAACCTTATTACCATTGTGATTCTGACTCTATACTGTTGGCTTAAACAGCACGGGTTATTGATTTGTCAAATGATATAATTACAAGCCCTCAAGGCGATCCGTCTACCAAGTTACTAACTTGAAGTGGTCCTGAACTCCTAGTCCCGGCGGCCATGAACATCAACTGCCAGAAGTCCGATAAATGGAGTGGATATTCGTTGAGTCCCGTACGAATGAATGGTGAGGCACAACTTGAATGGAAGGAGGAAAGAAGTTCCGGCAAATCCGATCAATGATCGGCCCGAACATTGCCGAGGCCTGTCAGATGTAACCAATTTTTGCCAGATGCACTTGAGTGCCCTGGCTTTCGCCAACTTTCAAACCCAATCCAACAAAAGAATGGGCTCGCCCTGCCCGTCCGACTGCGTTTACCGTCCCGATACCATCGAAGCACGCCGCATTTATATTGCAGAGGTACGTCTTTTGCTTTCCGTATTTCTTCTGTTTACTACGGAGAACGCTGAGGCCGAGGTCAACACCGTATTTGTTGGTGCGTGTCCCCATCGCGTGTGCATTTCCCGCGAGATCTTCGTGACGATTGCCCGCAGACTTGACCACTGCCGAGGCGACCTCGATTGGGAACCTGGGCCCGACGTGCAAGGCGGCGGAGAGCGCGCAGACGGACGACTTTGACCCGCAGATAGATCGCTACTGCGAGCGGGCTGCCGGTGCGTTTTCTTTGCTTTTGTCTTCTCCACCCCCCAACGGCGCTGTGGCACGATGTGTCAACGCTGCTCCGGCACGGATCGCATCGCATCGGACGTCGCAGTGCCCACCTCGGCGTCGTGCCCCTTCCAGTGCCCGCATCCCATCTTGCACCTGCAACGCACCGCATCACATCCCTCATCCCTGTCCAGTATGGCTTCGTGCATCCTCCGCTGTCCGTATCCCATCTCATCCCATGCTCCCTGTCCCATCGCGTCGCCTCCCTCCACACGTCCCTCCTCTCCTATCGCCCGATACGACCTCGCATCTTCCCCGTCCTACTCCTCACATCTCCTTGTCCCACTCGTCGTCCCCCTCCCTCTCCCAGTCGTACTCCCTTCTCATCTAATCCTCCCTCCCTCTTACCTGCTGCCTTGACCATCGTGTGCGTGTATCCCGCCGCCCTTCCTATCCCCGTCCCTGTCCCCCTTCTCCCCTGCCCGCCATGATCTTCGGCGCGTTCGTTCGCCCCACCGTCTCTGCGTCGTGGTACGTGCACGTATCATATCACATCCTCCCCGCTTCGTACTTACCTCCTTGTCCTCTCCGTCCCTCCCCTCTCCCAATCCTCCCTGTCAGATTGCCTTGTCTCCCCGTCGGCTCATGCCCACACCCCTCTCGCAGCCACTGCCCTGCAAGTCAGCAAGATCACGGACAAGGTGCTCGGGCTCTGAGATGCAGCAGACCCACATCACGATCGCCCCAGCCACTGCCACGGGCTTTGATACCTCGAATCGGTTTTGGCGACTGAGCAGTGAGTGATTTCCTTCTTCCATCCCCTCTCTTCCCTCTCTGTACTTGCCGAAGCGGAACAACCCCGCGCCACTCATCCCATGGACGCCGCGCTCCGGCTTGGGCTCCCTGTCGCGCATGCGTGCAGGCTCGGGCTCCGTGTCATGCCCACGCTCCTCGTAGTCCACGCGTGCGGGGCTCGCACTCGCACACCAGGAGCAGGAGCCGCAGCCTGTGCACGCATCCTCCTTAATTCATCACCTCTTCCGCCCTCCCTCTGCTCCCCTCGTTGATTCGTCCGCGCCCCATCCCACTGCGCGCCAGTCACAACTTCCGCTCTGTCTTTCTATCCCACCCTATCGACGTCCTTTCCTTTCTCCTTTGCCCCAGTCGCAACCTCCGGACCATCCTACTTCTTCTTCTTCACGAGCAAAGATGATATATAGTCCCATCGCTCGCCTTTTCAGTGCAATACTACACGTGATCCGACGTAGTTAGTGCATTTCTTTGAAAATTCAAGTGCGATGCCGTTCTTTGCCAGGTGGAGGTGAATCTCCGGTACAGAAGGATCGTCAGGAACCACAGCCCGCGCGTGCATCCTCCTTAATCCATCACGTCTTCCGCCCTACCTCGCGTCCCACCTGCTTCCCGTCTTCGCACCTCCTTTATTCGTCCATGCCGCGGCCAACCCGCCTGCACTCACAACCCCCGCTCTGACTTTATCTCTTCGTGCATAATTCCCATTCTTTCCCCTTTGTCCTATTCAACCCTCTTTTCTCCGCTCCTGTTCCGATCATCATACTTCTTCCTTCGCGAGCAAGAATGATGTACAACCCCATCACTCATTCTTTTACTGATCATACGCTTCTCTCCTGGATGAGATTGGCGTGGTTACCCATCGATCGGTCGGTCGGCGCGTGAGCCTCGGAGACTTGGGATTATTCAGCCAGCCGTGGTCTGTCGCGGTCGTTTTCCTCGCGCGCACTCAAAATCCTGATCGCGGGTCTATTACCTTCGTCAGCGCTCACTCAGACGCAAATCCGCTCACTCTCGGCCTGTTCTCCGTCTCCTCTGCGTCGTTCCCAATTATAAATGGAGCCGCTCCCGGGTACTCAGAGTCACTGCTCCGATCGTCTTCACCTGCGGTCCCAATGATTTTATTCTTCTCATTCCGGGTGCGTTGTATGTTCAATCCCGTCGTTAGCCTTCTAATCGGACCCTCCTGCCCTCGGCCGAAACATCCTAAGTGATGATCAAATGCTGTCGACACTCGCCCCTCCAATGGTGCTCGGTGCGAAGTCAGTTCCGACGTGGTTCAGGTTTTATTTTGGGTCCACATTTCGTCAATACTTCAAGTCTCTGCACTGCTGGAGAGCTGGCGCTGCCGAGAGGTCCGTTTTCTTCTTCATTTGAGACATAAGCCATCGGCTCCGCTGGCAGCTCAGCATCCCGTTCGTGTTCACGCGCCAGGGCCGGCAAGCGTCAACACTCAACGCAGCAATCGATGATTTTTCCTCGTGGGTCCGCACCACCTCGGTTTACTCTCCATGCTGTCCTGAAGATCTAGCGATGCTCTTCGATACTGTCTTTTTTCTTCCTTCGCCAGTAGAGCCGACCAGGAGACGAGAGGTCCATGACACATCCAATTTCGGTGCGTCGTAGGTTCTTGTGGTAGATTCTGTCGATACTTGGGCACTGGTACACTCACTCAGAGATGCAGACTGCAATCTTATATTTGGGGCATCAATTGAAAGTCCACGCTTCCCGCCAGCAACTCCGCCAAGATTTTCGCGTCGGATCTGTACCTGTTTGTGTTTACTCCGACTCAACCGTGCTCTTCTCAAGATATGACGGCGCTGCAATATTTGTCTCCACGAAGGCCTCTTGAAGAAAATTGCAATGTACATATACTCAAACCTCTGGCTAACCGCCCGCATCATCGCTCAAGATCGCAATACCTGGTGCCCGAGACGCTTGCGCGCCCCCATCAGCTCGGCCTGCACTTCTCCCAGAAACGGAAACAACTGGGACGCACGCGGAATACATGTACATGTAAATGGCGCTCTACTTCCTGCTTTCCTCGTCGTCCAGAAGCCCCTATGCTCTCTCTGTGCACGCGAACGAGGGGGGTCTGGGCTGCGGTGCTCACTGCTTTTTACGGGGAGCGGTTCCTGCTGTATTGAGCATGCGGAATAAGGATGTCGCCGCGCAGTGGCAGATGGAGATTGCCCTCACTGATGCAGATATCTTTGATATCGCCGCATCTAAAAATATTCCTGCTCCAGGCCATCTGCTGCTCGATGCCGAACTTCAGGGATTGTAATTGGGAGACTCGCGCTTCCCGAATGTCTCCACATTGGACAGGCGCTTCAACCCCTGGCTCTTCGCTATCTCATACGAACTGTTGACCGAAGGCATGTCCCCGCTCTCGCCTACCGCAGCCCCGGCATGACACGTATGCCGACTCGCCTCGCCCGCCACGGTCGAGCATCTCATCTGGCGCGAGCTCTGCGCCATGCCGCCCAACACTATGGACGCGGATCAGTACAGCGGCTACGAGGACGGCTGTGGTGCGTTTTCTATGCGCTGCCCACCTCGCCCCTGTGTTCGTCGAAGCCCTTTCGCGAGTGTACCTGTCTCTTGAGTCTTGAGGATGATTGTCTATGACCTGTATGAAATTAATTTTCGATTTTTATGCATATTCCATTATCTCTACTGGTAATTGCATTGCGAATGAACTTGGGCTCCACAGTGAATTTGGGCTTGACGGACTCAGGGGCGTAAGCGTAACGTCCCAAATAGTAACTGTTGGAGAATTGGTTGAAAAAACAACCACATGGTACCTCAATGCGGTGGTACTAATGCAGCCATCACTTTGAGCCGGGCTGGCTTATTTGAAAGTAAAACTAGCCCTCACCGCCCTCGACTGGGACTGCAACAACAATAACCGCGTGAAAATGCCATGCCGCTTCTAGTTCAAACTGCACAATATTGTGATCCCAAAAGTCCATCAATCGCCACTGGTGTGTCTGCGTTTCGGGCATGGTTGCATGTTCAATTCGGTTCGTGCGGGCCTGCTTAAATATCGCGCGTGGGGACATGCTGACTTGCCGAGCGCGGTTGATCCGAAATCGGCCGAAACGTGTCGGCTCCGATTCTTTCTTGGCTTGCCTCCACCTGCTACACTGTCGCCGCCGCTACTTCAAAGGCCGCGAAGGCATCGAAGACCGCCGCCCCCGCGCAACCTGGCGTCCCTTGTTTCTGTGCTGCGCACGGACTTGCTCCGTTCTCTAGCGCTGACTTTGCCCCGACTTTTCCTTTTCCGCGCGCTCACTCCTCTGCGCGAAGCCTATCCCTCGGCCGCGCTTCTCTTCCTCCTCCGCGCAATCCCTCTCCCTTCCTCCTCCGCGCGACGCGTTTCCCTCCTCCGCCACCTCTGTTACACCCTCCTTCTCCACGCCACTTCCTGCTCCTCCGCGCGCTCACTCCGTTCTGCGCGATGCCTCTCCTTCCTCCTCCTCTCTTTCCTTCTTCCTGCTCATCGCATGTACTGATTTCTATTTTCACTTTTAGTAGATCCCTTCCCAGCAGACTTCGGCGCGATGTGGCTCGCGGACCTGGGCACGATGCGCGAGGCGACGGAGAGGGCCGAGACGAACGGTCTTGATCTGCAGCGCTGGTGCGTTTTTCTTCTTCTCTTTTTTGGGAGATATGTACGGGGAGAGGAGAGGCGTGGGGGACGACGCGCCCACGCTGCTCTGGGGCGGATCGCGGCGGGCGTCTGCTCCGCGTCGTGTCGGATCCCTGGCACATCTGCTGCCTCCGCGTTGTCGCGGTGGCGGCTTCCACGTCCCCGTCCCCATTCTTTGCCATATCCCTCCCCCATGCTGCGTCTTCCGCGCATCATCCACGTCGCATGCATCCCTCTTCTACATCTCTTCCACATCGTCCACGGCCCATCGGCGCTGCCTCCTCCTACCTTCTCCCATCTTCCACGTCGCATTCGCGCTGCGCCACATCGTTTCCTAACTCGGCCCGCATCCCTTCCTGCTCCATGTCCCGTATGGTGTGGAATTCCCCTCCTTCATCTCATTGTTCCCTCTGGCTTGCCCCGCTCAGCCCCTCCACCTCCCTCCTCTCAGAATACACCCATCGCACTCCCACACATATTGGACTCCTACGCGTCTCGCACCCCGCTGACCCGCGCTTTTCCATTATCGCCCCCGCTGCTCGCGCTTTTCTTACTTGTGCGCTGACGCTCATTTTCGCAGCCACACTACAGGTCAGCAAAATCAAGTACCAGGCGCTCAAGCCCACGGGCAGGGTGCAACAAGTCAAAATCAAGGTGGGTGTTCCCTTCCCTTCCCTCACCCTCCATCCCCGTCGTTCGGGTACGGCCCCGTGTCGTCCGCAGCGATGGATTCCGAGTCGTCCGCCGTCCGAGTCCGAGTGCTCAGGGCCCAAGTCCAAGTCCACGGAGTGTGAGCCCTCCACCTCTCCCTCCTTCTGGCCAAGTTATGGTACTGCCTGACAACTCCCTCCCCGCAGATCACGCAAGCCATCGTCTCGGCCGCCGACACCTCGAGTCTGGAGGCGGATTTGGCGACTGAATAGTGAGTACCGTGTTTTTACTCAATTGCGTCCTTCCTTCCTTTTCTTTCTTTCTTTCTTTTCTATCCACCATCCCACACGGCATCCGTGCCATCGTGTCCGCGTTCGCTGCCGTCCCGCATGTGCACGCTCCGACCGCGCTCCCTCCTCACCCTTTATTTCTCTATTCAGCTTCCCGTTTAGTATCCTTCCTCCATCCTTCCACGCGCGCCTCCTTCCTACACCGTCCCATCTCCTCTTCCTTCCCACCCACCCTTCCGTCCCACTTCCCCAGTCCCGTTGTTGCCCCTCCTTCATTCGTTCATGCCCCATTCCACCTGCGTGCACTCGCAACCTCCGCTCCGTTTATATCTCCCCATCCATCCATCCATACATCCATCCCTCTACTCGTCAAGTGATTCGCGCTACACACGCATTCGAGTTGTAGACTGTGCTTCCCATGTCAAATAGTGGATTTTTGTTTTGTTTTGAAAAAAATTAAATTGGTTCGATGCCGTTCTTTGGGGGGGAACATTGACAGTCTTGAGATGAAGAGAAGGTTGAATGATGATGAGGGTTTGCCCGGTGCGCTTCACGGATTGGTGTCAATTCGTTCCTTCCTATCTTCTGATTCTTCCAAGACCAAGTCCTGGTTAAGCTGCGATGCGATACTATTTGCTCTGTTCAACGGCAACATCGCAGCACGTTACTCTCTCACTTTGCAGCTTTGGTCACAGCCTACATAATCTGGAGGGAATTCAATTGCCGTGTCTGGATGCGGTGTGAGGGCAGTGCTCGAAGATCCCACATCGATCGGAGACTTTCAACACATCCGAAGCGATTCTCCCTGGCGATTCTCTGGCACAGGCACTCGTAACGTCGCTTTCCGCGTAACTTAACCCTGCTCCGAGTCCTACCACGCAACCCTGAAAACCCGGCAATCTAGCAGATTTCCTGGACCGTGGTATGTTTGTCTCCCCTCTGCGGTCAAACTCTGCCTCACGCCGGGTGCATTGGGTAATTTATCTCTCTCTTGAATCCGATACTCCTAGTCCTCACTTGTTCAGAGCCTTCGTGGCTTTCTGGAATTTGGCACCACAATTTCTTCTCCCATAGATGAGTCTTGAGGCACCACTGCCCTTGCGCAGTCAGTCCCAACCCATTGGCTTCCTCCAACTCAGCACACGTCGGACTTCTCTGCTGAGGATCTACCTGGAACGCGACGTTTCTGTTCTCGAGAAACTTCAGCATACAGCCCACAGGATTAAAGCTCAATTAATAAATCTATCCATCGGGGACATCCATGTGGCTGGTTTTTCTGGGGACTTGCGCACTTGCCAATTGAGCCAGAGGTGCAATTCAAAAGTATATTTGCACCATTCGGCCTATCCTCCAGAATCCTGCAGCTGGCACTGCGACATGTATGTTTTTTCTTCTCAAAGGCATTTTTTTGTGCTAAATATGCAACTGCAAGATCACCCCTCCATGAATAAATTTGTGGATGGGTATGCGATGGACTTTCGTTGATCTAGGTGCTCATTTGGTAATTCAGCCGGCAGTTGGTCAGCAGACTGTGAAATTACAGCATCGAAGCTCAGACCTCAAAATTTACATGTCAGTCGAAAGGGAGAAACTCCCGAAACGGCATAATTTCACTACGACCCTAGTGGATGACTGGACTGAGCCTCGTCGCCGATGATTTAATTTTTTCGCCGTCCGGCCGGAGGCATACAAGAAAACCGACTCATATAGTAGATTCTCGTCCACCTGATTCACTTGCTAATCCTGTACCGTAGTGCAGGGACCTGTACTCGTTTCCACGTTCAATCAGAACTTAGGGATAGAAAACGGCCGAATCACAATGATCCCAGGACTACTTACCCACAGTGGATTGTTTGATTTTACTCGTCTATCTCACACCCATCGAGCGTGCTCATACTTAACTTAGGTTTCTTGTTTACGAACCCACGATTGGGCACTTGATTGAACCGGTAGAAGATGGTATTCACCCGATTGTCGTTGACCTGGGAAGAGTACTGTTGCACACCATGTCCCACTCCATATTGAAGAATGAAAGATAGTCTTCAATGTATATATATGTGCATTCTCTATTGCTTGTTGCGTGTCTGATGGCACCCTCTTAAGATATCACTGTTATAGAGTGTGATCTCGCTGGCAATAACACCGCATCAACAAGTCTCTATAAGGGGTTCAATTGAGTAATTTTACACTTTTCACACACGCATGTGTAGATCTTTTGCAGATGAGATGATATTCGAAAAGAAAATTTGCCGTGTAAGTATGTCCTCTGACCTCCGAGTCGAGAACTCGAGTAAGTGCTTATCACAGAAGCCTACTTAAGCAAACTCGGTCCACGTGTACCTGCAGCTCTTGCGCACTTCTGCGGTTCTGAAAACAATAACCGATTACTCTGAAGCACACAGCCTATCTGCATAAATGATTGTGATCGTTGCACAGATCTGTCTTGATCTTGATTGTACCCATGGCAGTGAGCTGTTCGAGCAGGGAATAAAGATATCTGCCTTCTACTTGGTTGAACACTAATAGGTTCCATCAGATCCAGATGTATTGATATGTATCTACACCCCATTTATAGAATCTTGGGCGAAGTATTTTTACTATGATTTGTATATGAAGTGAAGCCTAGACTCATAACCAGTGTGCCTACAAATGACAACAATGTGGTTAATTCTGACCAGGCTCACAAGAAGTACCAGTCTGCCTATGGCAACGTGCTTGCCACATTGCTTCCATTCGTAGGCAGACTGGTTACAAGTGTAAGTGAAGCCAACAAGGCCTCAATTATGAACCTCAACGTTAACAGGCTCGGTTCAGATTTCAACTCATGCACATTTATAAGTATAGAAATTCAGAATACCAGCACATGCACCAAGAGAAAGGTATGATGGTTGATGGATCAAAGATTCCAGCATTTCAATGGTTGGCTACATCAATCAAGGCAGGGTGGGTAGGTTTCAGAAACATCTTCAAGAACCTGATTGATCGAGTGTCATCTCTCTCTCTTTACTCCCACCATGTCTGCCAGCAGCCCCCAGAATGCAGTTGTCTCCCGCCCCTCATCCAAACCCTCCCAGAGTTCTAACCCAGTCTGGCTTGAAGCCCTCCTCTCCAATGCAAAGATGATCGCTGCTGGTGCAGATGCTCTCCCATTTCCATATGTGAAAGGCATCTTTGGCACTGTTGTATTCCTTTTGGAGGCAGTTCAGGTATGAAGAGAACTGTTCTGGACTGAAAATGGCACTGATTTCGCACTTCAGAAAGTCAAACAGAATCAGGAGAGCATGAAAGAACTATGTGGAGATACTGTGGATATCATCACTGTCCTTCGAGACCAAATATCAGCCCATGGGGATACAGCTGCTCTCAAATTCAAAACTCAATGTGAAGAGCTTGAAGCGTAAGTGACTCGATCTCCTATTAATAATTGTCTGGTGATGGTATTCCACCTAGGTTCTTGCAGGATGTGCTGGATACAGTTAATCAACTGCGAATGAAACCACGAGGCTTTGGTGCCCGTTTCAAGGAAGTTATCAAGGCAAGCAGCACTGTGGATGATATCAGCAGATTTCGGACCAGGATGCAGGAGTTGAGGTCTAATTTCATGGTGCATACATCTGGGTTAATACATTACATATATTCTGATCAAAACCCCACTCAGCTAATGGCAACCATGGATACAAATTTCCAGGTCCAAAAGGTGTTGACTGTGATATCACCTGGTACAATTCTTCTTTACATAATAAAGTCCAATCTCATCTGGATTGCAGATATGCCTGTAGTCCAAGTCCCGCAACAGATCAACAATTGTCCTCCACCCTCCAGAATATTTCATGGCAGACAGACCATTCTCCAACAAATGTATCAATATTTCATGCAGACCACAGGAAAGCAAGATATTTTTCTGCTGCATGGATTAGGTGGTGCTGGAAAAACACAGATTGCCCTCAAGTTTATATCAGAATCAACTTCCAAGTGAGCTTTCAGATCTGAAAGTTTGGAAGTGTGTTTATTTTATTCTCAGCTTCACTGACATTTTCTTCATTGACAGCAGCTCTATTGAGACTATTGACACAGGTCTGAAAAATATAGCCAAAGCAAAGGTTGTTGGAGAGTCCTCACTGGATGCCCTTCAATACCTCAGAAGCAAACAGGATGAATGGCTGCTATTCTTTGACAATGCTGATGACCCAAAAATCAATCTGAATGATTATTTCCCTCAATGCAATCATGGCAACATCATCATCACATCTCGAAACCCTGGACTAGTTGTCTATGCCAGCTCACACTCCCTTGTGTCTGACATGGAAGAAATAGATGCTGTGGATCTATTGCTGAGGAGTGGAGGCCAAGAGACCACAGACATTAACAAAACAGCTGCTGTTCAGATTGCGAAGGTGAGCCACAGTGTTCACAAGTCTTATATACTTTTCAACATTTTTTCCAGGCACTGCATTATCTTCCCCTTGCAATCATTCAAGCTGGTGCATTCATCTCAAAGTCAGGAGATCTTGACAGTTATCTGGCACTCTATGAGCAGAATCGAGCTCAACTTCTGAGTCAAAAACCAGCTCAAGCACATGATAATTATGCCTGGACTGTATATACCACATGGCAGATTAGTTTCAATCAGCTCAGTCCACCTGCAGCCTCCTTTCTGCAACTTTGCTCATTGCTCCACCATCAAGGGATTTCTGAGCAAATATTCAAGAATGCTGCAAGTTACAAATTTGGGCCTTCTAGCCCATCAAAAGAAGAGTTGCAGATGCCACTTGAATTCTTATCACAGTTCTTAGGACCTGATGGGGTGTGGGATTCCTTTTGCTTTATAGACATGACAAATGAGATCAGAGCCTATTCCTTGATCAATTTTCACCCACAAAGAAAAATGTTTTCAATCCATCCACTTGTGCATGACTGGACTCGAAGCACTCTCTGCAATGAAAAATTATACCACCATTGTATGGTTGCAGTCATAGGAATGTCACTTGCAGGACTACTACAGGAAGATCTCGAACTGGCTAGCCTTTGGATGCTGCCTCACATTGATTCCCTACTGCAAGAGGACTCGAATGTAATCCCAGATTTCAGACATGAGTTTGGCAAAATCTATGTGTGGGGAGAGAAGCTAAAAAAAGTAGAGCAGCTTCACATGGCAGTGGTTCAGAAACGGAGGGATCTTCTGGGTGAGGACCATCTGGATACTCTTGAAGCCATGTATTGGCTGGCATGGACATACAGAAACCTGGGCAAATTGAAGGAGGCAGAGAAACTTGAGGTTGCAGTGCTGCAGCATCGAAGGGATATTCTAGGGGACAACCATTCAGATACCCTGGACATTATGGGAAATTTGGCCTGGACATATCAAATGCTGGGGAAATTTAAGGAGGCAGAGGAGCTTGGGGCTGCAGTAGTTGAGAAGGGGAGAAGTGTTTGGGATGAAAACCATCCATACACCTTGCTGGCTATGGGAAATTTGGCAAGCATATACCTAACCCTGGGGAGATCCAAGGAGGCAGAGGAGCTTGAAGTTGCAGTACTTCAGAAGCAGAGGAAGTTGGGGGACAACCATCCAAATACCATGCGGGCTATGGGGAATTTGGCAGTCATATACAAATATTTGGGAAAATTGAAGGAGGCAGAAGAGCTTGAGTTTGTGCTACTTGAGAAGTGGAGGAATATTTTAGGTGACAACCATCCAGAAACCCTGCGGGCTATGGGGAATTTGGCATTCACATACCAGAGACTGGGAAAATTGAAGGAGGCAGAAGAGCTTCAGGTTGCAGTACTTGAGAGGCGGAGGAATGTTTTGGGTGACAACCATCCAGACACCCTGATTACTATGGGCAATTTGGCAGCCACATCCCAAAAGCTGGGAAAATCGAAGGAGGCAGAGAAGCTTGGCATTGCAGCACTTGAGAAGCAGAGGAATGTTTTTGGTGACAACCATCCAAGCACCTTGATGACTATGGCAAATTTGGCAGTCACATCCCGAAAGCTGGGAAAATTGAAGGAGGCAGAGGAACTTGGCATTGCAGCACTCAAGAGGCAGAGAAATATCTTGGGTAACAACCATACAGACACCTTGCGTACCATGGGCCATCTCGCAGCCACATACAACAAGTTGGAAAGATGGCAGGAAGCTGAGGAGCTTGGGGTTGCAGCACTCAAGAAGCAGATGGATCTACTGGGTGACAAGCATCCATGGACTTTAGAGACCATGCAAAATCTGGGAGTGACATATGAACAATTGGGGAAATCAAGAGAGGCAGAGGATCTGAATGTAATTCTCAGGGGGAGTCAAGCTTAGGCTATGTTATTCTACTTTATGTTGTTTCTTTGTTTTTTTCCCATTTGAAACCAATACCAATAATTGTTTGAACAACATTGGAAAATAGATTACTGTATGTGCACCAGAGACTGACAGTTAAGTGGAGATTTGATCAGGACACAGCACATTTATTTGACCTCGGCAGGCCTCAAAATAACCAGGGTTATATGTTGCAGAGTCAGCCGAAGCCCAAAACATGAACATGAACTTATTTGTTCTTGCAACCCCAATAATCGGAGAACCTGCTGTCGAGCACTTGGCTGACACAGACATTGAAGTTTCTGAATTGCAGTCAAACTCAAACTGTGTGGCTCCAACTGTTGTGATACTATAGTGCACAAATTTGATTTTGAGTGAAGGTATCTTTTTTTCTCCAACTTACTATGTAAGGGAAACCTGAGGGAAAGGTAAGTCTCAACAGTTCACAGGTTTTGTATCTGCATGGTCGCCAGTGCAGTGCAATTATTATGTCAGTTGAAATACAATAAGGCAAGGCCAGGATATTTTTCTCTGTTGTTGCCATACAGAGTCGGGCAGGCTGGTCATGTCCTGGTGAAGAAAGTTCACCATATCAAGAAATCTATGCAAACCATTGTGTGTGATTCCCTGCTGTGAGACAGGTCACCCGAACCGGAGCTGCCAAACATTAGCGAGTCACATTCCAATATAAATGACCACTGACATTCTACAAGTGGCGTGAGCTCTAGTTTGAGTGAGAATAAACACAAACTACTTCTAAATTGAGTTTGTCCTAGAGTTTATGCCATTAATGACAATGAAATTAAGTACAGTATATCATTACTGTCCATATCATTGACTAATGTGCACTGTAGGTCGTCGCCATAATTTAATGTGGGGTGGTTGAAGGACATATCTGGGCCTGAATTTCTTGAGAAATAGCAGCAATTCTGCTTGATCCTTCCACCTGGCGACGACTCTATCCTACCATTGCTGTTGAACACAATGGTGGAAGTGGAGGACATTACATCGATGCCAATTAGGCTAGATTCAAGACCATCACTCAAGTATGAGAAGTGAATGATCTTGAAGTGAATATAATCAACACACCGTGTAGGACCCTGTATAATCATTGTATGGCTAGCAAAAATAGAAGTGAATCATGTGCGTGCCCTAATATTTAAACAGCAATCACTTATGTGTGCAATATGCCTAGTCAACACAGCTTGCAATTGGAGATGAGGGCCGGATAACCATGGGTTGACAATTTTTCAAGTAAGTGACAACGAGATTAGCTGATGCTGAGATCTGAGAGTAGAGACCGATTAAGTACAGTAGGGTTTTCGGAAACTTTGTGGTATTCAATATTTCAGCTTTTAGCCCTGTTGAAAACTGACGGGGCAAGAAAACTTTATTACCATTGTGATTCTGATTCTGTACTGTTGGCTGAAACAGCACGGGTTATTGATTTGTCAATTGAATTACAAGCCCTCGAGTCGACTGGTCTGCTAACTTGAAGTGGTCCTGAACTCCTAGTCTTGGCAGCCATGAAATTTAACTGCCAAAGTGTGAGCGGCACAACTTGACTAAACGGAGGAAGACAAAGTTCCGGCAAATCCGATCAATGATCACTCGCTTGCTCTCACCGTCACTGTAGCAACGATGCAACGACGACACCCGATTTTTTTTTTCCAGATGGACTCGGGTGCCCCGGCGTTTTCCCACCTTCAAACCCGGGCTTACCCTGGCTGTCCGACTGCGTTTACCGTACCGATACCGTCGAAGCATGCCGCAAAAACGCCGCATTTGCGTTGCAGAGGTGCGTCTTTTGCTTTCCGTGTTGTTCACTACGTGGAACACTGAGGCCGAGGCTAACACCGTCTTCGTTGGTGCGTGTCCCCGTCGCGTGTGCATTTCTGGCGAGATCCTCGTGACGATTTCCCGTAGACTTGACCACCACCGAGGCGACCTTGATCGGGACCTGGGCACGATGCGCGAGGCGGCAGAAAGCACGGAGACGGGCGACTTTGACCCACTGATCGCTGCGGTGAGCGGGCTGCCGGTGCGTTTTCCCCGCATTTGTCTTCTCCACCGTCAACGGCGCTGTGGCACAACGCATCGACGCTGTTCCGGCGTGGATCGCGTCGTGTCGGACGTCGCAGTGCCCACCTCGGCGTCGTGCACCTTCCACTGCCCGTATCCCCTCTCGTTCCATCTTCAACTGCACCGCACCACATCACATCCCTCATTCCCGTCCGGTATGGCTTTGTGCCTCCTCCGCTGCCCGTATCCCATCTCATCCCATCCTCCCTGTCTCATCACGTCGTCTCCCTCCACATGTCCCTCCTCTCCTATTCCCCGATACGGCCTCGTGTCTTCCCCTCTCTCCCTCCTCCCTGCCTCTCCCATGCGTACTTCCTTCTCATCTAATTCTCCCTCCCTCTTACCGCTGCCTTGGCCCTTCTCCCCGTCGCGCACGCGTTTCGCACCGCAGTCCCTATCCCGTCCCCGTCCCCCTTCTCCCCCTGCCCACCTCAATTTCTTCGGCATGTTCTCTGTTTTACGCCCCACCGGCTCCGCGTCATGTCACTTGCGCACCTCACATCTTATCTTCCCCACTTCATCCTTACCTCCTTCTTTCCCTCTCCGTTCCCCCCCTCACCTAATCCTCCCTGTCCGATTGCATTGTCTGCCCTCCCTCCCTCTCCAAGCCCCACCCGTCGAACTCATACCCACACTCATCTCGCTTCTTTGCAGCCATCGCCCTCCGAATTCGCCAGGTCGGGAACACGGTGCTCAAGCTCACCGGCAGGGTGCAGGCCACGGTCGAGGTCGTGCAAGCCGCTACGGACACTTCATCGCTCGAGCCGGATTTGGAGACTGAGTGGTATGTGATTCCCTTGCCCTCTCCTTACGTCCGGAAGCGACACGACAGCGCGCCGTGCCGCTCGTCCCATGCATGGCGCGCTCTAGCTAGGGCTCCTTGTCGCGCACGCGTGCAAGCTTGAGCTCCCTGTTCAGGCTCGGGCTTCGCGTCACGCACACACTCATGCTCGTGGCCGGTGCGGGCGGAGGCCTCGCGCTCACACAGCAGGAGCAGGAGCCGCAGCCCACGCACGCATCCTCCTTAACTCGTCACGCCCTTCCGCCCGCCCTCGCGTCCCACCTGCTCCCCGTCCCTGTCTCCGCCCTGTTTTAATCCGTCCGTCATTCAGCTCCGTCTTCATCTCTCCATGCATATATGAGCAGCCTACGACAGTTTTGAGCATAGATCGGGCAGAGCGAGGCAGATCATGACAGGTTGAGCTCAAAAGCTCATATGCCATAGGCTCATTTTTCTGCCGAGATCTGCCCTCGTCTGCCATGCTTTGGGCAGATTAGAACAGATCTGGGCAGACCCCGGCATACGGGATATTCGCTGCGGTTCAATGTTCAACATTAATGTCCGAGTCGACTGCAAGTTCCGAAGTGATCCAACTCGTCGCTTCAGATTGTGGAAACCTAGGACTCGTAAGCTGTCAATGAGCTGGCAATGTGAAGTCCCCGATGGACATGCTTGGGCAAAAATTTCCAGTCCGTGAGGTACAACTTTGGGCAACTTGAATGAGCGGAGCTGCGCGCAAGGCCCGACACATCCGATCAATGATCGGCCGAACATGGCCGAGAGTCCGAGACCAACCGCTCTCACCATCTCATCCACGATGTTTGGACGATGCACATGGAAGAGCTCTGCTCGTCCCCGCGCCGGCTGCTTTTCCCACCCCCATCCCACCAAAGCGCACCGTGTTTGCGTTTGCGCTGAAGTACGTGCCTTTCCTCTCTTTTTTCTGCGTCATTAATTGATTTTTGCACACAGGCTGCGAGCTGTTCCAGATCCTGCTGTGGCTGGGAACGCCGAGGCAGAGGCCAACGTCGTTTTCGTCCCTGCACGTCGCCGTTGGGTGTGCATTTCCCCCGAGATTACCGCTGCATCCGGCGCTGCAGGTGTCCCTCCTCACTTTCTCTCCTGCCTTCCAATACGCAGCCGCCACTCTATTAAGAACAGTCTTCTAACTCGCCGGCGAGGTCCAACACATCAAATTCAAGGTGCGTTCCGTAGTGCTCATTCCCCATCCAAGCGCAGCGCAGTTTTCGTGCGCTCGCGCTCACCTATTGTCTGCGTCCCACTATCGCTCGCTGCCATCCATGACTCGCGCCCGTTCACTCGTCCTCACTGATCCATCCTTTCCCCCTCTTCTCCCTCTCCCTCCATCGTCCCGTTTACTGACCCAGGCTGCCCAGATCGCCCAAGCAACCGCCGCCGGCGCTGACACCACCTCCCTCCATTCCGACCAACGAGCAGACCACCAAAATCGTGCTAGACGTAAAGTCCAAGGGCGACACGTCCCAGGGTCGCGGTACCTCTTCCGCCGCCTCCACTGTGCTGTGGACGCCGCCGCCGCCGCCACTGCCGGAATGCCGCGGCTACGACGACTGCAGCCCAGCTGCAGGGAGCGGTAGTGCGACGTTCACGTTCCCGCTTCTGGACTGTGCGTAGTTCCCGATGTCGGACAGCGTGGCGGGGAATGCGGAGGCGGAGGCGGAGGCGAATGCGGTCTTTGTTGGTGGGTCATGTCTCTCTCTCGTCCTTCGTAGGCTTGGTGGCGCTCCATCCTTGCTCGCACTCCCCTGCTTGTTGGCCCTCCTCTTCCCGTCCGTGCCCTGACTTGATCCCGCGCCTCTCTCTCTCTCTTTCCTCTTCCTCCTCCCCGCGATGCCTCGCCCTCCTGCTCCGCGCGACGCATATCTCTCCTCCCTGCCCCTCCTCCTCTTCACCACTTGCTCTCTGCTCCTCCGCACGCTCTTCTTCTCCGTTCTCTCTCCCTCCTTCCGAATGTGCCAACCTCCGTTTTTCCGCGCAGACCCCTTCCCGCGGACCTGACCACTCTCGACGTGAGATCGATCGGCACCTGGGCACGATGCGCGAGGAGGCGGAGAGCGCAAGACGGGCGATTCTGACCTGCAATTCGTTACTGCGAGCGGGGATGCTGATAAGTTTTTATGCTTTCTTCTGTTCTTCTTTTGGGGGATATATCCGCGGAGGAGACGCATGTGGGACGACGCATGCACGCTGCTCCGGGCGGACACGTCGGGCGTCTGCTCCGCGTCTCCCTGACGCATCTGCTCCGCATCGCGTCGGACGTCGGGGCGTCGTGTCGCTGCCTCCATCCTCCCCGTCCCCGTCCCCGTCCTTTGTGCCAACGCTGCGTCCTCCGCGCATCGTCGACGTCGCGTGGCATCCCCCTTCCACATCGAGCACGACCCATCGGCGCTGCCCCTTCCTACCTTCTCCCATCTCCCACGTTGCATCCGCGCTGCGCCACATGGTGTCGCGTCTCTCCTTCGCGGCCCGGATCCCTTCCTGCTTCATGTCTCGTATCGTCACATCCCCTTCTTCCTCCACTCTCCTTGATTCGTTCGCGCCCCATTTCCTCTCCGCACGCACTCACAACCTCCGCTTCGTTTTTATGTCCCTATCCATCCCTACATCCCTTTCCTCCCTCTACTCGTTAAGCAATTCATTTTACACAGGGTTTCGAGCGGTAGGCCATGCTTCCCATGTCAAGTAGTGGAATTCTGGTTTTGAAAAAAATTGGATTTTGTGCCGTTCTCTGAGGGAGACATTGAGAGTATTGAGGTGAAGCGAAAGTTGAAGAGAGAAAGGGAAAAATGAATGACGATGACGGGTGGGCTTTGGGCTGGCGCGTGACGCCTTCCTGTCTTCGACCTCTTCCAAGGCCATGTCCTGGTTAAGCTGCGGTGCGTCACTATCTGTTCTTTTCAACGGCAACAATGCATAACTTTCCTCTTCGTCGTATAACTTGATCTGCTCCGACCACGCAACCGTGGCATCGCGCAAACCCCGCAATCCGCTTGTTCTCTGTGGTCGTCTCTCTCCACTCGATACTCCTACTCCTCGTTTCAGACTCATGCTCGGTTTCTGGAATCTGTCGCCCCGCTTTCTTCTTCAATTAATGATTCCTGACACATCAACACAGCGAAAGCCCAGAATTTTGCTCATGCTCCAGCTGCAACAACTCCGCGGTGCTGACGATCCCAATCCATTGGTTTACTACAACTCAGCACACGTCGGACTCCTTCCACGCTTCTCTCAAGACCTACATGGAACGCGATGTTTTGCTCTCCAAGCCTCCTTGAAATCCCAACGTGCAGCCTACAAGATTAGCACTCGATGAATAAAGATATACATGTATATAGGAGAATTTCGTGGGTACTTGGGCGCTTGTTAATTCAGCCAGAGGTGCAATTCAAAACCTGTTCTGGCCCATCCTCCAACAATTACTCAATGCTCCCGCGTACACTCCTACTTTCGCGATCCCAATTTGTGCAACCTGATTTTTCCAGGGTCCCTTCTAGCTTGCAAACCCAGTATTCCCAAGTTCATGCTCTGTCAGATCTCAAGGCTCGTCTCCCATGCGCCACCTCACTCATAAGCAAGCTCGCCCTTCAGTGCTTCTGCAATTTTGCAGCTGGCACCGCGAAGTGTATGTTTTTTAACGTTTTTTTCGGCTAAATGCCCAATTGCAAGATCACCGCTCCACACCGCTCCATGAATAAATCTGTGGATGGGTATGCGGTAGACTTTGGTGGATCTAAGCGCTCATTTGCTAGTTGAATCGGCAGTTGGCCTGCACACTTCAATATTTCAGCATCAATCGACGAAGTTCGGACCCTCAGATCTAAGTTGAAATCGATATAATTTCACTATGACCCTAGTGGACTGCTCGACTGAGCTCGTCGTCGATGATTTACTTTTTTCGTCGCCCATCCGTACGTATACAAAAATACTACGGTAGTGTGTTAGATTGTTCAACAAGTTGGGAATCCATCCAGTGATTCGAGGCTGAACTTGGCACGTTCGTACTTGCCAGGGGCTTACAAAGCGTATGAAAATTGCCACACCCGTGGCCAAGATGCCACTGGTGAGTCGATTAAACAAACGCAGCAGAGCATATTTGTAAGACCTAGGAAAATTAACGTCGTCACTTGATCAAACGGGCGGCTATTGACTACTACTGAGTGCTGTTTCATGCACCGTTCTTGACACACATTGACAAAATATAGTATAATTTTCGAAGGCAGGGCAATATGTGTACGTTCTTCTGATGGCACCTCTCACCGAGATATCACTGTCATCATGCTCGCTGCAAACACACGCCGAAAAGGCTCCATTGAGGAATTTCACATTACGGTGATTGGGCTGATCCGCGGCGATCTTTGAGGCTATTTTTGGATTTTCATCACGAAGTCCAGTGCACGCATTCATCACATGATCGTGTTCGAAAGTCGTTCCTTTTATTTATACGAAGCGGTGTTCGCTTAGCCTGGGTCTCGGTATCGCACTCTAACCGAGATACTCGCTGTCTAGTTTCTCATAGCCTTTGAGCAGGAAATTTGGTGTATTTCCGAACCGCTGAGACATCACTTTTGGTTCCACCCACGGCAGTCAGCTGCCCGAGGAAACAATATAAATATGTGACTTCTGCTTCGTTGAACACTACATTCCATCAGATCGATATTCCCACTTATAGAACCGGCGTAGAGGAATGAATTGTGCTAATCTATATACATATGGGAAGCTAAACCAACAAGGCCTCCTCGACCTCGACAGGCCCAGTTCAAATTACAACTCATTTTTATGCACAATTATAAGCATAGAAATTCTAAAAATATGATCACCAGAACATCGATCAGGTAAAGGCTTTGGTGCCTGTTTCAAGGAAGTTATCAAAGCAAGCAGCACTGTGGATGAGATCAGCGGATTTCGGACCAGGATGCGGGAGTTGCGGTCAAATTTCATGGTGCATAAATACCTGTTGATACATCACCTATTTTCTGATTAAAACCACTCAGCTCATGGTAACCATAGATACAAATTGCCAGGTCCAAAAGGTGTTGACTGTGATATCACCCGGTACAATTCTTCTTTACATAGTAAAGTCCAATCTCATCTGGATTTTTGCAGATGTGCCAGTTGTCCAAGTCCCGCAACAGATCAACAATTGTCCTCCACCCTCCAGGATATTTATGGCAGACAGGTCATTCTCAAACAAATGCATCAATATTTCACGCAGACCATAGGAAAGCAAGATATTTTTCTGCTGCATGGATTGGGTGGTGCTGGAAAAACACAGATTGCACTCAAGTATATAGCAGAATCAACTTCCAAGTGAGCTTCCTCATCTGAAAATTTGGAGTGTATTTATTTTATTCTCAGCTTCACCGACATTTTCTTCATTGACAGTAGCTCCATTGAGACAATTGAAACAGGTCTGAAAAATATAGCCAAGACAAAGGCTGTTGGAGAGTCTTCACAGGATGCCCTTCAATACCTCAGAAGCAAACAGGCTGAATGGCTTTTATTCTTTGACAATGCTGATGATCCAAAAATTAATCTGAACAATTATTTCCCCCAATGTGATCATGGGAATATCCTCATCACATCTCGAAACCCTGGCCTTGGTGTCTATGCCAGTGCACGTGCTCCTGTCTCTGACATGGAAGAAATGGATGCTGTGGATCTATTCCTCAGAAGTGCTATCCAAGAGACCACAGATCATAACAGAACAATGGCTGGTCAGATTGTGAAGGTGAGCCACAGTATGCACAACTCATACATATATTCATCCAAGATTTCTTCAGGTGCTCCATTATCTGCCGCTTGCAATCATTCAAGCTGGTGCATTCATTTCAAAGTCAGGAGACCTTGACAGCTATCTGGCACTCTATGAACAGAATCAAGCTCAACTTCTGAGTCAAAAGCCAGCTCAAGCACATGATAATTATGCCTGGACTGTCTATACCACATGGCAGATCAGTTTCGATAAACTCAGTCAACCTGCAGCAACATTCTTGCAGCTCTGCAGCAAATATTCAAAAATGCCGCCACTTACAAATTTGGACCTTCTAGTCCATCTAAAGAAGAGCTGCAGATGCCACTTGAATTCTTGTCCCAGTTTTTAGGGCCTGATGGGGTGTGGGATTCATTTTGCTTTATAGACATGACTAATGAAGTCAGAGCCTATTCCTTGATCAATTTTCACCCACAAAGAAGATGTTTTCAATACATCCTCTTGTGCATGACTGGACTCAGAGCACACTCTCTAAGAAAGAATCATATCATCATTGCATGGTTGCAATTATAGGGATGTCACTGGCAGCACTAGCAGAGAAAGAACTTGAACTGGCAAGCCTATGGATGCTGCCTCACATTGATTTCCTACTGCAAGAGAACTCAAATGTAAACCCAGATTTCAGACATGAGTATGGAAAAATATATGAGAAGGGAAAGAAGTTTGAAAAGGCAGAGGAGCTTGAAGTAGCAGTGTTTGAGAAACGGAGGAATCTTCTAGGGGACAATCACCAGGACACTCTTGAAGCCATGTATTGGCTGGCATGGATACACAGAGACGTGGGGAGATTCAAGGAGGCAGAGCAACTTGAAGTTGTGGTGCTGAAGCAGCGAAGGCATATTCTAGGTGAAAACCATCCAGATACACTGAATGTTATAAGCAATTTGGCCTGTCGGAAAAAAGCTGTTCAGCATGCAACGGCTTCGTACAGCATGGGACCTTGAGATGGCCTCGGACCGCTTGGAAGCCGCGGCAGAGGGGCTAGGAACCGGTCTCAGGCTGTTCCAAGCCCTGATCTGAGTTCCAAGCTGCCGCATGCCATTCCAAGGTACGTGCTACAAATATAATATTCCTGAGATGAGAGGGGCCAAGAGGATAATGGGGCGCAAGATTAGTCGATATTATTAACTCGTAGGTACATGTCTTCGTCAACACAATCTATAATATAATGCATGCCGTCCTTCCCACCGAAAATCAGAGGGAGCAGGGCACCGCGAAAGATGTGCAGGCCTCCTGCTCTGGCTCAGAGTCGGAGACGTGGGTGATTTCGGACGAGGTGCGTCGAGGGCTACGCGCGACGGGCATTGGGAAAGAATCGAAGATGGCCGGCAAATACGCTGGTGGAGCAAATGACATCATTGATGTGGGGCTATATCAACCACCGCTCTGTGACGGTGTTACTCCACCTCTCTTGCTCTCCTCCCACCATCTCACCCTAGCCCTCTTATTTTCCAGGTATGTGTGGCCACCACCATGATAACAGGCTCAACTGATCTTTTCAGCACATAGTCCTCTAAGGCTTGCGCCAACTTTAGGTACGGCTCGTACATTCCTGTCGCTGACCACCTCTTGCTGAACTCGCTACTGGCGACGACCAGGTGCGATGCCCGCGTGTGTGTTCATTCCTTCACTGACCTCGGGATAACTTTTTAGACTTCTTGTGTATCTTTCTTTATATGGTATGTTGAGTCTTTCTCGAACGTTGCTCATGCTAATGCTGATGCTTAGGGTTAAATCGTTGGATACTACGTTTGCCGCAACTCGTATATACTTTGTACTCAAAATTCTAGTTCAATACATAATTTTGTTCTTCCCTCCGAGTGAACAATATGAATTTACCGGGAATATTATGGAGCGCCGACGCCTCGCTACCTGGGTGGGTTTGAGAGTCATAGGAGCAGTTTGAAGGTCCCATGGCACCTTGGAACCATCGGAGTGCTTGGAACTATGGACGGGGCTTGGAAGTGCATGAGTGATTCCGATCTGTGCGTTGGAACCCACCTAAAGCCATTTGGGCTTGGAACGGCTCGGAACGGGTTCAATGCTGTTTAAACCCGAACAGGATTTTTCCAACACCCTAACTTATGAGAAATTTGGAAAATGGAAGCAGGCAGAGGAGCTTGGGGTTTCAGTACTTGATAAGAGAAGGGATCTTTTGGGTGACAGCCATCTAGACACCTTGACAAGTATGGGGAATGTGGCAGTCGTGTATCACTGGCTAGGGAAATTGAAGGAGGCAGAGCAGCTTGAGGTTTTATTACTTGAGAAGTGGAGGAATATCTTGGGTGACAACCATCCACACACCTTGCGGACTAAGGGGAATTTGGCAGCCACATATCGAGACCTGGGGAAATTGAAGGAGGCACAGGAGCTTGAGGTTTTAGCACTTGAGAAGCAGACAAATGTTTTGGGTGACAACCATCCACACACCTTGCTGACTATGGGGAATCTGGCAATGACCTACAAGGCACTGGGAAGAGTGAAGGAGGCAGAGGAGCTTGAGGTTGTAGTACTTGAGAAGAAAAGGAATATTTTGGGTGAAAACCATCTAGAAACCCTGATTACTATGGGGAATCTGGCATTCACATACACCAAGTTGGAAAGATGGCAGGAGGCACAGGAGCTTGGGGAAGTTGTGCTCAAGAAATGAAGGAATGCTTTGGGTGACAACCATCCACTCACCCTGCGGGCTATGAGTAATCTAGCAGTCATGTACAACAAGTTGGAAAGATGGCAGGAAGCTGAGGAGCTTGGGGTTGCAGCACTCAAGAAACAGATGGATCTGCTGGGTGACAAGCATAAATGGACTTTGGAGACCATGCAAAATCTGGCAGTGACATATGAACAATTGGGGAAATCAAAAGAGGCAGAGGATCTGAATGTAATCCTCAGGGGGAGTCAAGTTTAGGCTATGTTATTCTATTTTATGTTGTTTCTCTTTTTTTTGTACCATTTGACACCGACTGATCAATACCAATAATTGTTGAACAGCATTGGAGAATAGATTACTGTATGTGCACCAGAGACTGACAGTTAAGTGGAGATTTGATCAGGACACAGCACATTTATTTGACCTCGACAGGCCTCAAAATAACTAGTGTTATATGGTACAGCATCAGCCCAAGCCCAAAACATGAACATGATTTTATTTGTTCTTACCACCCCAATAACTGGAAAACCCGCCACTTGAGCATTGGCTGATTGGCTGACACACAGATCAGAGTTTCAGAATTGTGGTCAAACTCGAACTGTATGGCTCCAAACATTGTAATCCTATAGTGCACTAATTTGGTTTCGAGTGAAGGTATCTTTTTTTCTCCAACTTACTATGTAAGGGCAACCTGAGGGAAAGGTAAATCTCAATAGTTCTGTCAGTTCACATGTTTTGTACCCACATGGTCACTAGTGCAGTGCAATTTTCATGTCAGTTGAAAGACAATAAGGCAAGGCCAGGATATTTTTCTTTGCTGTTGCCATACAGAGTTGGGCAGGCTGGTCTTGTCCTGGTGAAGAAAGTTCATCATCTCGAGAAACCCATGCAGACCATTGTGTGTGATTCCCTGCTGTGAGACAGGTCACCGGAACCTGAGCTGCCGCAGACATCTTCATGGACTGCCAACCCGCCATTGCTGCCATTGCATCGCTGAGAGCTCAACCGGGACAATACCTCCTCACCACCTTCCACACCAATCTCCGCCGCCTCCACCACCTCTGCACCATGCTCTGCATCCGCATCCACTGGGTACCCGCCCACGTCGGAATTCAAGGGAAATGAGGCTGTCAACACACACGCAAGGGAGGCAGTCCAAGGTGCCACCACCCCACTCATATCTTGCATCCACCACCTCGAGGGTGTGCTCCCACTGAGCTGCGCCGCTGCGATTGCTTCCGGCGCACACGCCTTCCGTGCATGCTGGCATGCCGAATGGGCCCAGTCCTCGCGCTGTTTGACAACCTGAAGCCGTCCTCCACAGTCGCTCGCATGTATGATGACCTCTCCTGGCTGCAGTGCAGCGTTTTCACCCAGCTCTGGACCACGCACCCAGCTCTGGACCACGCACATCAGGCTCAATGTGTTCCTCTACCGCTTCCACCTGGCACCATCACCCGACTTCCCCCTCTGCCTCGTCCCCGAGACTGTCTCCCACTATCTCATGCCCCTGCTTCTGCTGCCAGTGCCTCACTCTCATCATGCACCTAGACACCGCCCGGCTCTCCCTCCAATGCCTCCTCACTGCCAAATCGGACCACGGACCCATGCTAACATTTATCCACGACATGGGACGCTTCCCCCACTACGCGATCTGACACTGTCCCTCCCCCCCTCTCTTTACTTTACTTTTTCTCATTTCTCTCACTCTCACCTTACTCGACCCGATCCTCACATACTTGACTGCAACCAGACTTGATACACACCTTGACCCCACACTCACACCCACCCATCATAGCACCCTCAAAGTACATACAATCCCTCCCCATGATTCACATTACATGCCCCCGCCTTCTGCGAAAGCTAGACTACACTACGAGCACTACGTACAGTGTGACATGGGCCCCCAGGGGCCCTCTAATGGAATTTTGATTGATTGATTGATTATTTGTATGTGCACCAAAACCTGACAGTTGTGCAGAGATTTGATCAGGACACAGCACATTTATTGGCCTCGACAGGCCTCAAAATAACCAGCATTATATGTTACAGAGTCAACCTTGTTCTTACCACCTCAATAATCGGAGAACCTGCCACTTGAGCATTTGGCTGGCACCTGCATCGGAGTTTCTCAATTGTGGTCAAACTCAAACTGTGTAGCTCGAACCATTGTGATACTCTGGTGTACAAATTTGATTTCGAGTGAGGGTAACCTTTTTTCTCCAATTCACTATGTAAGGGCAATCTGAGGGAAAGGTAGGTCTGAACAGTTCACAGGTTTTGTAGCTGCACGGCCATCAGTGCAGTGCAGAGTTTGCTGTGATTAATTGTCATGTCAGTTGAATCAATAAGGCAAGGCCAAGAGCTTGGGATATTTCTTTTTGTTGTCGCTGTATGGAGTCGGGCACTGGTCGTGTCCTAGGGAAGCAAGTTCACCATATTGAGGAACCCATGCAGACCATTGTGTGATTCCCTGCTGCAAGACATATCACCAGAACCTGAGCTGCCAAAGCTTAGCAGGTCACACTCCAATATTAAATGACCATTGTCATTCTACAAGTGGTGAGAGCTCTAGTTCAAGTGAGAATAAACACAAACTGCTTCTAAATCGAGTTCTTCCTGGAATTTATGCTGTCGATGTTAACGAAATCGGAACATCATTGCTGTTCATATCATTGACTGATGTGCGCTGTTGGCTGTTGCAATCATTGAATCTGGGGTGGTTGAAGGTCGTATCCGGGCCCGAATTTCTTGAGAAATAGCAGCAAGTCTCTGCTTGATCCTTCCACCCAGTGACGACTGTACCATTGCTGTTCAACACAATGGTGGAAGTGGAGGAGACTATGTAGGCAGCAGATAGGCTGGATTCAAGACCATCATGCGAGTATGAGAAGGATCGTGAAATGAATATAATTAACACACCATGTAGGACCCTGCATAATCATTGGATGGCCAGCAAAAATAGAAGTGAATTGTGCGACTCAGAGCCCGAATAATGAAATAGTAGTCACTTGTGTATGCAATATGCCGAGTCAACACAGCTTGTAATTGGAGATCAGGACTGGATAACCATGGACCGACAATTTCTTAAGTGACGACGTGATTAGCTGATGCTGAGATCTGAGAGGAGAGACCGATTACTGCTCTTTGCAGAACTTAGGGCGCGGACATTTTTTTTGCCTTTTTGAGCGTTTTTTGATTGTTTTCTATATATCGCGTGTTCTGAGCTCAATTCTCAGCCGTTTGCTTTGAAAATAGGCGCATTCGATTCGCCTTTAAAGACTCTAGGGGATGGCGTCCTTGTATTTTTTATTTGAGCCTCCAAACCACGCTTATGACACAATACGATCATTTTGGTTGATTTTCCACATATATCACATGTTCTGAGCTCAATTTCCACCCAATCACTTCGAGAATAGGCGCATTCGATTCGCCCTGGAAAACTCCAGGGGATAGCCTCCTTTTATCTTTTATTTAAGCCTCTGAACGACAGTTATATCACAGTATGATCATGTTGGTTGATTATTTCGCATATATCATATGTTATGAGCTCAATTCTCACTTGTTTGCTTCGAAAATAGGTGCATTCGATTCGCCTTGAAAAAATCCTGGGGATGGATGCTAGGGCTCCAATAGTGGGATGAAACAAGTTCAGTCATAATTCCGCAGCAGAATGGTGTAAGATATGGAATAGGTGGCACCTACAGCCTATATGGACATCATATCCCCTGGATAATGTGTCTGTGTCCATCGTATCAAAATATTAAAGCCTTTGGGACCGTACAATGAATGTTAGAGCTGATAAATGTAGAGAGATCACAAAATGATCATATTACAATGTAGCTATCGTTCAGAGGCTTAAGTAAAAGATAGGAAGGGGCCATCCCCTGGAGCCTTTCAGGGCAAATCGAATGTGCCTATTTTCGAAACAAACAGGTGAGAATTGAGCTCAGAACATATGATATATGCGAAACAATCAACCAACATGATCACACTGTGATATAACTGTCGTTTAGAGGCTTAAATAAAAAATCAAAGGAGGCTATCCCCTGGAGTCTTCCAGGGCGAATTGAATGCGCCTATCCTCGAAGTGATTGGGTGGAAATTGAGCTCAGAACATGTGATATATGTGGAAAATCAACCAAAATGATCGTATTGTGTCATAAGCGTGGTTCGGAGGCTCAAATAAAAAATACAAGGACGCCATCCCCTAGAGTCTTTAAAGGCGAATCGAATGCGCCTATTTTCAAAGCAAACGGCTGAGAACTGAGCTCAGAACACGCGATATATATAAAACGATCAAAAAACGCTCAAAAAGGCAAAAAAAATGTCCGCGCCCTAAGTTCTGCAAAGAGCAGTAAATACATTTAGGTAGACTCGGTGCCAGTCTCTGTGTTGAGCACCACGACAGCAGAGGGCAATGTAAAAGGATTTAGGATGATTGGATAAAAATTGAGCGAGAAAAAAAAAAAGCGGCGGAGACAGTGCTCGAACACAGAGACTGGGAGAACTTAGTACGGAAAAGGGCCATTAGAAATTCCACGTGACGATTGAATCTGACTTAGTGCAAATTTCGTCTTTTCGCCGACCCGCCTTCTCTACCTTTCTTCTTGCACCCTTGGGCAACATTCTGAAGAGTACAAAACCTCCATAAAGACATCTACCTGGCCCATAGCCATCAAAATCACGGAAAAACACGTCTCTGGGGGCACTATCGCCGGATCCGGCTCTTTACGATGATGGCGGCGTCGAAGCCCATAGCACCCAAACCACTGGCCTCGAAGGTGAAGATATACAAGGAGGATGAGCTAGACATACCCGGCATGGCGTCGAGCTCGAGAATCCGGCTGGGAAAGACTCCCCACGAGTTCCAAAAGCGGTTTTTTTCTGGTGTAATGCAGGGCCACGACATCGTCCTGGACATCGGTACTGGCAGCGGAAAGTCGCTGTGCTTCGACTTGCCCCTTCTCAACAACAAGGAGGACATTGTACTCGTTGTCAGCCCTCTGAGTGCCCTGATTCTCGAACAAGTACGTCGGAAATATCTGGCATAAGCCCGGGTTTACTCAAATGCTTTAATCACGTAGGCAGCCTCTTCTCCGCTCTCGTACGTTGCTATCTGCAAGGAGACGCTGCTAGCCGAGGGTAGGGACGCCTTATACAAGGTATTATCTCTCATAAATGATAATTTCTTCGTTAATGTGTGTACAGAAAGTGGCGGAGGGGACTGCACAACGAATTTTTGTGTCCCCCGAGATAGCGGGATCCCTCGAGTTCAGCAAGAAGGTTTTATCCCAACCTCGACTCCAGGAGCATCTGCGGCTCATCTTCATTGATGAGGCGCACTGCGTCAGTCTTTGGGGCGGGAGCTTTCGTTCCGAGTATGCTGAACTCGGTGTGCTCCGTGGACGTGTTCCTTCAACGGTCGTGTTTGCAATCGCGTCCGCAACCCTCCCCCAGCATGTTCTCGACGATGTCTGTGCTAAACTGAAGATAGACAAGGATGCCAAAACGATTTCCATGTCGAATGCCCGTCCCAATATCGCCCTCTCCGTACGAAAGATTGTGCATCCGGACGACACAAAAGCGGACCTTCGCTTCCTCATTCCCGAGGACGCAGTTGTTCCCGCTGATGTTCCCATCTCCCTCGTCTATTTCAACACACGGATCGAGACCGAGGACACTTGCGACCAGCTGCAATCTTGGGCGCAGGATGTTGGGATCAACAAATCCGCGATTGCCTTTTATCACGCCAAGATAGGAACAGCGCGAAAGCGGGAGCTCGAGCAGATGCTCCGAGATGGTAAAATTCGTATTCTGTGCTGTACTGATGCAGTCGGCATGGTGAGCCATCTACGACTTTAATTTTAGTGTTATTAACTAATCTGTCAGGGATGTGATATGCGTAACATTTTCCGCGTTGTCCTGTGGAAACTCCCACCATCGTTCTGCGCCTTAGCTCAGCGCTCGGGTCGAGCTGTTCGCGATTTCGATGAGCTGGGTGAAGCCATATTATTTGTACCTGCCAAAGTCTTGAAGGATGGGCTCGCAGAGGCGGAGGCTCGCGTTGCTCGTGAGGAGGCGGCCGACCCGGGGAATCAAGAAGGCGAGGACCTGCTTCGAGAGTCAGAGGAGGTTGTGGATCTTTTTGCGGGTCAAGCGGTAGCTGTCGGAGAAGGGGGAGCCCGAGTAGAGCGAAATGCGGAGGCAGAGGAAGCCGATCCAGAAGCTCTTGCTGCCGCCGAGAAAAAGAAGAAGAGGAGGACGGCTCAGCGGTCTGCTGCAGACATGCTCGAGGCGAGCTTCTTGAGCAGGTTCGCATGCACTAAAGAGTGCCGGAAACTTATCTGGGACGAGTATTTCAAGAACGACGCTAAAGGTGAGTGGTAACATATAAATCAGGCCGATATTTATGAGTCATCATGTAGATCCCCCGATTTCTGTTGCCCCTGCGGGTGCACGCTGCTGTGACATCTGCGAGCCCGAACGCTTCCCTATTCCACTTTTCGATCTCGAAAAAATACCCGGATTAAAAGGGGGTAAAAAGCGTAAGTTTCCAACTGCACTCTCCGACCTAATTCGCATTGGCCTTCGTAAATGGAGCCGTGACGTGCTCATGCCTCAACTGTACCCAAAAGAGGCGGGGTTTTCGATGACTGGCTCGGCTCTATTGCCCGACTCTACCATCGAGCAGCTGGCGATGTGCGGAGAGCGCGTAGACACTCTGGAAAACTTGCGACGACGTGCACGCTGGTACTTGATGGTTAATCACGGACAAGAATTACTTGAAGCACTTCAACAAATCTTCCAGGAGTACGATGCAAGTGAAGAATCAGAAGCACCTCAAACCGATCCAGCCAGGGATATTTTCGACATAATTCTTGCTGGCCGTGGAGCAGCGCCAAGGGCTCGTGGGTGCGGGTCTGGATCACGGGGTTCGGGAATGCGAGGAAGAGGAAGAGGACGGGGCTCAGGTTCACCAGGAGGACGTGGAGGACGCAGCTCCGGCACCCGGCATGCACGGCGCATAACCACGAATACAATTTTGGGGCCACCAAGGCGAGGTCGTAGTGCCGATAATTTAAATTAACGAGTCTGATATTATATAATTATTATATGCCTACGACCTGCTCCGCCATGTCCAGAAGTTGATCTGCCATATGCGTGAAATCCTCATCATCGTGCATGAGATCATCTCGCTCAACCTCGTCCAACTGTGTCTCCGCCTCTTCTGATTGAACAGGCTCGTCTTCGTCTTCCGATTCGCTCTCGACCATTGCACTCGATGTTTTCTTGTACGAGACCTTCCGGGTTTCTCGCCGGAAGTTCTTGAATGCACCGGGTGTGTTTGCATACGCTGCACCAGAGACCATGAGGTCTCGAGCACGGAGAATCTTGTCCTTCCCCTCACGCTCTTTGATGTAGGTCTGCAGCTTGTTTGACTCTAGCCAGACTTGTAGCTTGGATATATCTTCAGCGGCATTGGGGCTGGTGTGAGAGAGACCATGGTGCGGGATTTTAAATTGAGTCTGCACGTTGCGCATGACGTCCCGGAGGTTGAATATAACCACGGTAATCATGCTCAACCAATCCCAACTGCGATTGGGTCCTCTCGCATTGTATATGATCTGTCTTATCATGAATACATAATTGAGACAATATTCCGTAGACTGACCTTCGCCCAGAAATTTTGATGCTCCTGCAAGAGATCAATTTCTTTGAACGCATTGATCTTTCCCGTCAAATTAACCAACCAGTTGTTCAAGTACTATCTGTGACTGCCAACCTGGCCGGACTAGGAACTTGGCCACTTGCTAATTATAAGACTAGTTACTTAGCCATATATCATTTTGGTGCTCGGGGGGTGGAATGCAACCCATACTGCCTGTCCTTGCCAATTTTCAGCTGAAAGTGATGAGTTGATGTTAAGCAGTGTTGCAAATGATGTCCGGCTGCAGGGTGGGAAAATTAATTTCTTATCCCCGAACTGCCACTTCGCTCCTTTCTCCACCAATTCTTTATCAATTCACGACTTTGGGGGCTCGTTCCTCTTCCCTGACAGTAGGCTTCCATCTGAGTTTTCAATTGGCTCCATATCTTCCCTCCTTTGTCGGTGGACGCGCGAAAAATAGTCCCATCCAAGTGTGAGGACTGTAACCGGACGAGCTTCATATCAAATGAACGTTTGACCGTCCGAGTCCAGCTATTGTCCAGGGTTATCTTCATATGTAGGGCATCAGTTTTAAGCATATTCCACAATTTTATCCTTTTGATAGCTCCCTCAGTCTGTGTTGGACACCACATCCGCCTAATATTTGTGGTATCAAAGTCCAAACGTCGGGTTCTCAGGTGCATGACGGAGGAATGGATTTTGATATCCAGGTATGTTCATTTACTTCTTATAAACATTCCCGCAACTTATTTCGACCAGTCAGGCCCTCTGGCTCGTATGCGGGCCCCATTTCTTTAGCACGACTGATCCCAGCGCTTATACTTCGCATTAGAAACACTTTTCTCTGTCATCTTTATAAGTCCTTTGTACTGTTATAACATTCAAAAAGGACGACTTATGAACAATAAGCATGATATCACACTGCAAGACCACCGCTGCAGCCGTAAACGAAAGTTCGTACAGTGGCCAGGTACCCCATCAATGGGAACTCCGGCAGAAATAAATTCACAGAGGTACGAAGAAGTACCCAAAATGGCCCCCACTAGGCTCAAACTGTTCGCAGGAAGCGCGCCTGTTCCCTAGGTCCCACAAGTCCTGGGTGAGGTGCTCAATACGGCTACCAACAGGCCAAAACCTCTAAGGTGGCCAGGTTCCCCCTCACAGATAGTATGCATCTCTGTAAGCGACGATCAGACCCATCGACACAGGATATAATAAATGACATACCGGAAGGCAGGCAGCCATCGCTTTAAATTGTTGATAAGCTCGAAAAGTGCGTCCGCATACTTCGGCATGGATCCAGTCCCCCGGAACATGACCATCCAATGGGCGAGAATATTGACGACCATGCCTACATCACCTGATTTAATTGACGAATTGAAGATAAGAAGAAGGAGCATGTCGTGGTTGCAGAGGATGGTATTTTCGAGCTGGGGATCACGGTCGGCTTCAGGAAGCATTCGTAGTTCTTCCACAGTGCTGGCTGAACACAGTTTCTCGACAACCGCTTCGGAGACTGACACAACATCAGACCACGACAGATCCGATGTGGCCCAGGCATTGAGCGAGTCAGCTCCGCAATAAATACGAAAGCCATCCAGGATATGAGCTGGTAAGGAGAGCGTGAGCATGAGCTCATGCGTGGGCCGAAAGGGAGGCAGTTTCTTTGCCTTCCAACCCGCAGTAATGGCCTTGCGCGACAGGACACCATTTTGCGTCCACAAAGAGCCCGGGAACTTGGAGTTAGGCTCTCCCCAGTGCTCATTTACAGTCGCGCGGGATCCAGAGAGCTTTACATGAAAAAGACCGAGCATCCCTTTCAGATACTTTCCGTAAGCATCTAAAAGCTCGGTGTCTTGACGGCGTGCGGCAATTGCCTATAATAATAAATTAGGATCGAAAAGTGGGTTTAAAAAGCGAACCAAGACACCTTGTCTGTGAGATTCAAGCTCAGAAGGTCTCCACCCGCAAACATTACGCCATGGGCACGGATGCCGGCTGCAGTCAACTGCAGAGTGCGCGTTATCATGGTGTCGAGAACATCTATTGTGCCGTCAAGGCTTGATTCGTCGATTTTCATGGCGGGTGTGGGAAGTTGAACTGTTGTATGAAGAGGGATCGGCCGGATTACTGGGACGTCACCGTGGTTGTCCTTGAATTTAGCTCCCAGTGTCGGAAATTGTTCCAACAAAATCCGACGGACATGCCATAGTGCTGATTTACGTGTCTGAATGATTTGTTCGACAGTGGGAAGGGTGTCCATGGGATCGAAATCGATAACCGGCTTCCGTGTTGTACGTGGTTCCAAAATTTCGAGCTCAAGCTCGCCGCGTAGGACCCCGTAAAGCACGATGAGTGTCCCTGTGGTACCATTTTCGAAGGTGTCCTTGGAATTATGCCGTTGCTCTCCAACTTTGAAGGCAATATTCAGATTGTCCCAGACAATCATACACGCCTTCTCCTGCACCATGCGTCGAAGACGAGCGAGGCCTTCAGCAGAAAGACCCTTCAGATCGTTGATGGCTTTGGTGTACGACACCGTCAAACCCGCGTGAGCCAGGACATCAAATTGGCGTCGTGGAGTGCTGCAGGCAAGGAAATAGATTCCCATAATTTCCTGGAACTCGTTGGCACGTTCGTTTTGCGCCTGCGCAAGCATACAGAGAACGGTCACGAGCACCTGTCGCCGTCGTGAGAATAGGAAGTGATAACTTACGAAAGTGATACGGATCGCGTCGGCACTTACGAGTTTATTATTGTCTCGCCCAACGTCGTTTGTCATCCCCATGAGCATCAGAAGCTCGCACAGATTCGGGGCGGCAATCATGGCCTCAGACAGCATCTTTTCCAACGACCACGTCTCCAGTCGAGAGGTAAAGCTCTTAGTGTGGTCCGGACGAAGCAGCGCTGACAGTCTCTCCCCTTCGGCCGCAATCACGGGTAGGGCCACTTTGAGTGCCCATTTCTCAACCAGCTCGGGGCGTTTCGCGTGTAGGAGGTCCAAAAGGTCGGTCCCATGCTCAGACATGAGACGGGAAGCTTGTCGGGAGGTCTCGCGGTCCGTGCTTGTGAAGAAGTCCTCGAAGAATTGGTAGGTGGACTTGCAGCCCGCATCCTTGACCGCCTGGAGTGCCGCCTGGACCCGGTCTGTCCGCTGTTTCTCAGCCTTCCCTGCTGCTGCCGCATCTCTGGCTACTTTCTCTGCTGCAGCTTCTGCCAGCTTTTTCTGCATGAGTTGGCTCTCTTCTGCTGCTGTCTGCTCTGGGGTCCAGCTCTCCTCGTCTCTCTTCGACACCCTACGGCGCTTGACATGGATAGACATTGGCTGGCCACCCCTACGCTTCGGAGGGGATCGATCGAAGACAGGGTTTGGGCCTGAGGATGGTTGCTCGAGTGGACCAGGAGACGGAGTCCTAGATGCACGAGCTGGTGTAATCTCGACATTAGACGGCATCCCGGGACTCGCTCCACGTGAAATGGCGATGTCGGGGGTATCGGGGGTCAATCTAGGAAGAGCTGGGATGATGAAAAACGCCGCTGCAATGGCCCAGAGGCGCATCTGGCCGAGTCGATTGGTGAAGGCGCAAATCTACAATATCGCGTGTCTGTGTGCCGTGTGACGTGATTTGCGTGGATATTTTTGCATTTAACATACCCGAGAGACTAATAAGACCTTTTGTATTCTTCAGAATGTGGCCAGAAGGTGCGCAAGGAGAGTCGGCCAAAAAAATCGTCGAAATTTTTCTAAGTCAGATTGAATCGTCACGTGGAATTTCTAATGGCCCTTTTCCGTACTAAGTTCTCCCAGTCTCTATGTTCGAGTAACTCTGGGCGCATTTTTTTTTCTCATTCAATTTTGCTCCGATTCGTTTCAAATAAGTTGCATATGATTCCTATATACCACTCCTAGGTCTAGTTACTCAACATAGAGACTGGTTACGAGTCTAACATTTAGGGAACTTCGTGGCATTCAGTATTTCAGCTTTTAGTCCTGTTACAACCAGTGGGGCAAGAAACTTTATTACCATTGTGATTCTGATTCTGTACCGTTGGCTGAAACGGCGCTGGTTATTGATTTGTCAAATGACATAATTACAAGCCCTCGAGTCGACCTGGTCCTGAACTCCTAGTCTCGGCAGCCATGAACTTCAACTGCCAAGGTGCGAGGTCCGATCGGATAGATGGAGTGAATATTTGTTGCGAGTCCAGGCCGTGCGTGTGAGGCCTTGAATAATATGAGTGTCCAAATGCACATTTATTCCCGCACGCACAACTTACGTCAAATTCGTATTTCCGCCCTATTTAGACCTCTGTAGGCCAAATCCCGCAATAAAATAAGGTACGCACTTACATTGCGGGAATTCGGCTGATCCCGCAAACGCGCAATGTTGCGGGTCAAAAATCACGCGCAAAGTCGGCGAGTCCGAAATTCCGCGCAAAGTCGACGGCGACCAAAACCCGCGCGCAAAGTAGAAAATGCGGGGAGAAAATGGCCCAAAGTTGGAATTCAAAGTGGGTCAGAGTTGACGTCACTAGGAATAGCTAATATGTGCCGTAGTGTGCAGAATTAAATGACTCGGGTTGAGGATGGTAAATGGTAAAGTAATCAGGCATGAGTCGCCCGAAAGGCGGCTCGAATGAGCTCATCCGTTTAGTATTCCACCAAGGCCCCAACAGCATCGGAAATGTACTCCTCTTCCTTCCCAAATTTCCCATCCTCCGAAATTGAATCAATGGTTAAATATAGACAGTCATCACAAACCCCATCAATGCCATTTGGACCTCGTATAACTTCTCTGGGATAGCACTGAAAGGGAGATGGACGTCGGGATGATGAATCAGACATACGAGTCCTGCCCACCATTCTCTTCCCCAGCTCCAGTTGGATGTCCCTGGAGCATTGCAGTCCTTGAGCTACCACTGGTCTTTCGTATTCGTCTACCGAGTCCTAAATTACATTTGCACAGAACTTAGCTTGCATTCAATCAGATTGGAATGATATCTTCGAAAGTTGCGGGTTTTTTCTTTGCAGTTGCGACTTTGCGCGGGTTTTGATCGCCGTCAACTTTGCGCGGAATTTCGGACTCGCCGACTTTGCGCGTGATTTTTGACCCGCAACATTGCGCGTTTGCGGGATCAGCCGAATTCCCGCAATGTAAGTGCATACCTTATTTTATTGCGGGATTTGGCCTACAGAGGTCTAAATAGGGCGGAAATACGAATTTGGCGTAAGTTGTGCGCGCGGGAATAAATGTGCATTGGACACTCATAGAATAAATGGAGCAAACTCGCGCGCGAAGTTCCGGCAAATCCGATCAATGATCGGCCCGATACTTGGCCGTCTTGCTCTCACCGTCACTGCAGCGACGATGCAACGACGATGCCAAATTTTTTCCAGATGGACTCAAGTGCCCCGGCGTTTTCCAACCTTCAAACCCGATCCAGCGAAAGAATGGGCTTGCCCTGCCCGTCCGACTGCGTTTACCGTCCCGATACCACGCTGCATTTGTGTTGCAGAGGTGTGTCTTTTGCTTTCCGTGCTTCTTCTGTTTGCTACGGGAACACTGATGCCGAGGCCAACACCCTCTTTGTTGGTGCGTGTCCCCATCACATGTGTATTTTTCCTCGATCAGGACCTGGGCACGATGCGCGAGGCGGCAGAGAGCACGGAGACAGACAACTTGGACTCGTAGATCGCTGCTGCGAGCGGGCTGCTGATGCGTTTGTCTTTGCTTGTCCTCTCCACCCCCAACGGCGTTGTGGAACGACGCGTCGGCGCTGCCCCGGCACGGATCGCATCGGACGCCGCAGTGCTCACCTCGGTGTCGTGCCCCCTTCCCCTGCCCGTATCCCTCTGGTCCTATCTTCTACCTGCACCGCACCGCATCACATTCCTCATCGCCGTCCCGAGCCTCCTCCGCAGCCCGTATCCCAACCCATCCTCCCCGTCCCATTGCGTTGTCTCCCTCCACACGTCCCTCCTCTCCTCTGGATCGTATTGCCCGACACGACCTCACATCTTCCCCGTCCTACTTCCCGTCTCATTCGCCGTCCCCTACCTCCCACTCGTGCTTCCTTCTCATCCCCTCCCTCGCTCCTACCCGCTGCCTTGGCCCTCCCCTTCCCCGTTGTGTGCGCGTATTCCGTCACCCCTCCCTGTCCCCATCCCTGTCCCTCTTCTGCCCCCGCCCGCCGTGATTCTTCGGCGTATTCGTCTCTGTTCTACGTCCCACCGCCTCCTCGTCGCGTCGCGTGCGCGCCTCACATCTTCCCGCTTCGTCCTTTCCTCCTTTCCCTCTTCGTTCCCTTTCACTCAATCCTCCCTGTCCGATGGTGTTATCTATCCTTCCTGTCTAACCCCCGCCCATAAGACTCATACTCATCTCCCTTATATTTGCAGCCACTGCCCTGCAAGTCGGCAGATCAAGAACACGGTGCTCAAGCTCACGGGCGAGATGCAGGCTCCGATACTTCGAGTCTGGGGGCGGATTTAACGACTGAGCGGTGAGTACATTCCCCTTCCCTCTTTTCACTTCCGAACGCCGTGCCACGCCACTCGTCCCATGCACAGCACGCTCCGGCTCGGGGTCCCTGTCACGCGCACGCACAGGCTTGACTCCCTGTAGCACATGTGCTCGGGCTCGGGCTCGGGCTGCGCGCCACGCACGCGCTCCATGTGCTCAGGCCATGTGCAGGGCTCGCACTCGCACAGCAGGAGCATGAGCCGCAGCCCGTGTGCGCGTCCTCTTTATGTAATTTATCACTTCTTCCGCCCTCCGTCGCGTCCCACCTGCTCCCAAACCCCCTTCTCGCCGCTCTGGACCCTGTTCCGACAATCCTTCGCGAGCAAGGACGATGTGTAGCCCCATCGCTCGCTAATATTACACGCGATTCGCTGGCAGACCGTCTGCCCATGTTTTTCGTGTTGAAAAATTTAGTTCGATCTCGTTCTTTGTGCGTGTGACGGGAGCGTAATTGATTCTCATGGTATGCACAGCCTAAGATTGAAACTCAAGTTGCTCGGGTGGTTTCGGATGGGCTTTTTTTTGTGTGCTGGTGCGTAAGGTCGCTCTGTTCTCTTCCTTGACAGTGTTTCCCCAAGACCAAATCAAGCTGTGGTTGAAAGGCGCGTCGCAGCACGCACGTTACAATCACGAACCTACACTTCACTCTCTGAGTCGCAGAAAACTTCAACGTCCGATAGACTTGCCTAGCCTTGGTGGGTCGGTGCTCGGAGACTTTCGTTAACCCTCGGAATTTGCTGTGGCACGATCGTGTTCCGGGCGCGCACTCGTGCCCCCAACGTTGCTGTCGCGCAAACCTGATCATGATTCTGTTGCTGCTCCTACCACGCAAACAGTAAACCCCGCATTCCGTGAAGCTGGAGCTCTCACAACCGTCTACTGGACTGCCTTCTCTCCAGGCGCCGAGGGGTGCTTGATAGTGCTAATGCTCCTAACCTGCGGTCTCCAAGTAGTCTCCGATTTCGTCTTCAAGTTGGATCCGGATGCGCTGCATGCAAATTGCATGCGTTTATTTGATCCTCCGAGTTTTCAGCTACGCGCTGCCTTTGCTGGTCTAGACCTCTGGAATCTGGTGCCGTGGGTTCCTTCTCCAACTGAGCGGCGGTCGCAATCGAAAATCCTCATGCTCAGCAACTCCTCCGCGTAGCACTGTAGGAGTTCGTCGTCGATCCGCACTCATTGGCATTAGTTTTACATTTACCCAAGTCCTTCGAGTCTACACGAAACTTACATCGTCTTATCCAATCTTGCCCGGTCAATTGGACGTCGTCTAACTTCATATATGTGTCCCAATTTCATCGGTAAGCTCTATCCAGCTGATTCTTATCCTTGCTCTGACTTGATCTCTGCTTGATTTAAGTTCTGTAAATCGGCTTTTCTTCGGCTTCGTTCGATTCGAATATCCGGTCATCCAAACTAATATCACCGTGTTGGATATATTTTTCGAAGGTACTTGATCTATTCTTGTCTTCTATCTCTTTTTGACGCGCATTCCTCTCCCGAGTTCGTTTTAGAACAACATGTACCTCCAACTGAGCCCCAATCAACTCACCTCGCCTCATCCGGTCTTTGGCGTCGATTGGACTTCAAACTTCACCGATGAATTTCATCGGTAAGCTCTGTCGAACCGATTCTTATTCCTACGTTGACTTTATTTCTGCTTGATTCATATTCTATTCTATACCTTGGCTTTTCTCTGATTTCATCGCGTTCACCAACCCACTCAAATTCAATCCGAATATCTATGCATGGCATGCTAACTACTCACCATCACCCCAGGGCCAACGATTGGATATACTTTCGAAGGGACTCCTCCTTCATTCATTCTTGTCTTATCTCTGCATTTCTCCCCCGAGTTTGTCTTACATCCTTCTGATTTAACATGTACCTCCAACTGAGTGCGAGTCCAGTAACTTGTGCGCGCCAACGCCCGGGTTGAATATTGTTTTTTACCAGGTATGTTCATCGCTTGCACTGTCTCTGACCTTCATTTCAACGCATTTTTCACGCAGGACTTGCGTCGACGACGCCGATCTACAGTAGTCTTTGATGAAGTTCCCACCACTTCTGATCTTGATACCCACAACGTATCTCTTCCATTTCTCGTTCATCTCTCGCTCACACTCGCATTCAAGACGCTCCCTGAAATCCCCAGGTCCTCCGAATCCAGGAAAGTACGCGCATTTGTACTACTTTACCCACCTCGTGATAACTACGCTTTCTCGTGGATCCTCGGTCCATCTTGAACTCGGAATGCCAACATCCGCCAGCCATCTCAAAATTTGACACGCGCTTCTCGCGAGTCGGTGCCACCTTCAAATTCAGCATCGACCTCCGAATTACTCTCCAACTCGCCTCCAATCCGAGTTTGAACTTGATGGAACGCATGCGCGCCAGCCTCCAATCCTGTTTCTCTTGGGTATGTCCCAGCTTTGATCTTCACCCTGAGTACGTCCGTCCCGCATTTGGTGCACATCCATGGCTTACATTCCACAGATTATATATATCTAATACACGCCCCGAAGCATTCGTTTATGGCGGTCAAAATGCACATTTATTCGGCCGCAACTTTTTTTTTCCAAATTTGAACCTGCCGCAACTTGTTTGTCCTTTTGATACCCATGCCGCAACTTTTACGTCCTTTCGGGAATGACAAAAATAGTTGCGGCAGGTTGTGTTCTGCCGCAACTTTTTTTTTTCAGGTGTAGCAACTTTTTTTTATGCGAATGGTTGAGATAATATTAGCAATATTCCAGAAGCTCACAATCCAGCATGGAGCCATTGGCATGCTGGAACAGACCGGAGCTAATCCAAATAAGGCAATAAGTTTAGTAATCTCACCCCCTTTGCTTCCTCCATCCACGCTTGTTCCCCGTCCCAATTCTACTAATGTGATAGGTCTCTTTGGTGTACACTTTTGGCTCGCTCCACTACTGCTTATGTGATGCTATACAAGCTATATGGGACTCTCCTGGTGCAATCTAGTACTCACTGTATCTAACAACCGAATCCATGGCGGGTCTTCTACCATTCCGGCCACGCTATTGCTCTCATTGATATACTATCTTCCTGCTGCCATTTAGATCAATCAGCTTGGAGCCTCCGAGAACATGTCATCGGGGATGCCGAGAGTGTTTATGGCATCAATCAGCTGCCACACAAAAGTGAGTGTACCTCGCTCAAATCTCGTCGGATTTCATCGAGGTAAGGGGTGTACAGCTGTATTAGAATCCCTACAAGAGGATAGCCAAGTATTTTCGCGCCTCAGACCCCGAACACGTCATAGGGCACGCCGAGAGTGCTTATGGTACCAGTCAGGCCTCACACAAAAGTGAGTGTATTTCGCTCAAATCCGACCGGATTTCCTTCAGCTAACAGATTTACAGTGGTGTTTTTACCCCCCCTTGAGGCTGGAGAGGTCATCTGGTACCTCCTAGCTCGAATGCGTCGTCGGGGACCCCAAGAGTACTTATGTCCCCTATGTCACCAATAGACCCAAAAGTGAGTGTATCTCGCTCAAATCAGCTCGTATTTCTTTGAGCTAAGGGGTTAGGCAGTGAGCCAAAAGTGTACAGGAAGGGGCCTATCACATGAGTGGAATTTAGATTGAGCAGACAAGCGTGGATGGAGGAAGCGACAAGGAAGCGATAAGAAGTTGGTAGGATTACTAAGCCCTCACTTATTGCCTTATTGGGATCAGCTCCGGTCTGTTCTAACGCTCCAACGGCTCCATGTTGGATTGCGAGCTTTTGGATAATGGATAATTTTATCTCAACTAGTTGAATGAAAAAAAGTTGTTGCACACGAGAAAAAAAAGTTGCGGCAGAGCTCGACTTGCCGCAACTATTTTTGGAATTCCCGAAAGGCCCTAAAAGTTGCGGCATGGGCATCAAAAGGACAAAAAAGTTGCGGCAGGTTCAAATTTGGAAAAGAAAGTTGCGGCCGAATAAATGTGCATTTTGACCGCCATATTCGTTTGACTCCTAACTCGAGGTGAGTCCCGCATTTATCTCATTTTTATCAACGCATTCTGCACATTACGCACTCGATGAGCACTCGAACGCCAATATAATCTATTCAATCCCTTCAAGGCAAACATCCAATCCAGAAACCGACTCCTCGCTGCACCCCCGATTCGAACTTCTTGCCACATACTCTTGCAGGTAAGATGTATTCTAACCTGGCCTTTATTTCAGTATTTTGACACCGACACCAGGCTGGAATAATCCCAAGCTGAAAACCTATCGTTCGTATCGCAGCGGTGCGTTTCCGACGTAGGCTGAGTTCGGCGTTTCGTTCAATTGCAGATGAACTGACAAGGGCGTTTTTACAGACTTTACCCTGTGTTACTCTACCTACTCCCGCAGGTCCAAATTTTGATTCAACATAATTTTACACCAGTCTTTACAACGTACCTCACCGGCCTCAGCATCTCCCTCGCTCCCAAATTCGTACCACTCGCCGCTATCAAGTTGCAAGGCAAGTTTCCCTTGACTTGCAGTTCATTCAATTTGCTCACGATCCGTTCATTCAGTATTGCCTTCAAAATCCAGCACATTCAAATTACCCTTCTGCAAGACAAGACAGTTCCAGTGAGTGCTACCACAACTAAAATATTGACTTTGCCCCCTCAACAGCATACCCTCGCAATAACCTCGGCACGCGCACCCTACCCGACACGTCCATATCCTCCTCCCGCTCCGGCCGCAACTCGAGTTGCCCGCCGACCATCCCACGACGAGGGTACTGGAGCGTAGGTGGGAATTGGGAGTTGCTAGCGAGTGGGAGGGCGGACTAGTTGAATATATAGCGCTGGATCCGAGTGGGTAGAGTGAGCCGATGAGTGGTTGATGACCGTGAGATGCCTGCACCAGTAGGGATTCGACGTGAGGCCGGTGTAGATTGACCACTGCACTGCGATATTATCCTCCTTGAATTTCCCGCCTACGTAGATAGATTCTGAGCGAGGCGAGCATCGAGCCGCGCTGGTGCAACTTTAAAAAGGCGCGTTCATAGCTGCGTGGATTGTGACGCATCGGTAGAACTTTGGCGTGAGACACAGGAGGACTCAGCGCGGGCGGGTGTAGCCTAAGCACGGAAGCTTGGACAGCGGGACTTTGGCACGTCCGCCGCGCGTGCGTATCCGTCCTCCCCGCGTCCTTACCTTTGCGAGCGAGTGCGATCCGGGATTTTCATAAATATGCTATGTACATATAATAGTTGGATTTTGAGCGAGTCGGCGCACGAACACTCAGCACACGCGCGGACGCGGCGCTAAAGGAGGGCGTATAGGTCAGCGACGCGGAGTGGGAGATTGCGGGAATGGAACGACATACATTGTACATTGATTACAATTACTGCAATTCATCCGGCTTGTCTCTTCGCTTTACTGGTGTTTCGGGGTAGGCGTGTGGCGGGGGCAGGATTCGAGACGTAGACATACGCGCGGGGCACGGAGAGAGGGCAAGCCATCCGGAGCTCTGGTCGAAAACATGCTATTCGCACTTGGTTCGCACTTGCTCATGGTTTCCGCCTCGTCCTTTCCGAGTCGGGTCGGTGGTTAAGAAAGATTGGGATTCATCCGATCAACAACCGGCGACTCGGCCTGTCAGTGATTTACGTACATCTACTCGCCACTTCTGTGTTCTCTTCTCGGCGGGGTGCCCTGTAATGTGGGCAGACTGTACAATTTTTCGCCGTTCTTCAGCCTAAGCTAATACTTCGCTGGTATGGCAGTAAAATTCTCGCCCGAATCCCGGATGACGCCGCAGAGCAACCGAAAGGGGTCACTGGAATCTGTTTATGAGTCAACCATGTACCAACTGTCACTTCGGATACACGGATGGACGGAAATATGTTACAGCTCTTTGCAGAACTTAGGGCGCGGCTCAATTTTTTCCTTTTTTGGCACTTTTTTGATGGTTTGGACCAGGACAGCTGCCCTGGCCTCAAATCTGGGCCGTTTGTCTCGGGAGTATGCTCAATTGATTCGTTTCGCGAATACGCAGTTAACCGTCTCCTCAGAATTCTTATATGACACCGAGAACTGCTTTGTGAGCGGTGAAAGCTATTACTTTTGATACATTTTTGATCATTTTTCAGCAGGACAGCTGTTCTACCCCCATTTCGCGGTCTTTTTCTTTGGGAATAGGCTCAATCAATTCTTATTTCAAGTGCGCAGTTAACTGCGTCCTCAGATTTACGGCTCAACCTCCAGTACGGCTTTCTGGTGGACGAAATCCCCGGTAGGTCATTGCTTCCGATCACCAGTCAGCAGAACAGCTGCCGTGGCCTCAGATCTTAGTCATTTGTTTGGCCTATAGGCTCAATCTCTTCGCCTATTGAATCTGCAGGGCACACCACCCTTATATTTCACAACTGGCTCCCACGGCGTTTTGCTGGTACAGGAGTTTGCGTTTAAGCAGGTTTTCATGTAGGACAGCTGTGAGCTGCTTTTGAGGCACCTACAAACTATTATTTTGTTGAAATGTCGCACTTTACTCTATTACCCAGTCTACTATACAGTTTTATTAGGATAATACACACTATAGGACGTTCACTGTATGTTTTCTCTGGGAGAAGGTGAAAAACTGGAAATTATATTAAATCTGTAATTCTGGATTCTGAGTAGGCAGTTGCCTGCGCAGGGGCAAGACGAGTAAAATGAGCCTATAAACACGGAAAAGGGTCAGGGACTGAGGCTGCAGTAGCTGTTCTGCTGACTGGTGATCAAAAGTGATGACCTACCGGGGATTTTGTCTACCAGGAAGCCGTATTGGAGGTGGGGCCGTAAATCTGAGGACGCAGTTAACTGAGCACCTGAATTACGAATCGATTGAGCCTATTCCCAAAGAAAAAGACCGAGAAATGAGGGTAGAACAGCTGTCCTGCTGAAAAATTATCAAAAATGATCAAAAGTAATTGCTTTCGCCTCTCACAAAGCAGTTCTCAGTGTCATATAAAGATTCTGAGGAGACGGTTAACTGCGTATTCGCGATACGAATCGATTGAGTATACTCCCGAGGTGAACGGCCCAGATTTGAGGCCAGGGCAGCTGTCCTGGTCCAAACCATCAAAAAAGTGCCAAAAAAGGAAAAAATTTGAGTCGCGCCCTAAGTTCTGCAAAGAGCTGTAAATGTGGGAATATGGTTTGGTAAGACCGTCGAATCCCGTGTTACGCTAGTCTCGTTACCAGACGTATATAGGGCAACTCGCTCGCTGCGCTCGCGGGCAACTCGCGGCACTTATACACAATCTATTTTTACTGTTCAAATGTTGTCGAAACAGAATTTGATGAAAATTTGATGGGGGATCGTTGCTTTACGGGGTGATGGCTGCTTGGGTTTTTTGATGAATTCTGCCTCGATATCATTTGAACATTAAAAATAGATTGCGTATAAGCCCACCCCGTAAAGATCTGGATCCGAGATTAGTGTTACGCGGTCTTCCGGCACCCCAATGTGTCTGAAAAGCAACCTGGAAGTGGATACACATAGATTTGGGGCAATGCACCACGGCAATCTGGCAGACGGCGGGGATTAATGGGCCGCCGAGCGACGCGTAAACCGCTGGCGCTAAACTGGACCATTTGGCTTACGCCCGGTGCACGATTTATACGCCAGACGACGGTACTTCCACTGCCAAAAATCCTGTGATGGCCTTCAACAGTTACTTCCTGTTGGCGCTAGCCACATTTTCCTCCCTTGTAGCCGCGAAGCTGACTAGCCCTATCATCTCGCTCGATTATGGAACCTTTCAAGGTGTCCACGATGGAAACCTCACCAAGTTCCTTGGTGTTCCCTTCGCCCGTCCTGTGTGAGTCGTCTTGTTTTTCTTCAGTTTTTCTTCCTCAATCCTGATTTACTACAGTGCCCGGTTTGAAGCCGCACAGGTCCCAACGTCTCTGAACGGGCTACAGGATGCGACGGAATTCGGCCCAGCGTGCCCTCAGCAGGCGCTCTCTCCTATCCCATTCCAGGCCAGCATCAACCATACTTTTATCTCAGAATCATGTTCGTCTCTCTGTCAAATCAAATTCAATCCAAACCGATTCCCCACAGGTCTGACTCTAGATTTATTCACCCCCGCCGCCGCACACCCAGGCTCGAAGCTGCCGATCTTGGTGGTACGTCTACCCATTTTTCCATCAGCTTCCCTCTTGTTAACAGGTCGCACACAGTGGCTTTTCGGCGGTATACTATCCATCCGTGTTGTGCCCACACGAGGCTGACATAGTTCTTCCAGGCGGCTTCGAAGTTGGAAATTCAGCAGACACAGATCTGCGGGGTACAGTTGAGCGATCCATACTCCTAGGCGAGCCCGTCATCATTGTCGCCCCGAATTATCGTGTAAGCGGTACGTGCCTTTTCTAGCGACTCGCTGCGAAGAACACTCAAGCAGTAGCCCTGCTCAGCATTCGGATTCTTGGCCGGGAAAGAGGTGAGCGATGCGGGGATAACAAATCTCGGGATGCGAGACCGTGCATATTTTAGTTCTTCGTTGTTTGCGTTCATTCAGGTCCTCACAGAAATATTTGCCCTCGAGTGGGTGCAAAAGCACATTGCTGCGTTTGGCGGGAATCCAGAACGCGTGGTCCTGTGAGTCACCATCTAATATTGCATGCGTGTAGACTGAACTGCTTGAAGAGGTGGTATCAGCGCAGGCTCGATATCTACCTCGCTCCTGCTGCTCTCCAACAAACGCACATCGGCCTCTCTGTTTCGCGGCGCCTTTATGGTACGAATACCGACTATGTTACACCCAATGTTTTGTATAACATACATGAGTAAGGTCTCCGGTTCCCCGTGGCCATCGCCCACAGTCGCCGATGGCCAGCCCATTTACGACGAGCTCGTCGCCGCCAACAATTGCACCGAGGCACTTGATACGCTCGACTGCCTGCGGCACATCCCTTTCGACGCCTTCCTCGCGACCGTCAATAAAACGCCTGATTTCTTCTCGTACCGGAGCCTCGATCTTATCTGGCGACCACGCGTCGACGGGGATATCATCTTGCGTAACCCAATTGACTCGGTGGTACAAGGGGCGTTTGCGAAGGTACGTCGGCATTTTTTCAAGGAGGATGTCACTAAAGGAATACACAGATTCCCCTCTTAGCGGGAGACGCTGACGACGAGGGAACGTGAGCATACATAATGTATAGACGACAAGCTGCGCAGACTGATTATCCCTTAGTTTGTTCGCATTCTCGAACCTCAACGTTACGTGCGTCGTTACCCTCAGAACTTATCCAGTTTATCAAGGACTCTATACAGGACAGACACCGAGTTTATTGAATATATTCAATCCAAGTGCGTGTCTTATAATTACCGGATTAAATATTACTCCTCAACCACAACGTTCTTAGCTACTTGCCTGGCGCTACCCCAGCCCAAATTTCCCGAATCGCGGAGCTATATCCCCAAGTTCCGGCACAGGTGATTCCATATATCTTCATAATTCGGAAAACTCAATTCCGACACGCTGTAGGGATCGCCGTTTGGTACAGGGCCCGCCAACCAAGTAACGTATGCTATGCTCTCTCATCCATAATTTGTAACCCCTCCAGTCTGACATTTGCCCCAAAGTCCGGAGTTTAAACGCATCGCGGCCTTCGAGGGTGACTTTCTCTTTAATGGTCTCCGACGGCTCTTGGTCCAACACGCCTCCGCGACTCAAAACACATGGAACTGGTGTAAGACTCATCTTCTTCATTTTTATTTCTGTGGCTTATAGAGCTCCAGTGAGCAAGCGCGGTAAATCGATGCCTGAGTTAGGAGCTTATCACTCCAGTGATATTCCCCTGTTCTTCCCCACCAATACCACAGTTACGACTGACAATGTGGCCATCGACGCCCTCAGTATGTGGATTTCCCAACTCCGACCTGTCAAATGCACTCAGCGTCCGTTGTGTTCAGTCAACTTCCTTAACACACTCGACCCGAATGAGTCTGCGGCAGCAAAGGCCCATGGTTCCAACTCTTCGGTCTTCTGGCCAAAGTGGCAGACCCCGTCCGCAGAGGGTTCCTCGTCGCTCCTGACCTTCAGCGACCCGGCAGTCGTCAACATCACGGCCGACGACTTCCGTGCCGAACCGATAAAATTTCTAATTGATTTGCATGTGGAAGGGGTGAGTCTTGTAGGTTTGGGTTTGTAGATCACACCCACCATGTTCCTATAACACCCCAAATGGGCTTCATACTGTGGATGACGAACCAGTTTAAATGAGTGGCACCCGCAGTGGAAGTGAACCACAACAAATGCCCTTTGATGTCCTTGTCAGTGTGTATATGCTCGGAGTTGAAGTTGAATCATCGTTAGTCAGGTCACCAGGTTGAACATGTAGCACTGTCACTAGAATAGCAGCATTTTGGTATCGATGTGGTTTCGTACTTCCGTTCGAATGTATGACTTGTCCAAGTATGTATGATGAACAATCAAAAAAAATCAATTTACTTCAACAGAATGTCCACCAGGACAGGACCCCGGAATATACCCTGGGAGGCCAGGTCCGGCGCCGGACAAAATTTTGACGATTTGCACGCCAAACCTAGGCCCAGGACGGACAAAAATTGGGGGTCGAAGACAAAAATGCCAGGTCCTGTCCGGAGTCCGGACAAAATTTGAGATTTGGCCGACGTTGAGTCCAACTTTTTTTGTCGAAAACCACCTATTTCGACGTGCTTCTGTGCGAAAACCTGGTCGATCGCTCCAATTTGACGAAAACGACGTCAAAACAGGGCCAGAAAAAAAAATTGGCATTTTCTTGGTCGTGGGAGCGAAAATTACCCTTTTTGGGTGATCCCATCAGCGCTCGGCTAGATCCAGGACGGACAAAAATGCCCAGATTCCGCCAAGAACTGTCCGGACAAAAATCTCCAGATTGGGGATTTTGGGAATCTAGCCTTCGACAGTACATTCCGGGGTCCTACCAGGACCCAGATGAGTGCAATTATGTTAGGGTGGGTTTTGGAGCGGTGGGGCTTACAAAGAGACCACTGTTGCAGATCGGTCAGAGGAAGAGAGGATATTAAAACCCGCAGAAATTCGTCCAGTAGTTATACATCTTCGCCTCCAGCCCATGTGTCTTGCGGCAACGATGCAGATTATTGATTAGCTCCGGAATCCTCAGGAAGATCTGTTGAGGAATGGATGGCCAAGCACAAAAGCAATTCCAGCCCCAGCCGAAAATACATTCAAATTCCGGATCGTGGCATTTTTATAGTAGAATGAGTGGTATCACCCATTTACACAACCGCGCGTTCGACAAAGGGTGAGGAGGCATGGTTTATGAGCACCGCGGAACGCACCTTGATCTTAATGTGCTTGACTTCGTTGGTGAGTTTAGGCACTTTGTACTTGATCTTGCCGACAGGGTGGTTGCAGAAAAAGAGACTAGAGAGCAGATTAGATTTTAAAAGGGGAGAGGGAGGAGAGAGAGGCAGCTATAGCGGCGGCCACAGCGGAGATGTGGGTTGAAAGGTCGGGCTCGGCGCTCTTGGTGGCCTCGCGCATGGTACCGAGGTTCGTCGCGTCGACAGTGGTCAGGTCTGCTGGGAAGGGAATCTACGGGGTAATTTCCATGAGTAGGTCGTGTTTTACTAGCAAATAGGGAGGGAAGTGCACCGGCGAAGACAGCGTGATCAACGACGCGGAGAGGAAAAACGCAGATGGAATACACGCACTTCTGCTAACTACAACGGAAACACGGCAGCTTCGGCGGACCCGGCACGGCAAACGCAGCCAGCGGACAAGCAATGCGAGTAAATTTCTTTTAGTCGGTTTGAAAGGTCGACGAAAGAGAAAACCAACAATTACCAAGGAGAGTCGACTCTAAGTGAATGCATATGAAAGAACGTGGACGTTTTCGCCGTCAAGAAGACAATACAAAAGCGTTCGGGGCAACGGGCTAGGCGTGTGGATCTAGACGAACTTCCTTGAATTAATCCGGCGAAGATTGGCCGCCGGCCGCGGCCCGTCGATAGGTTCGGAGCAAGCCTGTCTCCGCACCGGCAAGCCGGTGAATCTCGGAGAGAGGCCTGGGTCAAACTGACAAAAATATGCCATGTGTTCCGAGATGCAATGCTCTGTCATTTCTGGTCCAGATTGGCCAAACCAAAAATGAATAAGACATGATCACCACTCGCCTTGAAGTCTGATAACAAAATAATCATCACCCTGGTCCCTCTGTGCAATGATCAGCAACATTATTTGGGCAGGGCGGAACCTGGAACCTGAGATTGTCATGGCCTTATTTTCAACTGACAACATTAGCTGACGCTGAAAAGGACAGGACAGACCCATTAATTACAGCGGTGTTTTGTGAGCTTTCTTCCGTTTGAGGTTCATGATTTTAACTGGAGCCAAGGATTGACGTTGAAAATTGTTTATTTGACGCCGGTGCTGTTGGCTGGAACAAACAGTACGTTGAGAGAATTCCAAGACATGTATTATTGACTAGGTTTTGGTTCAACATTCAACGTCCGAGTTGATGTCCAACTTGAAGAGTTCGAGTGGTTCAACTCGGCGCTTCAAAGTTGTGGCCCGTGGGAACCCAGAACTCGGAGGCTGTCAACTTCAGCAGCCAGTTTGAAACGGACGAGGTCCCTAATGGACATTCTTGAGTGAAGAAATCTCAGTCCGTGAGGTACAACGTGGGTATAACTTGACAATGCATATGCGGAGGGAAGCTCCGACAAATCCGATCAATGATCGGCCCGAACATCTCCGAGACTTCTCTCACTCACAGATAGATAGCATGTGCCCCGCGGTTAAAACGGATGCTGCCGGTAAACAATCAAGGTGTCCGCCGGCGGAATGATGGGATTCCGCGGGCGGAATCTTTGCTCGGTGCTCAGATCCAACTACACAAGATGCCTAAGTACCTCATTATGATTTCTCTGTGTTTTCAAATCCTTCAACCCAAATTCCGTGGCCCAAGACCCATGCTACCTGGTTCGCAAATCCAACGACCCAGGATCCAGAGGCCTGGTTTACGAATCCAACCACCAAGGACCAACCCAGGACCATACACTCGATCCGTGCTCTGCTCCGGTTCTCAAATTCCACGACTCAAGAGCATAGGCTCCTGGATTCACAAATTCCACAACCCAGCATTGTAAGCTCCCCGGTTCACAGATCTAACCACCCAGGAGCCTGTGGCTCTCCGGTTCTTAAATTCCACAACCCAAGAGCATAGGCTCCTGGGTTCGCAAATTCCACAACCCAACACTGTAAGCTCCCCAGTTAGCAAATCTAACCACCCAGGAGTCTGTGGCTCTCCAGTGGTTCTTGAATTCCACAACCCGAGAGCATACGCTCCTGGGTTCGCAAATTCCACAACCCAGCACCGTAAGCTCCCTGGTTTGCAAATCTAACCACCCAGGAGCCTGTGCTCTCCGGTTCTCAAATTCCACAACCCGAGAGCATAGGCTCCTGGGTTCGCAAATTCCACAACCCAGCACCGTGAGCTCCCCGGTTTGCAAGTCTAACCACCCAGGAGCCTGTGCTCTCGTGTTCTCAAATTCCACAACCCGAGAGCATATGCTCCTGGGTTCACAGATTCCACAACCCAGCACCGTAAGCTCCCCAGTTCCCAAATCTAAGCACCCAGGAGCCCGTGCTCTCGTGTTCTCAAATTCCACAACCCGAGAGCATAGGTTCCTGGGTTCGCAAATCCAACCACCCAGCACTATGGATACTCTCTGGTTCGCAAATTCCGCAACCCAGCATGGTAGGCTCCTGGGATGGTGGTCGCAACTTTTGTCTGACCCAGGTCGTATTGGTCACTGGTCGCAAAATTGTGTGACTCTAGATCGTAATCGGTCACTGGTCGTAAATTTGTGTGACGGTGGTCGTAAACTGGTCGTAAAACCTGTCACAAGCGGTCGCAAACTATGTCACAACATGAAAAATAGCTTCAATCGGACTCAGAAAAAATAATATTCATGGTCTGAGATCATAAACGGTCTCGGGGGGTCGATACCTTCCCGAATATATATATGTTTGGGTAGTAGGGTTGTGGTTGAGAAGTTGCACGAAAGGGGTACGTTCACAAGTGTAAACACAATATGGTACTCTGCACTCCGTGCTCTCTAAAGTTCAAATAAAAAAATCTAGGCCCGAATGATTTCATATAGTTCATTGCTTCGCAATTCAACATTTTATTGTGCTTGGAGACACCAGAAGTCACCCGAATTAGCGATATTTGCGAAAATAGAATTACTGGTCATTATGCAGATTTTGGCCAACCAACCGACCTGTGAGATGTAAAACACATATTCATGGCTCAGATTCAGTACTCATTACATGGGAAAAATATATCTGGAGTGTATACAACGAGGATGAGAGGCATCCGTATTATTTACAGGAAATTACATGTTCCGAATACAAATCAGTTTTTAGAGCTTTCCTCATTCAATGCGGTATGTATCACAAGTCATTTCTAATGAAACCAATTGTATTATGAAGGCGAAAGATGCTCATCTGAGTGCCGAAATGGCGGGGACACGTTCCTCCGCCACCCAGTCCCCTGCAGGCGGAACGGGCCGGCAGGCAGATCTGTGGCGGGCGATGAGAGCCAGAAGGCCGGCAGCGAGGACGTGCAGCTGATCATCACTGCATAGATGCGGTTGGGTAATGGTCAGGCTTGGAGTGCGTGCACTTGGGGCCTGCGAGCTTCGGGAGGCAGCAACATGCAAGCTCATCGGCCCCCGCAGCGCTGCAAAGAGGTGCACGTACCCGGCGTGTGTGTGTGCACCGCGTCGCCCTCGCGTCGGACAGCAAGTCCGTGCTGTAGAGTACAATGCAGAGAGGCCGTGGAGGTACCGCGTACAGCCGTCGCGAATATTAATATTATCTGAGAGGACGTCCGAGCTGGTGCCGGCTATGAGGAATGTGAGAGAGGCGCACTTAGGACCGGGATCACAAGTTCCAGAAGTGCTGACCAGCAAGAAGCCATGGGCGGCGAGGCGGGATTCCGGAGCTTTTGGAAATTGGTGTGCGGGACCAGGGAGGCCTGAAAGCAGCGAAAACGGGATCCATAGATTAATATTGCGCTACAGAAGAGTATATCGGGACCTGTATAGGTAGTAGCGGTGGGCAAGGAGGGAAAGATGGCCGATATCCAAAATCGGGTTGCATTTTGATGCGCTATCAAGCTATAATAAGCCCATTTTTGTGGGCGCATGCGCCGCCGCCCAATGCCCAGTGGCAAGCCGAGACTTGGGTCACAGGATTTATGAACCCAGGACCTATGGTTCTGGGTTGTTAGATTTGTGAACCAGAGAGCATGGGCTCCTGGGTCGTGGAATTTGTGAACCGGAGAGCACGGGCTCTTGAGTAGTGGGATTTGCGAACCCAGAGCATATGGTCCTAGGTGGTTGGATTCCCAAACCGGGTCTCTGGGTCCTGGGTCATTAGATTTGTGCACCAGGTACCTAGCATGGGTTGCTTGTGGGTCACGGAATTTGGGTTGAAGGATTTGAAAACACGGGAAAGATATTATAATATAATGAACAGTACAGTACTAGTACTTTAAGCTTAGCCATCTTGAGTAGTTGAATCTGAGCACCGAGACACGGATTCCGCCCGCGGACTCCATCATTCCGCCGGCGGACACCTTGATTGCTCACCGGCGGCATCCTTTTTAACCGCGGGGCATCATCGACTTAGGCCCTCACTCACCATCTCATCGACGATGGCCAATCTTCACCAGATGGAAGAGCTCTGCTCGTTTCCACGCTCGCTGCGTTTTGTCGCCCCATTCTGCCGAAGCGCACCGCTTTTGCGTTTGCGCTGAAGTGCGTGGATTCCCTCTTTTTTTTTCCTTCGTTATTGAGGGATTTTTTGTACACCAGCTGCGACCAGTTCCGACGATGTGGCTGGGAACGTCGAGGAAGAAGTCAGCGCTGTTGTCGTCGGTGCGCGTCCCCGTTGCGCGTGCTATTCCCCTTGCGCATGATGACAAACCCCACAGACCCCTTCCTGGCGGATTTGGCCCCCGTCGACGCGACGTCCCTCGCCATTCAGCACGACGCGCGAGGCCGCCGAGAGCGCTGAAGCCGACCTCTGTAATCCCCACATCGCCACCACGTCCCGCGCCACAGTGCCCCTCTTTTCCCTTCGCGTGGCGTCCTCCATTACGCTGACTTCGTGTTTTTTATTCTTCTTTTTTCGCAGCCGCCGCCCTACGACTCGGCAAAAGTAACAAGTTAACACAGTCGTCATGCTCACCGGCGAAGGTGCGTTCTGTCACCGCCTTCCCATGCTCTCCAATCGTCCGTGTCCCATTAACCGCACTCTTCCGGTCCATAATGGGCGCATGCGCCCCATTCTATCCCCCTCGTCCCAACGTCATCTTTTCTGCCCGCCTTCCTCCTGTCGCTCTCTTCTCCCTCCACCGCCTCCGCACTGCAACTAAACCCGCTCCCCGTGCAGATCTCCAGCAACCGCCGCTGCCACCTCCACCGCCTTCCTCGTCCGACCTCGCCACCGAGCAGACCAATCGCAGGCCGTCGCTGCCTCCTCCGGCCCGTTCTTCTTCCTCTTCTCCTTACTACGGCTAACACTCCTCCAGGTTCCGCCGCCGCCGCCACTGCTATGAAGTCGGCCAAGGCCGCGAAGACCGCCGCCGCCGTGAGCGCCACTGCAGCGACTCCCGCAGCAATGACCACGAAGCAGAGAGTACCACTGGGAGGGAATGCGGAGGCAGACGCGGATGCGGCGTGTCTTGGTACGTGCGTACTTGTTTTTCTTTTACGCGTCGTTCACAGCGCGTCCATCCATGATCTCCTCCCCCATCGGAGGGTGTTCGCCGGGCGTGCGCCGCGTGCTCCCCCTGCACACCACGACTTTCCCTCCTCCGCGCGCACGGTCTCTCTCATCCGCGTGATACCTGTCTCCCTCCTGCACGCAATGCTTCTCCCTTCTTCCTCCACGCGATGCTATTCCCTCCTTCCCCGCTACATCCTTCTCCTCCGCGCCACTTGCTCCCCAGTCCTCTGCGTCTTCACTCTTCCTTCTCTGCGCTCTTCTCCGGTCTCCCTCCTCCCTCCTCCCTCCTCCTTCTCGCATGTACTGACTTTATTCGCACACAGAGCCCTTGCTAGCGGACCTAGGCACCGTAGACACGACGTCGCTCGTGAACCTGAGCATGATGCACGAGGAGGTGGAGAGCGCGGAGACAGACTCTGAGCCGCAGATCGGTGCTGCAAGCAGGGCTGCTGGTGGGTCTCGCTTCGTCCTCCTTCCGCCGTATCCCTCTTCCTGCTCCATCCTCCGTTTCCACTTCTGCTCCGCCTCGCCTCGCCCGACGCGTATCTTCCCCACATCGTTCGCGCCCTCCTCCTCCTCCACTTCTTCCCCATCGCCCCCTTCACGGCGCATCCCTCTCTTCCACTGTCATCGTATACCGCATGACTTCGTGTCTCCTCCAGTGCCCGTACCCCGTCTCATCCAATCCACCCCCATCCGATCGTGTCGTCTGCCCTCCGCCACGTCACGTCGTGCCTCCCCTCCTTCTCGCTCCAGTCCCCAGCCCTTCCGCTTCTTCGCCCGCCGACTTCACGCCGCGTATCGCCTCGCGTCGTGCCGATCCCACAGACCCCCTGTTACATCGTATCGTCCTTCCCATCCCGTTCCTCCCCTTCTTCTCCGTGTACAAGGACCATGGCCCGATCGCCTGCTCTTTTCTTCAGTATGCGTGTGCCGAGACCATTATGCGGGAACGGAGCCGACCGGAGGAGCTCGGGTGGTCTGTCTTTGGCGCTGGCGCATGGTTTCGCTCCATTCTCTTCCTTCCTTGCATCCTTCAAGTTCGCAAGTGTTTTTCTTTCTTGAAAGACCAAGTCAAGCTGCGGTTGAAAAGGCTTTTCAATATCGCAGCACGTTCCAATCTATATGCTCGCTCAGGCGGCTGGCGCGCCCCGACTCCTAAATAGCATCCAGCACTCTGGTTGAGAACCTGAATTTGGATGCGGTGCAATACTTACTTGGTCGACGCCCAGGGGACCGACACTGGAAACACTTCCAGAAGACTGACATTTAATTTGTTAGTGTTTTACCTCGCAAACCTGGCATCCCGTTCACGCTCTGGCACTTCTGAAAACTCTGCTAGGCCCTCTCTTGCTATCCCCAATCCTAATTATCAAGCACTGCGGGCACTCGGTACTGGCACCAGGTGCGATGGAATAGTCGGTGATTTTCTTCTTCATCCTGCAGGCTGCTTTTGCTCAATAACGTTGTTAATCATGCTCAGTTGTGATCAGACCATTTTAAATTCGGCCAAAAACATCCTATAGTAGAATGGTCAAACTCTGCCGGCGTTCGCTCCTCCAATGGCGCTAGGTGCGATGCCAGTTTCGACGTAGCTCAGGTTTTATTTTGGTCCATGTTCACTCAGTCCTTCTGATACATGTTCCTCCTTACTTCAAGTTCACGCTGAAGAGCTGCCGCTGCCACGGTCGGTTTTTTCTCCACTGCTTGAGACATAAACCATCCGCTAAAGGCGAGAATCCCGCTCATCCTCCCGAGCCAGTAGGCGCCAACACTCAGGGCAGTCGATGGTTTTTCGTGGTTGGTCCGCATCCTTTGGTTTACTCCGACACACTTCGGACTCGTTCTTCGCACTTTCCTAATGATCTAACGATACTAGTCGATGTGCAGAGCGGAGCAGAAGACGAGCGGTCCATGGATACATCTAATTTGGGTGTGTAGTAGATAATCAGGGACTAGTCGGCTCACCCAGAGGTGCAGACTGCAATTTGCACTTGCAGCATCAATCGAAACCGCCAGCATCCCGCGAACAACCCCTCCGTGTAGTACGTCATAATTATCGCCTTGAATCCGCACCCGTTTGTGTTTACCCGAGTCAACGCGTGTTGCACTCCATCTTCCCGCTCTTCTAAAGATCCAACGCCACCGGGATGGCTTTCTCCTCGATCCCATCAAGGTTGCAATGTACAGCCTGGCGCCGTGGTAAGATTTTTTTAAAAATTGGATCGGGGTAAGTGTATGGGTGTGTGGGTGGGTACTTGGCAGCTTGCGCACTTTTTAATCCAGCCAGAAGGTGCAGACCTTGAAATACCCACTGGCAGCAGATAAATATTAGGGGAGCTCAGAGTAGCCACGCGCCGGACGCTTTTTCGCCTTTCCACCGGACGCTTCTCATCACATGCGCTTCGGCAGTGTTCGGCGTGGGGCGAGGTGTGACTGTGAGTCACTCCTGCAATTTTCCTGCGACGACAACTCGTTCTTTACACTCTCTCACACACTCTTTACAAAAACTTCTCTTTCAATAACTTCACCCCTTACCCCCAATGACGTCTGGGCCAAAAAATCCACATGGCAATCTCTGCACAAGCACAAGAAAGCTATCAAGGAAAAAGATAGCATGTAGTTCGAATCCCTTCAACAGTTTGAAATATCCATGGTAATCTTCAAGTTTTTCCAGAATCCAGGGTCTCCGCACGTGTAATGAGATCCCGCATGACCATATGCATCAAGTATGCCCAAGTAACTTGAGAATAGTAGCTTTTACACGGCATAGTGTACAGTAGAAATTGGGGGGAAATTGTGGGAGTATCTCATACATTATCAGCTTTAATTCATCTCTGTAACACTGTCTTATCGCTCATATACATCCATCGCTGATATCGACTTACATCAGAATGAACCCTAGAAAGGCAGGAGTGACTCGCAGTCACACCTCGCCCCGCGCCGAACACTGCCGAAGCGCACGTGATGAAAAGCGTCCGGCGGAAAGGCGAAAAAGCGTCCGGCATGCGACTACTCTGAGCTCCCCCATTCCATAGCGGGGTACGATTTCAAGATGAGCCCGGACTTAGTGCGTACCACTAATGTCTAGCATCAATAAATCCCAGTGCGGCAAATTTTACAGCATCTGGTTATTCTCCTGCACTGTCTCCTACTGTCTCCATCCCTTTCCATCTGCCATAACTGGCAAATGCCGCCGGGTGCTCGATACTAGTGCGAAATAGTCACCATCTTGCACTCGGCCGAAAACAGCCTGGATGGTGGTCAACCGTTGCCGGTGCTCACTCCACCAATTGCACCAGGTGTGACGTCGGTCTCGACGTATTCCATGATTTTCTTTTAGGTTCACATTTACTCAATATTCCCATTTTCAGCCCCACAAGCATCCTTGCCGTTCTGCTGGTGATTTTTGTCTTCTCAAGCCTTGTTAAAAATTGCAGTCTACAGCCGACCACAAGGCAAGCTATAGTGCCCGCTAAATCAATCTATGGATCGAATATGTGCTAGATTCTATTGAGACTTAGGAAGTCGCTAATTTACTTTGAGGTGTTGACAGCAAAATCAGGTTTTGCAACATCAACCGATTGTCTGCGTCCGGTGCAGGCATTACTCAGTTTTCAGCTGTGCTCATCCTCGCCACTCTGAAAATCTGGTCCACCAGGATGCCGCTAGTTTTTTTTCCCACACTGCGCAGGAAATCGGAATACACAGCCCACCACAAGACTGGTGCTCCATGAATAAATCTATGGACCGGGTGTGTATTTCGTAGATGGCTGGACTTCGAACCGAGCTCATTCAGCCAGAGGTACAGACCTCCAAATTGCAGCGCCGATCAGTAGCGAGTGAATTCGACGACCCAATGTTTTTCTTTTCATCATTATTCCGTACAAGAATACTGCCATTCACGAATGTATCCATATGCTATGGCTCACTCTGCTAATTGTGCAGTCTAGGGACTTGCATTGGTTCTCAACATTAATCAGAAGGGGACAATCCAATGCAGTATTCAACTGAGCACAGTAGGTGTTGGTTTTTTTCGTCGTTTGTCTGGTACCCATTGATGATTGCACCTAGGCTCCCCGAGGACTGTCCTTCACTCGCTTCCAGGTCCACCCCAAGGGTCGATGGTCTTCATAGTGTTTTTTTCTTCCAAAATCCGGGTGCACAAGGCACAAGATTAGCAAGCAATCCATGAACATGGCAATTTCCAAGCTCGGAATGATATCTGGTCCTACACAGGTAATGTATTTTCCTATTTCGTTTGAACCTCTCTCAATTATATTGGGCATTTCGTGCATGGCTTCTCCGTCCGATCATCGAGCACTGTAATTTGAATCAAACAAATCAAAGCCTATGCTCTGGTAGCAGATTATCTTTCCCCATCAAGACCCAATTTGCTCTCATTTGGAAATGCAGGCATCCGCGCCTATGTCGTTATACGTCAACCATCGGTGCGGAGTTGCCTAAAATTAGCAACATAAGACCTAACTCCGGCTCGGTTGGTACGCCGTAACCCCAAATTCTCCTAACGCCTCCAGTGTGGTTACTAATCATACAAACCAAAACACAATATGACTGTGTTCCATCAGATCCAGATGCTGACCTACACCCTATTCAAAGAACCAGTGTACTATAATGAGTAGATATATGGGAGGCCAAAGAATCAGGCGAGTAGGGCTGGTCACTTCTCACCCTGACAGGCTCAGTTTGGAGCTCAACTCACTCTTTGTACACACACTTCTAAATGAGTGCCCGAGCAGCTGTCAGGGCCAGGGTATGATTGATGCAACAAGGGGTCCATTGGTTGGTTACATCAACCAATGAAGGTGGCTATGTTTCAGAAATATGTTCAAGAACCTGATCGATCAAGGACCAATCACTCGCTCTTTCTCCCACCATGTCTGCCAGCCCTCAGAATGAAGTTGTCTCCCACCATCAGCAAGAAGGACAACCATCCAAGCCCTTCCCCACTTCTAACCCAGCCTGGCTTGAAACCCTCCTGTTCAATGCAAAGGTGATCACTGCTGGCGCAGATGCTCTGCCATTTCCATATGTGAAGGGCATCTTTGGCACTGTTGTATTCCTTTTGGAGGCAGTTCAGGTATGGAGTGTACTTGACCTGGTCCTGACTTAAAATGGTGCTCATTTTGTCTCCTGCAGAAAGTGAAAAAAAATCAAGAGAGTGTGAAAGAGCTGTGTGGAGATACTGTGGATATCATCACGGTCCTTCGAGACCACATCTCAGCCCATGGGGATACAGCTACTCTCAAGTTCAAAACACAATGTGAGGAGCTTGACCTGTAAGCGACTCTGTCTTTGATTAATGATTGTCTGCTTATGCTGTTCCCTTTAGGTTGATGCAGGATGTCCTGGAAGCAGTGAATCAACTGCGAATGAAACCCCGAGGATTTGGTGCCCATTTCAAGGAAGTTATCAAGGCAAGCAGCACTGTGGATGGCATCAGCAGATTTCGGACTAGGATACAAGAGTTGAGGTCTAATTTCATGGTAAATACATCCAATTGAATAAATCACTGTTCTTTCTGATTAAAATCTCACAGCTCATGGCAACCATGGATACAAATTTCAAAATCCAAAAGGTTTTGACCATCATATCACCAAGTATGATTGTTCTTTACATGGTAGAGTATTCAATCTCATCTGGGATTCTGCAGATGTGCCAGTAGCACAAGTCCCGCAACAAATCAACAATTGTCCTCTGCCCTCCAGGATATTTCATGGCAGACAGACCATTCTCCAACAAATGCATCAATATTTCGTTCAGAGCACAGGAAAGCAAGATATTTTTCTGCTGCATGGATTAGGTGGTGCAGGAAAAACACAGATTGCACTCAAGTTCATAGTGGAATCATCTTCCAAGTGAGCTTCCTCATCTGAAAGCTTGGAAGTGTGTTTATTCTATTCTCAGCTTCACCGACATTTTCTTTATTGACAGCAGCTCGGTTGACACAATTGACACAGGGCTGAAAAATATAGCCAAGACAAAGAATATTGGAGAGTCTTCACAGGATGCCCTTCAATGGCTCAGAAGCAAACAGACTGAATGGCTGTTATTATTTGACAATGCTGATGATCCAAAAATCAATTTGAACAATTATTTCCCTCAATGTGATCATGGGAGCATCATAATTACATCTCGAAACCCTGGCCTTGGTGTCTATGCCAGTGCATATTCTCTTGTGTCTGACATGGAAGAAATGGATGCTGTGGATCTATTGCTCAGAAGTGCTATCCAAGAGACCACAGCTCATAGCAGAACAATGGCTGCTCAGATTGCGAAGGTGAGGCACAGTGTTCACAACTCATACATATATTCATTCAACATTTTTCCAGGTGCTCCATTATCTGCCCCTTGCAATCATTCAAGCTGGTGCATTCATCTCACAGTCAGGAGATCTTGACAGTTACCTGGTACTCTATGAACAGAATCGAGCTCGACTACTGAGTCAAAAACCTGCTCAGTCTCATGACAATTATGCCTGGACCATATATACCACATGGCAGATCAGTTTCGATCAGCTCAGTCAACCTGCAGCAACCTTCTTGCAGCTTTGCTCATTGCTACATCACCAGGGGATCTCTGAGCAAATATTCAAGAATGCAGCAACTTATAAATTTCGACCATCTAGCCCATCTAAAAAAGAACTACAGATGCCACTTGAATTCTTGTCGCAGTTCTTAGGACCTGATGGGGTGTGGGATTCGTTTTGCTTCATAGACATGACCAGTGAAGTCAGAGCCTATTCCTTGATCAATTTTCACCCACAACAAAAGATGTTTTCAATCCATCCACTTGTGCACGACTGGACTCGTAGCACTCTCTCTGATGACAAATTATACCATCATTGTATGGTTGCAATAGTAGGAATGTCACTTGCAGGACTACGACAGGCAGATCTCCAACTGGCAAGCCTATGGATCCAGCCTCATATTGACTTCCTACTGCAAGACAACTCAAATGTAATCCCAGATTTCAGACATGAGTATGGGAAAATCTATGTGTGGGGAGAAAATCTAAAAAAAGCAGAGCAGCTTCACGTGGAGGTGGTTCAGAAACAGAGGGATCTTCTGGGTGAGGACCATCTGGATACTCTTGAAGCCATGTATTGGCTGGCATGGATATACAGAGGCCTGGGCAAATTGAAGGAGGCAGAGCAACTTGAGGTTGTGGTGCTGCGGCAGCAAAGACATATTCTAGGTGATGACCACCCAGACACCCTAGATGTAATGGGAAATTTGGCAGTCACATACGAACATCTGGGGAAATTGAAGGAGGCAGTGGAGCTTGGGGTTTCAGTACTTGAGAAGGTGGAGAGTGTTTTGGGTGACAGCCATCCAGACACTCTGGCTGCTATGGGAAATCAGGCAGTCACATACTATAAACTAGGGAAATTGAAGGAGGCAGAGGAGCTTCAGGGTGTAATACTTGAGAAGCAGAGGAATGTTTTGGGTGACAACCATCCAAACACCTTGATGGCTATGGGGAATTTGGCAGGCACATATCGGAGCCTGGGAAAATTGAAGGAGGCAGAGGAGCTTGAGGTTGTGGTACTTGAGAAGCGGAGGAATCTTTTGGGTGACAACCATCCAGAAACCTTGCGAGCTATGACAAATTTGGCAGTCACATACGGGAACCTAGGAAAATTGAAAGAGGCAAAGGAGCATGAGGTTGTAGTGCTTGAGAAGAAAAGGAATATTCTAGGTGAAAACCATCCAGACACCCTGATTGCTATGGGAAATCTGGCATTCACATACACCAAGTTGGAAAGATGGCAGGAGGCACAGGAGCTTGGGGAAGTCGGGCTCAAGAAGCGGAGGAATATTTTGGGTGACAACCATCCACACACCCTGTGGGCCATGAGCAATCTGGCAGTCACATACAACAAGTTGGAAAGATGGCATGAGGCTGAGGAGCTCGGGGTTACTGCACTCAAGAAGCAGATGGATCTACTGGGTGACAAGCATAAATGGACTTTGGAGACCATGCAAAATCTGGCAGTGACATATGAACAATTGGGGAAATCAAAAGAGGCAGAGGATCTGAATGTAATTCTCAGGGGAAGTCAAGTTTAGGCTATGTTATTCTACTTTATGTTGTCTCTTTTTTTTTTTTTACCATTTGACACTGAGTGATGAATACAAATAATTGTCTGGACAGCATTGGAGAATAGGTTACTGTATGTCCACCAGAGGATAGTTATGCAGAGATCTGATCAGGACACAGCACATTTCTTTGACCTCAACAGGCCTCAATAACCAGTGCTACATATATACTATAGAGCGAGCTGAAGTTCAAAACATGAGCATGGTTTTATTTGTTCTTACCACCCAATAATTGGAGAACCCACTGCTCGAGTATTTGGCTGACACCTACATTGGAGTTTCAGGATTGTGGTCAAACTCCTGTGTGGCTCCAACCGTTGTGATACCATAGTGCACAAATTTGATTTTGAGTGAAGGTATCTTTTTTTCTCTGACTTACTATGTAAGGGCAACCCGAGGGAAAGGCAAGTCTGAATAGTTCACAGGTTTTGTATCTGCATGGTCACCAGTACAGTACAATGGTCATGTCAGTTTAAATACAATAAGGCAAGGTCAAGACCTTCTTTGTTGTTGCCAGGCAGGCTGGCTGTGTCCTGGTGAAGAAAGTTGATCATATCGAGAAACCTGTGCAGACCATTGTGTGTGATTCCCTGTTGCAAGACAGGTCACCAGAACCCGAACTGCCAAACCTTATCAGGTCATATTCCAATATTAAATGAACACTGACATTTTACAAGTGGTGTGAGCTCTAGTTCGAGTGAGAATAAACACTACAACCTGCTTCTAAATCGAGTTCATCCTCCGAGACTGGAATTTAGCTGTACATGACAACGAAATTGGGTACAGTATATTATTACTGTCTGTATCATTGACTGATGTATGTTGTTGATTGTCGCCATCATTGAATGTGGGGTGGTTGGAGGACGTATCCAGGCCTTAATTTCTTGAGAAATAACAGCAAGTCTCTCCTTGATCCTTCCATCTGGTGATGACTCTATTACCATTGCTGTTCAACACAATGGTGGAAGTGGTGGAGATTCTGTAGATGGAAGATAGGCTGGATTCAAGACCATCATGCGAGTACGAGAAGGGAATGAGCATGAAGTGAATATAAACACCTGTCGGACCCTGCATAATTAATGCAAACATTAGAGGCTACTCGCCTTAGAACTGGAATAATGAAATAGCAATCACTCATGCAGTGGGCATTGTCGAGTCAACACAGCTTGCAATTGCTGGATCACCATGGGCTGATGATTTCCAGAGTCAGAGATAAGATTAGCTGACATTGAGATGAGAGACCGATCAATTACAATGGTGGGTTTTTTTTTGCGAGGTTCATTGCTTTCTTTATTCAAGATTTTGTTCCTGGAATCACAGCATTTAGTCCTGTTGAAACTTGAAACCAGTGAGGCAAGAAAACCCTATGACCATTTTGATTCTGACTCTGTACTGTTGGGTGAAACAGCACGAGTTATTGATTTGTCAAATGATAATTACAAGCCCTCGAGTTGACCCGTCTACTAAGTTACTAGCTTGAAGTGGTCCTGAACTCCTAGTCTCGGTGGCCATGAACATCAACTGCCAGACATCCGATCAGATAAATGGAGTGGACATTCATTGCGAGTCCAGTCCGTGCGCATGAACGGTGAGGCACAACTTGAATGGAAGGAGGAAAGCGCGAAGTTCCGGCAACTCCGAGCAATGATCGGCCCGAACATTGCCGAGGCCTGTCTTTGATGTAACGATGATGCCCAATTTTTGCCAGATGGACTCGAGTGCCCCGACTTTCACCAACCTTCAACCCGATCCAACGAAAGAATGGGCTCCCCCTGCCCGTCCGACTGCGTTTACCGTCCCGATACTGTCGAAGCATGCCGCATTTACGTTGCAGAGGTGCATCTTTTGCTTTCCATATTCCTTCTGTTTACTACGAAGAATGCTGAGGCTGAGGCCAACACCGTATTCGTTGATGCGTGTCCCCGTTGTGTGTGCATTTTTTGCGAGATCCTCATGATTGCCTGCAGACCTGAACCACCATTGATGCGACCTCGATCGGGGCACGATGCACGAGGCGGCGGAGAGCACGGAGACAGACAGCTTTGACCCGCAGGTCGCTGCTGCGAGCGGGCTGCTGGTGCGCTTTTTTTATCTTTTGTCTTCTCCACCACTCCAACGGCGTTGTGGCACCACGCGCCGATGCTGATTCGACACAGATCGCGTTGCATCGGACGTCGCAGTGCCCGCCTCGGCATCGTGCCCCTTCCACTGCCCGCATCCTGTCCTGTCCCATCTTCCGCCTGCACCGCACCACATCACATCCCTCATCCCTGTCCGGTATGGCTTCATGCCTCCTCCACTGCCTGTATCCCATCTCATCCCATCCTCCCTGTCCCTGTCCCATCACGTCGTCTCCCTCCACACGTCCTTCCTCTCCTATTGCCCGATACAGCCTCGCATCTTCCCCTCGTCCCATTCGCCGTCCCTGCCCTCCCCCCTTCTCTGCCTCTGCCAGTCGTACTTGCTTCTCATCCTATCCCCCCTCCCTCTCTGCCATTCTGCCTTGGCCCTCCCATCTATTGTGCCGCCCTCCCTATCCGCGTCCCCATTCCCCTTCTCCCCCCTGCCTGTGGTGATTTCTCGGCGCATTCATCTCTATCTTGCGCTCCGCATCCTCTGCGTCGCGTCGCGTGTGCGTATCGCGTCTCGCCTCACATCTTTCCTGCTTTGTACTAGCCTCCTTCTTTCCCTTTCTGTTTTCTCCCCCAATCCTCCCTGTCCGATTGTGTTATCTGCCCTCCCTCTCTAGCCCCTACCCATCAGGGTCACACTCATCTCGTCCTTTGCGGCCATCGCTCTCCAAATCAGAAAGATCAAGCTCACGGGCGGGGTGCAAACACAATCGTCAGAGCTGCTGCCGCAGGTACGGACACGTCGTCGCTCGAGCTGGATTTGGAGACTGAGCGGTATGGGATTCCCTTGCCCTCTCTTCATGTCTGGAAGCGGCACGACAGCGTGCCGTGCCGCTCGTCCTATGCTCGTTCCATGCACGGTGTACTCCACATCTAGGCTCGAATCCAGCCTGTCTATGAAAGCAAGCTTGTCGATAGACAGGCTGGTCGATCTGAGTTTGAATTCCCATCACGCGCGAGATTCTATAACGGGCCTATTTGTAAGTAATATTTTGGCGGGGCGGGTTCGAATCCTAACAACAGCAATCTTTATCAAAATATTACTTTGAGCTAAGTACTTCAAATTTTCGATTCAGGTAAAGACTGAGAGTTCCAAATAAGCTTCTAGGAGTTCCATGATGTCTCAATTACGACGAACGCACAAGACAGACTAGAGAACGGACATTGTTTACAAATAGGCCCGTTATGGTATCTCGCGCGTGATGGGATTTCAAACTCAGATCGACTGGTCTGTCTATCGACAGGCTTGCCTCCATAGACAGACAGTTACTGGTCTACTCCACATCAAGAAAACCCGAAACTCCCAATTGGTGCCAATTGGTGAATTGCTGACGATTATCACTGATTATCAAAATGGTTATGTCCCCGTCAATTGGCGCCAATTGGAGACAATTGGAGACAATTCTCAGCTATTATCAGGGAATGCTGGGCCTTTAGATGGGTTTGGAGAAATGGATAGTTGTTCTTATTGTACATATGAAAGTGGAAAAAGATTTTACTCACACAAACTACATACAGACATAACACAACGCTACGTTAAAAAAAAAACCATTCTTCTAATCGAAAGCCAGAAACAGAAGTACAGCATCAGCAGAGGAATTGTAAGAAGAGATGTCTTGCATACATACCTGTATGTCGAGGCTGCCCACATACATGGAAGGCTCCGCATCATATCAGCATCAAAGCAACGGCATTTTTTATATAACTAAATTAGCAGCGGAACAAATCCATTGGACTTACACAGGGAATTGGGGGGAAAGCTGGGCTGCATATCAAAAGAATTGGTGAGAAGGAAATTGAAAAGAAAGAAATGTCATACCAGAACGATTACAGCTTGCGCAACACCCTTGGACGTTCGGCATCCAGACATAATGCACGGTGCAATCACGACATGGTGCAGGGTCAACTGCAAGCAGGCTGGTAGCAAATCAGGATCATGCCAAATGCGGAAAGTGTGGGACGACGTACATCTTGATGCTGACATTATTGGTGGGGGCACAGGTGTCAGTGGGAGAGAAAGGCTACAAAGGCATGCAGTGTGAGCGGGGGATGAGGTGATTGCAGAAAGGCACACCTTGCAGATGTCGAGGACAGGCAGTATGGGATCACCCTGCAGACAGAAACAATAGGAGTGATAAAAGATTGCAAGCAAGCTGGGGGCTATGGTCATGGCGAGGGACAGGCTGATGACACACAAAGAACTCACCAGACATCTGGAGCACAGGTATACAGATTCGTCCTCCAAGATTTGCCGAGCTCAGAGGGTCCACAGCGCCGGCGGTAGATCGAGGGTAACACACCTGTCCTTTAACAAAAGAAATCCAAGATCAGGAGGAGACATACCTAGAAGCTGTCGACCATCATCAGCATCAGCTCCAGCAGCAGCACCATATCTCGCTTCACATCCTCCACATCATTGTGGTGCTGTGCTCGCAGCGGTCAGAGTCGTAGGATCCAAGGGTCACAGAGAGGGCATACCACCATAGGGCCTGAAAGAACTGGGGGCACTGAGAGCTGGAGAAAGTAGAGGGAAAGGAAGAAAGGCATTGTCATTTGTTTGCACTCCATCAAAACGAACCATTTTCGTGTTCACATGCCGTCGCAACGCGAAGTTTTGATGGACTCCCAGGCCCGTCAGTTTAGGGCAGGAGTGAACGGCTCCTTCTGTTTCAATGATTATTGCGTGAACAAGCCAGCAACCTTTCTACATAGTTACAGGTTTTCCATGAAGCAATTTGTATTATTTCCATGCACCAATGACTCAATATGAAGGTAATTATTTGAAATTATCATTGAGTGTCTCAAATTATCCAATTGGTGGCAGTTGTTGACAATTGGTCGCCAATTGTCAAATCTGGATTTTCCTGATGCAGCTCAGGCTCCCTGTCACGCATGCAGCGGGCTCGGGGTCTGTGTCACACACATGCTTGCACTTGGGCTCCATGTCAGGCCCATGCTCCATGGACTCAGGTCGCATGGAGGGCTTGCACTCGCACAGCAGGAGCAGGAGCTGCAGCCCTTGCGTGCATCCTCCTTAATTTATCACCTCTTCTGCCCTCACTCGTGTCCCACCTGCTCCCCACCCAATCCACCTGTGGTCATACAGTAACTTTGGCTTTGCCTTTCTCTCTGCATGCATACATACCCATCCCCATCTTTTGTAATCCCTGTCTCATCTTTACCTCTTATTTCCCGTCCTTACTCCGATCTCCGCTTGTTATTCCCTCTCCATCGCGTGGTCCATACCCCATTCCCATCCCAATATTTGCCTCCACGCGCCGTCATTCACCATCCGTCCCTGTTCTCCCATCCATCCTTCCATTTTGTCTTTTTGATGTTTTATTTTCCACCTTATATCTTTCATCTTTTACGGGGACCTATCGCTAACCCATGCCTGTGCGGAACGAAATTAACAACTAACATCGTGGCGGACATCACGAGCAAGGGCGATGTGACCCAGGAGGTAGCTTGACCCTTGCCTTTTCACCGTTTTTGAGTTGCCGAGTCCAGTTCTACAGCTACAGACCGTGCTTCCCATGTCAAGTAAGTAGTGACTCTGCTGTTTTGGAAAAAAAATAGCTTGATGCTGTTCTTGGTTTGCGGTGGAAGTCGGTGCAAAAAATTACGGAGGTGGGCGTAGTGAATCGGGAGGGCCAGGGTGGTTGGATATATTTTTTGGAGGTACTCCTCCTTGATGCATTCTTGTCTTCTATCTCTGTTTGATGGGCATTTCTCCCCCGAGTTTGTCTTAAATCCTTCTGATTCAACATGTACCTCCAACTGAGTGCGACTCCAGTGACTTGTGTTTTCCAAGTTGAATATTGTTCTTATGTTCATCGCTAGCACTGTGTTTGTCCTTTATTCAATGCATTTGTTTCACTCAGGCCTTTGACACTGCCGACATACAGTAATTTTTGATGAAGTCACCACCACTTCTGATCTTCCATCTCCTGTACATTTTGACTCAACACCACACAGATAATCCATCATGCACATTCAAGCCTCATCGCTGCTTGATTCAGGTCTCATATACGGGGTGTCCTTTAACTTCATCCGGTTCCCCAACCTACGGCTTCGACTTTGGCCCCGGTGTCTGGTCGTGGTCAGCGCTTTGTTCCACGACCAGGCAGTTGAATATATTTTTCGAAGGTGGGCCCCATTCATGCTTTCTTGTCTCATATGTCTAGTTGAAACACATTTCTCTCCTGAGTTTGTTTTAGTTCCTCCTAATAATTCAACATCGACCTTCTACTTGCCTCGAACTCATCACCCAAGTCCCGGTCGGCAGCCCTCGATCAGGTTTGACGCCGCCAACCTAAGTAGTCTTTGATGAAGTTCCCGCTGCTTCTGATATTGATACCCCTAACGTCTGTCTTCCATTTCCTGTTCATCTATCGCTCACACTCCATAGATAATCCATGACACACATTCAAGATGCTCCCTGAAGCCCCCCCGGTCCTCCGAATCCCGGAAAGTATGCGTACTACTTTACCCAACTCGGGCCAACTGCACTGTTTCCCAGTTTTTGTTCATCCTGCCTTGAACTCGGAATGTGGACATCTGCCAGCCGCTTCAAGCGAATTCTTGATGTGTATTTCTCTCGCGACTCGGTGAAACGGTGCACTCGAGCGTGGCCTATGCTAGGACTGATATAGAGTGATGCAAAACACCAAACCAACCAACCAACACACACACAACACACAGTGCGGACTTGAGTTCAGGTCTACGCCGCAGTATACGACTAAGATTGAACCAACACTATTGATATTGGGACGAATTGAACTTCAGAGTCTGTCTAGGACTTGTGGGAGGCAACAATAGTTGATAAATAACTGAAATGGGCTACCAAGTTACCGAAGCAACGGGGTTTATATGGGTTTTATGTGTTCCTAGGAACGGGTTTTACTTCCTAGGATGCTATTGCGATCACTAAGAGTGGGTATAGGGGACTGCGACCACACCGATTCGTGGAGTTCCAACAGACGACCTGTGTGTACAAACGACAGGTACCTTTTAGACGGTATTGCGATGCTACCAATTCGTAGAATGCCAACAATAGACCTTGGCTCTCAGGCACTGAGGTACCTTTGTACTGCGATCGCACCAATTCGTACGATTCCAACAATAGACCTTGGTATAGTAACTGAGTAGGGATTATTGGAAATTCGGAGAGACGGCCGGTTATGCCGCCATGATTCGTAGCTGAAACTGCCGAAACAGTCATCACAATGACTCCTAGGAGCCATATTGGGTATATTTGATTTATCCTAGGGACGGCCACGCCGATGCGTATGCCGCCGTGAGGACGTTTTGGTGCGGCTTGGTTTATAATACCAAGCCTTGTGTCATCTCGTTGTTGCTCAGCCATGCCGTGGCGCCAACTAGCCACGCAGCCTACTCGGGTATATCTCTCTCTTAGCCAGCTTCCATATGTATTCTAAATATGGTTGCTTTGTCTTTGTATTTGCCTTTGCAACGCGACACGTGTGTCACGTGTGTTCTAGACCTATAGCCAGGTCCCGTGGGCTATGCCTGGTGGTTCGTACTTCATTTGAAGTGACCCTAGGTAGGGTGCGCCCCTTAGTCGTAATAGTAATTACTGCTCCTAGGATGGTTGTCCATCCTAGACATGCAGCTATCCATATGTACAATGTCCCCTAGGGAGGATAATTATCCTATTTAGGGCCAACGCCGTGCCATAAACCTCAACCGTGCAGTCTCTTGGGTTGTTTCCGGATATAATCCTCGTTGTCTGCCTTGGGCTTTGGCATATCTCCTTGGTATGGTGTCTAACTTCGCCGCGCAATCCGCCCCTATATATAGGTTATGGACTGAATCAGACGGTGCTTCCTAGTATATGACAGCGATCCCGACTCCCATTTGGGAAGAGCCAAGAATCCCACGTACATACACTATTCCACACCTCTTGTATCCTTAACACTCAATCAGCAGCTCGGAGCTCACTCTGACTCTAATTGTATATCACCGAACAGGGTCCCTAGGAACGGTGACTGTTCCATTATAGATGTTTCCTAGGAAGGTAAGCCGTTCCTAGGAGCGACAAAATAGCTGGTTTACACGCCTAGGCGCAGACCTGCCGTCTCATCGGTTTCCACCTTCGACTCCAACATGCCCCTAGTCTACCTCCGCCCTCGATGTAAGTCATACACAATAAGCTTTCTCTCGTTCGAGGTATGCGTATCACTAATCTCCTCTGTCTGATGTTCATTTCAATGTATTTTTTCGCCCAGTACATGTTTGAATTGACACCCCCACCATCACAGCCTCTGATCTTAATCCTGACCATGTCCGTCCTGCATTTCCCCCTCATCCATGGCTCACATTCAACAAATTATTCTCATATATTAGCACCCCAAACACCCTACTCGAGGTGAGTCCCACCTTTATCATCATTTTTATCAATTCGTACTAATCGGCATTCTTTACAGTTACGTCGTATTGCAAATGTCCAGAAGCGGGGTGTCGAAGGGGAGCTGTGGTGCGCAATGTACGTAAAGTCCGGCGGGGCACCTCTCTGGTGGTTGAGAATAAGCTATTCGGTCCTTCAACTTATTATTGAGGCCCACTTGCTCTTGATTTCTGTTTCGTCCTTTCTGAGTTGAGTTGGTGGTCGTAGTAAAGGAAAGAGACCAATGTCAGCGATTTTACGTCCACTGATTCATAACTGACCAGGTCTAGAACTGAGAAGAATTTGTCCAAGGAATCCCATCAGTGCTGTGATGTTTAGCAGAGACTGCGAAGGAGTGGGATTGGATCAAGTTGCGAGTTTTTAGTCCGAAATGTATCTCCCCCAGTCTAGTTCGCACCATGGACACTCATTGATACTCATTTAAAAGTTGGTGAGAAAGGCAGGCCAGGCTTGTTGAAAAAACCGCCAGAAGCCGATAAGGGCCGATCAGGCCTGATCAGGCCATAAGACCATGGGAGATTGTTCGGTTATAATAAGATGAACCAATTATGTAATGCGGGGCTATCTTATCATGGCTGGCCGACTTATAATGCCTTATAATGGGAGGGGCCACAGTAAGGAAAAATCTAATGGTTTCTATTGACTTCCTTATTGTTTCTAAGTGGGTATATATATTTATCTAATGGCCACAAATGACTTATTAATTACAGAAACGGGAGGCTTTTTAGTGAGTCGACCTCTTGATATCATACAAAATTTGGTACAAAGTAATATAACAGTTACACTATAGTATCCATAATGGTTATGTCTATGCGCTGAAACGGTGCCTCTGGCTATGCCTATGAAATATGATCTGCTCTGCTAATGCACAAAACAACTACACAACACACACACTTAATGCACAAGCAAGGTGAACTGAGTTCAGGGTCTTGTCGTATGTGACTAAGATTGAATTCTCTGCCCTTGAGTTGGAAACTCGCTCTCAGAAGTCTAATAGACTTAAAAGGGTCTTTCAGTAGTGTAAACTGACTGATTAGTCCACCTAAGTACCAAGGTAAATAGGGTAATTGGATAGTTTTAGGGTTCCGTGGAGCTAATTATAGCCAGCAGAGGGGTCCGCGGGACAGCTGTATGTCCCTTTGGTGGGTATATGGTGCTGAACCGAACCCCCTAACGAGATGTTCGAACAGTGGACTCTGGCTTTGTTACCAAAGTACCTTTGGGGCACTGTCACCACTACAACAAGCCTGACAGCGGACTTGGGCTTCATTACCCAAGTACCTGTGGGACCCTGAACCAAACTCCCTAAACAAGATATTTGAACAGTGGACTCTGGCTTTGTTACTAAAGTACCTTTGGGGCAATGCTCTTACTCTAAACAAGTTTAAACAGAGGACTTAGGCTTCACTACCCAAGTGCCTTTCAGGGTTTTATACATAGAACACTACTTAAAAGCGAAACAACGCGAGCTTAGATGTGTTGGAAACACTGCCTTCAGGCATCTCGGACAATCCGCCAGTACATACCTGTGCTGTGTAGAACATCATAGCATCAGTGAGATTGTTGTAGAACAGTGTAGAATATATTTATGACTCGGAATCTGAATCACAAGGCTGTCCACTCGTAGTATTTAAGCAGCTGTATTTCGTACTATGAATCTAACTTATTTTGCTTATCACTACTACCTGCGTGAAGTAGGACGTTTACCGCGTCCAAATCCGTACTCGAATCTACCTGTGCTAATAGGTTATGGGCCCCGAGCCTTTAGCTTACTTCACGTAGATTTATTTGAGAACACTTTTATAACACTCGGCATACACCGGAGATTATTCTACGCCCTCTACTAGTCGTTTATCTCTGCCCGTCAAATTTTACGAATCATGGCACCCGAATCAACATCCTCGCATCGAATTGAGCTGCTGAACGATGATAACTACCTTGCTTGGAAACATCGTGTTATTGCAGTACTCCGTGACAAAGATCTACTAGAGTTTGTAGATGGAACGGAGGCGAAACCCACCGCAAAAGACCCAGATGCCCCAACCGCCGACGAAACAAAGGCAATCAAGGCATGGATTAAATCGGATGGGAAGGCACAAAGCCAGATTGAATTGGCTCTGGGTGATACCCAGATGGTGCATATCTCGGGTGCATTGACTGCCGCTGAAATGTGGAGTCAGATTCCGATGGTTAAGGAGTCTCAAGGAACATTGGGACGTATGTCTTACAGGCGTCGATTATACCGCACAATTGCGGATGAAGGGACTGATATTCCGGAACACATCAAAGAGATGCGTATGATAAAGGATCATCTTATTGGCATGGGCGATGAGTTGAAGGACGAAGATTTCATCATTGCATTGATCACGTCTCTCCCAGAAAATTGGAATCAATTCACCTCCTCGCATATGGCCTCGAAGAACCTGAGTCAGAAGGTTGCTGCATTTGCACAATCTAGTACCGGTAGTCCCTTGCCTGTCTCCACACAGCCACTCATGACTTCAATTGAATTAATTTCGTTGATTCTTGATGAAGATCGCCGCTGCAAGGAGAAAGCTGGTGAATCCGCGGGAGGATCATCAGCAATGTTCTCACGCAACAGGGATAATTCCCACCAGAATAGTTCCAACGAGACTTGCTTCAACTGTAAGAAGCCTGGCCACCACGCGAAGGATTTTTTTGCCAAAGGAGGTGGAAAGGAGGGCCAGTATCCGAAGCATTGGAACAAGAAGTCCAAAGGAAAGGACAAGAAAGGTAGCATGCAGAAAATGTTAGTGCTAATGAGTCCCAGAGTGATAACAGCCACCATTATTCATTCACGGGGAAACCCCACTTCGATTCGCGTCTCCCACGAGACTCATGGTTGGCTGACTCAGGATGCACAACTCACATTGCAAATAATCTCGATTTATTCCGGAATTACACGCCTATTGAGGGCGAGACAATTACAGGACTTGCAGATACCAAAGTGAAGGCACTGGGCAAAGGCACAGTGACTCTTGAAACCTCGAAAGATGGTCAGTTGATTACAACTACGCTCCAAGACACTTTGTACGCACCTGACGCTGTCAACAACCTATTTTCCATCTCCCGTGTCGATGATGCTGGGGGTAGCACAAATTTTGCGAATGGAAAGGTTGAAATCCGGGATAGAAATGGTCATGTTGCTCTCCAGGGGGAGAAGAGATACCGGCTTTATTGGCTTGATGCGAAAGCAAAGCTTGAAGCCAACCAGGTGAATGTTGCAGACTCGAAGGGTTTGAATGAAGACATTAATTCCTGGGAGTCCTGGCATAAGCGCTACGGACATGTATCTAAATCAACATTGGAGTTGCTTGTCAGAAAGGGAAGTGTGGATGGACTCACAATTACTCCCGACAGCACCCCACTTGGCCAGTGTGAGACCTGCATCAAGTCCAAGATGCATCGCAAACCCTTTCCGAAGAAATCCACCAACCGGTCCGATACCCGTGGCAAAGGCATTCACAGTGACCTCTGGGGTCCAGTCCAAACGAAATCAACCGAGGGAAATTATTATTATATTTCTTTTGCTGATGATGCGACTCGCCGATTCACGATCCTATTCTTACGAACAAAGGATCAGGCTAAACGAAAGGTTCTGGACCATATTGAATGGTTGGAACGGCAGTACAACTGCAAGCCTAAGTGGATCCGAGTTGATGAGGGGCGTGAGTACTTAAATTCGGAGTTGAAAGCAGCACTTGCCAAAAAGGGCATTGAAATTCGTGCTGTTGCTCCGTATTCACAGTCACAGAATGGCGTAGCAGAACGTCTAAATCGGACAATTGTGGAATTGGCAAGAGCCATGCTGGAAGAAAAAGATCTTCCAAGAAGTCTCTGGGAATGGGCAGTCCTTCACGCCGTTTATATTCGGAATCGGTGTCGCAGTACGGAGTTCGGGTCTGGTAGACAGAAATGATGGGTCGGTCGTCCTAGATATGGGTGCACAGGTGCAGCAGAATGTCGGTGGAAAGGTCCCGAAGTATCGTCGGCGCGTGGAATAGAAATAAGATGGAAATAGACGAATGTGACGTGAGGGCGTGGAGCACGGCTGTAGCTCGAAAGGGCTCAATAGATGGTAATATCCAGAGTGAGGGAGGAAGGGGTTCACTGGCGACGTAGTCACGGTGGACTACTCAAGTCACTGGTCGCACGGATGGTCGTGGTTTGCGGTAGAAAAGGTTATGTTTATAAATATCCCCGTACAAAACAAATATGCGGCCTGATGGCCGATGTACCGTAAAGTATGTATGGAGATGTGAAATAGGGGAGAGGCGACCTGCGGTCCAACCCTCACTACCACATCGGACACCCACGAAGGCTTTTCCAGATGGAATGACACCCCATGAGGCATTTACAGGTGAGAAGCCTAATGTTTCTCACTTCCAAGAATTTGGAACAGATGTCTGGATGTATCAAGAGGTTCAGAAAGCAGGTAAATTGTATGGACATGCTAACAAATTTATATTTGTAGGTTATGCAGAAGGCCCAAAAGCGATCCGATATTACGATACAAAAACTCACAGAGCGAAAGTATCCCGGAATTTTACGTTCACAGAACCCAACAAGAAGGTAACTGAGATGAAATTCTTTGAACTTGATTCGGAGGAACGACAGCTTGAGGGGGAGTCAGGGAATAGCAAGCCACCATTCCAACAAGCTCCAAAACCAGAATTTCCTAATGCTCCATCAACACCGCAAAGCGCAACTCCTGCACCGAAACCCTCATCAGAATCGAGTTCTGATAGCGATGAGGATGACTTACCAGATCTGCTGCAAACAGCAGCTCCATCTACTCCAGCCCGTCCCACAAATCAACTGAGAACTTCAGCCTCTACCCCGAAACTCCCCACTGTTTATGACGATAAGCCAAATCGTCTCAATGCTACGCCGATCCGAAAGTTGACACGTACCGTCACTGATATAAATTATCGGACACTCGGGAACCCAGATTCACGGGGAGACAAGGCTGCAAGGCCTAACCGAGGTAGCAACGATGCCAATACGGCATCCGAGGATATTGATCACGCTGAAGTAGCGGCTGCGCATTATGCGTACCGTGCATCAGTAGGTGATCTTGCAACAGGGAATTCGAACATACCACAAAGTGTGCACGAAGTACGCGAGTCCCCGAATTGGCCAGAATGGGAAAATGCGATCAATACCGAACTTGAAACGTTGCGACGCATGGGAACTTGGCAGCTGGAAGATTGCCCCAAGGACCGAAAACCCGTTGGATGTAAATGGGTGTTTGACTTGAAAACTGACCAGCAAGGGCAGATTGTCAAATATAAGGCCAGACTCGTTGCGAAGGGATACTCACAAATTCCCGGTATGGATTATTTCGACACATTTTCTCCTGTTGTTCGCCTAGAATCACTCCGATCCCTGCTAGCCATTGCCGCCGTCAACAATCTTGAAATGAAGCAACTTGATGTGAAAGGTGCTTATCTGAATGGCGACCTTTCCGAGGAGATCTACATGGCACAACCACCTGGTTACGATGATGGATCCGGCCGTGTTTGCCATCTACGGAAAATCCTATATGGACTAAAGCAGTCAGGCCGTGAGTGGAACAGAAAACTTCACAGTTTGCTCACTGGTTTGGGGTTCCAACGGATAGAAGTGGACCATGGTCTCTACATGCGGAGAATCAAAGATCAATCTGTGATCATCACTGTGTGGGTTGACGACTTGCTGCTATTTAGCAATAATCCCACGATGCTAGCCGCCATCGAGACCGCCTTGAAGCGCGAAGTGGAAATCAATGACATCGGGGAACCCAAGAAATTAATTGGCATCGAGATTTATCGTGACAGAGCAGCGCGAACAATCCAGATATCACAGGAGCACTATATCGACCGTGTTCTAAAGCGATTTGGATATGAGAATATGTCGCCAGTCACCACACCGATGGATCCCAACGTTGTACTCCAGAAGCTCGATGGCGAAGGCCAGACAACAGATGAGCGAGGCCGTAGTTACGCCGAGCACATGGGATCACTGATTTGGCCAGCTACCATTAGTCGGCCAGATATTGCCTATGCCGTTGCAAGACTGGGATCATATACAGCAAACCCTGGTCCAGCGCACTGGACAGTAATGAAGAGAGTATTTCGGTACTTGAAGGGTACCCGCTCACTTCGGATCACGTATGGAGGTATCAATTCTGATAACTCCGCGAGTGCTATTTTTGACACACACGGCGCATTCAGTGATGCTGACTTTGGCGCCAATCCCGACGACCGGAAATCAGTCTCAGGATATGTCTATATGCTTGGAGGAGGTCCGATTGCATGGCACTCGAAGAAACAACCCACGGTTGCACTCAGTACAGCCGAAGCAGAATATTCGGCACTTACCGCCGCAACTCGACAAGCCATTTGGCTTCGCTATTTATTCAACGCACTCAAGTTCGGAGAGATTCAAGATCCAACTCTGATTTACTCCGATAACCAATCTGCAATTACAATTGCACATGATCCTCAACATCATGCCCGCTCGAAACACTTTGACATTGAGAACCACTTTGTTCGTGAGAAGATTGAGTCGGGTATAATCCATGTTGAATACTGTCCCACTGATGAAATGCTAGCTGATATTTTCACTAAGGCATTACCTCGTATCAAGCATGAGAAGTTCACACAAGCAATGGGATTACTAGCGGCTTGAGGGGGAGTGTTGGAAACACTGCCTTCAGGCATCTCGGACAATCCGCCAGTACATACCTGTGCTGTGTAGAACATCATAGCATCAGTGAGATTGTTGTAGAACAGTGTAGAATATATTTATGACTCGGAATCTGAATCACAAGGCTGTCCACTCGTAGTATTTAAGCAGCTGTATTTCGTACTATGAATCTAACTTATTTTGCTTATCACTACTACCTGCGTGAAGTAGGACGTTTACCGCGTCGAAATCCGTACTTGAATCTACCTGCGCTAATAAGATGCCTTAAAGCTTTGTTAAGAGCCAACAACCAAAATCTCTGTTAATGAGCAACTACAAACAAAAGGTTGTATAATAACAAATCTCTGTGGAGCTGACCAGAGAACACCCACCCTGTATAAGCAAGCTTTAGACCATGGTCACAGCAATACTGGGGGCAAGGATGAACTGAGGCATTGCGGTTTCTGGCAGGCCTTTTATACTACTTCTGATAAATACATGATAAACTAATAATGAGTAATTGAGTAGGGATATTTGATATGCAGCAGCCACGTAAACAGATGCCGAGTTGCTTGGTGAGATAGTGAAGCAGAGGGATTCATACTGTTTGACTCGTCGACCTATAAAGGGTATATTTGAATTGCCTGCGGAGCTGCTGAAGCAATTCGTGTATTGCTGTCCTGACATTTCCTGCCAGCTTGGTTGGTAAGTTCACCGAGTCCTGATAAGCAACAGCTGCTAAGCGGGTCTGCGGAGTCATCTGGCCATGCATCTGCTATGTCCCAAGTTGGTTTCATGCACTGGATCCGAAATAGATCAATCATGCTTGTCTTTGTTGTATGATCTGAGCGTGTCTGTCTTGTCACCTGTGTTCTAGGCCCTGCTAGGTATCAACTATGTTTGATCCTGGCAGTTCGCAAATATTTATGAATAGGACAAGTCAACTCTGATATTGAACTATGGGTCCACGGCGCTGTCTGAGCCTTCCGCGGGCTATTTATAGCCTCCGCAGAGCCTTCGTTCCATGTATCTCAACCTCCTAGCCTTAGTCTTTCTCACAACTCTGTAGTTGATAGTAGATCCAATCCCTGTCTTCTGTCTGAGCTTTGTGTTTATATCTCCTTGGTAGGTGTCTAGCCTTTGCAGTGCAATCCGCTTCTACATATAGGTTGTGGACTGAGTCTGATGGTGCTTCCTAGTACATGACAGTGATCCCGACCCCCAATTGGTAAGGGCCAAGAATCCCACAAACATATACTGATTCACACCTCTGGCATGATTGACACTCAATCAGCAGCACAGAGCTCACTCTGACTCCACCAAACAGGGGTCCACAGAGTATAATTAGCCTCAGCGGAGCACCATCCAACAATCCACGAACCCATTTCTGGATCCTTAAAAAGTCAAAAAATGCGCAATTTCACGGCTGGACTAATCTGGGCTGTATCAGTGTTTAATATATGGGATAGGCGGGCTTCATGGGCACAATAAATAAATGAATTTCGTGTCACGTCTCAACTTCTTCCCGCTTTTGCAACTTGTGCAGATGACACTGGTGACATTTGGTATATAGCAATCATGGGATGGGTACACCGAGGATTACAAATGAGAAAACCAAGTGTATTATAAGATTCATACCGCAGTTGATTCGGTTGCTCTCCCACGACTGCACCCTAAGTCCAAAGGGGTGTACGCTATGTTGAGCCCACTAACTACTACTTGTTTTAACTATCATACAGTTCCCAACCCACAGGCTCGAGTTGTTACCAGGGTTCCTGCACCCTTTTCAGGTGTGTACGTGCCCTCTTCTGTATCTCTTCAACTCCCAATGCCACCTGCCAGTGCAACGAACAAGGAGGAAGCACGCAAAATCCGAGCACCACATCTGCGAGTCACGCACACAGCTGCGCATCCCCATACGGTGGCAGCGGCGCAATGGGGAGGGTGGAGGCCTGCGAAACCCGAGCACCGAGTCTGTGATACGCCGAGGCCACAGTTCCAATAGCAGTGACAGTGCAAAGATTCAGGTGCCGAGTGCGCGATATGGATCCTGCCGCACTCCTGCACAGCGACACGAGGCACATCCTTGAGTGATTGGGGTCATTGCACGAGCTGTGCATGGCAGAATTCGAATTCTGGGAAGTGGTGCATGGTAGCGGCCCATGAATTCGGGCACCGCCAGTCGAGCGCAGTGGGCTTGTCTGTATCGCGGTGGTGGCACAACATGTCCATGCATGCCAGGTGCCCCCTTCCTCCATGCGATGGGGGTGGACCCCATCTTCTGCGTTGGGTGTAGACTCCATGCACACCAACTGCCGCGCTCCTCTGCTCCGATGGCATGTGCATGAATTGAGACCATGCACCAAGTCAAACACGAGAGGGGTGATAGGAAGGCAGCCGTGTGCATCGACACTCGGACCTGGGGCACAGCGACGAGTTCGTAGTGGGGGGGTGGATTTAGTGCCCGAGTTGTTGCTGTACCCAGGTGCTGACATGCACGCCGAGTCGCTGACATGTGTGGAAGCATGATGCACATGGCAGCAGTGGCGGATCGACTGCACGGCCTAAGCAGACTCGACAGGGCCGGGTCCCATGCCACCTGATGCAAGATGCGCGAGTCAAGTCGAGCACGGTGGGATGTGCTGGCAGCGTGTGGTGGCTTGTGGGCAGAGTGCAGGCCTGCCCGAGCTCGCAGCTCACAATCGGAGGTCATCATGATTGATTTCCCAAGTGCGAGTGGTACATGATCAGGTGAACCCTGTGTGTTGGTGTCGGGAGCCCTGTGGAGGGTGCCAGCTGTGGCTGGTTCTTCTTGCTCTTCTTGAGACTCTGCAACTTGATCTTGTGTGTGAGAGAGCGATGTGTGCCTCAATACACTTATGCTCGTCTTCAGATTCTGCCTGCAGGAACATGCACGATGGGTGAGTAATCTTGCGACAGAGTTGGGATGGGAGGCAACATGCACCATGTCCTCCTCGCTGTTGTAGAAGCTCTCCACCTCGCAATTCTCCTCCTTGTACTCAAACACCTTGGGCTTCTCCGCGATATCAGGGTCAATGAAGTCTGCAATGTTCTTCCTGTCCATAATCTTGGGCATGATATCCATCTTCCAGTTGTTGTTTGCGAGTATGTAGTTCTCTGATTAATGTCAGCAAGAATTATGACCTGGGAAATGATGATGTATGCTTGAGATTGATGCTGTACACACCCACGCTGCCCTCCATGAGCTCGATGTTGCGCACGAACTGGCACCGCTCGAGGTCGTTCCTGTTGTACTTCTTGCGGTCGTTGACGATGTCAGGGATGCATGGAACACCAGAGTGATGGTTTTCAGGCCGCTTGTAGACATTGCGAATTTGGCTGGAGAGAACTAGCCTGAGGGGATTGTGTATAGTCCGTCCTCAGAATGTATATGGATTCGGAGTCATGGGGTGATGTCATAGGGCAGAGGGCATGTACACAACGATGACGCAGAGGTAGGATGTCGCAATGTCGAATCCGTATCATGCAGTGTTGTTCTTCCATGCTCTCTGTGACTGCCAGTGCAAAAAATAGATGGCCAGGCCTGCCACATTTTAGACAACATATGATGGTCTTGAGGAGTGAGTATCGCCGCACAGAGGGCTGGCTGAGCAGGTCGAGCACCGGAAGGCGACAGGACACCGCAGCGAGAGGCAGCGCCATGAGGAGTAGGAGGTGTGGATTTGGCGCTGATTATGATGCCGAAATAGTGCAGCCAGGAGTCAAATAACTGCTGTATAAGGCCGCCCGGTGCCTTTTAAATGCCTTATTATGTCATGATAAGGTGGCCGGCTTATAAGGCTATTTATATTTTTCCGACATCTGGGGCTGGCCAAGACTCGTCTGTCAAGCAGTCGGTTGCTCAATTGAACCTCCTACAGAGGTGGGTGATTGTGACAAGAGCGATGGCAGCGATATCTTGAGAGGTTCCATCAGAAGTGCAATAAACAATAGAGAATGCACATATATTGCCAGCCGTTGAACACAATGTTATATCAATGTGTGGCAAGAACAGTGCGTGCACGTGCAACAGTACTCAGTAGTATTCAACAGCCGCCCATTTGATCAAGTAACCACATTGATTTTCCTGGGTCGTACAAAAATATGCTCTGCTGCGTTTGTTTAATCGGCATCTAGGTCGTAGACAGAATTTGATCAAATCACGGGATATTGGTGCAGACAGGTAGGATAGGCTGGGTATCTGGGGTATCTGACCCTACCGGTTCTGCGTCAGTCTTTGCCACTTTTGCGAGATCATATATGTAGAGATGGTAACATTAATGCAATGTGCCCTGTTGTTACTGACAGTCACATTACAATATGCCCTGTTGCTCACAGTCCTTTAAGTTGGCAGGACAATGCAATGCGCCCGTGGATGCTAGGGGAAGCCCAAACCAAGGTAAATGGCAAAAATTGGCAAAAGCTGGAATTGAACCCAGCACCATTTGATTGCAGCAATTGGGTTGCTTTCAGATAACCACTCTACTGAAAGGCTGATACCTTTCATTTATCTACCCCAGTTAGGTTAAGGCCAGCCTTACCCTAACTGGGAAGCTAATACCCACACCTAGAGCAGGCAAGCTGCCCTAGGTGTTCAAAACTGTTTTGGCATGTTGATTATGTGTTGTGAAGTGTTTTCTAACCCTAACCAGCCCTAACCATCCTAACCCTTAAAAGCTTACAAATCAGTTGCAAAACTTTTTTCAATATCCCTGGGAATCCTAACCCTAACTAACCCTAACCCTACCATTAACCACTAACCACTAACCTGGGCCCCTAGCCAGGGCATGCTCAGATGGTATCTGAGCTTATTGAAAGGAGTGAGATTGCAGGTACTGGCCCATTTGTGGATTGAGGATGTCACTTTCTTCTGGTCTAGTGGTTAACTCCACATGTTCTGGTATTTACCATCACATAACTGTTTTTGTGTTCGACCCCCACTAATGCCTCTTTATTTTTTCTTCTTTCCCTAGTATGAAAAAGTTTCAAGCTAAGATTGACCCTATGTTGGGGTTAAGGTTCCCACCCAAAAAACAGAGGGTCTTGAAAATTTTGATCCAACAGCGGCGATGGAAAAAAATGGTGTCTGTCCTAAAAAAAATCCATCCTCCCCCCAAAAAAGTGAAAATTGACAATATCAAAAAAAAAGATGAGTTATCTGGAGAACACTCAAAAAAATGGCGTGAAATAGCTAAAATAGCTGAAAAAAGTGTCTGAACTCGAAAAAAAGTCTTGAATTATTAAATGTGCAAAAGGACCGCCATACTAGACAATCAAAGTCAAGAAATTTGCTAGCAGGTCAAATACTATTTTTTGAGCTTGGCTGAGTTCAGATTCAAATTCAGTGCCCCAGAATATGTTTAAAACCAATTTTTCCTGAATTTTTCCATGAGTAATCGGGTTCAGCCAAAATTTTGGACCGGTTGAACAAAATTGTGAGTACCTCTTTGAGCCCCTAGAGGGTACCCGGCACTTGAGTGTACCATCTTGATAGCCAAATGAGCTCCAGGACTGTTTTACTATTCCTAAAAGACTTCCAATTTTTCCCTTGATCCCATGGTCGCTGAAGCCCAGTTCAAGTGTGACTGTTATCTCATGATAACACTCAACTTTGTCAGGAATTTCTGCTCAATAGGTGAAAAGAGCTCAAATAAATATTTTCATGATTTTACCTCTTATTTTCGGTGTCCAGCGAAAATTTCAGGGTCTGACCAAAGAAAAGTCTTATTTTCTCGGCAATGATTTGTTGACTTTGATTGTCCAGAGCTGTACAATAAAAACTCTTTGGATTCATCCAATGTATATGGAGCAGATAAATGAAGTGAATGGAGCAGATTGAGTTAAAAAAGCAGAAGCAGCCTGGAAGTATAAGTTTTTAAAGATGTAAATCCGATTTCTGAGCTAGCAAAGAGCTGTCCCAAGGCAATGCAACAGAAGGACCAACATCAACAGAAGAGGTCAAATGAAATGAGGTAACCCGGGCCGGCCATGCACGCTAATGGACGCGCTAATCAGGCGGAGTCTATAGAAGGACCAACATCGACAGAAGAGGTTAAATGAAGTGAGGTAACCCGGGCCGGCCATGCGCACTAATGCACGCTAATCAGGCGAAGTTTCTCCCTCATTATAAGATTAAGCCTCCAGTTGGCAAGCATGGAAGAAATCTATGGATGAGAAACTAAGGCCGATAAACGTGCAGTGGTTGATCGATGCGGAAGGCAGCAGGCGAAATTGCGGAAGAAAAGCGGAATGTCATAAATGTTTGATCCTAGTGATCGGAAAGTACATATGGAGATACAGCTTCGGACAGACAGAGAGGCTTAATCTTATAAAGAGGGTGATGCCAGCGACCGGACACCGCTTCTCCCACAAAATGATTCTGCCAGCGGCACCAGCCAGAAGACATGGACTCGGGGAGCCGGATTACAAAGTGTCGGGCATTGATGATCCTTATTCTCTGGATGTGCACAGCCTGGGAGTGGATGTCGACCAAGGATCTGCTTGACCCAGCAGTCCATGATGATCGACTGCGCCACCAATGGGATAAGGAGATCAAGGGCCACGAGAAAATTCGTCATGCGTGGACCATTGAAATTAAGCAGCACAACATGATTCGCATTGGTTGGGAGGCAGAGTGCCTGGAGCTGATTGCAATGCAGGAGCAGCTGGGGCATGATAAAGAGGATTGAATGCATGATCGGGAGGCGGAGCAGGAGCAGCTGGTGCATGATAAAGAGGATTGGTTGCACAAAGCTCCGTGAGGCACCAACTATAGTTTCTGCATTGGCAGCACTAAAGGGCCTCGCTCTTCTTCTCCGGGGAGAGTCTCGGGGTGCCAGAAAAGGCTATAAGGATCCAAAATATGATCCTTACACGAAACATAGGCTTGAGGCCATGCAGATTTTCCTGAACTCTTACACCGATCCCCATTCTACAACCTATGGTCATTGGGGTGCTTCTGCTCTGCAGGCTGTTATAGCTCTTGGTCGTGGCTGCAGCTGCATTCATGTCATTTGAAAACTCGCTCAGCAATACATTCATGATTGTGTTCTCCTTCCCATCAACCCATATGGGGAGTGGAAGAAAACACTCCTCGTTGATGAAGATTTGTCCTCTGACATTAATCTGCATCTTCAGGAAATCAGAAATCACATCACTGCTGAAAAATTAGTCCAATATATTTCTCAACAGGATGTGATAGAGAAACACGGGATTGACAGAAAGATCTCCGTGCGTACAGCATGCTGACATTTGCGGGTGGTAGGCTACAGGTTCACCGAGCCCAAAAAAGGGCAATACTCCGATGGACATGAATGCGAAGATGTCGTTTACGAGCGGCAGATGAAATATATCCCAGCCATCAAAAAACTTGAGCAACGGATGTGTCATTGTAACAGGGACAACGAGCCGGAATATGGCCCACCTGTGCAGGGCAAACAGGTCATTGTTTGGTATCACGACGAATCAGTTCTCTATGCCCACGACCAGAAGCAGAAAAATTGGTACCATAAAGATGCACCCACAAAGTTACGGCCAAAGGGAGAAGGCCAATCTCTCATGGTTGCCGACTTTGTTTCCATCAACTTTGGGTGGTCACTGCTATCCCTTGACCGCACACGGTCATACGGCCCAGAGTAGTCCAGCTGTGAAATTGCGCATTTTTGACTTTCTAAGGGTCCAGAAATGGGTCTGAGGACTGTTGGTTGGTGCTCCGCTGAGGCTAATTGTGCTCCGCAGACCCCTGTTCGGTGATACATAAGAGAGTCAGAGTGAGCTCTGAGCTGCTGATTGAGTGTCAATCATGCCAGAGGTGTGAATCAGTGTATGTTCGTGGGATTCTTGGCCCTTACCAATTGGGGGTCGAGATCGCTGTCATGCACAAGGAAGCACTGTCAGACTCAGTCCACAACCTATATGTAGGGGCGGATTGCGCTGCAAAGGCTAGACACATAAACAAGGAGATATATATCCAAAAAGCCCAGACAGAAGACGAGGATTGAATCTAATATCAACTACAGAAGTTGTGGGAAAGACCAAGGACATAAGGACGAGATACATCGAACGAAGGTTCTGCGGAGCTATAAATAACCAGCGGAAGTCTCGGGCAGCACAGTGGACCCATAGTTCCATGTCCAGCTTGATTTATCTTATTCATAATGAATGTGAACTGCGAGGATCAAACACAGTCGATACTTAGCAGGGCCTAGAGCACACGTGATGAGACAGACACACTCAGATCAGATAACAAAGACAAGCATGATCGATCTATTTCGGATCCAGTGCAGGAAACCAGGTTGGGACATAGTGTATGCGTGGCCAGACGGTGCCAGACCCACTTAGCAGCTATTGCTTATCAGGGCTTGGTAAACTTACCAACCAAGCCGGCAGGAAACATCAGGACAGCAATACACGAATTGTGTCAGCAGCTCTGTGGGCAATTCAAATATACCCTTTATAGGTCGGCAAGTCAAACAAGATGACTCTTTTGGCTTCACTATCTCACCAAGCAACTTGGCATCCGTTTACATGGCTGCTGCATATCAAATACCCTTACTCATTTAGTCATAATCCGTTTATCATGTATTTATCAGAAGTAGTATAAAAGGCCTGCCAGAACCCACAATGCCTCAGTTCATCCTTGCCCCCAGTATTGCTGTGATTACAGTCTAAAGCTTGCTTATACGGCATTGGTGTTCTCTGGTCGGCTTTGCAGAGATTTGTTATCATACAATCTTTCATTTGTAGTTGCTCATTAACAGAGATTTTGGTTGTTGGCTCTTAACAAGCTTTAAGGCATCTAAGCTCGCGTTGTTTCCCTTTAAGTAGCAATCCACGTATAAAACCCTGAAAGGCACTTGGGTAGTGAAGCCTAAGTCCTCTGTTCAAACTTGTTTAGAGTAAGAGCATTGCCCCAAAGGTACTTTGGTAATGAAGCCAGAGTCCACTGTTCAAACGTCTCATTTAGGGAGTTCGGTTCAGCACCTCAAAGGTACTTGGGTAACGAAGCCCAAGTCCGCTGTCAGGCTCATCGTAGTGGTGACAGTGCCCCAAAGGTACTTTAGTAACAAAGCCAGAGTCCACTGTTCAAATGTCTTGTTAGAGAGTTCGGTTCAGCGCCATATACCCACCAAAGGGACATACAGCTGTCCCCGCGGACCCCTCTGCTGGCTATAATTAGCTCTGCAGAACCCTAAAACTATCCAATTACCCTTACCTCGGTACTTAGGTGGACGACTCAGTCAGTTTACACTGCTGAAGGCCCTCATTTGAGTCTATTAGACTTCAGAGTGCGAGTTTCCAACTCAAAGTCAGAGAATTCAATCTTAGTTGCATACTATGACAAGACCCCAAACTCAAGTCGCCTTGGTTGTGCATTAAGTGTGTGTGTTGTGTGGTTGTTTTGTGCATTAGCAGAGTAGGTCATATTTCATAGGCATAGTCAGAGGCACCATTTCAGCAGACGGCCCGTCGCTTCTTGAAACCTGGGAAAAACAGAGATGGCTATTTCACATGTCAAGATATTCAGGACCAGGCAACGAAGATGAGGGATATATTCCAGGACGTTTAATCTCGAATACAAGCATGTCTTTGTCTATGACAACGCAACCACCCACAAGAAGCGTGCAGACAGATCCCTCTCTGCATGTCATATGCCAAAGAAGACGCCGGCAGAGGGAAAGAATTAGTTAGTATCAGTGAATGTGCAAGATGATGATAGGAATTTGATATACAACTCCTCCGACCATCTAAAAAAAGTCAAAATTCCTGCGCAGTGTTTTCAAGGGAATGCAGGTGATCCTCGAGGAGCGTGGCTTTGAAGGCATGAACAAGAAGTTGGCAGAATGTAAAAACTGCCGTTGTGCACCCCCTGCCCTTGATTGTTGCTGCCGACACATCTTATTCAACCAACCCGACTTCATCAACATCAAATCACTTCTTGAGGGTGTTTGCAATGCCCAGGGATTTTCCCTCCTATTCCTCCCCAAGATCCACTGCGAGCTCAATTTTATTGAGCAGGTGTGGGGATATGCAAAGCAGGTTTATAGGTTTTTCCCTGAGTCTTCACGCGAAGAGGACTTAGAACGTAATGTCCGCGAGGCACTTGATTCGGTCCCTCTCAAAATGATGCAGTGCTTCGATAACCGTTCCAAAAAAATTGTTGATGCCTACGCCAAGGGGTTAAATGGCCGGCAAGCCGCATGGGAAGCTCAGAAATACAAGGGTCATTGAGTCCTTCCTGAATCTATCTTGACGGAGCTGGAGGCAGCTGACATTGTCTGATCATCTTCTCGTATACATAGTGTATTTCTAAACTGTAGATTTGTATTGATAGCACCTTTGTAGATTTATTTCTTGTTGTTCGATGAGTAGTCATAAGCAGTACACCTTGCAACGATAACTCGTCCCTCAGCAGGGTTCCATTCAACTAGTCCTCTTGTAGGCGACATCTTAAGATATCAGCCGATGATTTCATGGAAGGGATTGAGGTACAGACAGATAGTAATTATTCTACAGCATTTTCTGAACAAATTGCCCTAATTCGGAAATGACCCGTCACAAAAAGTCACACCACTTGACGTTGCCGAGGCTGGTATGGCCCCTACCTTAGGTCGGTCTAAGGCTATAACCAGAGGTCAATACGCATCATAGCCACATGTACATTTACCTACTACCTATCCTACTGGTCTCCAAGTCATTCTGCAACTTGATTACAACTTTATAATGAGTGTCGCTGCCAACCCTGGCGGCAGAAGGACGCCGGCAACTATAAAAAGTTTAAGTATGATATTCCCAAAATAACCTACATTGCATCCCCATTAGGGACAGTCAGAGTAGGCGATTAAGGCGCGATTCACAGGCGATTAAGTAAGCGATTAAGATGTGATTATCGAATTTATTTCTGATCATAAGTGTGTGAGAATCGCATGTTTGCTCTGAGCGTCCCTTTTCAATTCGCGATTCTGATGTGATTCAAATGTGATTCTCGAATATATGTGATCAATTGCTGACGCCGTCCCGCCATCAACTCTTCACAACATGCCTCCAGGAGCTCGATGTGCTGCACGAGAGAAGGCCCTTCTGAAGGCCTATGCTCGCAACAACAAAGGGCGCCAGCGGCGCAACCTCCTCCGCAAACGTGCCGTGGCCCGCATTCATTGTGAAAATTGTGCAGAAAATACCGCCCGTGATGACCTCGACTCTTTGTCTTCCATGTCGTCCAATAGTACAGACTCGGACTCGGACTCAGAGAGTAGTTCCAGCGGTGACAACTGGTCGGATATCCTTGGTGTGGACTGGCGTTTCATCAGCGACATCCTGGACGACTTTTCGGATGCCACAAGCCTCACTTCCGAGCCATCGAGCGATGATTCACCCATGCCTGATCTACACTCCATCGGCTCTACCTCTTCGTCATCCTCCACTGACTCGAACTGGGATTGGACAATCCTCCACTGACTCGAACTGGGATTGGACAAGCGACTCCATTTCCGGAGCCAAGGGCAACGACGAGAAGAGCTCGGAAGATGATAGTGGCGATGATGTGCACCGTCCACCATTTTTACGCCGACTCGTTATGGAGGAGATTGACAGAATGTATGAGCATCGATACGAGCAGCCTCGGAGCATACTCCCTCGTGGACCCTCCTATCTTCACCACGTCCTCACCGCGCTCAAAGCAGGATGCGAGGATCATTTCCGTCAAGCACTCCGAGTCAGCCCACAAACCTTTGACATGCTTGTCACCCGACTTGAGGACGACCCTGTGTTCTTTAACAACTCCAACCAGGCGCAGCTTCCAGTGGAACAGCAGGTGGCTGTTGTACTCTATCGCTTCGGTCACGATGGGAATGCCGCCAGCATCCAAGCGGTCGCAAATTGGGCCGGTCTCGGGAAAGGGACGGTTCACTTGGTAATGCGGCGAGTCATGACCGCAGTCCTGCGGCCTGGATTCATGCAAGAAGCTGTGCGCATGCCAACCCCTGAGGAGAAGGAAAAAGCGAAGCGATGGATCCAAAATCACTTGTGCAAGTCCTGGAGAAACGGGTGGTGCTTCGTAGATGGGACCTTAGTACCCCTTGACGAGCGCCCGACTTGGTATGGCCCCAGCTATTTTGACAGAAAGTGTAACTACTCGTTAAATATCCAGGTATGTTGCCAATGTCATTGCTGGAGCTGCAGTTAATTGGAATAGGTCGTTAACCTCCCGAATCTGCAAATTATCGATTTCAGCTATGGACATACTGGTAGTACCCACGATTCGGTCGCATGGAAGGGTACCAGAGTAGCCCAAGACCACAACACGGTCTTCAAGGATGGGGAATGGATCTGGGGAGACTCGGCCTATCCAGTAATATAATTGAATATCTCGTCTGTGTTCTATTTCTTGACCTGCTTTATATGTCTAGGTCGATACCTATGTCACAGCACCGTATAAAAAACCTGCACGGGACCTCCCTGATAACGAGGTCTTCAATAACCATGTTTCAATCCTTCGCATACGATCTGAGCACGCAATCGGGTTTCTTAAAGGGCGCTTCCACTCTCTGAAGCATCTTCGGGTCAGCATCCACGATCGGGCCAGCCACAAAATTGCTACATACTGGGTTGCTGCCTGTATTTGTCTTCATGCATTTGCAATGAGATGTGAAGAGCAAGAACGAGGTAGAGATAATCCTGAGTCTGACAATCCTGACCCTTTCATCGCGGAAGGACTGTCAAGTGGCAGTGACTCCTCGGACGATGAAGTAGTTATTGGGCGCCATGGAGGTAGCGACAGATTGAGCAATGGGAAGGCCTTCCGTGAGAGATTGAAGGAGAAGCTCTTCTGTGCTAAGGAGAAGCACAGACAACGGAAAGCGGTGAGACGTGCTGAAGAGCGTGGATTATAGGAATGTATTTTAAAAATATTGATAAGTTATCGTATTCCAAATCTGCGTCTATGAAAGGTCTTATAATCAGCCAATGTAGCGTCCTGATTTCTTTCAGAGCTTGAGACGTGTTGGATACTGAGATAAAATTCAGTGATTTCGGCGGTGGCTGCTCTACGATGGCACAGCCACTCGTAGAGCAGACACCACACTGAGTGAAATTTCCTAAAATGGAAGGCAACTCAGATGGTAATAATTTCATTCTACACCTACGGAACAATACAATAAGCTATGCAAAGCCGGAGGACATGGATGAAAAATCATAGGAGTCCATGCCCTGGGCAGTACTACCCGAGTCCGACGATGGCGTGTGAAGAACAGGAAGGTCCATGTCATCGTAAAATGAGAAGCCATGCAAGCCACTACTGGCAAATGCTGAAGCAGCCCGAGAACTCGGGCCAGCCTGGGGCTGAGAAGCCCCGATCTGTGCCATCCGGTACTTGTGCTCTTGAGTGAGTTTGAGCCGCGCCAGCTCCAGCTTTGCCCTCGCCTTGTCTGCCTTGGCGCTTGCCTGCAACTTCAGCCGCTCAAGCTCTACATCCTTCCTTCCTGTCTGCTTCGACCACTTCAGCTTCAGCAGCTGCTGCGCCGTCTCCTCCTCCGCCATCACCGCTACTGAAAACTTGTCTTTGGCCGTGACTGGCTTCGTCGCTGCGGTCTTCGTCGGAGCGGGCGCAGAAATAGCTGCCTTTGGCTTAGTCTTCTTATGCGGCTTGTTGTCCTCTGGGGCAGGATTTTCCTTGCGCTTGGCAGATGCAAGGGTGGGAACAGGAGGTATGTCGTCTGAATCGTCGCTGCTGTCATTGATAGCGATTGGCGATGTACCCCGTTCTTGATCATCTATCAGGTCGTCCGGAAGGTCCCTGGTGTCGTCAGGAACACTTGAGCTGTCATCGATGTCATGGTTGAGGAGAATTAACATGTCGAGTTCACTGTCGTTGTTCTCCAGCCCGGTTGGCATCAGGTTTGGACGGTCACCAATCAAGGATCACATATGGAAGAACCAGGGGGAGTCCTCCTTTACCAAGTCTGTGTACGAAATCAGCTATGGATTCAAGCTATTCACATATAGTGACTCACCCCATTTCGTCGTCAACACGGTTCCAGGCTGGATGTCTTCTTTGCCATCTATCCCCGCACCGGTCTGGCCCATCTCTGTTATGTGTAACTGGGCTCTCTCTGTCAGGCTGCATAACATATCAGCACACTTGTCGTCCCAAAGACTTGCACATGACTCACGTTTTGAGCTTGTTCTTGATCTTGGTATACCAGGGCTTCTGTAGTTTTGGTGTTACGGCCTTGGCGAAGGCCTCTTTGTACTTTTCATGGTCGGCAAACAGGTGCTTCGCCAGCCACCACTGGTATTCGCTTTTCGGCCTCCCTCCAGAAAGCTTCGAAGCTCCGATTGGTGGGAACAGACTGGCGCGAATGGCAGGCTTGTCTTCGATGGTGGTGATCAGTTTCCAGGTCAGTGTAATGCCGTCTCCATCCTTCCAGCTTGATCTTTGTGTTAGTGCTACAATGCAAAGTTTTGACATCACATACTCGATGTCCACGGCCTCGGGTTCCTCCTCCACAGGGGCCAGAGGTGCTGACGGTGCTGGCTTGTCCACCACACGTTTGGGCTGAGACTGACTTGGAGTCTCAGCTTTTTTTCTGGGTCGGCCACGTTTCTTCTTCTCCACCAGCGGCTCGATGTCGTCGTCGTCTTTACTCTCGGCAGCAGCGATGGCAGCAGCATTCTTGGCTTGTTCCGACTGCATCAGGAAAGTCCTCCTTTGGCAATAAGGTCAGATTGTCCCAAACTTTGGGCAAATCCGACCGGATTACCTTTCTTAGCTTCATTAGCTTTCTAGTGACCTCCAAAATAAATTAGGGGAAATCCGAGGTAACTTAGCCCGGATTTGCACGGGTTAGCAAGGGTCTGGCAGGGTATTTTGGCTCAAAAACCAGGCAGTTAGAACAGAAAACTAGTGTATTCAGATGGCTAGCTACAAGTGAAACACTATATCTACGTATATATATATCTACTATCATCAGTGGTCCTCCATCCAATCGTCTATAAGAACATTTAGATGTGGTATGAAAATCGGACAGAGCAAACATACCTCAGTGAATCCAAAGTGGCGGCCATCCGGGTGAACTATGTATGCACTACAGGTGTAAGCGGAGAAAGGGAGTGAGAGATTGAACGGGAGTGGCAACTTCTTCCGGGGTGCCAACAGCGCCAGCAATACTATTAAATGACAGCTAGAGTGAGCAGAGTCTATAACAAATACGGTCAGGAATAGGAATAGAGGTCGAAAAAGAGACGCAGCGAGCACATTTGGGATAGCTACCCCTCACCCACGAGGAAGATCGAAGCCACAATGTGAAGATGCGATGTTGATACGCATCCTATCCAGTAGTATTCACACTGAGTTAATGCTGATACCTTGTACAAAGCTATAACATACCAAGGAGCGGGTCTGGGCTGAGGACGAGCGGTCTGGCCTACGGTGAACACTGCATGACCTTGAACGAGGGTCAGGAAAGATCAAGTAAGCATGGAACAGAATCACCTTATACACCTGGAAGCACATCCCGACCGATGGCCAATGGACATGAGGAGCAAGCTGGACTCAGAACCGAAAAACGACGGCACAACAAGCCATTAGCACAAGGTCGCGAGGAAATATGATGGGACGCACCATGGATCCACGCTGCGGACCCTCCAGGCTCTCCCCACTAAGCTGGACCAACGTTGTCACCGAAGGTAGCGGGCAAGACCTAAGGCACGTACCTCCAGCCATGAAGGTGTGAAAAGAGGGCCCTCATGAGGAAGGAAACCCCGTAGAAGCTTGGAGAGAGAACGTGAGCGAGCAGTCGACACAGAGACGACAAAAATTGCCTCGTGTGAACAAGGAAGGGCCATCCAGAGGATTGAATGTATTGGTAGGTGTATGGAGACCATTCGGGAGTAGCGAGACGTGGTCACAGGGACATGGGGCTCAAGAGCGGGGAGCGACAATGTGGGGGAAAGAGAGAAGAGTTGTTGACAAGTATTGTCGTGAGACCGATTTACGGACTCGCACCACTTTTTTGATGGCACGTGAAGGTTGTGCCTGGCTTGGCGACATTAGGGCCGGTGCTCCAGCAACGGACTTCATTGTTTTCAAATCTTTCTCCTCACTCGAATCTCCTCAGACGCAAAACATGTGTCTGAGACTGCACTCCCACATCAACCACATATCATCTGGCATGATTGTGTTCTTCCTGGCCAAAAAAAAAAATGGCAACAATGTTCCGACGGACTAATGATGGAAATCCAGCTAATTTGGCCTCATTGCCCAAATTCGGCCAGTCTGGAAACGAGCTACCAAATTGCCCCCAAATTAGGAAAGGAAAGTTTTTCCTGATGTGGGTGGCAGCCCTTGGAACCCTGGTCATGGTTGAGGAAGTACAGTCAAAACCGTGGCGGGAGCGGGCGGGAGGCTGGAGCAGAAAATTGGATTTGATTGGTCAGCAATCTAGTCACAATAACTTTGTATGGTCGTCAAGATGAAGCAATTATTAAATCATAATCGCATTTTTAATCGCGCTGAAGCGCCTCCAGAGGTGCTTCAGCGATTCAAAAGTGATTATGGATTTAAGGGATTCTCCCACGCTTTAAATAAATCATAATCGCCTTTGAATCACCGACCATAATCACATCTTAATTGTCTACTCTGACTGTCCCTATTGGATTAACATGCAGTGTGGAATTATTTCTGAGACCGGCAGCACCATAGAGGACCAGGTTGAGGTATGTGTAGCTGGGGCTAGCTGAGTATAAATGGTCTAAACTCGCCTACCTTCAGCTAAGCAGAGCTATGCTGACATGCACACTCTGTTTAGGCGACCTAACCTTACGCTAAGCGCAGCTACCTGAAGCTGTGTTTAGTTGCCATCAACAGAGTCTGTTTAGCTGGCTAGACAGACCTAGCCGTCGGCGAAGCAAAGCTAAGTGCAGCTACGAAAACTGAGGTTAGGGCTGGTTGAAACGCAATGAATGGAATTGGCCTGGTTACCTGCTTGCCTGAGTTGGAGACTTGTGATTTGTGCCAGCCAGTTGTGGTCGTGTTCCTCGCGCACTCAAAATCCTGATTGCAGGCCTGTTGCTTTCGTCGAAACTCACTCAGATGCAAATCTGCTCATCCTCTGCGCCACTCTCAATTTTAAATGAAACGGTCCGGGTGCTCGCTATTCCAATCCTCTTCGCCTGCAGTCTCGATGATTTTCTGTCTCGGTGATTTCATCTTCTCATTCCAGGTGCATTGTATGCATTTACTCAATTTCGTTGTTGGGCTTTCTGATCGGACCCCTCTTGCACTCGGCCAAAAACATCCTAAATCAATCCTCGATGGTGGTTAAGCGCTGCCGGCGTGCGCTCCTCCAATGGCGCTCGGTGCGATATCGTCTCGATGGGATTCATGGTTTTATTTTTGGGTCCACATTTACTCAATACTCCAAATCTTTGATACACATTCATCGCTCAAGTTCACCCACTGCTGGAGAGCTGGCACTCCCGCGAGGTCGGTTTTTCTCCACTCGAGACATACATTGGCTACAGCCCAGCATCCGGGCTAGCAAACGCCAGCACTCAGCGCAGCAGTCGTTGAGCAGTGAAGTGAAGTGAATACTGTGCAGGACACAGCTTTACAGTACCACCAGTACAGTGTATAATTTCTGACAGCATGCCGGCCCTCGAGCCTGGACAATAAAACAATAATCACCAGAATAGCGTGATTTTTGAGGCTATGATGTTGCGGAAGCCCGAATCGAGATCACCAAGATAATCTATATAAGAAACAAGGGACTGGTCGGCCGCTTCGCGGCCTCCCATCCCTTTTGTGCATTTAACAAAGTCATAGGGGGTAATTGGGAGCAACACACCATTCATAGTCAAGTTGCACTTGGTTGAACTGAGCTGAGTTGAGCTGGATATTATTCACTGCCGAGTCTGCAAAGAGCCATAGGTGAATGAAGCAATTGAAGATTCGGCACTAACAGTTGAGGAGCAAAATAAATTATCTGAACTTGGCTAATAACAAATAACACAGAAGCACAACACTCCATCCCCCTTCATTGGGACACCAAAAAATTATCTCCCTATTTGAAAAAATTACGCCTGCCGGAATTTCTATTGTCGGCTCGACCTCATCGGATTGTGCACAGTTTTCCAATCAATATTGCTCCTGTAATGGATCATCTTTCCAGCCATAAATGACACTGACTACACTGCATCAGAAGGGACCTGTTCGCCGCGGCCGCCTTTGTTTCAGTGCGGTGGGAGAGATCTGTCAATGTTAGCGCCGGGGCAGTGTCTGTCAAAGTATGTTAGAAGGGTGACGTCAAGTGCCGAGATGCCGAATGATTGATTGCCCGTGGGCCGGCGGGAAAGAGAGAGCACGATCAAGGGCGGCGGACTGCCGTGGCGGACGGCATCAGCGGAGATTCAGCGGAGTTTAAAAAGGCTTCAGACGGACAGAATGCTTAATTTTATAAAGAGGGTGATGAAGACTTCCTGTGTGTGCGAGACAAGATAATTTGACTCTGGTACATTCGTATTGGCTCCCGGAGCTCTGAACGACGTCATCTGCCCCACTGCTCCACCCAAATGTTGGTTTTTCCACCAACTGTCAGGTTTCTATTTATAAACTGTCAAGATCGTGTCCCTAGCAACCTAAGCTTCCTAAATGGGTTCCAGGAATGAAAATATCAACCAGATGAGGGGTACTTTGCCAGGCTTTGAGTTCTGGCCAAGTTCTGACTTATCCGCCAGATGAAGGCTCAAAAACCTTTGCGAGTAAATTGATAGGAATAAAATAAAAGACTGAAACAGTTGGCTACGAAACAAAAAAAACAAGCCGTGAGCCAAAAAAGATAAGATATAATCCAAACCTTCAAAACAGGTTCTTGTTGAATCATAGCTCGGAACCGTAAGCCTCGGGCATCGGGCAACTCGGACATCCCCGAATGTTCTCGTAGATTCTTATTTATTCTTTCCATTATGACCAGTAATGATCCAGAGCTCCCAGTACCTATATAAGTAGGTCTGCAACCTATGTATCTACATCCAATTTATTATCTTGAACCCCCAACTATTTGTGTGTCTCAAAGAACCATCTGCCGGTTCTTTACCAACAACCAACTCGTATATTCTCAACAGTTCTGGGGCATGAACACAGAGCTAAGAAAACAGGGCATGAATATCTTTTGGTTGAGCAAGATGAGTTCAAAAGTTCACTTTTTCTTCTTATTTTCCGTTATGATTTGAGATGGGATTCGAACCAACTTGGGCTGGTTATAGATGAGGTGACCTTTCAGATAAGATGATAATAGTAGCAGGATAGCTACAGTAATGTTACCGATACACCGCATCGTATTATTGAAATTTTCAGCAAAATCAATGCAGGAAATTTCTATTATTGTACTATATGTGACTGCTTACCTGGCCACCCGGGTTAGTTGGCCACCCAGCAATATAAGGCTGAATAATGGAGTGATATTGAGAACTTGGACTTGGGGGAGGAAGTACGACCTCTGACGCAGTCTCACGCTCGTCCATACCAAATTTGGAGGCAGAGTGATGGGTTGATCAAAAGTTACGGCGCGTTTGATCGCCGATTTCCGCGTGAGAACATCATTTCCTTAAAGCGGAACAACCATCAACGGATGGCCACCCTTCGTTCTCCACCAATTCTTGGCCAATTCACAACTTCTGGAGCTCATTCTTCTCGTCTAATTCCAGGCATCAATCCCAGCTATCTCTGCATCTACTAAATCTCGAGACTTCGGTCCGAGGCTTCCATCAAGTAGTCGAGTCCGCCACGAAGTCGGGCAATCTGTCTGCTCATACAGCGAACGACTGGTTTGAGCTTGTGGTCTGAAACTGGGTATGATCCATTATCATCACTGTTCCTTCAGTACTAGATATATGTATTTATTATATATATTTTATTTCTTCGTCAGTGCTGTCCAATACACCAAATCACCCCAATTCTGTGGTCCCGAAAGCTGGATTTTTTGTGGGAGCTGCTGATATCAACGGGACGGAACTAGCACTCAGGTACTTGCAAATACTTCACGCCAATCTAACTGTACCTTCTCTTGGGCCAGAATGCACTGTATCTTTGGTTCAGCGGTCAATTATTTTGCCATCATCATCCCGCCAATTCCTCAGTGTGTCAGAAGGAATTTTGTATACTCCTCCCATGGGTCAGATGTATAGTTAACCTATCACAATGATACATTACAACCTATAGTACTACCCCAGATGCACCAGGGTCCCCAATTTCAACCTCACCAATGTTTGCGGGTGGGTGGCCAACTAAGCTGCTTTTGCTTTTTTGGGCATGCCGCCGAAAGATAAATTCATGCACGGATGAAAACCTCATGTAAATTCAAGAAAAGGTACTCGACGCATTCCTAAGAAGTGTGCATTCGTCCTAGATGCCGCCGAGACCGGCCGTGCTTGCTCCATGCTCTGGAAATGGGCCAAAAAGGCTTAGGTGGCCAACTAGCCAGTCACATACAGTATGATCTCACTAATTTTGAGTATCGGGGGAATGACACGGGATAAAGGCAGAGTGATATGGGCATTGTGACGAGCCAAACTAAGATGAAGAGTGAACACAAAAATTGAAGGACCTTGAAATCAAAGAAAGATGAAGGCAGAGTTTACTGAATAGTGCCAAGCAAAAGTTAGTTTCTCCACCCCACTGTCGACTCGCTATTTAATTTTGCATTTAAAAGCAGCAATTGAGCAGCCGGATGGGTCAGTTGAAGTTAACTTTCGTACAAGACCCAAATATGTAAGATGTATCAACTTTGAACATGGTTTCCTGTGCGATCGTAAATATTTCATGCGGGCTAATTTCAGAAATTTTCGGTCCTGTTAACAACCTGAGGACCAAGATGCTCCCATAAATTTAGCTGTCCATGAGGCTGTGAGGAGTCAACCGAAGGTTGACGATGAGCAGCATCTTCAGCATCTAGATCCGGAAACCTAAAATCTGGTTGTGTACTGTACAGGTTAATCCTCCATAGCGTAGCACGGGTAGCTGCTAGTTTTCCAGTGACAGCAACGTTAGCTGACGTTGAAAATGGTAGAGCTATTCTATTAATCACAGTGGGTGATTTTGGTCAGCCTTCTGGTATTAATTTCATTCCTGGAAGAGCTTTTAGTTGTGTAGAAAGCTGTTGAAAGAAACTCTCACCATATTGCGATGACTCCAGTGAGATAATCATCAGTCCTTTCCAGTGCCGTTGACCGAAACAGCATGGGTTATTATTTTTTCAAAAGAGGGAACTCCAGGACCCCGTAGAAGCAGACATTGAATAGACTTACAGCCGTTGGCAGTACCGAAGGCGCGACACAAAAATTTCCATTTTGGGCGGTTTTTGATCCTCGCGAAAGAATTGGTTTTATCTCCACGAGCTTTGATCCTGCTGACCTGAAACCTAGCTAGATCTTCCGGAATAATTCGCGCGCAATTAGTGATAGAGACGAATTTGTAAAAAAAGTATCATTTTGCATCATCTAAGGCTCCAGGCCCTCCTGGGAATGGATTTTAACTAGCAAGCCCAGATCGTGGCCAATGAAGCTGGTATTTTGGATGGGAGGACTTGTATACATACTGGACTGCGTGATAGAGCCAGAAATGTATATAATTTCCTCTATCCTCGTCCTAGCCCATTCAGAGCTATTCTTTACAGTAAATAATCAATTGGCTCTATCTACCAGAGTTCTGTACCATTACCCTTCAGCAAATGACTCAAAGGAGGGTGGAAGGTCTGTATACCTTCCTAAGCACTCAAATTGACGAAAGATGTGTGCTAAATTGGGACACGTCGCGTTTGTTTCAGTGATGCGATCTGGGTGACGATAAAACCAATTCTTTCGCGAGGATCAAAAACCGCCCAAAATGGAAATTTTTGTGTCGCGCCTTCGGTACTGCCAACGGCTGTAACGTTCAACGTTTGAGTCACTGATGTCCAACTTGGAGTGGTGCAACTCGTCGCTTCGAGTTGTGGGGATCCTGAATAGACATGCTTAGATTGAAAATTCCAGTCCGTTAGGCGCAACGTGGGCACAACTTGAGTGGGCGGAGGAAGCCAGCTCCGACAAATCCGATCAATGATCGGCCCGAACATGGCCGATCCTCTCTAACCGCTCTCACCATCTCATCGACGATGTGGCCACTCTTCGCCAGATGGAACTCCTCCCCGCGCTGGCTGCCTTTTCCGCCCCTTCCCACCGAAGCGCACCGCTTTTGCGTTTGCGCGCTGAAGTGCGTGCATTCCTTTTTCCCACTTTTTTTAACATTATTGACTGATTTTTGCAAACCAGCTAAGCCTACGAGCAGTACCAGATCTCCGATGGGCGGCTGGGAACGCCGAGGCAGAGGCCAGCGCTGTCTTCGTCGGTGCGCCTCCCCGTCGCGTGCATTTCCCCGCACTCATGATGATCATCCCCGCAGACCCCTTCTCGGCGAACATGACCGCCGTCCACACGACGTCCTTCGCCAACGTCAGCACGATGCGCGAGGCTGCCGAGAGCACCGAAATCGACCTCTTCAGCCCCCAGATTGCCGCTGCGTCCGAGGCTACAGACGCTACAGGTGGCCCTTCCTTCCCTTCGTGTCGCGGTCCTCAAGCTCACCGGCGAAGGTGCGTTCTGTCCTGTGGTTCTTATAAACATGCCTTCCCTTGCTGTCCAATTGTTCGCGTCCTCATTAATCGCACTCTTGCGGTCCATAATGGGCGCCTGCGCCCCATCCTATCCCCCTTGTTCCAGCTTTATCTTTTCTGCCTACTTTCTGTCCCTCTCTCCTCTCCCCCTCCGCCCGCCCACTGCAACCCCGATTCCCGTACAGATCTACGGCAACCGCCGCTGCCACTTCCACCGCCTCTCTCGTCCGTCCTCGCCACCGAGCAGACCAATCGCAGGCCGTCGCTGCCTCCTCCGGTCCGTTCCTCTTCCTCTTCTCCCTACTACGGCTTACACCCCTCCAGGTTTTGCCGCCGCCGCCGCTGCCACTGCTACGAAGTCGGCGAAGACCGCCACCGCTATGAGCACCATTGCAGCGACTCACGCAGCGGTGACCACGGCGCAGCAGCTACAGAGAGTACCAGACCTAGGAGGGAATGCAAACGCGGATGCGGCTGCGGTGTTTTTGGTACGTTTTTCTTTTATGCGTCTTTCGCAGCGCGTCCATCCATGATCTCCTCCCCCATCGAAGGGTGTTCGCTGGGCCTGTCCTGCGCGCCCTCGCTCCTCTCCCTCCTGCTCCGCGCGCACGGACTCTTTTCATCCGCATCTGCGCGACCCCTCCGAGTGAGCCCCTCCTGCGTGCAATCCCTCTCCCTTATTCCTCCGCGCGACGCATACCCCTCCTCGCTACCTCCGTTTACCCTCCTCCTCCCTAGTCCTCCGCGCGCTCACTCCTCCTGCTCCGCGTGCTCACCTTCCTTCTCCCTCCTCCCTCCTTCTCGCATGTACTGACTTCGTTTATTCGCACAGACCCCTTCCCAGCGGACCTGGCCACCGCGACTTGAAGTAGCTCGCGAACCATGGGCACGATGCGTGAGGCGACGGACAGCGTGGAGACGGGCGATTTTGGCCCGCAGATCGGTGCTGCGAGCGGGGATGCTGGTGCGTTTATGCTTTTCATTCCTCCCTCTCCGGCTCACATCCCTCTTCCTTCTCCATCCTCCGTTTCCACGTCTGCTCCGCGTCGCGCCGACGCGTATCCTCCCCCTCCTCCACGTCTTCCCCATCGCCCCTTCACGGCGCATCCCTCCTTGCCACGTCATCGTATACCGCATGGCTTCGGACCCCTCCAGTGCCCGTACCCCGTCTCATCCAATCCATCCCCGTCGGATCGCGGCTGTCCCACACGTCCCTCCTCTCCTCCACGTCGTGCCTCCCCTCCCTGTTCCAGTCCCCGGCCCTTCTGCTTCTCCCCTCGCCCACCGACTTCACACCGCGTATCGCCCCGCGTCGTGCCGCTCCCGCCGACTCCCCGTTACATCACCCTACTTCGCCTCGTCCCTCCACATGTCTCCCCATCCTTTCTCTTCCTCCGTGTCCCTGTCCTCTCTTCCACCTCACGTCCCTCCCACTCTGTGCCCGTGCTCGTCCGCCCTCGGCTCGCTCGACGCTCGTTCTCGCAGCCACCGCTGTGGTAGGGTCGGATGGCCGGGACGTGGAAATCCTTTCGCGTCCTCCAACTAACTTTACTTTCTAAATTTAGCTAATTTCGCTTACACAATATGTTTGTACCGTAAATACAGACGGACAGTGAATCTTACCTCTAACGCTCATCTGTGCGAGCCAGTGTGGCCCAGAGCCAAATCTTCGTGCTTCTAGTGCTTCCATCTGTGAACTACCAAATCCCCAAAGTGCCCACCTCGACGTATAAACCCCTCGACAACCTCGATCCATCGCCACTCTCTCCCACGCCACTCGCCACAACGTACCGTTACCCTCTCGCGCCGCACATTTCTCACTATACCCACAAGCTGATCTTTCCAACACCTTTTCCAAAAACCTATCCTAAAGCTACCGGATCACCGACCCATTCCAACGAGCCGCACTCCAGGCACTTCCCTCTTCTACACCGCCCTCCAAGTCGCTAAGATCTAGGCCAAGTCCCGATACTCACGGGGGAGGTACACATCAAGATCGCGCAAGACACTGTCGCGGGCACGGACACGTTGAGTCTGGAGGCGGATTTGGCGATTGATTCAGTGGTGGCCTTCGTCTGCCCGTGTTCTGTCCCACCCTCCCTCTCCGCCTCCTTGCACCGGACACGGGATAGACGGGACACCATCGGACGCTGAACGTGGGATCTGGCCCGCGGGACGGAGATGGGGAGCACATTACTGTCTCACCCCTCGTCCCATATACCCATTGTTCGCGCCGGCGCCCGCTACCCGCTGCCCGCTGCCCGCGCTGTGCCCTCTACCCACCCGCCTGCCCGCGTTCTTCCTTCGACCTTGATTCATTCCTTCCATTCCTCCCCGCACGCATTCTCTTCCGCCTTCCTCCTCCGTGCTCCCTCGCGTCTCATTTCCACCTACTCCTTATTCCCATCTTCTTTCCCCCCCCTCCCAGCTTTGTTCCTTTGTTCTTCCTTGACCTCGACCACCCGTCCCATCTTCACCGCTCCTTGCCCGTCCTTGCTCCCGTGCACCTTTGTAGCCTCCGCTTCGTCTTCTCCCACTCATACATCACATTACCTTCCTCCTCGCGCGCATTCGCATTCGCACTCATAATCCTCATCCCTGTTCCATCGCTCTTGTTCCCTAAATTTAATCAGAGTTATACAGACCTTACTTTCTATATGAAATCATATATTTAATTCAATGCCGTTCTTTTGCGTGCGTGAGTGAGTCTGAACCTGTAACCAACTGTTAAGCGTGCAAACTTTACGCTTCCACCGTCGTTACTCGAGACGAAATACAAGATCAGACCGAATCGGAGGTCTTCGGGTGGTTTTGGATGCAACGCCGCGCATTTATTCTGCGCGCGACGTTGTCCCCTTCCTTCCTTCTTTCCCTCGAGTGCTTTCTATGGGCAATACCAAGGTGTAATAATAAGCTGCGGGTCAAAGGCGATACTCGATCTGTTTTCCTTTCAAGATCAACGCCTCGCAGCACGCTACAGCTGCTCGCGCTCCGAGTCGGCCTACTGGAAGCGACAACATATCACTTCCTCGGAGTCCGCACAAATTTAGCACATCTCACCCCTCTAGTTTTCCAGCACTGCCAACTCTTTAAACTCCTGCACCGTTCTGCATCCCCTCCGCTACTGCTAAGTAATGGTCAAACGCTGTCGGGTGCTCACTATTCCTATGGCGTTACACAAAATACTGTCGGCGGTGCATGATTTGTGCCATCTGAGGTCTGGCGCTGCATATACCCCCGAGTATTCGACCGGCGCCACACGCGTCCCTCCAGGGCTTTTAGAAATCTAGCCCTATAACTTTCTTCTCCACTCGAAGTATCAATGGAAATTCTACGTCAGTGTGTTATAGCTCTTTTTTTTAGGTTCCGGGAACTCTATTATTGGGCGTTCTTCGGAATTCTCTCTGTTCGAGTTTATATGTTTCATGTCAATCCTACACTAACATCAACTGAACGTTTTAAATTTCTATTATTTTTTCAGAAGGAAAAAATGTCAATTACTTAAGGCCTTTGGCGACACCCTTCTTTTCGATTGTCCTATGAGCTGACGTCTTTAAATTTTAGTTGATGGGGTGTTCTTAATCGAGATCATGATGATTCACCGATACCAGCCGCTTCGAACCTAAAGACCCGGTGTCCAATTGGCTCAATCAGGATTGCGATTTTTACTGGAAGTGGCGATTGGGAAATTGGAATACTTGAAGATCATCGGGCCACGGCTCCGAGTCGGAGTTGAGGCTCGACGAGCGCTCCGAGTCATTTTAAATATTGATAATTATGAAACCCTCAACAGCGCCCTTCTGTGGTCAGTTCCGTCTCCGTTGGAACGGAACACTTCCAGAACCCAGTTAGGACGATACTGTGAATCTACTGGTCGCGGCAGAACATGTAATTGGAGTTGACTTGGGGAGTCAAAAGTAAATGAAAAAAAAAGTGATCGGTCTCATTAATTTCGAGAATAGCTGTAAGTGTCCGCCAGTATGGCGGTCAAAGTGCACATTTATTCGGCCGCAAGTTTTTTTGCCAAATATGGACCTGCCGCAAGTTTTTTGTCCTTTTGATGCCCATGCCGCAACTTTTACATCCTTTCGGGAGTGACAAAAATAGTTGCGGCAGGAGGTGTTCTGCCGCAACTTTTTTTTTCATTGCCCGTAACTTTTTTTTTTTTCGAGTGCAGCAACTTTTTTTTATTCGAATGGTTGAGATAATATTAGCAATATTCCAGAAGCTCACAATCTAGCATGGAGCCATTGGCGCGTTGGAATGGACCGGAGCTAATCCCAATAAGGCAATAAGTTTAGTAATCTCACCCCTCCTTCGCTTCCTCCATCCACGCTTGTCTGTTCACCAATCCCCGTCCCAATTCTACTCTCGAGGGGGGATGATAGCACCGCTGTGAATCTGTTAGATCAAAGAAATCCGCCAAGATTTGAGTAAGATACACTCACTTTTGTGTGGGGGCTGATTGATGTGATCAACACTCTCGGCGTTCCTGACGACATGTTCGGGGTCGCAGGCGCCAAACGACCCCTCCAGCCTCAAGGGGGGATGATAACACCGCTGTGAATCTGTTAGCTCGAGGAAATTCACCAGGATTTGAGTGAGATACACTCACTTTTGTGTGGGGGCTGATTGATGTGATCAGCACTCTCGGCGTTCCTGGTAGAATTGGGACGGGGATTGGTGAACAGACAAGCGTGGATGGAGGAAGCGAAGGAGGGGTGAGATTACTAAACTTATTGCCTTATTGGGATTAGCTCCGGTCCATTCCAACGCGCCAATGGCTCCATGCTAGATTGTGAGCTTCTGGAATATTGCTAATATTATCTCAACCATTCGAATAAAAAAAAGTTGCTGCACTCGAAAAAAAAAAAAGTTGCGGGCAATGAAAAAAAAAGTTGCGGCAGAACACCTCCTGCCGCAACTATTTTTGTCACTCCCGAAAGGATGTAAAAGTTGCGGCATGGGCATCAAAAGGACAAAAAACTTGCGGCAGGTCCATATTTGGCAAAAAAACTTGCGGCCGAATAAATGTGCACTTTGACCGCCATACGCCAGAGCAGCGGGTGAGCCGCTGGCGCGACGAGCAAATCGGATTAATTAACCATTCTTTAACGAAATGGCTCCTCGGCGGTGCAATTTCCCCATGTAGGTTTATCTCCATTCCATTTTCCTCTGCTCTTGCGCCCATAGCTGTTGAATCTCTGCCCAATTTGCTCAGGTCCTCTTCTCTTTCTCGCGCCCGCGGTTCCTGCACAATTTCGGGGATTAGCTTGCCCCATTAGTACAACTGTGAACTACGGAAGCTTTGCCACAGCATGCCCAGCGCAGGACAGTTCAACCGCGGTGGAAAAATCCCCGTCAACCTTTTCCATCCAAGAGATTCTGCCGTCTGGGCTCATTATGCATTCCCTTAACGAGATGGACGCCTTCGTTTACCTGGCTTTGGTTTCATCCCCTATCTCTTTCCGCGAGCCTCTCTCCTTCTCCTCGTACCTCTCAATCGACGGTAAAGACCCACAGCCTGAACATTCAAAGCTCGACGGTTTCGGCACACATCCCCATACAGTGAACTCATTCACACTATGTCCGCATTTTCCGTTAGTTCTCAACTGCGGACCTGCTGCAAGGCACCTGCGGGCTGTACGAGTTCAGCCGGATTTCAACCGTTCTTCAACAAGATGCTGTTTAACGATAGGGGAAAACCCCAATCAAGCATTTCCGTCAATAAATTACTATCGCTTTGGTGAGAGTCATATGCTCTTCGCAGTCGTCCAGCTGACTTTCTGCAGAGCTGCTCTCTCAGCACGCAGTCAGCGCAGCGCGCGCTAGAGGGACGCGTAAACTGCATCAAATCGGCCGAGATTTTTATCACGCATGCCGCGGCCACGCACACTTTCGGCCGCAGCGCTGGGTCGACCATAAAAGCTCTCGCTCTCCCAGGTCTCCCAGCATTCCGTTCTCTGTTCCAGCGCTCCGTTGCCTCTGATGCCTTCAACATCTCTGTGACTTGGATTATCAAGATTCAAGACACTTTCGAATTGCAGCTGTTGGTTCTGACCCCCCCCCCCCCCCACCTCCCCCCCGGTTCCGTTGTTTGCTGGTCGCACTATTTTGAAGCTTCCGATTTGCAAATATCCAGACTCGGATCAACCATATTGCGGCATCTTCATCCATCGAAATGTGCATGATTTACCTTTTTCAGACCTTTTGTGTTCAATTATCTTTTGGGTTGCACCTTCCTAATTATCAGAAACTTGAAGTGGACTATTTGCAACACAAACCCTCTGCTCTACATTGAACGTGACTGTTTTTGAACGACATAATCCTCAGCCTCATAATTCCATAATTCTACATTTGAGCGCCCGAGCGAAGCGAAGGCACTTCTTGTTCCCCATTTGGTGTTCCTATGTAAGGTTCCGGTGACTCACGCCGCTCCTCCGTTGTCCTTACGCTCCCACCCATTGTGATTCATATTTAGTCAGTATGACTCGTCTCGTACCTACTTAAACAGTCGTAAGTAGCCCTAGTCAGTAACAGACTCCCCCCTTGAACAAGGAGACCTTCCACTGTTCTCTTGTTCCCTTCCTCTCCGAGTCTCTCATTTTGTGTGCTCCACTCGGAAAGGACCCAAAGCCTCACATCCTAGGTGCACGATTTATAGGCCACTGGCAAGACGATACTGTACTACGAGTTGGCAACCACCAAAATGCTCTACAGTCAAGTCCTGTTGGCGATAGCCACATTTTTCTTCTCTAAAGCTGTTAGGCCTATCGTTTCGCTTGACTACGGGACTTTCCAGGGTGCCAACGACGGCAACCTCACCAAGTTCCTCGGGGTTCCCTTCGCCCGTCCTGCGTGTGCCCTCTTTTCCACCTGGTTGTTACGATCCTGATCCTCTTCAGTGCCCGCTTTGAACCCCCGCAACCCCCGACGCCCCTAGACGGGCTGCAAGACGCGACAGAATTCGGCCCAGCGTGCCCACAGCAGGCACTCTCTCCCTTCCCATTCCAATTGATCCCCAACCACACCTTTATGTCAGAAGCTTGTGAGTCCTGCTCCACTCAACCCAATCCAGACCGAACCCATTCTCCACAGGCCTGACACTCGACGTATTCAAACCCGCCAGCGCACACCCTGGCTCGAAGCTGCCTATTTTGGTGGTACGCCTGTCCATTATCCCGCCAGCTTCCCTCCTGCTAATAGGTCCAACACAGTGGCTCTTCGGCGGTATGCTATCCGTCTTGTGTCTACAGGAGGCTGATGCAGTCCTTCCAGGCGGCTTCGAAGTAGGCAGTTCAGGGGACACAGATTTTCGGGGTGCAGTCGAGCGATCGATGCTCCTCGGCGAACCCATCATTATTGTCGCCCCGAATTATCGTGTGAGCGGTACGTGCCTTGTCCTACGGTTCATTCCAGGAGTGATGCTAATGCTGTTCAGCATTCGGGTTTCTGGCCGGGAAAGAAGTTAGCGATGCTGGAATAACTAATCTCGGGTTACGAGACCGTGCGTACTATTCGGGTCGTCGTTTGTTTACATCGCCGCTGAAGTTCCCGACGCGTAGAAATATTTGCCCTCGAATGGGTGCCGAAACCCGCCGTCAAGAGCGACCTCGTCACCGAGTGCTCACCAGCAACATCGCGCACGAGGTCAAGGCATGTCTCGCAGGTCGCTGCCTCCTCAGGCCTCAGCCGCTGCGTCTTCCTCCACAGCAGTGGATACCGCCGCCGCCGCCGCTACTACAACCAAGGCAGCGTAGACCACGACCGCAAAGGCCGCAATGGCGCCCCGGCTACTAACGTCGCAGCTGCCAGCAGTCCCTTCTCGTTCACGCTGCAGGACTACGCGCAGTTCTAGCTTTCGGACGGCGTGGCGGGGAATGCGGAGGCGGAGGTGGAGGCGCAGGCGAATGTGGTGCTGTCGGTAAGTGAGTTTTTGTCTTACTTTCGTTTTAAGAGTTGCGTCAGGGTGCAATGTCTTTGTGCGCGGACTTGCTCTGTCCTTATCCGCGCGATGCCTCTCGTGCTCTGCGCTCCTCTTTCTTGCCCTGCGCGATACCTCTCTCTCTCTCCTCTCTGTGCCCTCCCTTCTTTCGTTTATCCTTATTCCTCGCCCTCGCCCATCCTCTTACTAATCACCTTCCTTATTCTCATAGACCCCTGATCATCGTCGACGCGACACCGCATGCGAACCTCGGCACGATGCGCGAGGTGGTGGAGAGCGCAGAGACGGACGAATTTGACCCTTAGATTATTGCTGCGAGCGGGCGCTGCTGGTGGGTATCTGTTTTTCTTCAGCTGCGTTACCTTCTCCACGTCGGCGTCCCCCCGCCTCCTTTCTCTACGTTGGATCTTTCCCGCGACCCAGATCTCACGTATCTGCTGCGCCCTGCCTCCTGCTCCATGTCCGATCGCGTCGTCTGCCTTAGCAACGCATCGGCACTTCTCCTTCCTCCTTCTACGCGCCCCCCCTTCACGCTGCTCGCGCCCTCCTTCCCGCTGCTCCCGCCTCCATCTCCCCTCGCCCTTCCCTCGCCTGTCTCGCGTCGGACGTCGCAGCGGCATGTAGCATCGCGTCGTCCCTCACTCTCCCGCGTCGGCCTCCCTCCACGCCGCTGCCTCCCATCCTCTCCTGCTCATCGCATCCCTGTCATCCAACCCTCCGCGCCGTGTCGCACCCCTCCTCCAAGTCTTGTCCTCTTCCTCGCCATCCGATCGCGTCTCTCTTTGCACGGCGTGTCGCATTCCTACTCCGCGTCCCGTATTTCCTCACATAGTTACTGTCCCCGCCTCCGCATTCCTTGCCGCTGTCTCATTTTCTCCTCCTGCACGCCGCTGCCTCCTATCATCCTCCACACCATTGCCTCCTCTCTCTCTCCACGTCGAGTCGTCTGCCCTCTTCCGCGTCGCCGCTTGTTTATTTTTACTAATGTGCTTAACCAGCGGCCGCCCTCCAAGTCAACAAGATCAAGAACAGGGTGCTCAAGCTCACGGGCGCGGTGCAGCGGAACAGGATCAGGATCGCGCAGCCGGCCGCCGCCGCCGCGGGCACGGATACGTCGAGTCTTGGCGACCGAGCAGTGAGTCTGGTGCTTTTTATTCAGCGGTGTCCTTTTCCCGCTGCTCTTCCCCTCCCCCTTGCACCAGACACCGGACTCGCGATCCCTCCATGCGTGCGCCGCTTTCACCGCCATCCCTTTTCCGTTCGCCACCTTCATACCGTACCTGCGCCCCTCCTTGATTCATCCGCGGCGCGCGCGCCTACTCCCCTCTCTTTTTAATGCAACACTACAAGCGATTCGAGTTATACGCAGATCGCGCTTCCTGTCAAGCAATGGATTTTTTGTTTGAAAAATCAGTCCGATGGCATTCTTTGCGTGGGTGCGACGATGACAATGCCAAATGTGAAGTTCCGGTGGCGAACCGAATCGGGATTGTGTTTTCCGGTGCGCGACGCTGCTCCGTTTCTTCCTTTTCTCTCCAGTGCAGATTTCCAAGACAAATTCCACTGGCGCTTGTTACTTGTCCAATGCGAGGTCAATGGTGTTCTTTTCCACGTAAGCTGAGGCACGACTCAGAACGACTCAGACATGCCGTAGGGTCTGGTAAAAATGCCGCGGCAGGCGCGGCACTGACGCGCATTGACGCGGCAGTGACGCGCAGTGACGCGGCGTGACGCGCGATTGACGCGGTAATCGGCGCGCCGTCTATTACTGAGCCCAGAGTGCCCCCTTGCCTCCGGAACTCACTCGTACAATGTTTACTAATGTAAACGTATGATTTGAGCACAGAAAACCCTAGCTCGAAATGGGGGTTAGTTCAACCCAAACCACGACTAATTAGCACTAATTAGCACTAATTAGTCGCGGTTTCGATTGTCTGTACTATGTTGCAGTGCCTTCAAGGCATTGAAGTGAAGGAAAAATCCCAGCAATTCATCCTCCACATAAAAAAAATGAGACTCAGTCTATGTTGAGAAAATTGTTGTTGAAAATGAATCCCTCCCAGAGCATAACTATTTCTCCACTGTTGACTCGATTTCATGGACCACTATAGTGCACTATTTACCTATCCCTCAGCTCTGAGGAATGGGGACTTTTTCGGGCACAGTTTCCCATAACTTAATAATTTACAACAGCATAGATCAGGTTCCGGTCTTGCCCTGCGATGTTGAATGTCATGTAAAATTGACGTGGCACCAGCATACCATTTTTTAGCACTGTAACCATCTCTCACGAGGCCTGATTTCAACATAAACCAAGTTTCTACCATTGATACAGTTGTTTAGGATATTTGCTTAAGCATGCTTGATTCACAGTTCTTCTAGTATTATTTTCTCGCTTTTAGTTCTAGTTCATAAGAATACCATTATGAAGTGTCCAGATTGAAACTATTATTTGTTACTTACGATGCCTCATTCCTCATGATGCAGATACTGAATCCCTGGAGATTTCTATGCGGCTCGAGCCTCGTTTCTTACAATTCGGATAATTGATGCTGCAGGCCCAGAACTTTCTTCGTGCTCTCCACACTAGATGTACACTCTCCTACCCTCTGTGACCACCAATACAGTGATAGTCTTGCTGAGCCGCACTGGGAAGTTCACATGGACCGTGACATGGTCCGCCACTTGCTTTGCATTCACACTCAATATAAAAAAGCTATGACTGCCAACTGGTATACATAGAACAGGCTTGATATGATTCAATAATTCGGTTGATACAAGTTATCAGTGCTGTCCAGTGATCGTGATTTCTGCCGGAAATTGGGTGTGGCCTCTCATAGATGCTGAAATGAGGTCCTATTGGCCTCTGATAAAAAATTCCTACCTTCAGTTTTTCCGTGCACAAAGTCCATGATTGGACCAGGTCTGCTTTAATTCTTAACCCATCCTCAGGCTGATGAATGTGAGCATGACAGAGCCATCATGATGAATTTCCTCTAACTCAGTAAGCAGAGACCTTTAATGTTGATTAAACTTACCGTATAAAACAAGGCAAACAATCCTTCAAACGACCATCAATTTTCCGTGGTCCTAGAAGGTGTGTATCACTCCTCTCGGGTTTATCATTTATTCATTGACTTGAGCTACTCTCCCTGACCTCTGTTTTTTTCTTGCATTTCTGACTGCACTCCCTCACCCCCTTCTGCCCTGCCAAAAGCTGTGGTATTTTCATTCTATCAAGGAGGTGGATATATGTATTGTTAACTATGCTTGTTGAGTGTGAATGTTCTGTGATTCGGAGTGGAAGTCACAATAACCAAGTCAGTCTCGGATTGGTTGCAGATGTGTCGCAATCTCGGATGCTGCTTTGCAGATACGAGAATACACCTTGGTTTCAGGTGATTTTTCTTTCTTTCTTCCCACTTGCACCTCATTTCCCACCCTCAATTTTCTGTGTCCACAAACATGAGTGGCACAATGAAGGTTGGAATCCCAACTCACAGGGTAGTGAGTATCACATCTCACATGAGGTAGTATCAAACACCGAACAACTCTATTTATGAATAGCACACATGTACCACTTAAGCTCGAGATATCCTTCTATTATCAATTTCCTTCTGCAGTTCCCGCATCTCATCTGAGAAATTTCCTTGATTCACATTTGTGACCATAAAGTGCTATTGTTGAAGGATGCTGTCTAATTCCCTGGTTCTCTCCGCAATTACTCCCTTTAAAGTCATTTGACCTGTGGGAAGCCAACCAAGTTGTGTATGGCTCACACTCCAATTCCATCCCACCTGAATGCATTTTCATCATTTCTGACACAGAAACGTAGAGAATAGTGGTTATTTTCGAATTTCTTACTTATGGGACTGCAAACAGTTCAATCATTTGAATCCTGCAGGAACTCAAAATCAACCATGTTTGCATGGTAAGTCCTGGTTACACAGAACACATTTTATTCAGAAAACACCTTGGCATTGATTAGTATGGGTGGAGACTAGTTATACCCGCTAACAACCAAGAAAACATTACCAAAAGAGTCAATCTGCATCTTAACAACAAGATTGGTCTGGAGGCCCTTTCCAGCATTACAGAAGCACTATGTACAGGACTAGCATTAATTAATGATTTAAACTGCAGAACCAATGTGTATCAGTGCTAAATAACATATGTGTAGTGTATTTGGGTAACGCGGCACTGACGCGGCGGTGGCTGTGTTGACGCGGCGTTGACGCGCACCGGCGCTGTATTGACGCGCACTGACGCGGCACCGGCGCGCATCGACGCGGCGGGTGACGTTGCAGCCGCAGGGCTACCAATTGGTTGCGAGACTCTTTTAGACATTCTAATGACTGTTGGAACATATTTTTTCATGTTCAAAATGGTTTACAAGATAATATGGGCAGAGGAACTCGTTAAATCATCTATATCTATACCTAAACATGCTTAGTTGGCGCCCTAGAGTCCTCCTGAGACATTATAAGTGTGAGTTATGCACAGTGGATGCCTGAAAAACAGCAGCGGCAAGTTCAAAAATAAGCCACGTCACGCCGCGCCGGTCCGCGTCAATGCCGCGTCAGTGCGCGCCTGCCGCGTCATTTTCTCCGGACCGCATGCCGTATCAATCACGCGCGAAAGCCCTTCCTCCAGCAGCTTCTCCGCCGATGGCTTTCGTCGCCGCGTCGATCCGTACACTTTGATGTTTCACCCTCTTTATAAAATTACGTGTGTCTGTCTGTCCGAAGCCTTTTTTAAACTCCGCTAATCTAATTGATCATCTCTTTAGGGCAGGTCCCGGGAACTGGCGAAGCGGAGTGTCAAAAGTACTCGGCAAGGTCAGCTGCCTCAAACGAAGTGCCGGGGCGCTTCGCGCCCCGGCGCGCTCTTGTATCTGTAATAACTCCGCGGGTAAGGATCCTAAAAATAGTTGATGATTGATTTTTCTCGTCCATCCACCACCCACGTTGCGCAAACGCTTTCTTAGCTTCAATCGTTTCGAGTAAACGAATATTACATCTGCCCAGGCAATGAGAAAGGGTTCCGATATTCTCCAGTCCAAGGATTAGCGCGACGACAGAAAGGCTGAAGAGCCTCGAGGCTGTCATTAACTTCTTCTTGGCAACGTGAGAGCCATCAGGGACTGTCGGACCGAGGGCGCGAAGACATGTCGGACCCGCGACGCGAGTTCGTAAATTCAGAAGGGATTGTAGTTGTCTTGCACTCGCAGGGCTTAACGTTGTATAAATTTCCTTTTAAACTCAATGAAAATGTACAAGACAACATGCAGAATGGAAACCATGTTATGCCATGCGACTGTGAGAATATTCCATTGAGCAGAAGATGAAGATCTAGAACAATTTCCCATCCGCATAGTTTTAATTGAAAAATCGGACATGAGGCTGCTTCTCCTGAGAAATGAGTGACATGAATTGGTATGGATTTGGTCAGACGAGTGCCGATACTTTAATAAATAGTTGGCCGATAGCTTCTTGACCTTATCCACCTTGCAGCCGCCATCCCTACGCCAACACTCTACTCTTGTATCCACTGGCTTCGAACTTGTCAACTTCCACTGGACCTGACACTATGTCGAGGGCACCTCCCAAGCACGGTCCAAACTTGGGTGTGAGGGTGTTATCACTGGGTAGGGCCAACCTCTTTTGTAAAGCTGCCATCTCTCATTCCCCATGTCATTTTTTCAGATGGGGGTGGAGCTGGAGCACTCTCTGAGCTGCTGATACTGGAAAGAATGATGTATCAAACAAAAATGGAAGGTCATCTCGACATCATCCCCTCTCCATGTGAATGCTTTGAGCTAATTGGTGGTACCGGGACTGGGGGGTCAGCAATTTCTACTGAATATGGTTATAATCCTGAAGAATCATTCCCATTTTCCAGGATCATTGCATTGATGTTAGGTCGTCTGCGGATGTCGACAGCTGAGGCCATTTCAGCTTATCAGACACTCTGCCCTCAACCCAAGATGGGCTCCACTGAACAGTTCCAGACAAGCAAATTTGAAGACACCCTCAAGAAGATATTCAAGCAGGAAAAAATGGATGATATCAGCTCTGATGTTTGCAAAATGTATGTTTCCAGGCTGCATAGAAAATGAATGGGTCTGCTCACATGTACAGTTTTGTGTGCACTATGAATGAAAGTAACATGAATGCTGGGATCCCCCATCTGTTCCGCTCATACAATACCTTGGAAGAACCAGCAAGCAACTGTATGATATGGCAGGCAGCACGGGCCACCTCTGCTACACCTGGGCTGTTCAAACCAATGGACATTGGACTTTCAGGGCTGAAGCAGCGGTATATTGATGGCTGTGTTGGCAACAACAACCCAACTTCTTTGGTTCTTGAGGAAGCAAAGCAGCTATACCCATCATGTCCCATTGTCCTGGTGGCGAGCCTCGGGACTGGACATCCTGGCACGATCCAACTTCCAAAATCATGGAGGCTGAACACCATTGCACAGGTCATGAAAAATATTGCAGCCGACTGTGAAAAGATGCACGAGGAAAATGTCCACAGATTTCAGAGCACAGCCAACACCTACTTTCGTTTGAATGTTCAGCAGGGTATGCAGGTCTTGGAACCCAAAGACTGGAACAAATTACCAGAGGTGTCAGCTCACACTAACTCTTATCTGCAAACGAGTGATGCAAAATTGAAGCTGACAGAAATTGTCAAGATAATCCTAAGTAGGTCAGATTTTTCACCATGAGGCCATTGAACCAATGATATCATTAGATCCTGCCATACCAGTCTCTCCCATCCCTGACAGTGTGTCAGTACTGAAACCTATCAACAACTGTGCTCCACCATCAAGAATATTCCAGGGCAGACAGACCATTCTTCACCAAATGCACACAGTTTTCACACAGACAGTGGGCAAGCAAGTTATATTTGTGTTGCATGGATTAGGTGGTGCTGGGAAGACACAGATTGCTCTCAAGTTCATACAAGAATCTGCCTCTCAGTAAGTTTCCTCACTGGAAAGTTTCAAGTGAGCTTATTTCTTTCAAGCTTCAGCGACATTTTCTTCATTGACAGTAGTTCCATTGACACAATCAACACAGGTCTTACAAATTTAGTCAAGACAAAAGTTGTTGGAGCATCTTCACAGGGTGCTCTTCAGTACCTCAGAAGCAAACAGGAGGATTAGCTGTTATTCTTTGACAATGCTGATGATCCAAAAATCAATCTGAATGATTATTTCCCCCAATGTGATCATGGGAACATCCTTATCACATCTCGAAACCCTGGACTTTGTGTCTATGCTGGCTCACATTCTCCTGTTGCTGACATGGAAGAAATTGATGCTGTGGATCTATTGCTGAGAAGTGCAGGCCAAGAGACCACAGATGATAACAAAAGAGCTGCTGTTCAGATTGTGAAGGTGAGCTGCCATGTTCACAAGTTGTGTATCTTCATTCATATTTTTCTAGGTGCTCCATTATCTTCCCCTTGCAATCATTCAAGCTGGTGCATTCATCTCAAAATCAGGAGACCTTGATGGCTACCTGGCACTCTATGAACAGAATCGAGCTCAACTGCTGAGTCAAAAGCCAGCTCAATCACATAATAATTATGCCTGAACAGTTTATACCACATGGCAGATTAGTTTCAATCAGCTCAGTCAACCTGCAGCAACCTTCTTACAGCTTTGCTCATTGCTACATCACCAGGGCATCTCTGAGCAAATATTCAAGAATGCAGCAACTTACAAGTTTGGACCCTCTAGCCCATCCAAAGAAGAGCTACAAATGCCACTTGACTTCTTGTCACAGTTCTTAGCACCTGATGGGATTTGGAATTCCTTCTGCTTTATAGATATGACGAATGAAGTCAGAGCCTATTCCTTGATCAATTTCCACCCCCAACAAAAGATGTTTTCAATGCATCCTCTTGTGCATGGCTGGACTCGGAGCACTCTGTTGAACAAGGAATCATATCATCATTGTATGGTTGCAATGTTAGGAATGTCAGTAGCCAGACTATCAGAAGGGAAACTCCAACTAGCTAGTCTATGGATTCAGCCTCACATTGATTTTCTGCTGCAAGATAACTCAAATGTAATCCCAGACTTCAGACATGAGTTTGGGAAAATCTATGTGTGGGGAGAGAAGCTTAAAAAAGCAGAGGAGCTTCAGGCAGCAGTGTTTGAGAAACGGAGGAACTTGAGGTTGGGGTGCTGCAGCAGCGAAGGAATATTCTAGGTGACAATCATCCAGACACCCTGGATGTTATGTCAAATTTGGCCCTAACATATGAAAGGCTGGGGAAGTTGAAGGAGGCAGAGGAGCTTGGGGTTGTAGTACTTGAGAAGTGGAGGAATCTTTCGGGTGACAACCATCGAGAAACCTTGGTGGCCATGGCGAATCTGGCACTGACATACACATTCCTGGGCAAATTGCAGGAGGCTGAGGAGCTTGAGATTGTAGTACTTGAGAAACGAAGAAATGTTTTGGGTGGCAACCATCCAGACACCTTGATGGTTATGGGGAATTTGGCATTCACATACCAGAGCCAGGGAAAATTGAAGGAGGCAGAGGAGCTTGGGGTTGTGGTACTTGAGAAGAGGAGGAATGTTTTGGGTGACAACCATCCAGAAACCCTGCGGGCTATGGGAAATTTGGCATTCACATACAAGGGCCTGGGAAAATTGAAGGAGGCACAGGAGCTTGAGGTTTTAGTACTTGAGAAGCGGAGGAATATTCTAGGTGAAAACCATCCAGACACCCTGATTACTATGGGGAATCTGGCAGGCACATACACCAAGTTGGAAAGATGGCAGGAGGCACAGGAGCTTGGGGAAGTTGTGCTCAAGAAGCGAAGGAATGTTTTGGGTGACAACCATCCACTCACCTTGCAGGCTATGAGTAATCTGGCAGTCACATACAACAAGTTGGAAAGATGGCATGAGGCTGAGGAGCTCGGGGTTACTGCACTAAAGAAGCAGATGGATGTGCTAGGTGACAAGCGTCCACGGACTTTAGAGACCATGCAAAATCTGGCAGTGACATATGAACAACTGGGGAAATTGGCTGAGGCAGAGAGTCTGAATGCAATTCTCAGGGGGAGTCAAACTTAGGTTTTGTTACTACAATTTATATTGTTTCTCTTTTTTTGTTTACCTTTGACACTGACTATCAATACCAATAATTGTCTGAACAGTGTTGGAAAATAGGTTACCGTTGTCGCAGTAGCGAGTTCTCGTCTGGTGGACAGAATGTTGGGTCGGTTGGCCGGGATATGGGGTCCAAGGGAGGAGTAGAAAGTCGGTAGTAGGTCCCAGGAAAGTCGCGGAAGTGTTGGATAAAAATAGAGTGAGGATAGGGGTATTTGCCGTGTGGGCGCGGAGTACGAGTGGGGCGCGTATAGGCTCGATGGGGGTGATATCGTAGGGCTCGGATGGAAAGTGTTCACTGGCGACGTAGTCACGGTGGACTACTCACTTCACTGGTCGCGTCGATTGTGGTGGTTCGAGTGTAAGAGAGTTTTTATTAGCCATGTGTACCTACGGAATAAATACGCGGTCCGAAGACCGATGTACCGTAAGCTACGCAAGGAGATACTGAAGAAGGGGAAAGCGACCAGCGGTCCATCCTACCCTTCCACACCGTATGTGCACCAGAGACTGACAGTTATGCAGAGATTTGATCAAGATGCAGCACATTTGTTTGACCTCGAAAAGCCTCAAAATAACCAGTGTTATATGTTACAGAGTCAGCCCAAGCCCAAAACATGAACATGATTTTGTTTGTTCTTACCACCCCAACAATTGAGAACCCACCACTCGAGCATTTGGCTGGCACCTACATCGGAGTTTCTGAATTGTGGTCAAATTCAAATTGTGTGGCTCCAATCACTGTGATACGGTAGTGCACAAATTTGATTTTGAGTGAAGGCATATTCTTTCTCCAATTGACTATGTAAGGGCAACCTAAGGGAAAGGTAGGTCTGAACAATTCACAGGTTTTGTAACTGAATGGTCACCAGTGCAGTGCAATTTTGAATTCTCATCTCAGTTGGATACAATAAGGCAAAGCTGGGGATATTTTTCTTTGTTGTTGCTGAACAGAGTCAGGCAGGTTGGCCACAAAGAAAGCTCACCATATCAAGAAACCTGCCCAGACCATTGTGTTTGATTTCCTCTACAAGACAGGTCACCGGAACCCATCTGGCCACTATGGTCTATTGGATTTCAAGGTACCAAACCTTAGCGGGTCACACTCCAATATTAAATGACCACTGTCATTCTTCAAGTGGTGTGAGCTCTAGTTCAAGTGAGAATAAACACTAACTGCTTCGAAATCAAGGTTGTTCTCCGAGACTGTAGAAATAACAATGAAATTGGGTACAGTGTATCATTACTGTCCATATCCTTGGCTGATGTGCACTGTTGGTTGTCGCCATCATTGAATGTGGGGTGGTAAAAGGTCATATCTAGGACTGAATTTCTTGAGAAATAGCAGTCCCCTTGATCTTTCCACCTGGTGATGACTCTATTACAATTGCTGTTCAACACAATGGTGGAAGTGGTGGAGATTCTGTAGATGGTAGATAGACTGGATTCAAGACCATCATGCGAGTATGAGAAGGGAATGATCATGAAGCGAATGTAATCAACGCCCCATGTAGGACCCTGCATAATCATTGTATGGCCAGCAAAAATAGAAGTGAATCGCGTGCGTGCCCTAATAATGAAATAGTAATCATTGATGTGTGCAATATGCCAAGTCAACCCAGCTTGTAATTGGAGATCGGGACTGGATAACCATGGGCCGACGATCTCTCAAGTAAGTGACGACGAGATTAGCTGATGCTGAGATCTGAGAGGAGAGACCGATTAAGTACATTTCGGCAATTTCGTGGCATTCAATATTTCAGCCTTTAGTCTTCTTGAAAACCAGTGGGGCAAGAAAACTTTATTACCATTGTGATTCTGATTCTGTACTGTTGGCTGAAACGGCGCAAGTCATTGATTTGTCAAATGACATAATTACAAGCCCTGGAGTCGACCCGTCTACTAACTTGAAGTCCTAGTCTCGGCAGCCATGAAATTTAACTGCCAAGGTGCAAGGTCCGATCGGAGAGATGGAGTGAACATTCGTTGCGAGTCCAGGCTGTGTGCGTGTGAAATTGAATAAATGGAGGAAAGCAAAGTTCCGGCAAATCCGATCAATGATCGGCCCGAAGTGTCGATCTGATCTTGTCGTCTTGCTCTCACCATCACTGCAGCAACGACGCAACGACAATGCCCAATTTTTGCCAGATGGACTCGAGTGCCCCGGTGTTTGCCAACCTCCAACGAAAAAATGGGTTCACCCTGCCCGTCCAACTGCGTTTACCATCTCGATACCGTCGAAGCACGCCGTATTCTCGTTGCAAAGGTGCGTCTTTTGCTTTCCGTATTTCTTCTGTTGCTACGGGAACGCTGACGCCGAGGCCAACACCGTCTTCGTTAGTGCGTGTCTCCGCTGCGTGTGCATTTTTCGCGAGATACTTCTGATTGCTGCAGACCTGACCACTGGTGATGCGACGTCGATCGGGACCTGCCGCTGCTACGAGCGGGCTGCCAGTGTGTTTTCTTCGCTTTTGTCTCCACCCCCTAACGGCGTTGTGCCACGACGTGTTGACGCTGCTTCGGCGTGAATCGCGTCGCATCGGACGTCACAGTCCACCTCGGTGTTGTGCCCCTTCCCCTGCCCGTATCCCGTCTCGCCCCATCTTCCAACTGCGCCACACCGCATCACATCCCTCATCCCCGTCCGGTATGGCTTCGTGCCTCCTCCGCTGCCCGTATTCCATCTCATCCCATGCTCCTTGTCCCATCGCATCGTCTCCTCCACACGCTCCTACCCACTCCGGGTCGCATCGCCGGATACGACCTCACATCTTCCCCGTCCTACTCCTCACATCTCCTCGTCTCACTCGCCGTCCCCCGACCCCCAGTCGTAATTCCTTCTCATCCAATCCTCCTCCCTCTTACCCGCCGCCTCGACCATCCTCCCCATCGTGTGCACGTATCCCGCCGCTCTCCCTATCCGCGTCCGCGGCCCCCTTCTCCCCTGCTCGCCGTGATCTTCGGCGCCTTGGTTTCGCCCCACCGCCTCCACGTCGTGGCACGTGCGCGTATCGCCTCACATCCTCCCCGCTTCGTACTTACCTCCTTTCCCTCTCCGTTCCCCCTCTCACCCAATCCTCCCTGTCAGATTGCGTTGTCTGCCCTCCCTCTCTAACCCCCATCCGTTAGACGCATACTCACCTCGTTTCTCTCGCAGCCACCGCCCTCCAAGTCGGCAAGATTGAGCACAAGGTGCTCAAGCTCACGGGCGAGGTGCAGTAGACCGACATCAAGATCGCGCAAGCCACCGCCGTGGGCTTGGGTGCGGCTTGGGCTAGGTGAGTGATTCCTTCTTGCATGCATTCCCTTTTCCTCTCTTTACGTCCGGAAGCGGGACGACACCGCGCATCACTCGTCCCATGCAAGGCGCGCTCCGGTTCGGGCTCCCTGATGCGCACACGCTCCCGCTCGGGCTTCCTGACGCGCACATGCTCAGGGTCGGGGTCCCTGTCGTACACGCGCTCGCGCTCGGGCTCCGCATCACACACGCGCTCAGGCTCGCGCTCCGCGCGTACGGAGGGCTCGCACTCGCACAGCAGGAGCAGGAGCCGCAGCCCGCGCGCGCATCTGCCACCTCTTCCACCTCCCTCGCATCACACTTGCTTTCCCTCCCCGTCTTGGCCTCTTGATTTGTTTGCACCCCGGTCCACCCCGCCTGCATGCACAACCCCCGTTCCGACGTTATCTCTCCATACGTACATCCCCATTCCCGTCCTTTCTCCTTCGTTCCCTTAGCAGCCTCATTCTCGCCGCTCCGGACCCTGTTCCGACGATCCTTCGCGAGCACGAGCGATGTGTGGCTCTATCGCTCGCTCTTTTATTGATCCTACGCTCGATTCGAGCTGGATTTTTTGTTTTTTGTTTTGAAATATTTTAGTTCGATGCCCTTCTCTGCCAGTTGGGCGTGAATCTCCGGTAAATAATTTTGACCGGACAGTCACGACGACGGCGGCGTAAATCGGAAATATGTCGCTTCGCTTTCTCCTCAACTTCAATACCTAGGCTTCTCCTCACCGGCCTCACCCTCAGCGACCTCAGAATGCTTTCATTCAAACGCAATACTGCATGCCCTCAACGGTACAACCCCGTTCAGAGTTGAAGCGCCTACTATGCCTTCTGACTCTCGCGCTGAGTCCTGCTCCCACCCTCCTGCAGAAATCGTTTCTCTCTGAGTGGAATTGGCCTGGTTACCTGTTTGCCCAAGCCTCGGACGCAAATCCGCTCATTCTCGGCCTGTTTTTCGTCTCCCCTGCGTCACTCTCAATTATAAATGGAAACGCTCTCATGTGCTGGCTACACCAATCCTCTTCGCCTGCGGTCTTGATGATTTTCGTCCTCTCATTCCGCGTGAGCTGCATGCATTCTCAATTTCGTTGTTAGGCTTTCTAATCAAACCCTCCTGTAGTCAGTCGAAAATATCCTGGATCAATCCTCGATGGTAGTCAAACACTGTCCACGCTCACTCCTCCAATGGCGCTAGGTGCGATGTCGTCTCGACGGGATTCAACATGGTTTTATTTTGCATCCACATTTACTCAATTCTCCCTGATACGTATTCCTCAAGTCCACACACTGCTGCAGAGCCGGCGCTGCTTTGAGGTCGGTTTTCCTCCACTCGAGACATACATCGGCTACAGCGCAGCATCTTGCTCCTGCTTCCGGGCCAGCAAACGTCAGCACGCAGCGCAGCAGTCGTTGAGAAGTAAATACTGTGTGGGCCGTGTGGGACCCAGCTTTACAGTACCGCCAGTGCGGTGTATAATTCTTGACCGCATACCACAAAATAAAGCATGCCGGCCCTCGAGCTTGGATAATAAAACAATAATCACCAGAACAGTGTGATTTTCGAAGCTATGGTGTTGCGGAAGCCCGAATCGAGATCACTATATTTTCCAGTGACAACAACATTAGCTGACGTTGAAAAGGGCAGACCTATTCTATTAATAATAGTGGGTGATTTTGGTCAGCCTTCTGGTATTCATTTCATTCCTGGAAGAGCTTTTAGTTGTGTAGAAAACTGTTGAAAGAAACTCTTACCGCATTGCGATGACTCCAGTGAGATAATCATTGGTCCTTTCCAGTGCCGCTGACTGAACAGCACGGGTTATTATTTTTTCAAACAAGGGAGATCCAGGCCCTCGTAGAAGCAGACAGCGAATAGATTCAACGTTCAGCGTTTGAGTCACCTTGAAGCTTGGAGTGGTCCAACTCGTCGCTTCGAGTTGTGGGAACCCTAAGGGAACCCAGGACTTGGACGCTGACAACTTCAATAGCCAGCTGGCAACAGACGAGATGAATAGACATGCTTGAGACTGAAAACAAATCCAGTCCGCGAGGCACAACATGGGTACAACTTGAGTGGGCGTAGGAAAGGTTGGAGGCCAGCTCCGACAAATCCGATCAATGATCGGCCCGAACATAGCCGACCTCTCTCATCTCATCGACGATGCGGCCAATCTTCACCAGATGGACGAGCTCTGCTCCTCCCCGCGCTGGCTGCTTTTTTCGCCTCTTCCCACCGAAGCGCACCGTTTTTGCGTGTGTGCTGAAGTGCGTGCATTCCTTTTTCCCACTTTTTTTAACATTATTGACTGATTTTTGCAAACCAGCTAAGCCTACGAGCAGTACCAGATCTCCGATGGGCGGCTGGGAACGCCGAGGCAGAGGCCAGCGCTGTCTTCGTCGGTGCGCCTCTTCGTCGCGTGCATTTCCCCGCACTCGTGACGATCATCCCCGCAGACCCCTTCTCGGCGGACATGACCCCCGTCCACACGACCTCTCTCGCCAACGTCAGCACGATGCGCGAGGCCACCGAGAGCGCCGAAACCGACCTCTTCAACCCCGAGATCGCCGCTGCGTCCGAGGCTACAGACGCCACAGGTGGCCCTCCCTTTCCCTCCGTGTCGCGGTCCTCAAGCTCACCGGCGAAGGTGCGTTCTGTCCTGTGGTTCTCATAAACATGCCTTCCCTTGCTGTCCAATCGTTCGCGTCCTCATTAATCTCACTCTTGCGGTCCATAATGGGCGCCTGCACCCATCCTATCCCCCTTGTCCCAGCCTCATCTTTTCTGCCCACTTTCTGTCCCTCTCTCCTCTCCCCCTCCGCCCCCGCACTGCAACTAACCCCGCTCCCCGTGCAGATCTCAAGTAACCGCCGCTGCCACTTCCACCGCCTCCCTCGTCCGACCTCGCCACCGAGCAGACCAATCGCAGGCCGTCGCTGCCTCCTCCGGTCCGTTCCTCTTCCTCTTCTCCCTACTGCGGCTTAAACCCCTCCAAGTTTCGCCGCCGCCGCCACTTCTACGAAGTCGACCAAGGCCACGAAGACGGCCGCCGCCGTGAGTGCCACTGCAGCAACTCCCGCAGCAACGACCACGGAGCAGCAGCTACAAAGAGTACCAGACCTGGGAGGGAATGCAGAGGCAGACGCGGATGCGACTTTTTTTAGTACGTGCGCATTTGTTTTTCTCCTACGCAGCGCGTCCGTCCATAATTTCCTGTCCCATCGAAGGATGTTCCCCGGGACTCTCTGCGCGGGCTCGTCCCTCCTGCGCACGATGCCTCTCGCTCCGCGCGCACGGACTCTCTCATCCGTCCCTCTCCCTCCTGCACACATCCCCTCCCTTCTTCCACAACGCGATGCCACCCCTGCTCCCCCGCTACACCCTCCCCCTCCGCACCACTCACTCCCTAGTCGTTATCCGCGCGCTCACCTTCTTCCTTCCCCCTTCTCCCTCCTCCTCGCATGTACTGACTTTTTTTATTCGCACAGGCCTTCCCTACGGACCTCACCACCGTCGACGCGAAGAGGCTCGCGAATCTGGCACAATGCACGTGGCGGCGGAGAGCGCGGAGACGGACTCTGAGCCGCAGATCGTTGCTGCGAGCGGGGCTGCTGGTAGGTCTGGCTTCGTCCTCCTTCCGCCACATCCCTCTTCTTGCTCCATCCTCCGTTTCCACGTTTGCTCCGCCTCGCCCGGCGCGTATCCTCCCCACGTCGTTCGTGCCCTCCTCCTCTTCCACGTCTTCCCCATCGCCGCCTTCACGGCTTAGCCCTCCCTTCCACGGTGGTCTTATACCGCATGGCTTCGTGCCTCCTCCAGTGCCCGTACCCCTTCTCATTCAATCCATCCCCATCCGATCGCATCGTCTGCCCTCCGCCACATCGCATTGCGTCTCCTCCACGTCGTGCCTTCCCTCCTCCCCGTTGCAGTCCCCAGCCCTTCTGCTTCTCCCCTCGCCCGCCGACTTCACACCGCGTATCGCCTCGCGTCGTGCCGCTCCCGCTGACTCCCCCTTCCAATGCTTCCCCATCCTCTTCCTCTTCCTCCCCGTCCTCTCCACTTACCTCTTCCATCCCATGTCCTCCCCAGTCTGTGCTCGTGCCCGTCCGCCCTCGGCTCGCTCGCTTCGTCTGCACTCGCTCCGCACCGTACGCCGCATCCGTGCCTGCTTCATGCGCGTCTCATTATTCTCCCTCTTATCACCTCCCTCCCTCCTCGCGCATCCCCTTCCCCTCTTCTTATCCGCACTTCCTCCGTCCTTATTCTTCTCAGCCCTACTTCTATAATTCGTGCGCTGACGCTCGTTCTCGAAGCCAACGCCCTCCAAGCCGACAAGATGAAGAATAAGGTGACCAACAAGCTCACGGACAAAATACACCAGATAAAACCAAAGATCGCGTAGGCGACTGCGGCGGGCACGGACACGTCGAGTCTGGAGGCGGACTTCTCGACTAAGCAGTGAGTCTTGCTCGTGTCATCCTTCCTTTCACTTCCATGCATCCACAATCTCCTCCTTGCGCCTTGTTCTGCTTCGCTTCCACCAGAGATCCGCACGCCGGACGTGAGACGTGGGACAGACATCTCTCAGCCCCATTGCTCCACACCACATGTGCTCCGCCCTTTCCTCTGCGCGCGCTCCCTCCGCTATTTCTCGATTCCCTTCCCATCGTGTCTCCGTACGCGTATCCTCCGCCCTTCCTCGCGTCGTCCCACACTCTTCCGCCTGTCCCATCCCCATTCCCGTCGCCGTCTTTCCTCTCCCACCATCCGTCCGCGCATCATCCCATCCGCGTGGTCTCGTGCTTGCTTTATTCTCTCCCTATTCGCGTTCCTTCCTTTTTTTATCATTATCTTTTTATATCTTTCATGCTACGGGAGCAGTTTGCATCGCGACAGACGTCGCGAGCGGGTGCGAGGGTAGCTTGATCTCGGCATCTCTTAACTCACCGAGTTGGAGTTAATGGGTACACGAAGACTGCTTCCCATGTTGAGTAGTATATTCTTTTGCCTTAAAACAAATTCCAATTCTAGTTCAATGCCATTCTTTGGGTGCTCTGAGAACTACACAGGATAGAGTCAAGCGTGTGACGATAGTATTGAGTCCGCCTTGTGTTTTGGGACTTTGCTGACGGACCGCGAACGGACTTTTGTTGATTGGACGTAATCGGTATTGCTCGGGTCGTTGCTGATGGTCTCCGAGCCGAGCACGCTTAGTCTTCGAGAACCTAGAATCTAGTTGCGATGGGATGCAAATTTATTTGTACTCTTTTGATCGACGCCACCACTTTTATAAAACAAACCTGCTTATTTTTTACTTAGCTCCCCTGGACCGTAATGTCTCCCTCCATCATGACGGTCAAATGCTCTTCGTCTGCGGTCTCGAATCGGAACAAATCCCTGCTTTTTTCTGGTTCTGGCGCTGCATTCATTCATTCGATACTCCGAGTCTTTTTTCCCCAATGGAAATATAGAGGCCACCAGAAAGGCGATCCACGAACGAACAAGTACATCTACGAGTTTGGTATGTATGTGCTAGATTTTCGTGCACCTGCGAGCTGAGATACAGCCTTCAAACTTGCATTTCCAGCATCTGTGCGTGGATCCCTCAACTTCGGGCTCTCTAAAAGTCTAGCGCGATGCTCCTTTTCTTGCTGACGTCTTTCTTCTTCTTTGAGAACTGAAATGTAAAGCTGATCAGCAGACAAAGTGGCGCCGGGCGCATGAATAAATCCATAGATTGGATATTTGTGTACTCCATAATCCAGCCAGAGGTACAACCTTCAAAACTATATTTGCCGCTTCAATCCGAGTTGATAAAATACCGAGGCCAAAAAATTTAAATTGCGGTCAGTAGGAAGCGCATAAATCTCTCGGAGCTGTACAAAGCGGCATAATTTTATGATGAGCTTAATGGACTTGGTGTGTACAACTACTGACGGCAGGAAAAGAAACACTTTTGGAACTTCACCGCTGAACCTGCGGTTATTCTCAAAATTGACAGCATCAAACAGAAGCGGCGCACAATTTCAGTACGAATCCGGTGGATTACTCAGCCTAATAGTCAGTGATTTGATTTTTTCGTCTGGCTGGCACCCATCGAGGACAACTCACGGATAAACCGTCCTTCACGCGCTTCTGGAGACTGGAAATCTAAAGCTACCGCAAGCTCGATGTTTTTTTTTTTTCAACTTCCGGTGTCTTTCTTCCGAAATTGAGTTGTAGAGCCGGCCAGAAGACTATTGCTTCCTGATCAAGTGAATCTAATCTGGCGAGGTGTTTGCGCTTGGTTGCTTTCTTGATTTAACAAAAATAAAACTTGCCACGGACCTCCATACATTGCGAAGAAGAACAAAATATTCATGCTTTCCTTTCCATACCACATCTAATTCACCCGGGTCAATTAATCATCGAGTCAATGACAGGCAATGTTCTCCAGTGCTTGATGGCACCCGCTTAAAATATCAGTCTATATCACTACGATCAGTTGCGCTCTCGTTGCCAACACGCACCGCATCGACAAGGCTGTAAGCAGTTCAATTGGCTAATTTTACACTCTGATCCCACACGCGTTTGTAGTGGATCTTCGACAGTGATGACTCGTACAGGGAATGTGGGCACTGTGTATGTTCCTCCGACCTCGAGGGTGGAGCACTCAGTAAGTATCGATTTCAGAAGCCTGCTTGAGTAGACTCAGTGTACGTGCACCTGCAGCTCGATGCTCGGCGCACACTTCTTCAGTTTCGAGAACAGCAATTGATCACACTGAAGCACAGACTATCCACGTGAGTGATTCCTGATTGTCACGAGATCTCTGTCTTGACTTTTGGTTGTACCCATGGCAGTGGGCTGTCCGAGGAGGGAATATGAATATCTGCCTTCCGCTTGGTTGAACACTAATAGGTTCCATCAGATCTGGATGTGTTGATTGATATGTATCTGCACCCCATTTATAGATCCTTGGGTGAAGTAATTGTACTATACTTTGGTAAAGTGAATCAACAAGGCCTCAAGTATCAACCTCACATTACAGTAACAGGCTTGGTTCGGATTCTGACCCACGCACAATTTATAGTTATAGAAATTCGAATACCAGCACATCAGTTGGAGTAAAGGATGTGATGGTTGATGGAACAAAGATTCCAGTATTTCAATGGTTGGCTAGACTACATCAACCAAGGAAGAGGGTGAATAGGTTTCAGAAACATCTTCAAGAACCTGAGTGATCAAGTGTCTTCTCTCTCTTCTTCGCTCCCATCATGTCTGCCAGCAGCCCCCAGAATGCAGTTGTCTCCAATGTCTCATCTAAACCCACCAAACTTCTAATCCAGCCTGGCTTGAAGCTCTCCTCTTCAATGCAAAGATGATCACTGCTAGTGCAGATGCTTTCCCATTTCCATATGTGAAAGGCATCTTTGGTACCATTGTATTCCTTTTGGAAGCAGTTCAGGTATGGAGTAAACTTGAATTGGTCTGGATTGAAAATGGTGATGATTCTGTCTCCTGCAGAAAGTTAAACAGAATCAGGAGAGCAT